>JAQQSE010000060.1:0-1200000 GCA_035772565.1 Antheraea assamensis
TCCAGTGAAAGTTTGTCCAGAAGCGTGTGTGGGTATGTCCCTACTAGAGCTACGCTTAAGAGCAAACCTCCTCTTAGGTTTACAACGGGTCATCATCTTAAACCACATCATTAATTACATCAAATTCTAGTTGTGATAACACACACATATCACTATATATTATAAAACAAAGTCGTTCGCCGCATCTATCTGTCTGCCTCTCGCGATAAACTCAAAACTACGAACGGAATGTAATTCGGTCTTCACCAATAGATAGAATAAGTGAGAAGGTTTATGTATATAATGTGTCAAATTCCGGTAAATTGGTAGAAATATAAGGATAATTGTTGAAAGAAATCGAAAAATTCAAGAGCCGTCTGGAGCTTTCGTTCGTCGAAACGCTGCCTCTCCCTTTGAAATTATAATAAAAGCAATGCGTAGTGAGATACATCTTTTATAGATCTGCAAAAAAGTCTGCGACGGCAGATACCTGCTATATTTTAAGGATAGCTTACATACTCGCCTATCTTCTAAAAAATGGCACTTATAATGAGGTAACTGGAAGGCTATTCAGAAGATATAGTACTACTCCGTATCAAACGGAATACATTGGTTACCCTTAAAGCATTTCATGCACATACGTATATAGTTTTTTTGTTATCGGGGCAGACAATGTCCACCAGCCTGTCCCTACAGGACATGATTAAAAAGCTAGTGAGAATGCGAGACACGTAAAATTTTAAATTATATGTTACGAGGGAACAATTCACGCTTGGCCATGTCACCCTAAGTGAGCATAGATATTACGGTAACCAAACAGCTTACATTTGTTTATATATATTTAGCCATACTGAAAATGATTTTTCATCAAAGTCAGTTACCTGTAGGAATCGGACCTGTCCGCTCAATTAGGGATTACTACCACTGAACTACGAGTTGTGTTAACTGTTAGATCTTTTACATTATCGGATAACGTCCTATTGACAATGATGCAACAAAGTTATAAATACCATTTCTCGGCAATCTTCACACGGCTCGAAACATTTACGTTTGCAGAAGTGTCCACAGGGCATTAAGCGGGCGCAGTTCATTTTACATTGCGTTATATCTGGATCTTCAGAGCAAGCAATTTTCACTGAATGTTTACAGTTAGACCTCTTCTTGGAAACCTGTGTTTCACAAAATTACAGTTAAGTTTTAATACGAATTGGTTATTTAAAAATAGCAGCAACACTATTTCAATTGTCCCAAAAGATAACAGGTAATCGAAAAAGGTTACAATGGTAAAGATTATTCAAAAATGTTATTACAAAAAAAATTTTTGATCAAAAGATTGAAACAAACTTATTAGGTATTCATATGCCAAGTTTAAAAAGACAGACTAGTATGTTCTTAATTTATTGTTACACTGTCATATAATGCGGTACAAGATTTTATTTGCAACCTGCTGAACTCTTTTAAATGAAAGAGTGATAAAAATCAGGAATTCGTGAGGCAACTCTTGAAACTATCCAGGTCGTAATAATACATACAATTACTCTACATAAATAGCATCTTACTCAAGGGCGGATCCGGGGTTTACCAATCACGTAAGGAGTGTCTGTCCTCTTTACTTTTTGGGATTAATTGTTTATTAATATTTAAACAATTACTATAAGAATACTTGCAAATCTTCTAATAAAAGATTTATAAAAGGGTTTGTACACATAGATTAATGATATGTTTATGTACTTCTTCAGCGTTTATCATTGAAGTAATGGTACTTATAGATATTTTTTTATGGCCAATCCATTTAGACGATCTTCCCTTATACTGCTGCGAAGATACGTTTTCAACAGGAGTAATTTAAGAGAAAAATCGCTAGTTTATGCTGAATGTCACAGACAATGCGCAGAACTGTTATATTTGATAGTATTGTTCCTCTTAAATAGGTATATTTTCCCTCAAAAAACAAAGGTAGATCCTCTTGATGACATTCAGCGCCTTACAAAATATTCTCTTTATGAAGCTATTTTGCGATTTAATTATAGTATTATATACGCAAAAAGAAACTGTGTAGTCGGTATTAATCTCTCTCAGGTCCTTAATTTATAACAACTATCTGAGGAAGGCCACATGCTCCGTGTAATCCACCCCCCAAGGATTTGCCCCTGACCATAATATTACTAAAACTAGAATAGCAATGTAATAATAACTAATACTAGAAACTAATAATATTAAAAATAATCATTAAGCAAAAATGTCCATTCAAGACATATAAATACATCATTTGAATCAACGGTAAATAGCTCTATAAGGTAATTTAGCGGAAGTGGTAGTGTGACTACCACTATGCTAATATCAGAAGGTTGAAATAAAATAACTGACTCCGTTTGTGCAGACTAGTAATCGCTTTGGCAGCCGGATTACGAATCTCCTTTATTGAACCGAGCAGGTTATATTTAAATGAAACCAAAACAGAACACGTGCAAGTAGTACGGAAAAAATAATATACAACCATAAATATACAAACAATAGTGAAATCATAAAACAAAAGTAAAACTAGGAATTAACAATAAACATCTGTGCAATAAAATAATAAAGATTAAAAGTCGAGATTATAACAATTCGCCGTTATTGTGTGTGGAGTTTGTCGGTAATATTATAGTTGATCCCAGGTAACATGTGGCCGCCACCTGGGCGGCAAGTCTTAATTAGTCGCGTTCTTAAGCCAATTAATTTCGGACTTTATAGTGCCGCTGATTTTTCGCCTAAGTTGTTGTAGTACACACATACCACGTTTGCTGTTGGTATGTGTGTCGCTACAGTAATAACGAGAAAATTATAGTAACAATTCATTCAAAATAGAAAGAAAACTTACAATGACTTCACATTTGTCACAGGCCTCGTAACATTTCTTACGACATTGATGGTTAGCCCGGTCTCCTAGCAGGCCAGCGGTGCAGCCAGACTTCGCTCTATCGCATAGTTTGCGGCACTCGTACTACAATATAATATTAGGTTGACCACTACTATTGAAATTACACAGTTCACGATTTCGACACACCCTGGTTTATGATAAAATAGTAATAACGGGTGCAGAGCTTGCGCCCGCGGTTTCTCTCTTTACTCAGACCACCCACATCTCCCTAAAGGAAGTGGGTGTCCAATGTAGAATCTCCCCACGTTAAAAAAAAAGGATTTGAAACTGAGATAAGAAAGCGATAAAACTAATCTAACAACAGTTATATTAAAAAAACTATAAAAACAATTTAATTATAGGTCTTCTCCCATGTTGCATAGGTACTCTAAAGTACACGAATATCCTAATTGTACACTTGTATGATTAGTTTTTAACTATTGTATGCAGGACTATAAGTTAAAGCGCCATGTCAAGCGGGTTTCGGTGTCAAAGGGCTATTATAGAGTGGATCAATATGTGAACGATGGTGATGTCTGGAATTGACTGCTCTCTGTGCATCCACTAAAAAACGATTGTAACGTGTAATGTATTTTAAATATATAAGTGTATTTTAAAATGATAAACTCTATCTAGTTTCTTGCCGGTTCTTCTCGATGACTGGGTTGTTTTCCCGAACCGGTGGTAGCTTTGAGATTCATAAGCGCCTTCTTAGGGCCTAAATTGAATGAAATATTTTTGATTTCGATTTTAGACTTTGTATATTTAAAGAAAACTGTATCATTGTAATAAATATCTTATGTCTTTTCAAAAGCAATAAGATTCTTTTTTTCCTTCAAATTTTATACTGTATAAGTGATGATGGTTCAGTAATTATAGTGTTTGTACACCGCGTCGATCGACGTGGCTTCGAATTCTTGCGAACGAGCCAAAGCTTTCAGTGAAGAAAAACAACCTGATGAAACCATTACATGGTTGTAGGGAAGTTTCTAGGCCCGCCTTACTAGCTTCCACCTTCTCGTTGCCAATCTGTAGCCAAGCCACGTATACATTTGGACCATATCGTCATTCAACATCAGGTGAAATTATTGTCAAAACCTAATCTACAAAGCATAAAAAAAATGTTCATCCAACCACATAACGTCATTTGTTTCCAAAGCGTTAGGGAAAAATTAGAAGTAAAAATTCGCAACAGAATAGAATTTTTGTACTTTTGACATATTAAAAAATTCCAAGATCAGTACAGTATTTTTATACTTACTTTTAGGTGCTCGGGGTCGTTATTTACGTGGCATTTCCGTAAACATACGTGCCCACATTTCTCCACACGGTATTCACATGCTGTCGTACATACAACATCCTTCAAATTTTCAAAGCATTTTTTTATAGCCTGGAATGATTAATACAAAAAGAATATTATATACTTTGGCATACTTTGATTAATCTTTGTCCCCTACGAACTTCCCCTAATAACCTGATTTATATGTTCAGTCACATAAATAATACTTTTTTAAACTCTTCAGTTTCATTTTTTCTTGAGAACTATAGTCTGCCGTACGCCAAACGTGAGATCCACATATATTTTTTGTTTTTTCGAACTGACTAACGCTATTGGCCTGATGGGCATTTACAGCTTTGTCGGACTAGTAGAGCAATCGTTTAAGGCGCGCAGCCGCTTGGCAATAAGCTCAAAGGTGCCAAAGGGCGGGATCGAAAGAGTTTATACCGTCATTATGTTCGTCGTAATAGGCGTTTTCATTAATAGGCATTCACACAAAGAGCGAGAATTTGTCGATAACATGTTATAACTATTTACAAAAATTTCTTCGACTACGCTATAAGCATCAACGAATGTATAATTGAATGTGTGTAAATATAATCGTTTACTTGACTGTAATATAAAATACAAAGACGATGTTTTAAAAGCAAAAGAAAATTCACATTTTGAAATGTAACTTCTTATGGGAGAGGGCTTCGAAATTCTGATCGGCAACCTTTTTGTGTGACGAAGACTGGGGGGGTAAACACTGTGGCGGGTAGAGTGTTGAAAACACCGGTTCTCGCCCGATCACCAAAGTTAAGCAACGTCGGTAGCGGTCAATACTTGGATCTGCCTGAGAAAACGCGTGACTGGCTCTTTGTTGTTTTTTTTTTTAATGTTTCCCTTTAATACAAAAGTTACACTTCTATCATGTGTCTTAATGACACACCCTGTTTATTTTACTAATGTCATGAGTACACGTCCCTTTCTTCACTCGTGCTCTATTTTCCAAACTAAATTGGAGTAAAATCATGTTGCAGATATGCGAAAACTTCAAATCATTATTAGTAAATTCATATTCATTGAAAATTCAATATTGAAACAGTCCGAATTATTCATAATATTCAAGTCGAAAACCGAATCAATTCAATTAAATCACTATTCATCTTACCCTTACTTATAATTATATTAAATTTAAAAAAAACTAGCATTATATTTGTTCGCGGCCGCGGCAGAATCGTTAGCGTAACGTAGATTTACAAAACACAATGCTCTATGTAAAATATTCCTTAAGAAAACGTCCAATTTTTTAGAAATAATATTATTATTAGTGCGCAATACGAGACTTGTACATAATTTGGCATGCAATAATATTATCTGAGTTTGCTAAATAACACAAGACAATAAAATAATAAAGGTGAATAAGTGGAAAAAATACAAGATTTTCAGACTGAAAATAAAGCGGCTATAGCTATTACAAACATAGTGAAATACACATTGAAGACCATATCCAGTCGTGCAATACAAGAACGGGCAAAAAAGAGCGAGAGATTTGCGAACAAATATATTATTCATATATATATATATTATATACTTCACTGTAATAATCTATGAGAATAGTTGGAATAGAATAATTATTTATGTCTGCCCCATTGAGTCTACACCGATAAATATTTCTTTACTTAAAAAAAACTGCACAATTTTAAGTTAATTAATAATAAAAATAACAATGAAATAGCCCTGGCTATGTATAATACCTTAAAAATCACTTATCAATTTGATGAAAATAGGGATAATGTATAAACATTATAAAACAAAGTAGCTTTTCGTGTCTGTTGTTGGTACCTTAGTTCTTCTAAATTACACGCCGAATTTTGATAGGCTTTTCACTATTGTTTAGATTTTCTTCCGAAAGCTCTAGACGTGTATATGTATTACATTTATATAAAGTAGAGAAAGTCGAAACAATGTAATGAATTTACGAAGAGTTTCCGTGAGCGGGATTAACATCGAGGATGACATATATAACAATAGATATACTTCACAAATGTAAGCCTGAAAAATTTAAGGTCTAAGGATAAGTTACAATTAACATTTTTATTTTTTACATATTATTTTTCAGGATTTTGTGGGCACCCCCCCCCCCTCCCCCCACCAAATAAGATGTCTTGAGATTTCTCTCGACAGCATTCCCACTCCCTAATCTCACGTTAAATCTTTCAAAATTAGTATTGTGTATTATAAACACATTGGATTTATTCTAGAAAACACAATTATGCTTTATTATTTCTATTTTTAAGTTTACTTTTATACTATTATTACATTTAATTACAATTATTATTATTTATTACATTACATTTCAATATATCAATATTATATAACTTTACATCTATTCATGGATTTTAATATATAGAGGAATTGTCTCAGATTACGGCATATGATAGCCTAGAAATATGTTTTACTTTAAATTAATCTGAATTTCTCAAATGTTTATAATATTTTTTGGTGGAAAAAAATTACGCAATATTTATAGAAACCCCCCTTGGCCCCCACGTGAAATTAAGCTTGACCCTCTCCCCTCCTGATCCCCTCACATAATTAATGATTCCCCCCTTTACCAACTAAATGCTTTAGTTAAATTGCGCATATAATGTAGATCAAAAGAGCCCTTCACAAGCATATTTTTTCAATAAATAACTTTAAAATACCAGATATAAAATTAAGCGCAATAGAAAAAATTATTCGTGTGAAGATTCTAAGTAGCTTCTATGATTTTAATAAGCTCTAGATGTCAAAGTGGTCTAAATTGTTTAGCCACTGATGACGTCACATTATTGCACTTATACTAATCCGAGGCGAACCTAGTTATAACATAAAACAATTAAGTTTACACAGAAAATGGCTAGGTTACCTCTTGTTTCTGAGAACTTACCTGGTGTTCGCAGTTAGGCAGTGTAACTGTCGACTCGACTAGACATCTGACACTTTTTTCTTCAGGATCGACATGACAATAAAGATCTTTTTCATGACCACACGGTAGAAGCTTCTTCATGATCACTTTGCAAGGCTCACATTTCACATAACATTTTAAAGGACAAACATGTCCCAAATCACAGACAATTCTGAAACGAACAGTTTTATCACAATTGTTTTATCGACGTACTTATTGCATTGCATGTAACGAAAATGCCCTCTTAAGCATAATGTCCTCCGTGGGAACTTGTAATGACATATGTAAACGTTACAACCTACCTAAGTAAGTTCCGTTATGAAGGTTTTCTCAGAGCATAAAGATCAAAACTAACACTTTATTTTGTTTTTTATTCGTTGAAAAGGAACATTCCAGAACAAATTTCTAGAGTATTCTGCAACGAACTAGTTGGTATTATGTCTCAGTACTAAGGAATCACGTCATACCCTACTTAAGACATGTATATAATGAAATTTAATTACTGTAACACATTTTACTACGTCCATTAAAATAATTCTAATAAAAAATAATTAGTAGTAACGGATACAAAACTGGAGAATTTTGACATTCCATAAGCACCTTCTCAATGCGTAAATTGGAAAAAGTATTTATTTATTTTTGATACGATTTATACCGTGCTACGATCGATTCATCATTTGGCATAGTAAAAATAATGAATTAGCTTTTGCTCGCCCCTTCGCTTGCGTCAGTGTAGACCTGACCTATCCCTCGGGTACTATATTTTATTCTGGATGAATTAATAGAATTTATTTTACCTGTCACACTGTACAGTGCATTTTGTCATAATGGTATTATGTTCGCGATCATATCCGTGGCAGTAGAGTAGACATTTGTGATTACAACGCATCCTGTAGTTACACTGCAGGAGACAACCACCCTCTGGCACTTTTTGAAAATCTTCCAAAGTAGATATCTAATTAAAAAAAAACTTTAATAATAAAATAATAATTTTGATACACAAAAAAGTGTCAAATCACTTGTGTGATGTGTGAAAACTAGTGAGTGCAATGTCACTGTATCGCGTTTACAACGTGCTCGAGGGCTCCATTCTGTGGGATCGGACCTAGCATAAGTGGTTTTTTTTTTATGTAGAATTTTAATACTATCCAGTTTACTATAATTCACCACTGGGTGACGCTGTAACATATAAACATAATATGTTCGACAGATCCTCATGAAAATTGGTATGTATACTTTAAATATAAGAAATAATAAGAAACGTGTGCGAAGCCGTGGTCACTTATAATATTATATATGTTGAACTAAGAAACGGGGGTCAGTGTTTTGTTATTTTTCTAAGGGAATAAGTATATAAATACATATATTTTACGTAAATGAAAACGAACTAACCCTGCAAATGGTTGCAAATATTGATGCAAATAATTTTTAGGTTTTTTTTTTTTAATTACCCATTAATTTACAATTTTACTCCAAATTTATTATATTACACTCGTTCGTATTTAGACGAAGTCCGTACAAAATAAAAACGATTAAGCATTAGACTTTAATAAAATAACTTAACAATTATTTTATACAAATAATTGATTAATTTCGACGTTTAATAAAAGCAAACAGAGATTGTTACGTATCGTCTGAATTGGAGTTTTAAGACTTTATTTTGTCTTATACTGGAGATTAAATTTTTTTTTTTCGAACTGAGTACACTGTTGACCTGGCAAGGCCTGTACAGTTTCACAGGACAAACAAATAAAAATCTTACATATATTGTTATATAAATTACTTGACCATCTTTTTATACACGATATTAATGAATTTTAATTATATTTATCGTATATACGACCTTACAAGCAGTACGTACTCAGTTACATTATCGTAATTTGAAGTTAGAAGTGATGAATAAACTAAATTTTTTTTTTTTTATAATTTTAAAATGTATTTGTATAACTCATCACTCACCTCATAATTAAACAAAATACGAATGAATATGTACCATGTATTTCATAAAAATGTTGTATTTTTAATTAATCAGACATGATTTTTTTTTTAACTGAGATAAATAATTCGCACTTGTTTTAATATTATTTCCTTCGGCTTAATCAATACAGATGATATATCAAATGATGAAATTAAAAAAAATATCAAATCCCAATCACGTTAATTAAATGTTTGTCTAAAAAAAATCGACTGATTACTCACAGTAGTAATGTTTTCTGGGTGATTTTGACACTGCAAACTTAAAGATGTCCCGAGAGATTCGTTCTTTTCTAATGTTTCGGCAATATTTTTCCATAGTTGAGAATTTTCTTTCAACGTAGTTATATTTCCAAAGATGTAAAAACCTGTAAAAATCAAATGACGTAATCTTATATACAGAATCTCATACAGAATGTGATAATTAATACCATTTGTAAAGAAATAACTGTACTATATTATCTATCTATCTGTCTGTCTCTCATGATGATATAAAACCGGCAAGAGCGTAAACCGGTTTTGCCCAATTCCAGGTTTATATTAAATACAGACGTTTAAGGCCCTAACTCCAAAGGGAGATTTAGAGGAACAACATTTTCGAGTGGTTTATAATGTTAACAAAAATGAACAGGGTACTCAGGAAGGGTTTGCTTAGCGGAGACTGTAGTTAGGAATGTTGGATTTATTGTGGTTTACTAAGAAAACGGCTGGGAATCTTAAACGTTGGTTTTACAACGATTGAAAAAGAAGTCGCACTTGTGATAAGGATTTTAACTTAAAAAAAACAACTGAAATTTTAGAACGATTATGGTTAGACTCCGAGTGAATACGAGACAGGGATCTGACATGACATGACAGGAGGCATTCCAAGTCGAACTGTCATCGAATGTGGAAGTGTTTCTAATATCTTATACTTAATTAAGCAATCATTAATATAAAAATAGCATTAATTTTGTGTGTGTGTGTGTTTTTAATTGGTTTTAATTATTCATTTAATAATTTTTCTAAAACATACCTTCCCTTGCTCTGGAAAGAGCTACGCATATTCTGTTCTCAGTACCGAGAAATCCGATCTTATTGTCAGAGTTGTTTCTTACGAGGGAGAGTAATATTATTTTAGATTCTTCGCCTTGATAATTATCGACTACGGTAATTTTGACATCGTTCAAATGAGAGTAATTCTGTCGTTGCTGAAAACAGAAGTCAGGTAAGTATGATAAAAACACAGTATGGCGAATGCCACGCACAGGTTATTTATTATTTGACGCAGTCCTAGTAGTTGATACATGTGACTAATTAATTTAAAAAGTTTATAGAGTTTTACATTCATGGATCGCAATTTTATTTTTTAAATTGAGAATTTTCAAAGTGACTATGTTCCGGCGCAATGCCTCACACGCTTGGTTTTGCTATTGCGCCTATTCAGGCGTTCACTGTATTATTCGGCCGATATAGTCTGTGTCGTCACTTCGCCAACGACGGTTACTCTGTGTGCACGATATTATATTATAAATTACTTAAAAGTCCAAGAAGTCATTTTATTTAAGCCCCAGTGTATAACAAATTATACAGACTACATTATCCGAATATGTTTTCATCCCATCGTTTCGTAAAATAATGATCGGTGTTGTCTTTAACAATAACGGTTAAATAATTTCTGCAAAAATTTCCTATTAAAAATACTAGTAAGACATCCTCCTAATGACTTTATGAAAAAGTTACTGGTTAGTTAGCTCTAATACGTGCGCGCGGTGCCACATCTTGTATAAACAAAAGAAAGACATGAAAAAAGAGGGAATTATAAACAAGACTACAAGGTTTGTCCATAATAAAAGTATAAGAGTTTTTGGCGGGATTATAGTCGGTAATTTACTGGATTTATTTTATTAAATATCTCTATATTGTGTAATTTAGGCGGAATTTTGCATACTATAGCTTAATTATTGTGCGTAAGAAAAATAATAAAATAGAACGTGAGTTCCGGGATATTACAAAAAGTCCCTGAAAAATTCTAATAAGTAATGTACTATCTATTTGGAACACTAATGTTATTTCAAAATATTTCATAATTAGTGAGTATTGGTTATTAAAGTTGGAAAAAACATAAAGAACGACAACCCCTAGTCTATCTATAATAAAACTATAACATTTGAAAATTCCATAAATGTTTTAAATATGAATTACTAGTTGTTACTTTAAATAATACTTGTCTAATAATATTATCTTACGATAATGAAATAAAAGTATAAAGTATATTTATTAAAAACGAAATAGCATACGTAATTTTAAAGTATAGTAGGCAACTCCAACACCATTCTAAATATATTATTACTTTGGTCCGTCGCGGCATAGATTAAAAGCGATTGTTTAAAAACTTACTTTTCTCATGTAATAAGCTTGGCCCGAGTACGCAGCGAGAATCGTCACTTCAGTAGCACTATAACCTTGTTGGATTAGGTAGTTAGCTAGCGTCATCGTCAGATCTGCCTCTTTTTTATTAGTCCTGCTGGAATTGTCGTCGATATCCTATGAGAAAGTGAATTGTATTAATGCCTACTCTGTTTTGAAGCTACGTGAGATGTATAAATATTCTGTTTCACCTCTTCTTTGTGATCGTGTGAGAGGAAGAACAAATTGTGTCTCATCCCGCGTACTGGAGGGAAGGCGAGCACCGAGGAGTGGTTGGCGAGGTCGGGGTATATGTGCGGGGATATGAGCGCCGCGATCTCGGGGCGCATGCGATGTTGCACGGCGAGGCGGCGGCTGTGGACGCCGTTCCTTATCATGCGCTCGAACAGCGACACCTCCAGGTTGTAGCGACGCGCCAGCTGCACGTGCGATGCCGACGGCCGCAGTTGTTGGTGGTCACCTGGAGAGTAGCTTCCACTTCAACATTCATGATAAATACTCAACTACAGTCTTCGCCAAACTTTGTCACCGCTCTGAATATAGATACGGCAGAACACAAGTTTACGTATACATACGTATTACACTATATACATAACATCGAGACAACTAAAGGCCAACACGAATATTTTAACTTTGTTTTGTACCTTTACCCACATTACGCGCCAGCCCGAACTTACGGCTACATTTAAAGCGGCCAAAAACATTGCTAAGTATTGTAACTAGTTATTCAAGGAAAATACATATTTAAAATATATATACGCACCAATGAGAATGAGATGCTGACAGTCCTTTGTTAATGATGTAACGATGTGTTGTTCCAACACTTCGGCTGCTTCTTCCACTATAACTGAAATATAATTTATACATATTTTTATAGAATACTAGCAGGCCCGGTGGACGTTGTCCTGCCCTGTTAAAAAAAATACTTATGTGCATGATATGTTTAATGTATTTAATTTGATAAGGACGAATACTGTATCCGTCTAAATAGTCTTCTAATTACCTTATTCCCTATGACCATTTTTTTAGACAATAGATGGGTATAGTAAGCTATCCTTATATAAAGACCAGGGACACTTTTAACATTTTTATCAAAGTTTAATGAGTTCTATCAAAATTGTCAAGGAGGAAAAACCTTAACATTATCATTACAACCCAACAACTACAGGACCATGGTCTCTTCCCAAACGATGGGCAAAATTACCATGCCAACCTACGACATATGGATAATTTCAAATACCAATACCACGACAGTTTTATATGATCCCACACACGGTGATAGAACAAGAACATTTTTCAGGTTCAGATTTCCACACAATGTTTTCCTTCACCGTCAGCCAATAGTGTTACAAATTTAAACTACTAAATGGACGCGAAAAATTAACGGAGACAAATATAAGATTGTGTGGGTCGAAGACCAGAAGAAAGAAAACCGTGTTATACAGGAAAAGAACCAGACAAAAGTAACACTTGAGTATAGTGTGTGCCAGTGAACATTTTAGTTGGGGTCTTTGTTGAGGGCTAGTCGCGTCGGTCGAAGATGCCAGAAAGAATTAACGCGATTTCTGACTTCCTCAGTGAACGAGTAGTCTTAGGTATTGCTAATGGATGGAACTACTCATAACGTCTCTGCTGTTTAAAGAGAAATAGATACATGATTTGGTTTTTTTTAACTTCGTTTAGAGAATTCTTACAAGGTGTGCGTGCACCAGTGTGTTTTAAAAGTTTGTCATGTAGCGTCAGTATTATTTAACATTGCTAGACAATTGGTTACTATTGCGACAATCAATATTACTTACAATAAGCGTCTAAATAGATTTAAATTCTTTTTAACCCTTAGAAGTACTGCAGTAAACAATTTAGAACCTTATATATTAAATACTAATATTTACCAATAGGAGGTTTCAACGTTTGTAACAATTTCCGTAGTCTAGCTGCTCCACTGGTAGTCATACCGACTACTTTTTTCGATTTTATAATGTCTAAATCTGTTAACATTCTTGATTCTTCATATGCTGTTATATTGTCTTTAATTGATCTCTGAAACGATATTTCTGTATAGTACTAAATACTTTTGGATATAATTATACTAGAGACAAAATGACGCTGCAAGTATGGTAATAGATCGTATAAGGAGAGCGCAGTAAATAGCGCACTCCTTTGTACTGTTATGGCAGTGTGTAGAGACGTACAGCGTTCGTACCAGTCATGCTATATTAATGACTTACGAACGCGAAAAAAAAAATTGTGTGTGTCAACTCCGACGCACGACTAGAATTAACTCCTTAACAAAGATTGTCTTTGGCACAAAAAAGGATTACTGAATTAAAAAAAAGACCGATATCATATCAAAGGTTTACACAAGTAGAACCATACCTCGTTGTCCGCAGTGTTCTATCAGAAACAATATCTAAATTAAGTTCGGATTTTAAAAATTGTATTAATAATCAATCGGTCATCTTGTGAAAGGTGCGCACAAAAAAGGAAACGCTGTTATTCGATCACTAAATTTTTAAATTTTACTGTTCTTTTTTTTATACCGAGTGTTTTATAGGAAAATCAATTCTTAAGGTGTAAACCCCAATAAAAGTAATCATCTGTATCGTCATAGTTAGAACCGTTATTTAAATTTATTACAAAGGATTCCGATGTATGAGACTTTGTCGGGACCTCTTCTCTTTGATTGAACACTGCGCGTGACACACCTCACTTCGACGTACTTATTGTGCGTACATATAATATGATTTCTGATACTACAGCGAGATTATGTCCCTAATCAAAAAAAATAAAAAAAAATGTAGGTGGTAGAGCTACGCTGAAGCTATTACTGGTTTCAGCATGAATGGGTCGGCTCGCCCGGGGTAATATCATCCTCTCACAGAAAGCCGACGTGAAGTAACAGTGGTTGAACTGTTGCGTTTCGTTCGGTCAGTGAGAGCGCCGGAGGCCCACATATATTAAAAGGCCGGCAACGCACTTGCGACTCTCCTGGTGTTGCTAGTGTCTATGGACGGCGGTGATCACTTACCATCAGGTGACCCACCTGTTCGTTTGCCCTCTATAATATATATAAAAAAAAAACTCAAGACTGAGAACTGGAGGTTACCTGTAAGTCTCCAATATCAAATCGTACTTGATCAATTTGATCTTTTACCCATGAAAAATATAAAGCCCAACGATCAGCTGGTTGTATACGATTAAAGTTTGTCCGCTCTGTTACACGTAAGTTTGTCTGACGCGTCCTATAAACCCCCATATCCTGTAGATAAAACTTCGCTATAATATATATAAAAATCGTTACATTAAATTACTCGTTATTGTATCACCATCATCTTACCCTTATCCCACCTAAGTAGGATCGGCACAACATGTTTTCTTTTTCCACTCTCCCCTATCAAGTCATCTCAGTATTCACACCTTTTATACACATATCATTGTCCATACTATCCATCCACACGTTTTTCGGTCTCCCTCTACCTCTATATCCGTCCACTTTCAAACTCAAAACTTTTCTTGTTACATGACTTTTATCTCTTCTCGTAATATGCCCGTACCATGCTAACCTATTACTCCTCAACTTGTCTGTCACCGGTGCTATTTTCAAACTTACTTATTACTCGTTATTGTATAAATTAGTCTATTTTCGAATGTTTGCCGATTTGTAAAGTTTCAAACGTAAATCGTGAATTGTCTTGTCACTTTATAATCTATGTTCATAAATAAGTTTAATCGGCGACAGTTCAAGCCGAGGCGCACCGTACGCCCTTTTGCTGGTTGCCTATAAAATGGGGGCGAATGCATTAAGCGCTCCCCTCCGGTAAACCTGTAACGGCTCTAACAAGCCAACAGTTTAGTCAGTTCGAAAAAAATAAATATTCGAATGCATATAAGCGCAAGTTGCACTTATTAGACAAATTCTTTTTTGTTGTATTTTTCAATTGTCAGGAAAAGCTTTGTATGAAAGGAAATGTTTGAAAAAATCGTACGAAAAAGTGAAAATTTTGTTTTAGGAAATGTCTGTATGGAAATGAGTAACACAGTAGGGAAATCTTCAAAAATATTGACAGATTGACGATCATTTGTTTAGTTGCTATTTAACTGCATTATATGGTCCTACTGTAAAAGTAAGGTTTAGTCTCATTTTTTTCGTCAATACTACGTAATTACGTACTACGTAATTGACTAGGTGGTAGAACTACGCTGAAGCTATTACTGGTTTCAGCATGAATGGGTCGGCTCGCCCGGGGTAGTACCACCCTCTCACAGAAAGCCGACGTGAAGTAACAGTGCTTGCACTGTTGCGTTTCGTTCGGTCAGTGAGAGCGCCGGAGTCCCACATATATTAAAAGGTCGGCAACACACTTGCGACTCCCCTGGTGTGGCTAGTGTCTATGGACGGCGGTGATCACTTACCATCAGGTGACCCACCTGTTCGTTTGCCCCCTATAATATAAAAAAAAAAACGTGTGCGAAGCCGGGACGGAAAGCTAGTACTACATAAAACCTAAACGACAGTTCGAATGCGGTTTTTAAAATGCTACGGTATAAATGTATAGTAAGTTCCCATACGATTTATGGAAGTATTAGTACCCATGGAAATTCATTTGTTAATGATGTTTTTTTTAATTTTTTTTCGAACTGACATGTCTTTCTCTACAGCTTCACCGGACTACTAAGGGAAGCGCTTAAGGCACTCACCCGATTTTATATTGGCAATATTCGATGAGGTCCGACGGAGCAATTAATGTTAAAATCTAGATACCGCGACACGACCGATTCACTGTCTCGGCTCGTGGTTATAGTCTAAGAAAAAAACACAAACACTTCGGTGTACTCTATAATGAAGTTGAAATTTTGGATAAAATATCTCTAATCATTTATATGCGGTAATTTATTTTTACAATAATAACATTTATTTTATTAGAACTATCTCTATACGTGCAACATAAATGCACGATATTATAATACCAGCACGCTATGATGACCGTCTTGATACATCACAATAGTGACGTGAAATTTCGATTTATTTTCGACAAAAATATAATAAAATGCCGCTTTGTTTTGCATTAGGCTTTGAAGCGAGTTTGTCGGATGTGGTAGTCGTGTTGGCCAGCGATTATATATATAGAATATAAATATATCATACCGAATTGTGAACAATATAAATGCAGAATTGTGTTTTAAGTTAGTACACTAATAATCCATTAAGGATTCTGTCAAACGGCGCTGTATTTTTGTTAGTAAAAACCATTATATCGTTAGATATATTATTATATAATTTAGAAATTAGTGTTCTAAATAAATGTTGCATTTAAAAAAAAAATAAGATTATGAATGTATTCCTTTGTAATTCCTTTGTAATGTGTTCCTTTAAACGGAGTCACTAAAATATACGAGACATCTCAGAGACAGAGTAATCTCACTGAATAATTATATGTTTTACACCAATCTGTATACTTACATTGTACAATTTTATTTGCGAATCTAAATCTCGTATTTGATTCTCAAGATGATATCGATCTTGAGCGTTCCGAGTGTTTTTGTA
This sequence comes from Antheraea assamensis, assembly GCA_035772565.1. Classification (NCBI taxonomy): domain Eukaryota; kingdom Metazoa; phylum Arthropoda; class Insecta; order Lepidoptera; family Saturniidae; genus Antheraea; species Antheraea assamensis. The sequence goes on from JAQQSE010000060.1 coordinate 17,018, forward strand.
TTTATGTAATAAAAGTTTCAGTGTCGCTATAGAATTTTTTAATGAAAATGACGCTTTCAGATGTTCCTCGTTAATAAAATCTGTATCTTTTTCATCCTCATCGTCTAATATAAATTCTGTTCTTTCACGAACTTCTTCAATAGTTTCTGTATCTGGTTCTTCATACTCCAAGACAATGTTTTCAATTGATGTACTATATAGGTCTTTATGTTGAAATAACCAGTAATTCAACGGGTCTTGTTGTATTGGTTTGTAGAATTCACACAGAAGTTTGATTTCTAGAATCTCATCACTAAGACTTTGGGAGCTGATGATTCCATTATTCAGTACTTCAAAACGAATCAGAGCTCTTCGGAAATTCTTCAATGCAACCTTTAATGTAAATCGATTTTCCAAAAAAAGGCGATCAGATGCATAATGTTTACTACTTCTCAATTTGCTTAAATTAATATTAGTCATGGCTTCGTTCTTAGACTGTCCGCCGATTCGTACTACGGATTCAGTTGTTGCTAGTATAGCTTCCAGAAATTGGTCTAGAGCATGATTAGTATAACATATAACCAGCATAAGGCATCCGCTTTTTTCTCGAAGACTGTGCAGTAAAGTATTTGCTATGTTTACACCCAAATAAGTTTTACCGGTACCAGGTGGACCTTGAATTACGGCAAATTCCTTGGTAAGTGCAAGATGAAATGCTTCATACTGACTTTCATTAAATCCGAACTGTTCTTTGGATGGCCACGTTTCCTTTTGTAACACATTGAATTTTAAATTTACGGTGTTTTTAATATTCGCTTCATTACCACACAATTTACTACGCAGTTCTAATTTACCGAGGCCATAATCAGTAAGGAAAAGTTCTAAGTTTTCAAAGTCACTTATAATATCATTGTCTTCATCTGATGAGTTTTCTTCATCAAGAACGTGGTTTATCGAAAAATTAAATTTTACTTCAGGCGTCAAATACGCGGGCGGCTTCACTTCAGCCTGAAATTTTTTATCATTACATTTAGTTTTGTAAGACCTTAACATGCAATTTAGCGTGATATCAAAACGCGTATATCGTTTTTTTTTTCATGTAACTAAGGAAACAATAACCCCATATTATGGATTATGTATATATGTATGTAGTATTTATTATGCATTAAACAAGATATAATATTCTCAAGGTAATAACGAGATATCGGCTATAAAGGAGATATGGCTGTTTTATGACACTCATACTTATGGAAGATCATTCATTATCATCTCGTTTCAGTACTTCGCATCTCAGGAACAACACTAACGCTTAACAAAAATATCATTTTATCTGAAATATTATATTGATATATATATATCATATACGCCGGACATCCAGAATAACTAATCTTAATTTATCTCTTGTATTTTCCAGTTGTTACAGATTACCGTTTACATACTGTCAGGTGCATTTACATTTGTTTTTATAAAAAGTAACACATGTGTAGTTATACTTACATTCACGTTGACTATGTATTGCTGCATAGCTATATTTTCAGGAAACATTGGATCCTGCAAGACTTTCATCACATGATAATACGGTTCATAGTATACTTCGCTCTCTATCATAGTGTATGTTTTATCAGGATTATAAATATCATCATCGAATTCGTCGTTGACTAAAGAAACCGATATCTGGAACATTCGTAAACAGCAAACTATCATATTTTAAATTATTAATTCTTTTCTTCTTTATTTTTTTTTTGGCTTCGTCACGGATTGTGCACTAGCCAGCGTCAAGTAACAAGATTTTGCCAAGTGTGTTGAAGTGTTTTGTGTTTTTTTGCGATAATTATAATGTTCTAACAAGATGGTGGTTTCCTTGTTAGAACTTTCCATGGAGTTTTGGTGGCATCTTAGAATGCATGCTCCGTGGTATTATTTCCCATCCATTTCACTTGTGCATAATAACCGAACTATATTACGTAAAACACCACTAATATCACAAAATATTGAGTCTAATAACACAAGATTATGAATAAAATATAAAAACCACTACATGACAGACTAAGATCCCGCCAGAAACTTATTATTTTTTTTATTAATTATTATTACAAATTATTAATTACTTTCTGATGATAATGATGTAGGTGCGAAAAAGACAAATGAAAACTCTTTAAGACCAAAACAAAATCCTCCGAATAACAATAGAAATAGATTATAAATAAAATACAATGTAATAAAAAGAAATCCTGATTTCTATATAATTTAACATTAAGAATTAAAAAGTGGAAATGGTTATAATTTCGAAACATGTATACATTTTTTTATTTTTCATTTTAATCAATAATTTAATATTCTATAATTTCTCAATATTTTACGCATACGTGTAGTGTATAATGCATAATGTAATATTCCATTTCATATTTTAATTTTTAACATCTCAATGACTGTAATATTTGTAACTTTAATATGTAACATGCACGCTGTTGTTACCTATACGTAGGGTCATATATAGTAAGCACGTTGAACTGTATACATTGATGTTGACTCTATTGGTAACCTAAATAAATAAATGAACATTATTTGTTTACTCACCTTGCCAACAGACAAATCGTTTACGTTTCTATCAAGAATTGTGGCAACAATAAAACTTTGAAAGTTATCCTCCGAAAACAAAACAAGAGAGCCATATATAAAACGCTTATTATATGCCCAATTTATTTTTTTAAATTGTTTATTCCTTCTATTGTTTATATCTATTTGGATCAGAGAGCCAAAAGTTGTGTTTGATATATAGGGCGCAACGAATTTTACGTTCCGATGGACACTGAAATACGCTTATAATTAGTACAGTGATTAGGTTCGACACAGATATTTTTTCTGTTCGTATGTACAGAACTTAAGAACTAATAAGGTCATTTAAAAAATTAACTAAATACTCATTACATAAATAAACTTTTGCCATTAGCTGACAAACACTGTTTTATAACTCCGGTGAGAGCAAAACAACCTTAGATAGACACAAATTGTATAACTAACTAGCCTGGCCGGCCATAAATACTGTTACATAAAAACTTTTCTTTTTTCCAAGTTTTTAATTATTTTGAATTTGGAACACGTATATTATTTTAAAAACTTCTTCCGATTTTGCGCCATTTCACATATTTTTTCGCGTTCATTATCAAACTACAATATGGAATGAGGTGTTAAAGAAAATAGGATTGCAGTGGCCGCCTTGCACAAAGTGGGTTTGGAGCCGTCGGTCATATTCTAGACACTTCAAAAGCTTGGTATCAGCCGTATGTTCGTATATCGTACTATAAACAGATCCAACAACACTTCCTCTGTCGAAGACCAAAAAAGATAGGGTCGGCCGGGTGCTGTTAGAACTACAAAAGCTGTTAATGCTTTTAAAGCTAAACTTCGTCAAAATCCCAATAGAAAGCAAAAAATCTTATCGCGAGAAATGAAGATTTCCGCTAGGACTCTGTCGCGTATTATAAAACTTATCGTCGATATACAAGACACGCCCTAAATCAATCTTTACAATTAAAGAGAGTGGATCGATCAAAACGCCTTCTGTCGCGATACACAGGCGAAAGACACATTCTGAAGGTGGTAGAGCTACGCTGAAGCTATTACTGGTTTCAGCATGAATGGGTCGGCTCACCCGGGGTAGTACCACCCACCCACAGAAAATCGACATGAAGTAACAGTGCTTGCACTGGTGCGTTTCGTTCGGTCAGTGAGAGCGTCGGAGGCTCACATATTTAAAAGGCCGGTAACGCACTTGCGACTCCCCTGATGTTGCTAGTGTCTATGGATGGTGGTGATCACTTACAATCAGGTGACCCACCTGTTCGTTTGCCCCCCTATAATATATAAAAAAAAAAAACAGAAGTATACTCTTTACCGATGAAAAAATTTTCATGATTGAAGAACACTACAATAAGCAAAATGATAAAGTGTACGATCACAGTTCTAAAGAAGCTGCTCAAGTAGTTGGAAAGGTACAACGTGGTCATCATCCTGCGTCAGTGATGCTTGGGTGGGGTGTGTCTTATCAAGGAATCACAAAACTACATTTTTGTGAAAAACGAGTGAGAACTTCAGCCAAAGTGTATCAAGATACAGTTTAGGATCATGTTGTGAAACCTCTCAACAATACACTTTTTAAAAATATACCGTAGACTTTCCAGTAGGACTCTGCACCTGGTCACAAGGCACGAACTACCCAAGCCTGGCTTGAAACCCACGTTCCGGACTTTATAAGAGATAAAGACTGGCCCTCATCTAGCCCAGACCTCAATCCTTTAGACTTCAAATTATGGTCAGTTTTAGAGGACATGGCCTGCTCTAAACGACACGGCGACATTGAATCTATGGAGCAAGTTGTAGCGAATTTTCCCTTGGAAACAGTTCGTAAATCAATAGATTCGTGGCCAAATAGATTAAAAGCCTGTATAAAAGCCAAAGATGGCCATTTCGAATAGAATATTTGTTTATTTTTTGCTGTGACTAATAAATATGTAGGTATAAATTTTAGTACTATTACATTAAGAATTCATTTTCATTTGTAACAGAACTTATGGCCGGATAGGTATTATTACATATTACAATATAACTTATATGTGTATGTCAAGTAGTCCGGTGGAACTGTAATAGCCTTGCCAGGCTAACAGTGTAGGTCAGTTCAAAAAACAAAAAAATATGTATGTCAAAAATACCATTGCTCTTATTAACTATTATCGTCTGAAAAACGGGTATTTCATCCATTTTACAAGACGTCAAACATTTAGTAGTAAACAAAGTACATAAAAATGAAAAAAAAAAAAAATAACAGCACATAAACAGTACTCACCGTATATTATCGTATCTATATCGGTTGGGATCTCCTCTGTATTGCACTAAAACATAAGATTTTTTTTCCATAAGCGACAATAGCAATCCTTTATAGTACAATTATAGAATACGATTTTATATAATAGTTTAATCAACTAATAATTTCAATAGTTATTTATCAGGTTTCAAAATATACTAGTCATGGATTAAACCAAATGAACATGACAATGCATTGAACAAAGATATTAGACATAAAGTTATGGCATCCTTGGCATAAAAAATATAAACGTAGAAACAACTGTTTCTCAGTAGAAAACGCGAATATACGCAGTGTGTATTATTTAAATATACAGGATACCCAAAACTTGCCCAAAAAAAAACTAATTCTCGTACTTAATCAAAAATTGTGTTAAATTATATCACGGTAATAAAAGTAATAATCTATATTAGAAATTGAAATTTGTAAAATTCTAGGCAGCGGTAAACATATGTATGAACTTAGAAAGGATATATTAATAGCCATTACGTATTTTCTATCTTCAAAAACAAAAATAAGTAACAGCTCACAATTAGTAAACGATAAAAGGTAAATATAGGTAAAAAATAATATTTACAAGTTTGTGTATTGCAGATATGTTATTTTACCATGATAAATATAAACACATAAATGGCAATACGAGAGCCCACAGAAATCAGAAACAATCTCTGTACCTATAATCTGATATTGTATTGTATAAATGTTAACATTCGAACAAAAACATATTAGTGAACTGACAACAAAATAAAAATAGTTACGCACAAACTCCTTCACGAAGAGGTCCAAAGCAATCTTCCCTCATCAATCTGAACTGTACGTCTAGATAATGTTCCACATCTTGGTAACCGCCCTCAATAATATTCGGACGTAAAAACGGTTTATGATCAAAGAAATCGTTAGGGGTCGGTTGAAGACTTAATTGTCTGAAGTCGTCTGGCGGTTTAATGTTATGGTTAAGATTACGGGCTTGTGCTCCTGTCTGTACAACCTATAATAACCGAACATTAATAGGCAATAAATATAAGGCATATAAATAATATTTGAGTGTCTGTTTGTAATATCAAAATAACGACTTTTTACTGATTGGATATTATGAACCGTATACGCGATACTTATAACAAAAATACAATTTTAAAAATTTTTGTCTGTCTGTCTGTCTGTATGTTCCGGGTAATCTTCGAAACGGCTAGACAGATTTTGAAAGAAAATTCACTGACGGATAGTTAAAATTACAGCGGGTGACATAGGCTACTTTATTTTAGACTAGCTGTCATCCATGGCTTTGTTTGCAGTAGTATCTCTAAAACGTTTGAACCATTTTTCACGGAACTTTCACTAACAGATAGCTGCTCTTATAAGAAGTAATTCACAATTATAAAAAAAAAACGCATGCGGAGCTGCGGACAACAGCTAGTTTGTCATAAATACCTATAGAAATCCGTGCAGAAAGCAGGTGGAGGAAACCAGTAACTTAACGAGCGACATGATGAAGACAACTTGAATGCATAATTAATGAAAATGAATAAAATGAGTTTGTGAGGATAAAGAAGAAAACATTCCATTTTAACCTTCACCAGTAATGAAATGGCATTATAATAGACAACATACCTTGGAACACATTTCAAAATTAGCCAGCTTTTCGCGGAACTCAGTTATTTTGTTACTATATTCTTCTGATAAGGTGAAACCATGACGTTGAGCTAATCCCTCTAAACACGATTTCGATATGGCTTCTATTAATGATCTACATTTTTTCAATGCTGTTGATGGTGAAGCATTTATAATACATTCGCAAAACATAATGAAATTCTTCCAGAAATCAAGTTGATCGTTCCAATATAAACTATTAGTTTGTTTATTTTCCACGTAAGGTAAATCCATTAAGTATTTCAATAAATTCGGTATAAACTGTGAATTACATATGTCTAACAATAGCTTCAATTTTAACTCATCAAAAGAAGATCGGCAGATATTTGATATAATCTTGAAGACTAATACAAATACGTCATTCTTTTCTATTGGTAATCCTATAAGTTGAAAGAAAGCATCCTTTTTTGCGTGAAGTTTCGTAATAATATCACTCTCATCCGAGTTCGCTAGCTCTTCTAAAGTTTTAAAACCAATAAATTTTGGTCTAAACTCTTGCTTTCTAACGGGATCATTGGTCCGTAACATTCCACTTCCACGGTTGTTCTCATTGAAGTTGCCATTATTGCGTTGATTATTTATGATCTGATGCCCTCTTCTAGAGCGATTAAATTCTGTAAGGAAATCATTATTTTACGAACAACACTCTGCACATGTCTGCATTGCAATACCCTAGAAAGAGATCTTAATAAAATATACTCATATCTACCCGACAATAAACTCTTATAAAATTACTGGTAAACATGAATACTCTTTCTGATAGAGATCTACGAGATATTCCCGAAAATGACTATAAAAAAAACAGCCATACAAACTTAAAATTCGCCATACTATGAAATGTAGACAAAAGAAAAACTGCGCTGTCCAGTATTCTCTACCATAATCTTTTTACTTATACTTATGTTAATCTATATTTTTGGTACCATGTTCTTCGAAGACAACAAAACTACACATAAGCGCGTAAGCCTAGGGGACCGATTTTTAAATGCCACTGCCGAGACATACAAATAGATGCGAGGCGATATATTTTTAATTTGAGTTAGATTGAGACGTGTACACTAGAAAATACATTATCAACATAAATTTCGTCATTGATACCTGAAGCATTGAACGATTCGAACTAATATCGCCCGGCATATTTCCATGAGCCATCATTGCCAACACTGAATCAATGCTATTTATTAGTTAATCATTCAAACGACGGCGCCGTAAATGTGACCGTTAACATTTAAAACACCAGAAAGAGTTCTATTAGTTGTATGTGTTATAGCTAAGATCGGATAACTTCATCTAATAACCATCGCTAATTATCATATCCAGCGAAGGCAGTTGTATAATTGTTATATTACCACTGGCCCTCGTGTCGGCCATTCTGTCGCCGAAATATTCGTCTATTTCTTCAGTCATGTCCGCACGGTACAAACCTCTCTCAAAACGACGTAAACGCAAATGAGATTAGAAGCGATGATGACTTAGTTGATGGTGTGTTCGAACACCGCGTCGATGGACTAGGTTTCAATCCTAGCACCTAGGTTTCGGTTTACGGTGAAGGAAAGCATTGTGATGAAACAACTGAATGGTGGTAGGACTTTGTAGGTGGTAGAGCTACGCTGAAGCAATTACTGGTTTCAGCATGAATGGGTCGGCTCGCCCGGGGTAGTACCCACCTCTCACAGAAAGCCGACGTGAAGTAACAGTGCTTCCACTGTTACGTTTCGTTCGGTCAGTGGGAGCGCCGGAGGCCCACATATATTAAAAGGCCGGCAACGCACTTGCGACTCCCCTGGTGTTGCTAGTGTCTATGGACGGTGGTGATCACTTACCATCAGGTGACCCACCGATTCGTTTGCCCCCTATAATATAAAAAAAAAAAACTTTCACTAAGTGCGCCTGGCTAATTATCACCCTCAAGTAGGAAATCTGCCGCCAAGCACCTATTAGTGTGTTCCGGCAATTGCACTTGAGAACCAACTCCCTCTAGGTTTCACGTGGTTACCACCTTAGACCACATCGCCAATTAACATCAGATGAGATTGTGTTCAAACGCTAAAAACTATTACACATAAAAAAGGCACGAAGTTGTTTCTATTTCGCATAGGTACCAACAATGTGAAAAGTATGTGTATATTAAACAAGACTCTGTATTACAATTTTAATACATTTATGATACTGTACCTCTATTTTGTGATTGCGAATGTCTTGGTCGATGATTATTCATTGGAAAGTTCGATTGTTGATTTCTTTCAGGTCGTCTATTCTGTGACCGATGTCTCCAATTTCGATTATAATTACGATCCTTCAGTCCTGAAGTACCTGCAAACACATTAAAAATCTTATTTTGTAACTAGCTGATGCCAGAACTACGTTCGTATAATGTAAATAAGCGTATGTTACGTGCTGGACAGTGTACTCTTGCGCGAAGAGGGATAAGCGGTAACCTAACGGTGTCGGCCGGAGCGGCCTCTGTGTTCGCTGGTTATCCCCCCGTGGAAGTTAGAGGAGATGGTTCTCGACGCCGTACATCAGTTTACGGCGGTGAGAAAGTAGAGAGGAGCCTAGTAGAGAGAGTCTCCAGCTTTTGCGGAGATTTGCAGCCTTCGTCAACAAGCGCAAGTTGTAACGAACAAAATTATCGTAATAAATTATGTTTCTTATAAGTGATAGCGATAATATGTAGTGATTACATAAATTATAGTAATCAATATATATATATAATAAAAATGAAGTGTCTGCATGTGAAATCAAAATAACAATTTTTTATTGACTGGACATGAAAGTGTATACGCAAGCTACTAAAAAAAAAACAATTTTTAACATTTTTGTCAGTCCGTCTGTTTGTTTGTTCCCGGTAAACACCTAAACGGCTGAACTAATTTTGATGGGAATTTCACTCGCAGATAGCTCAAATTATAGGGAGTGCCATAGGTTACTTCATTTCAGGCCAGCTATTACCCGCGACTTCGTTCGCAGTGGAATATCCGAAACAACTTAACCGATTTTTGCGGGACTTTCACTGGTAAATAACTGATCACATAAGAAATAACTTAAGACTATTTTACGCTAGTTGTTACCCGCAGCAAAATCTCCAAAACGGTAGGATCAATCTGTATGGAACTATTACTGGCAGAGAGCTAACCTTATAAGGAGTAACTTAGGCTATTTTCTTCTAGACCAATATTCACGGTACTTTCACTGACAGATAACTGATCTTATAAGGAGTAACTTAAGCTATTTTATTTTATGTTAGGTATCACCCGCGACTAAGTCCACGTGAAATTTAGCTAAAATATATTGTTCATTTTAATCATGTACGTGAATCAGCCTAACAGCCTACGTCCAAGATCAGTATTTCTAAAATAAAGTAATCCTCGACTTAGAGATACCTTACCTACCTTTTATATATATATATATATATATTTTTTATATATTATAGGGGGCAAACGAACAGGTGGGTCACCTGATGGTAAGTGATCACCGCCGTCCATAGACACTAGCAACACCAGGGCAGTCGCAAGTGCGTTGCCGGCATTTTAAATATGTGGGCCTCCGGCGCTCTCACTGACCGAACGAAACGCAACAGTGCAACAACTGTTATTTCACGTCGGTTTTCTGTGAGAGGGTGGTACTACCCCGGGCGAGCCGACCCATTCATGCTGAAACCAGTAATAGCTTCAGCGTAGCTCTACCATCTACAAACCTACAGCCAGCGTCGTTCAGTTTAATAAGAAATATCCTACTGATAAATTGAATACGAGTCATCTGGGTATAGGTACGGAAAAGAAAAGTCTTATATACGTTGCCGAACATTTGTCACCTGAAAACAAACAATTGCACGCTGTAGCACGCATTAAAGCTAAAGAACTGTACTATAAATTTGTATGGGTACGAGATGGAAGAGTTTTCATGCGGAAATCAGAGCATACAAATTATGTATTCGTTCGTGACTTAGCAGTACTGGATCGAGTAGTTTAAATTATTTTATGTACCTGTATTTTTTAACAACATGCTTTAGATCTGTAATCAATAAAATTCTTAGGTTTAAATTGTTACTATCAAAATGTAGGGGGTTTGTGAACAAAAGCCATAGCTTTCTTTAATAACATTGTATGCTTTAGTTACGATATGATTTTATTAACTGAGACTAATTTAAACAACAGTGTCTTTGATTCTGAGCCTTTTGATGATCGTTACTGGGTTTATAGGCATGATCGCGAAACTAGTGAACTGTATGGACATCAAGATGGAGGGGGCTCTCTTATTGCCGTTTCTAAGCGATTCCAGTCTAGACGTTTGCATGACAGAGAATCAAACTGTGAAGATGTTTGGGTTAATTTCCAAATACCAAAACGAAATGGTATTGCTATTGATATAACTTTCTGTTGCATCTATCTTCAACCACCGGTTAAGAGAACGGTTTTAGAACACTTCATAGATAATACAAACAAAGCACTTGAATCACTATAACATTCTAATGTAGTCATGGTCGGAGATGAAATCAAAGTAAGATTCTTTGGAGCAAGCTAGTCGATAATGATTCAAATTCAAATGCTAACATCACAATGCTATTAGATTTTTTTATCGTTGAATTCACTAGAACAGTATAATTACGTCTGTAATCATCAAGGAAAAATTTTGGATATAATCTGCAGTCAGATTCCAATTACGAACCTACAAAAGTGCTATGCCTTGTCTGTAATCGATAGTTACCATCCACCGCTATCCTTTTCTCTACCAATTCCTGATTTCATAGAGGTTCTAGAACGTAATGAAAAAGCTAGAGGAGTTTTGTGAAAGAGGATCTCGCACGAATTTGGGTCAGTTCTCCCCATTAAATAGATTAATGAGACTATATAATGTTGCATCTAAAAGTACTACAAGTAAAGAAGTTGATATTTTCTTCGAAAGCATTACGAGTATTAAGAAATCATATGCTCTTAGCATTTAAAAAATGAAAACGGTTATAATTTTTTTTTTTATAATTATTTTATTTCACATTGTAATTTTTAACATTTTAATGAATTAATTATATTATAAAGTAATAATATTTGATATGCATGCCGTTGTTACCTGTAAATAGGGTCAAGTCTAGCAAAAACATTGAACTGTATTCTAATAAAAATGTTTTGATGTTGACTCTGTTGGTAACCTAAATAAATAAATAGATTCACAAGCGTATTACCTAAAGAGTTTCATAATACAATTTCGTGCGGAATAGATAAACGTTTACTTTTTGTATGATCCAAAAAACTGAATTATATTGACGGTATGGGCATGTTATATCTATATAAGAATATTTTTATTTCCCGTTGAGCTTTATCTTTAGAATAGAACACAGATTAATAAATTTAATTGTATAGATTGTTTTCATTTTACAACTCATCCAATTATAATTAATTTAATTAGTTCAGTTGTACTTTACTATGTCTATATGAATTGGTCTATACAAGCTCAAAACGTGTCTGTGTGTCTGTATATGTATATTAGCTATCTATTGCAGTGTTGTAGTTGTTTAACCTAACGTATTTAATTTATAAAAGCTGCTGTTTAAGCAATACGGTAATCGGCAATTGCAAGACTTGCAAGGCCTGCAAGACCAAGATCAAGACCGAGAGCGCAATACCCAGACCAGATGTATAGACGCAAGACCAACACCAAACCAAGTCTCGTCATAATTTTGCATTTGGGCAACATTATATTTAAATATACCGTGCGATGATCCTAATTTTGCCCTACGGTCAGCCTCTTCATTCGCCTTAATACCAACTGTTCGGTATTCAGTATTACTTGTTGGTTAGGTTTACAATAATAATATAGGTTTATAAACTGAACCGACGGAAATGACAGCAGTACCGAACGATAGGGCACATCCCTATCATGACGTAACTAAACGGTCGTACCGGTAATTTAAAACTGACATTACACTCGTGGGTGTTCGACCGCCAACAACCAAATAGTGTCTCTCGCGCCGTACGCTAAAAATATCTCTAAGTTACCATCATCACGTCGATAGAATCTACCACGGAAAACTGGACGTTCCAGAAGAACGGTGAGTGGATTTATATTGTTAATTGTCGACCTTTTGCTAGCTTGGGGTACTCGAATACCGAATTCCAGGGCTGAAATCATTTACAGTTTAGGTCCTTCGAAGGCTCGTAGCCGACCAGCATCAGTTCGTGTCATTCATAAACACCAACATAAAATGAAATCCATTGCAATATCATAGACTGACTGTCAAACGGGTAACCGAGAAAAACAAAAATGTCCCTTTTCCCAGGAATGGGATATTAATAACTGATAGCGTTAATAATAAGACTGCGGTTAGACAATGCGCAAAATTTCTTGATGCCGTTGTACTTAACATAATTAACACTCGAGTTTGAACTCTGTTCATTAATACTTAAAATTAAAATTCCTCGTAATGACTTAACCGCGCGGTGTTTATGTCCTCTTAAGCAACTGTTTGAACCGGTATCAGTGTTGTCGTGAAGGATCTCATTGCTACTATTATTTTAAAAGTAATTGCTAAAGAACTAAAGCTTAAAGGGTTAAAGTGTAAAAGTTTAATATTCGATTTAAAAAATATATATACATACCTGGTTCCATGTCATCATCGTTCATGATTGAAATTCTGAAAAAAATAATTAAATAATATTATTATACAGGATATGAAGTAATTGTGCAAGGAGAAATCGATATTTTTACAATAAACTAGCATATAGATAGTCCTGCTACTATGTAAGAACATATTTTGGATGAAAGATATTGAGGTAGGGAAGTAATCAATATTATAAATATTTATTAGCAGTACAGGCGGCCAAATACTTAGCCAGCATTTCAGAATATCTTACTCATCCTAATCGTCGAAATAGTTATTAATTCAATTATTCATTGGTTATATAAGAATTAACAATTGAAATATGAAATAAAGGACTTGACTCGTAAGTTGTGGCATCATCAACATCACACCCTTATTCCACTTAAGTAGGGTCGGCACAACATGTTTTCCTTTTCTACTCTCCCGTCTCAAATGTAATCTCAGTATTCACACCTTTTATACACATCTTTTTTCACACAATCCATCCACACTTCGTTCGGTCTTCCTCTACCCTTATATCCGTCCACTTCCAAACTCAAAACTTTTCTTGTTACATGACTTTCATCTCTTCTCATAATATGCCCGTACCATGCTAACCTATTACTTCTCAACTTCTCTGTCACTGGTGCTATTTTCAAACTTCCTCTGATATACACATTCTTAATCTTATCCATTCTAGTTAAACCACACATCCATCTTAACATTCCGCATTTTTGCCACATGTAATCTTTTCTCATCCGTTTCTTTCGTTGCCCAGCACTCAGGATCCATATAACACGACTGGTCTGATTATAGTCTTATACACCTTCCCCTTGATTTTCAACGACATTAGTACGTTACAAACTATCCCAGACACCTTTCGCCAATTTCTTCACCCTGCATTTATCCTATTCTTCACGTTCCTGTCCATGCCACCGTCGTTTTGGATTACTGAACCGAGGTACCGAAAACTGGAGCATACTGGTAATGATACACCGTTTAAGGTAATATCACAAAAACTGGGATGGACCTCCGAAGTCACAGAACAAATGTTCAGTTTTTATCTTACTAATCCTTAGACCGACATTCTCCAGTTTTTCTCGATATTGCTCTAGCCTACTCTGGACCTCGGCAACATTTTCTCCAACAAGAACAATGTCATCAGCAAACAGAATATACCAAGGTGCCTCCTTCCGTATGTGTGATGTTATTGCATCTATGAGAAGAAGGAATAAATAAGGACTTAATGCTAATCCTTGATGTAAGCCTACAGCCACATGGAAATTGTCAGTAACATCAGCCTCGGACCTAACATGTGTTTTCGCTTGACTATACATACAACGGATAAGTTTTAAGTATTTAAGTGTAAGTTGGCTCTACGTTGTGTGTTTTCTATAAATTTATTTTTTATCCATTATCAAATATCTATATTTCGTTAATCGACATTTATCTTTTAGCTTTTACGTACTCTTAGTAAAAATTTGTATCGATGTTCATTTATAGTAGTAGATTTCAGTCAGGAGGGGCAGGTTGAGACGTGACTAAAGACTTAAGCATCACACCACACTAATATTATAAAGGCGAAAGTTTGTGAGTGTTTGTTACTTCGTCAAGCTTAAACGGCTGCACCAATTTTTATGAAATTTAGTATGGACGTAAATAACATCCTGGATTAACACATAATAGCACGTCAGGCAGTAGTCAGAGCTGGAGACACTTCTATGCAGCAAGCTGATGCTCGACTTCAGGTGAATATTTTAGTCACCGGTTATATTATACACGCTTTAGTGTAACTCAGGGCTGTCCAAACTACATAGGACCCAGGGCCAATAAAAATGACTCAATACATTGGGGGGCCGCAAAATAGGGGCATGGAAAGAGGGGTGCTCCTGTCGATGTAGGTGCAGTTCTGAAAATAACTGCCGACAAATTAATTAATTTCGGAAGAGATGTTGGTGATTTCGATTCGTTTTTTGAGATAATAAAAAAGAATATAGAAAGTATTATTATCAAGATCGTTAAGGAAGATGCTATGAAACAAAAAGGAAATCTTCTTCCGAAAAACCTTAAACCGTTTAGAGGCACCCTTTCCGTCCACCAGGTTCTTTGGGATATGCTATCTGGAAAACTTACTCTAAGAACTGTAAGTTGTTTCTTATGTGATATTGATGAGCATGGCAAAGACCTTGGATTCTATGATTTCAATGTAGATGCACCTAAATATAATATAAGAAGTAATGATAATGAATCCAAAAACAAAAATATAGTCCCAATATTTAAAGAACCGTATTAAAATATTATTTTTAGATGTAACGTTAAAAAATATTAGGTACTAGTATAATGTGAAGTTAGTCCATTTATGTTATAAAATAATGTAAAAATCATTCAAAATACTACGAAATGATATTATATTTTTGAAGAATATGCGTTTTTTTTTGTTAATTGATTTATAATTTAAAAAGAAATAATGAAGATTTCCAAAAAAATATTGTATATTTCTGAATAAATAGCTAATTATAAGTGGCAATTTTCATTTCCATCATTACCTTATACCCGTTATCATTTACTTCAATAAGGTTTATCATTCCACTCTAGATCATATCATTCACCTCTCTGTAATTTTTCAATATTATGGGTGTTCTCCCTGATTTCTCAATAAAATTGTAGTTTAAATACATAAAAGACTTAGTTTTTGTATGACCATCGTTATGTAGTTGTTATTTTTTCGTTTTATAAATAAATTAAAAAATAACACAAAAACTGTAATATTAAATCAAAAAATGAAAATTCACCCCCCACCTTTTCGAGTTTTTAAACTTTAAATTCCGAGGAAAATTTCCGAATTTCTGTATCTATTTTGACTCTGCAACGTTTCTAATTCTTTCTTCTTCTTCTTTCTTCTAAAAGTAATAACTTTTAGGCTCAGTAAATGAAACTTCGTATCCTTTCTTAATCTTACGTTACTAAGACGATGTATTCGCTTATTAACCTAATTTTGTAAAATTTTGGCACTTTTAGTATATTAAGTTCTTGGCGATTACTAATATCATGATTATTGAGAAGTGATATCAGCCTTATTATTGTCAGTTTCTGATTTCCATTAACCTTTTGCAGAGTTTTATAATGCTTGTCAATCTTATTCCTTCTTCAATTCTCGATACCGTATCTTCCTTTCTGCTTTTTGTAAATCTTCTTTTGTAAGTAAAGCGATAGGATCCACAACAGGGTTGATGGTTTCTTCCGTAAAGGTCTCAGGTGCTTGAAAATGAACTATACTCGATAATTCTGTTTTTTCATCATTCTTACGTTGTCTATACTTCTTCGAATTTTCCTTCCACTTTTTTTGGTTTTGCCTCTTTTTGCGTAAAATTTTTCTGTGATAAATGTCTATTTTCTTTTTATTTCATGTTTTTCGGTGTTTATCACGTTGTTTCTCTTGTTCTAACGTATATAATTCTGGATCATTTTTATTTCAGTTTACTTGCGTCATTTGCATAGCATTTGCTGGCCTAAACGCTCTGCTTTTTTTTATATTATAGGGGGCAAACGAACAGGTGGGTCACGTGATGGTAAGTGATCACCGCCGTCCATAGACACTAGCAACACCAGGGGAGTCGCAAGTGCGTTGCCGGCCTTTTAAATATGAGGGTCTCCGGCGCTCTCACTGACCGAACGAAACGCAACAGTGCAAGCACTGTTACTTCACGTCGGCTTTATGTGAGAGGGTTGGTAATACCCCGGGCGAGCCGACCCATTCATTCTGAAACCAGTAATAGTTTCAGCGTAGCTCTATCACCTACCACCTATCACCTTTTAGCCAACACCTGCGTAATTAAAATGCAATAGTATCAAACAACAAAATCTTACAATCTACTAATAGTGTATAGCTTGTTACAATAATTAGTCTAGAAGTAACAGTTTATTCTGCGTAAATCATAACTTCAACCATGCATCATCAAACAGAACAGAAATATCATTTCCTCTACATAAATCATTTACATCATACAGAACTACATGGTAAATTGTTACTATAAATGATGTTAAGATACGTAACGCGTCATAACATATTAAAAATTTAGACAAAAATAATTTAAATTAACTAATCTTGTAATACAACGTATGCGAAATTCATATTTGCATAAGATTTGAATAAAGAATATTTACTTACCTAAAAAAAATGTAGTCGTTTAATGATGAGATTTCTTGACAAACTTAAATTAAAATTACATTTTGCCTTCTTTAACTACCATTATATCCACGTGTGTTCAAATCTCGATCACGACTGTAGAGCGTAAGGTGAAGGTTTGCTTTGGACTCGTTCGAATATGTGGTAATAGAAATTTGGTCAAACAAATTTTATAAAACAAAAAACGTGGAAGGTAATGATGAAAAACTTGTGACAAAATTTCAAATGGTTAAATAATAACGTTAGATTGTAAGTTATGATTTGAAGAATGAATTGTTACTTAGATTAGGCATTAATTATTACGTATGAAAATTAATTAAAGAAAATTTAGGAAGGTGTTTAGAGTTTTTTGAGTGATTAATGAACATCCTGTGAAATAACAGAGCGGTGAATGATTTTCTGGACATTCTTTTTAAATATTTAATAATTAAATATAATTTTTGTGTTATTTTGTTCCATACAAGTATTAAGTAAATATATAAAGTTCTATTTAAATTACGTTTTGAGTTATGAAATTGTGATTCTGAGACAGAATGTTAAATAACATTGATTATTTGCTATTTTGAAAATTCACCCTGGGGCTCCGCAACTTTTCCTTTTAAGGGGTGTTAATACTGATTCTCATCTACCCTCCCATCCCCCTCCCAGACTTTAATTCGACAGACTCCATGGGAAGTCGTACCCGTTATTCTGCGCCTTTATCGGTTAATTCAAAAGTTAGGTTTTAGCGCATGTTGTTGTGTATTATGGAAATGTTTAATTCAAACGTGCGTAAATATATCTATTCGCTAGCAAATTTATACATTTAATAAAAGAAAACGTTTAAAACGTCGGAGATACTTTAAATATACGAGTAAGTAAGCATAACGAGAAGAAATACTTACAAAAAACTATCACAATGTCGACGTCCTTATTGATAATACGACGGCAACAGAAAACAATTCTTTAAGCACTCACAATTGCTAAGTCCTTTATACTACATGCAGGATTGAAAAACAAAAGGTATTAAAATAAAACGTTAGCCACGAAATTCTAAATGGCAGCTTCCTCTTTGTATAAAGCACTTTTATTTATGCCTTCCTCTGTATCGATTAGACTACTAAGCGAAAAAGTGTTACAAGTATAATGTTTCGTTTTTCCTTATTATCTATTTATCTTATATGTTTTAGTATATAATAACATTAAGTACGAAGGTAATTATAACAGCTAGGCAGTACATACAGTAACAGTAGGCCATAACAAGTACAACAAAAAACACGCATTTATGAATTTTAAGTCAATTACAATAAAATATTATTTAAGTTATTGCAAAAATAACAAGTATACATCATTCTCTAGTATCGTAGATAAAATTATGAAGAAAGTTATTTCATCTCTTTTAATAACATTATTCTAGGGAGTTCTTACATGGCTGACAACACTAACAAAAGGGTACTTACCAAAAGGAATAAGTTATTGCATCATATAGGCCGTAGAGAATGTTTCTCTGTCTACGATTTAAACACTGTCAATTATTACTTGTCTATGATTCACTTTATAGGTGTAAAATGTTACCTACCCAGAGTTTTATGACACTTAATAAATATGAGAGAGTAATAATATCTATATTATATAATCTCTTTGTAGTTAGAAGTGGTAAAGAGGATGGGGATTTCCCTACTTTAGTGTACAGACATGTAAATTGAGGTAGTTATACACGTGATAATATGTAAGTATGGCAAAAAGAGCAGAAATAAAATGAGAGCGCTAGTATCATTGTGATGGTAACCCATATGTACTGTGAAATTTTTATTTATCTGTTTATGTAATATGTACATACAGTGGACAAAATCGATTATAACGCCGTTTTGGAAATAGTGAGAGTTGATTTTGACAGTTTGTAAATGAAATACATTTGGAGACCAATGAAAATTTGTCTCCAGTTGATATATTTTTATCGATTTGCGAAGCAGATACAAATAAAAATTAGTTCAATATGTTTATATAATACGTTGAGTGGTTTACAGGTGCTACATGTAAAAAGTAATCTTGTTTATGTATATGTTTTATGTGTAGTTTACAGGTTTTATGTATTTATTGTCTGTTTGTCATTAACCCGTTACGGATACAGTTTTATAAAAAAGAAAAATGTTTAATGCATTATCTATCTTTTATGGTTCTATCTATGTCACATTGACAATTGTAATATAAATATGTGAAAATTTGTTTACATTTATCTATCGTCAATCCATCTATTAGTATTCGAAAAAGAAGTTTATTTATGCCTAGTTGCTGTATTTATAGAAGTTTTTATTTTATGAACGAATAGTAATGTAGCGACACACATACCTACAGCAAACGTGTTATGTGTGTACTACAACAACGCAGGCGAAAAATCAGCGGCACTACAAAGTCCGAAATTAGTTGGCTTAAGAACGCGACTAATTAAGACTTGCCGCCCAGGTGGCGGCCACATGTTACCTGGGATCAACTATAATATTACCGACAAACTCAACACACAATGCGGCGAATTGTTATAATCCCGACTTTTAATCTTTATTATTTTATTGCACAGATGTTTATTGTTAATTCCTAGTTTTACTTTTGTTTTATGATTTCACTATTGTTTGTATATTTACGGCTGTAAAATTATTTGTATTTTCTCTGTAATTCTTGCACGTGTTCCATCTTATTTAAATATGGTTGCTTCGTCGAATAAAGGAGATTCGTAATCCAGCTGCCAAAGCGATTACTAGTCTACACAATTGGAGTCAGATTTTTCATTTCCTCCGTTCAACCTTCTGAAGTTAGCAAGTGGTAAACATACTACCACTTCCGCTAAAGTGGTGACGCGACGCCGCTCCCGCGTCCTACAGTAATATAATATACCAGGTGTAATCCATGAGCATTATAATGACCGGTTCTTTGCATGTATGGATGGAAAGCAAACAAGTATGAGAATGATAGCTTGTAGTATTTTTATAAACATTTTGAGACAACTAGGAGTTGCGAAAACTAGTGGGTGTTTGTAATTTGTTTGAAACTCCAAATTTACTGGTTGAGTTTATATTTTTATCATGTTTTAAATAAAATAATAATAAATGTTGACATTCATTATGACCATATCTTAGAAAAGTAACAAATGTATTAACAATGTGGTTGTTTTATTTGTGGACCTAATAAAGAGCAAAAGAAGAAACTTAGAATTCTTTAACTAGTGGACTTAACACAAAGTGTAGGTCTGTTCTTGGAACCAAAGAACAGTTTATGGTGTTCGGCCTCTTTTACATACTCTCTGGTCGAACGCGCATTGTAACGACAAAAAAATAATAACGATCATGGACTTAATATGTTTAATATATTAAGTCCATGATAACGATATTAAAAATCAGACACAGATATGTTATAACACAGGAGGACTAAATAAATAATATATATTTGAATTTTGTCTGTGTATTGTTCTGAAATGATAAACGACCAATAACGAATGTGCTCATAACAACGTAAACCCTCGAGGCTACAAAATCACTAGTTTAAATGAAAATGGAGTAGTTTTAAAAATGCTGCTCGAAAAAGAGTTCAACAAATATAGATGAATAACCTAACAGTGGTTTCAAGTACTGTTACATGCTAAGACACCTAAAAATTCTATATAATGAGATATCTATTTTATATTTTAGGCTAATGATGGTAAGCCGGTTTCATTCCTCTGGAATCAAACATAAAACAGAATAAATAAGACCATAATACACCAGTTTGAGGATCTGGGTCTTAAAAAATCACCCGAGGGGTTAAGAGTAACGTTGATCCAGAATCTCTAACTTGTATTTCAAGATAACCTTAGCACCTTTGCATAATAGAAATCACCATAAATGACTTTAGTTTAGAGTGTTAGTTGTTCTGTGTGGATTTATCATACAAAACAATATTAAGTGTGACAGTAACAAACATTTAAACTAAAAAATAGTTTTAGCGACAACCAACGAACTTTTATAACGAAATATGCAAAGAGTATAATATGTATCAGAGAAATATGTTTGAATTTAGTTGGCAACACTAGGCTGCGGTAAAAACGTCTACAAAATGCTACAAATTTAGGTTCATGTACCTATTCGCGTATGAATTGAAAATATTGAATACTGTGAAAATTCGCTATGCAAACAGAAGAAGCTGAAGATGAGTCTCAGAGTTTAGGCCCTGTGGATAACGCGTGGGCTATGAAATTACCAAAATTCACGCCAGAGGATAATCCACATGGCTTGTTAGAAGAAAGCAAGTTTGCGACATTATTTCCCAAATATCGTGAACAGTATTTAAAAGAATGTTGGCCGCTTGTTCAAAAGGTTCTTAGTGAACACCGTATCGTCGCAGAATTAGATCTTATCGAAGGCAGTATAACAGTAAAAACAACAAGGAAAACTTGGGATCCATATATCATTATAAAAGCTAGGGATCTAATGAAACTTTTGTCTCGAAGTGTCCCGTTCGAACAAGCAGTAAGAGTGCTGGAAGATGAGATAGGTTGCGACATAATTAAGATCAATTCGTTTGTCGGTAAAAAGGAAACGTTTTTGAAAAGGCGCCAACGTTTGATTGGCCCCAATGGTGTAACGCTTAAATCTATTGAACTGTTAACAGAATGCTATGTGCTTGTACAAGGTAATACTGTATCTGCAGTAGGCCCATATAGAGGTCTTGTTCAAGTAAGAAGAATAGTAGAAGATACTATGAAGAATATTCACCCTATGTACAATATTAAAAGTTTAATGATAAAGAAAGAACTGATGAAAGATCCCAGGTTAAAAAACGAAAGTTGGGACCGGTTTTTGCCCAATTTCAAGAGTAAAAACGTACCAAGAAAACAGCCTAAGAAGAAAATTAAAAAGAAACCCTACACACCATTTCCGCCACCACAACCAGAGAGTAAAATTGATAAGGAACTTGCTACAGGAGAATATTTTCTTAAAGATGAACAGAAAAAAGCTAAACGTCGCCATGAAAAAGAAGAGAAGCAGACTCAAGTGAAACGTTTAAGAGATGAACAAAGGCAGAAAGACTTCCTACCTCCACAAGAAGTCGATACAGCCACTCCATCAGCAGAATCAGTAGTGGATATTAAACAACTTAAAGCTAAAATGAAAAAGTTTTCAAACCAAAATAAAAAAAAAGGTTAAATAAAATAACAGGAAATAATGTAGTGTAAAATGTTATTTTTGTTTCAATAAATTTATATTATGGATGACATAAGAAGTACAAGATGCTGTAATATCGTAATTAAATTCACTATAGTATAACTGATGTATTATTATCAAGAGTGTAGTCATGAATAATATTTGACAGTTTTCTCAGAACTTATTATGATGACATAACATAGTAAACTAGGTACTACAAGTACCAAACTAAGTAATAAAATATAAACTTTCGAAGTGAAAAGTTTTTAATGAAATCTGCATATTAACATAAAATAGGAAAAAGCAATGATTTTAATTGCCAGGAAAGACAACAGTTAAAGAATAACTGGATGGAAATGTTATTATTTATAACAAAACAAATCTCGATTGTGTGATTAATTATACAATTAAATGTTTTTGTATTATACACAACATTAAATAAACTTGTCATTATATTACCAGTCATAGTAGAGTAAATTGGTTTGTGAGAAACGTTATAACATTGTTATAACATTAATATCGACTAAACATAATGGTCTCTACAATTATAATTTTTTTGATAATGTTTAATTTAATGCACTGGTTAGATAAAGTGTCATTTTATGGACATGCATGATGTAAGTAAAATATCTTATCCGGGATTATCTAAATTTAATTGCAAAATAAGTAAAAATAACATTATCTTCTTATTTTCAGTAACTTCAATTCTGGTACAGTTTTGTTCTTAGTAATAAATTCTTTTCCACTCATGTACGGCTGCAAAACATCAGGAATAAAAATTTTCCCTTTTGGATCTTGATGTGTTTCCAGTAAAGCAATAAGCATCCTTGGAACAGCACATGCAGTCCCATTCAATGTATGAACGTATTTCAATGATTTATCATTGTATTTTATATTCAAACGTCTAGACTGGTAGTCTGTACAGTTGCTACAACTGGATATTTCACCAAAAGTTTTGCGACCTGGCATAAAAGCTTCTATGTCATATTTTCTGTAACAAACACATATTTACACTATAAAAATAATACCAGTCTACCACTAAAGAAAAGGTATAGGTTCTGTAGGTGGTAGAGCTACGCTGAAGCTATTACTGGTTTCAGCATGAATGGGTCGGCTCGCCCGGGGTAGTACCACCCACTCACAGAAAACCGACGTGAAGTAATAGTGCTTGCACTGTTGCGTTTCGAGCACCGGAGGCCCACATATATTAAAAGGCCGGCAACGCACTTGCGACTCCCCTGGTGTTACTAGTGTCTATGGACGGCGGTGATCACTTACCATCAGGTGACCCACCTGTTCGTTTGCCCCCTATAATATATTTAAAAAAAAGGTATGGGAAAAATTACCACACTGGCCATAATGTGTTGTTTATTTGAAATGCTGAGAAATATACAGTTATATTCTTATCCACTGATAATGTTATTAATGAAAGATTTTTCAGATTTAAGTTTCTCCATTACATTGGCTTTAACCTGTAATGTTTTAAATTAGTAAATGTAGGCGGTTGCTGATAAATTTGTTGGTACAAACTGGAGTTAAAAATTAGTTTACTTATGTAATTTAACATATTGATTTACCTATATGCAGGTGCACCTAATTCATATGGTGGCATATCTAACACTCTCATATAAAATCCCATAGGCTTGAACAATTCTTCTTGAATCATTCTTATTTCTTCAAGCATATTATCGGATTCCTCAGGTGTTGTGACTACAAACATTTCTACTTTTGTGAACTGGTGTACCCTGAAAAACAATTTTAGTATGACATTACTTAAGAGATACTAAATATAAAATTGGTCTTAAAATATTTGATCTCGACAACAGTGCCATTTACTGGTTCTTACTATAGCTGAGAAGCATTCAGGTAACCTTATTAATAAAAATCAATCCATAAAGTTGTTTAATGGAAGAATAATTACAGAAATTCACCCAC
Organism: Antheraea assamensis; assembly: GCA_035772565.1. Lineage (NCBI taxonomy): Eukaryota > Metazoa > Arthropoda > Insecta > Lepidoptera > Saturniidae > Antheraea > Antheraea assamensis. The sequence goes on from JAQQSE010000060.1 coordinate 41,350, forward strand.
ACACACACACACATACATACACACACTGGAATTTTATATACAAAGATTATAAAAAAAAATGAGGATAAAACATGACACCTAAAATAATGTAAGGCTTAAATCCCATTTGTTCAATATACCTGTATATACCTCTTTCTTCTACAATATTAGATGTCTCGGCACGGTAGCAACGGCTCACAGCTGCTAGTTTTATTGGCAGTTTAGATTTTGGATGCACAGTATCATGTAGTAGTCCAGCTAAAGACATTTCAGCTGTACCTGATAAGTACAAATCAGCACCATGGTGATGAGAGTCTAATGAATAGATCTAGAATGTGAGCATAAACAAAATATATATATATATACATTAGTCCTTCATTATTTTAAACTAAATTTGAAGGGGTAATTGAGGTGGCCTAAACCTATAGCATTAGTCAATTGTTTTTTTTTTTATATTATAGGGGCAAACGAACAGGTGGGTCACCTGATGGCAAGTGATCACCGCCGTCCATGGACACTAGCGACACCAGGGAAGTCGCAAGTGTGTTGCCGGCCTTTTAAATATGTGGGCCTCCGGCACTCTCACTGACCGAACGAAATGCAACAGTGTAACCACTGTTACTTCATGTAGGTTTTCTGTGAGAGGGTGGTACTACCCCGCACAAGCCGACCCATTCATGCTGAAACCAGTAATAGCTTCAGCATAGCTCTACCACCTTCTTTTCTTCCTCACTATTGTTTTAAGATGTTGTGTGTTTAATTTCCATACATGATTGACTTTTATGTAATAAGTGTAATTGTTAATTCTATGTCTGGGTATTACATACCTATGTATATCAGCTTTTTTACCATAATACAGACTATAATTAGTTTGGAATCAAATTACATTGTGTGACATATCATCCCTATAATTTTTTGTGTATTTTGAAAGGTATATTATGGATTAAAAATTATAATATTATTAAAATGTGGCTTATTCTGCTTGATCTCTGCAAATTACTGAAGAATGCAATTATATATTTAATAAAAAAAGCTATTATACACAATAAGATAAAACAAAGAGCATATATAAAATAGACACCTGTGTTCGATCACTATTCACAGTCATTCCACAACTTGACAATATATTACTTGTGAGGATATCAGGCACTGATATTAATTGAAAGCCCTTTGTCAATAGAGTAGTGACTGTATATTTTATCAATGCTTCTTCCAGTTCTGCCAGATCCCCCCAAAAATAGTAACTCTTGTGACCACAAGTATGACCAAGTTTAGCAGTTCTCATTAAATTCAATAGACGTGTTATTTCACTGAATTCATAAGGGGTATGGTCACCAAAATCTCTCTTCTTATTGATTTCAGTAACTATTTCAGGTTCAAGCTTACCTATTAGGCAAGGATGTGTTTTATTCGGTAGTGTACCCAGTTCCTTATATAAAAGTTCTTTACATATTGCATATCTCTTATCAGTTTCTGGAATTGTTTTCATTCTGTTATAAGCATCCAAGACCCTATTGACATCTCCTACGCCCTTCCTACTGCGAATGTTTTGATCTATTTCTTCGAAATTATTTGGATTGCAATAATATTCAACATCTATATCCGGAAGCGATAAATATGAATAGGATCTCATAAATTTTGAATGTCGTATAAAGTTGTTACGGACTCTTGTAAACATTTCAATGATATAGGTATTTATTATATATAAACGAAAAATATTTTAATTAAGTAGCTATACATAAGTTTTAATAAGCACAATGACTCCCAAAGAGTACCACAGAGTACATTTGTATATAGGAGAAAGACTACTACGAAGATAGGTCACAGAATAACATTAATTTTGTGGGGATAGATAGGTATACAACTACTAAGAGGATAATACGTATAATAGGTATAACTTTTTTTAGTCGAATTGAATACAATGGTAGCCTAACCAAGCCTTTATAGTTTCACCGGACCATAGCACCGGACTTACTCTGTGACCGGACTTCTCCAATATACTATTCTAATCTATGCACCGGACCACTTATTACTCTTTGACCTACAGAGCAATATTATCCTAGCGGAGAAGAATAACAACTACGTAGTAAAAAAATGAAAACACTAGCGCTGCGTATTGGGGTCATCGGAACAACTGTATAACTCCCGGGAAATTTAAAAAAATATATAAATATATATACTAATTTTCGAAGAATTACTATAGCTAGTTACGTTAAGCTATACGATGAAAAATCAAATTTGCGGTGGGAATGATATAAATCACACAGAAAATATGATTTTTCATCGCCAAGCTTAACGCAACTAACTATGGTAATTCTTCGCCATATATTGTATTTATCACAGCAACAGCACATATATAAAGTGTACGAATGCAGGATAGATATAAAACGATATTTTTCAAATGTATTACAGAAATTTATTTTAAATTCTACAACTAACTCCATATAACAATCATCCTTTGACCTAGGTATAATTAATTTTTATCTCTTTATACAGAATAATACACTGGAGGTAGGGATGGCGTTTTGTGTCAATCAAAATATCGTTTTTTAATTGATTCTAAGCTTTGAATTGATTCTGGGGATCGATATCTGACACTATAAAACCGTAATCGATTTTTGATGTGAAACATCTATAGCGACGGGTCAGAGCGACTGTTAGCGTCACTACGGAATATGATAGTAGGTATGAATTATAAAAATCTTAATTTTTTATATTTGATTATGCCATATTTATTTCTTCTCGTAAATAATCTTCTATGCATATTACCTGTACAAAACAATTTCAATATTTTACAACTGCCAGGCGTTCCGCGACTGCTCACAATTTTTTTGTTCATCCAAGCATTGAAGTTAATCAACATGAGTCTCGGTCAGTACTTGGATGTGTGACCCACTTTTTACTACCTTATTTTAATAAAGGCGACGAAACATCGATTACTTTGTCATATATTATTTGTAAATAAAAGCTCAAATGAATTTTGGGAATTCAGTTTTTAATATTCGATTTTACTCTCCCTGATATTTTCATGAATCGATTCCATAGATCACGATTTAAATCGACTTAAAACCTAAATTATTTCGATAAAAGCGTCATCACTAGAGGTGTGTACCAATCAAATCCATGAGGAGTACTGACAGTCAAGAACAAATGTTGCAAGCTGAACTAAAGAAAATTGCGCTAGTCAGGCAGCGCGTTGTCGTGTAGTCTTCAAAAGTCACTTGTTTTTTCTAAATAAATAATTATAACTGAACTTTTTTATATTGTAGCACGGCAAAATGACTGAACTGTGCCTGATGCTAAGTACAGTACAATCCGAAAACAATGGCAACCATCGAGAGACAACTAGTCCATTGCCAGTCGCCACTGCCTTACCGGCCTTCGTAAATGTCTCTTCACGTTATTCTTGAAGGACCTTATGTTGTAGGAAGGAGAGAACACATTGGCTGGGAGATTGTTGCACAATATCACGGCACGGAAAAGTTAAGACATTGCGAATTTTTAAGTTCGTGTCCAGATATAATTTACCGTAAAATTGTGGCTCCACAGACCAATGCGCATGGTTCGGAAAGGAAAGGAAGAGAAGTAAATGGGGATTTATTGCAAGTAAACGTGCACATCTGTGTTTTGTTGTAATTGAACTCAACCAAATTACTTGCTCCCCACGTTGATATGCGACGCAAATATTGGTCGAACTCAATGATAAGTTCCTGCAGTCTCTTTTCTGTTTCTCCCCGACCGCAAGAAGGCTTGCTGTAATAGGATCCATGGATGGTGATGTCGTCTGTATAGCAATGAATATGGCTTACAGGCAACATATCATTGATATGCAGAAGAAACAGAAATAAAGAAGTTATAATTATTTTGATGTATAATGAAAAAGCTTTAATTACTTTTTATAACGTTACCTATCTGTTATTGAAAGTCTCATGAAAATAGGTCCAATCGTTTTGGACATAGTACTACAGACGAAGTCATGGATGACAGCTAGTCTAAAATAAAGTAGCCTATGTCACCCGCTGTAATTTGAACTATCCGTCAGTGAAATTTCTTTTAAAACTGGTCCAGCCGTTTCGGAGATTACCCTGAACATACAGACAGACAGACAACTATTTTCTTTCATTCTATTTTTGTTATCAGTATCGTGTATACGTTCATATCCAATCAGTAAAAATGTTATTTTGATATTACATACAGACACTTCATTTTTATTAGATGTATAGATTGTGTATTATTGGTTATAACACACCAAATGAAGTATAAATTCAAAAAACGTTGCTAGACGTTAATAAGTTTTATGATTTGGCTTACTGAGATTACATAAAACTACAACGTCATATGGTTTGCCTTATATAGGTTTATGTAAATACCTGAATTGAAGGGTGAATCAGACCATTCATGATCACGTTTTCGGATTCGCGACAACAACTTCTAAAAGTCACACTAATTGTTAGATAGTAAGCCTTTTAGTGAAAAGGGATTCAAATCATGGAGACCTATTTTTGTCATAGTAAATTACAGCGAATTTCGAGAATAGATCGATTCACATCTAATCTTGATAATTACCAGAGTACTTATTAATTCTGATAGATATTGACAATATGTGAACGATGGTGATCTATAAAAATAACTTTCCGCTCTGTGCATCCTCTAGAAATTGTATCTATAATGTATTCTTATAAAAATACGTATTAACAAAAAGATAATTTCGAAGAACCTTTTGGGGTTCTTCTTGATGACTGCATTTTCTGAACCAGTGTGGTAGTTTTGATGTTTCTAAGACTCTTCATAGGGCCTAAAGTAAGTTTGATTTTCATTTTGAGCGATAAATAATTCATTGAATAAAAGAATTTATTGATCTAAAAGTGGTTTAACTATTCATCTTTAATATCATTCATACAGATTTGAAAATCTTACTTAATATACATTAATAAATACCTGCTTTTGTTTGTACATTTAATTTATTAATAAAATAATTAATTTTTTGGATACTATTCAAGCTTTGATTTACAAGTTTCTGTATACATTTTATCAAAATAAAATTAAACTTTATGTTGAAACGAGGGAACTTAATTTACATACGAATATTAGTTATCTTAATTTCCCTCGGTAGTATATATATGCTTTCCACGAAAGAGCCTGCACAATTCCAATTTCTATAATATTGTTGATGTCTTTATAAACTTTTGTTATATAATTTTGGGAGTTTAGATTTTGCTACTGCAGGCAACATTAATTTTGACAATCTTGTTCAGTTTTGGCGCCCTTTCTAGCTTTGTGAAAAGATACCACGAATCTTGTTGAGTACCTACTAAAAAAATAAAAAATAAATTATGCACGAGTTAAACTATTTATGATAAATAATAATTTAGAAGTTGGTTGTTAAACTTTTAGTAGAAAACATGCGTAATGTGAACAGTAATGTATCAAGCCCTGACGGAATTAGTGACGATTCGGAATTAGTATCGCCAACACGAAGGTATAAATTAATCTTTATTTTTCTTAAAGATATATTCAAAACAGTTCACACTATAAATCTGTTTTATGTTTTTGTTATGTACGAATATTTGAAATTGTGTATTCACAACACGGAAGTATTATTTTAAATTTTGTAATTTCAGTAATTTACGACGATCCAAGCGAAATGGGAACCAGTTAAAAATTACAGATATGTTTTCTTTAAAACGGAGAAGGAGTATAAATGAGGATGATGACAACTTATCAAGTGTAAGCCTTTATTTATTTTTGTTTTGTCTATTTTCCAAAAACATTTTCCTATTGTTAATTGTATAGTACAGTAAGTAAAATTTTGTATATAAGCATTACAGACTTAAAGCTTAAAAATCGAATGAGTTTTTAAAACCCAGATCTTAAAATGGCGTATTATGGCTTTATTTATTTTTTTAATTTCACAACATCATACATTGTAAATTTTATAGTTAAGAAAAAAAAATGTTTACAAATGAAAAAGACAACTTAGAAATACATTTTACATAAAAAATATAATTTACAATACACCATTTGTTATTTTTCAATGTTTTATAATAAATTAGATTTTTTTTAAGTGTATGCTACTAACAGTCTGTTGACCTGTGCATCATAGGGTCTACATTTGTTTTTAAGGAACTTAAATTTTCATGATTTTAGACATTCGAGGGTTTAAAAGAAGATAGGCATAATTAGGTGTTAAGATATAACAATTGTGTGTAACAACACTCCGCAAAGTGGTATACTTAGGTGTGGTTTGGAGTCGGTCAGTGCATGTCTAGTAATTAAATTGAATGGTAGGAATTTGTACCTAATTGGGTTGTTTCCCCCTGCATATGGTGATTAATTTGTCACAGTGACTCTTGGTTGATCACATTTCAGGTTCTATCAGTGCATATTAGCCCATAGGCCAGTGTAACATTCATAATTCCTAACGGGTTATACTTTTGACATAAAGTAATGTGGCATACTCATTTAAAACAATGCAGAGGACATTTTTGATTTGTTGTAGTAGTGTCTATCTTTCATAAATTAGGTTTTATTTGATAATTGACTCAGTATAATTCAAGAACAAAAGCTATTAAGGAAACAAATAATATGGAAGGTTAGATCAAGAATGTTGTTATTGTTTTTGGTATACACTGAGCTTACCATCAGGAAAAGTGCAGCTACTATGCCATTCTTAATTTAAATATACATGATATATAGAACACAATGAGTGGGAATGAGCAAAGTTTTTTATACAACATATTCCCAAGCATTTTTTACTGTTTTGGCTTCATGGTGATATATAAAGTGACTTATATTGCCATAGATTACTTATCTTAGGGAGAAGAAAAGGAAACAAAAAGCAATAAAGAAAACGGAAGGGATATATTGTCATTTGCATTATGGTGAATAGATAAATAATCATATTTCTGAGGAACCTATTGATTATAATATAATATGTTGTTCTTCTAAATCAAGTACTTTGCATAAATAGCATCCTCCCTAAAAATTAACACTTTATAACTCTTTCATAAACAATAAATATACTAAAAAAAACGTTAATTATTATGTACTTAATTATTTTAGAAAAAAATCAAGTTAAAGAAGGAAAAAGGGGCTGGAATTGAACCACATACTAATGAGGGAAACGGTGTAATAGCAGTAAATGACGAAAAAGTAAAAGACATCAATGAAGTATCTTGTAACAATTTAGAAGTCAACAAAAACAAAGATCTTCCTATAGCTCAGAATGAATTTAAAAACCTTGAATCTAAAATTCTGAACAATAGTTGTGTTGAAAGCTGTACAAAAATTGATAACTACTGAAAGCCAAAAAAATTGTCTTGAAAATAAAACCGATAACACAACAAAAAATTACAGTATGGAACATAACAATAATGAAATGAACAGTAATAAAATCATTACCACACAAAATGAGAAGAATGCGAATGTTATACCAGACACAGAAAAATGTGATATTTGTGGACAATTTTTAAATAATTCTGATATTATCTATTATCAAGGACATCCACAGAATGCTGTAGAAGAATATATTGCATTGACCAATGAGAAACTTGTTTTGGCATCTGGTAAGTTTTGAAGATATATTTAAAAAAATGTTATGTGCAATTGTATACACCAGATGTGATAAATCATTTTTTTAATCATGGGAACATGAATAATAAAGAACCAAAAAAATTTTAAAGGGTTTTTTTTATGTTAGCATTAATATGTTCTACTACTTAATGTTCTACTAAAGATTGAGGTACCATGAATAATCCTAAACAAAAAAATTGCTTACATTGTACACTATACATTCTTAAAAATGATTGTTTAAAACTAAGAAAAAAGTATGTTCACAGGTGATGATGGTGATATAATGGAAAGACCCCAAACAAATATTACAAGTTTCTCCATATTTGATGAGCACGGGCATTTGTGCCCTATTGATAGCGGTCTTGTTGAGAATGACATTCGAATTTACATGTCAGGGTATTTAAAATCAATCTGCTCTGACTCGGCAGATATTGATGAGGAATCTATACCAGTAAAAGATGTAGGACCAATCATAGAATGGTTAGAAAAGTAACTTTTTATTATAAACAAATTAAATAAGCAAAGATGGTCACTGTTATATGCCTTTATCTATTACATTTTTGTAGATGATATAGTTTATGTGATGAAAATAAACAATGCCATTTTAAAATATTGTTGGTAATAATATGACTTGAATTGGTTAGCACTATAACTATTAACTATTTTGTAGGTTTATTCATGGTTTTGATGGCGGAGACAGAAATTGCATTACTCTATCGACAGAATATGGAGAATATAATTTATTAAAACCTAGTGATGCATATACACCACTTATGAACAATTTATATGAAAAGTTATGGTTAAGTAAAGTAGTTGTTGAGTACTTAGAAGAGAATAATTATCTTCAACCTACATATGAGGACTTATTAGAAATAGTGCGCGGATCTAGCATACCAGAACTCGGTGATAAGAAGATGTCTGAGGAAATGCTTCATAAACATGCACAATTTGTGTGTGATCAAGTTGTTAGCTTAGAGGCGGATGAAGATGACGTACCTGTTATTACTTTACCATGTATGAGGGAATTGATTAAACTTATGGGTATTAAATTTGGTAAACGAAAAATACGTGCTAAAATAGATTACAAAAAAGTTGATAAAAAAGCTTGGACTAAGGCAACGACTACGCCTTTAGTAAGAAAAACATTTGAAAGCTTCTTTACTAATCAGCTCGACAAAACGAATCACGAATTAGTGTTACGCCGTAAGCGGTGTGGCGTATGTGAAGCTTGTCAATTACCTGACTGCGGGGAGTGCAATGCCTGTCGTGCTATGGCGAAATTTGGAGGCCACGGACGTACTAAAAAGGCGTGTGTTAAAAGATTTTGCCCTAATATGGCTGTAGAACAAGCTGAGGACTCTGAACCAGATGATGAAGAGGACTATTCCCAATTTTCTGATAAAAAGCCAAATGATAAAATAGATGATGCGGTACCCGTGAAACTTACTGGATCAAATAGTAAAAAAATTAAATGGTTAGGTGAGCCTGTTAAAGCTGATGCCACAAAAATTTATTATGAAAAAGTGGAAATGGATGGATCTGAACTTGATTGTGGTGATTTTGTTATGGTTGAAACATCCCAACCTAATATACCTGCTTTGGTTATCAGAGTTGTTTATATGTGGAAGGAGATAATAAATCCTAAATCAGGGTATTTTCATGGCGAAGTTTTTATCAGAGCTTCAGATACAGTTTTGGGGGAAGTGGGTGATCCAAGAGAAGTATTCTTAGGTGACCGCTGTTGTCATGGGGCACCTCTTTCGTCCATCTTGAGAAAAGCTTGTGTTGAAAGAAAAGAAATTCCTAAAAATTGGTTTAAACTTGGGGGGAAAGAAGTGGATGATAATACATTTGACGATGATGGTAAAACATATTACTACAGTAAATATTATGAAAGGTTCACTGCACGTTTTGAAGACCTGCCACCAGATCCCGTTTGCCCGAACGAATTAAGAAAGCATAGATTTTGCCCTTCGTGTGAACGTAATGCAAGACGAGATGCGAAAAATATTCCAAAAGTTTCTGGAAGATTAATTGAAAAATCAGAAATAATAATTGAACCAAACAAGACTGAGTGGACTCTTGTGAGATGGCAAGATTACGATTATAAAAAAGGTTGTGGAGTTTTTCTTAAACCTGGTACATTCAAATTAAAAAACAACTATATGGAATTGAACAATAATATCAAATCTAAATTAGAAAAAGTAGATGAAAGCATATACACTGAATATTATAGGAAAAGTGATAACAATTTACGAGGTTCCAACGTAGACACCGGGGAACCATTTTGTATTGGTCATATTGCTGCAGTAGTAGCAATTGGTAATGGACCCTTAATAATACCTCAAGATATATATCTGAAAGTCAACATAATGTATAGACCTGAAAATACTACAAGTAAATTCCCTCATCATGAAGACCTCAATGTTGTTTATTGGAGTGATGAAATTATTGAGGTCCCTTTTTCAGCAGGTGATAGCACCATGTCAATTAATTTACGAACAAAATATTCCTCAACAAGATACACTTCTGCAGTGGCTTGAAAGAGATTCCAGTAGATTTTATTTTAGGATGGCATTTGATAAGATTTCTGGTCAGTTTGTGAATGTGCCTCAAACTGCTACGAAAGTCGGGTCGTACAGAAAAGGGAAAGGATAAAGGCAAAGGTAAAGGAAAGTCAAGTAAGGTTATAGATACAAATCCAGTGAAAGTAGTTGATATGAAAATACAACCGCTAAGAACTTTGGATGTATTTGCTGGATGTGGAGGTTTGTCTGATGGGCTTCATCAGGCTGGTGTTGCTGAATGTAAATGGGCTGTTGAGAACTTGGAAGCAGCTGCTCATGCTTATTCACTTAACAACAAAAACTGTATTGTATTTAATGAAGATTGTAATGCATTACTAAAAGATGCAATGAATGGGGCTACTCATAGTGGTGGTGGTCTGCGACTTCCTATGCAAGGGGAAGTTGAACTACTATGTGGTGGTCCCCCATGTCAAGGTTTCTCTGGAATGAATAGATTTAACTCGAGGGAATATTCCAATTTTAAGAACTCACTTGTTGCCTCATACTTATCCTATTGTGATTATTATCGTCCGAAATATTTCATATTGGAAAATGTTAGAAATTTTGTTGCATTTAAAAAGGGTATGGTTTTGAAATTGACTCTACGAACATTATTAGACATGGGCTACCAGTGCACTTTCGGTATATTACAAGCCGGTAACTATGGAGTGCCTCAGACGAGAAGAAGACTTATAATTTTAGCGGCTGCGCCAGGCTTTAAGCTGCCTCTGTATCCGGAACCCACTCACGTTTTCAGCAGACGTGCTTGTTCTCTAACCGACCACAATAGATGGTAAACGTTTTGCGACAAACATCCACTGGGACGAGTCGGCCCCGAGACGGACCTGCACGATACAGGACGCAATGAGTGATCTACCGCAAATATGTAACGGCGCTAATAAAATAGAAATAGATTATGGTTCGATGCCACAGAGCTATTTCCAGCGTTTATTGCGGAGCAAAGACGATAATGTTAAATTACGAGATCATATATGTAAAAATATGGCGCCGCTTATTCAGGCCCGTATAGCACGTATCCCGACGACACCAGGATCCGATTGGAGAGATCTACCCAACTTATCTGTCACTCTCTCTGATGGGACTAAGTGTAAGGTGAGGAAATAGTTAAATTACACACTATACTCTACAACATAAATACCCTTACTATAGTTAAACACTATAAGTAATCCTTAGTAATATTGTAAATGCGAATTTGAGTATACTTGTTTGTTACAATTTCACACCTTAACTACCCAACTGATCATTATTCATTTTTGCATTGACATTGTCAGGGGTACAGATAAGGATCTAGAGATCTCAAGGGATTAACCTATTTTAACACGCGAGAAACCGTGAACGAACGTTAGTATTTCATAATACTTATGTCTTTTTTATACTGATGTAACTGACAGTTATATTATTATCTGCAGGTACTGCAATACCGCTATGATGATAAAAAGAATGGTCGTTCGTCGAGCGGCGCGTTGCGTGGAGTATGCGCCTGCGCAACCGGACGGCCGTGTACCGCCCAAGACAAGCAGGAAAACACACTCATACCTTGGTGTCTACCACACACTGGGAATAGACATAACAATTGGGCCGGACTCTATGGTAAATATGAGTTGAAAATTTTCAGAAAATAACAATTTTTTAGAAATTCAATTCATTCATACCATAATGTCCTACTATACACTGAAAACAGACTATGATAACTTTAAGTGACGGTAGTTGAACATTTTCAAAATGGAAACTGTTTTAGAAATTATTACCATATTTTAAGATGAGGACTAGTTCATTGTGAGTTATCCTTTGATGGCTGTTTTTATTTTAATAATAGCGCAATGAGTAACACGTTATTTAGGGTTTTAATAACTACAGAAATGAAGTAAGAAAAACATAGACAAAATAAATATAAAACATAATTTATATATGTAACAGTATTTTCATTATAAGATTGCATTCCAACATCTAACTTTCATAACCCTACCTAAACAATAAAGCAGTAATAGTTTTAAAAAGAGTTTATGTAAGTGTGATAAAAGGAGATGGCAGGAAAATATGAAATGTGCACAGATTTGATTAATTTACTAGGGTGTACTTATTTAAATTAACAGTTACTATGAAATACATATAAATTCATATAAACGAATATACTTGAAACATAAATAATCAAGTTGTGTAGCATATTACTTACTACATAGTATATAATCATTATTAAATTATGGATATTGGATATAGTTGTTTAAATGAAAACAGACAGGAATCTGCATATATATGAATGCCTTGCCACTATTAACTATTCCCTTTTTTAATTGTTGTAGAATCTAGACAAATTGCCATGTCAATCAACATGATGCATATATTATCATATACATATATTGAGTGAATTTTATTTGATTCCAATATGTATATATTTATAGTTTGAACCAAAATAAAACTTGTTATATTGTATTAGAAAAATTAATTAATTAAAAACTGATTTTGTGTCATGTGCCATGGTGTATACGTATGCATATTCCATGTGTAATTATTAAAAATTTATAACTTGTGTCATGGGGTTGCCGCTGCTTGTGTACGAAATATGAAATACGACTTGGTATTTATTGCGACATAGGCAGAGGGTTTCATTGGATAGCTAATTCAGGCAATGTGAAGGTTTTTTTTTTTTCGAACTGTCATACCCTGGGGCCTCTACAGATTCACCGGAGCAATGTAAAGGAATGTATCATGTAGGTATTGTGACATAGACAGGTTATCATGAAACGAATAATTCAGGCAATGTAAATGGATATATGTATTGTGGAGTATATAGGGTGTTTTGGGACAGATAATACAGGCAATGTAAATGGATGTATTCATTATGACGTAGACAGAGTGTCGTCGGATGGGTAATTCAGGCAATGTAAAGGGATGTATTCATTGTAACATAAGTAGGAGGTCGTCGCATGGGTAATTAAGGCAATGTAAAGGGATGTATTAATTATGACGTAAGCAGGATATCGAGAGATGGGTAATTCAGGTAATGTAAAGGGACGTACTTATTATGACGTAGGCAGGGTGTCGTGGGACGGGTACTTCAGCACGACGGTGACGGACCCCGAGCCGATGGGCAAGCAGGGCCGCGTGCTGCATCCCGACCAGAACCGCGTCGTGTCCGCGCGTGAGTGTGCGCGTTCTCAGGGCTTCCGCGACTCCTATCTCTTTGCCGGTTCAGTGCAGGACAAACATCGACAGGTATTCCAATAATTATAACTACTGTACATTTACTCCCAAATGACTCATATAACACCAAACTTAGTAGAGTGGTGATAAAAAAATATTGTATCAGTTTATTATTATTTCTATCAAACTTCTAACAGATTTAAGTACATCCAAAGATGTTATTAGTAAAATATTCGTAATTTTATCGATGTATACATTTAAATTTTATAAATGTTTATCTCAATTACCAAATTATAAGTCAGTCTTACTTTATTTGTTTCGATTTTTTGAGACTCAAATATTTTTCACCATTTATGTATACCGATTCGATATATCGGGTTCGTCGATTGTATGTTAATTGATTTTTAAGTTTGAAAAGGCGTTGTTTATATTATGCAGTGTACTTTTCCGCGTCTATTCCACATCATATCACCACGGGTGACAGTTATACCTCTGTCAACCACAAATTAGTCCAAGGAATATACTGTCCCCAATTTGAGTAAAAACGTGTAGGTGGATTAAATTATTTGCTGGACTTCATTATTTATTATTGACCTTTCTATTGGTGCTGGTTATTAAGCTCTAAAATAATTGGTATTATATTGGCAAAATAATATATTGGTATATTTCTACTTTCCTTCCTTTACTAATGTATACATTCTTTCAGAGGCCTATGGCCCTGCAATGGGCATCTCACAGGCTGATGATGATATTTCTACTTATCACTACACTATATATTAAATTTATATGTTTTTTAATTATTCAATGAATGTTTGTAAGTAGATGTCAGTAAAGTGAAAAAATATTCCACGCAAATTAAAACTTTTTAAAGATTTATAAAATAAAATATTATTCAGCTAAATTAAAAAGCCCTTTAAACACATATTAATATCATAGTATTTTAGAATTTGGCAGTAAAATCGCATTTGTTACAAAAATGCTTTTTAAACCATAGCCATTGGTATAAATTATTCAAATGTTATTTTACAGATTGGAAACGCAGTACCGCCGCCGCTAGGAGCGGCTTTGGGTAGAGAAATCAAAAAGGCTTTAGCAGCAAGTACCTTGTGATATACTTAGCTTAATCCAAGCACAATTAAGGTATTAATTGACCAACAACATATTAAAACATACTATTACTTCTTATGTTGTTTTGTAGTCTATAGTTTATCAATGTATACTATTATTATAGTTTTCTTAGTTCTTTTTTCTGATATTCATTAATGGTCTTCCCGATGAAATTTATAGATTAAAAATTTCTTCATTGACTTGGTTAACCTTAATTTTTTGCTATAAGACCTCTTAATATTTTTGATAAATATACATATTATACAACAAATATAGGTCTGATAGATGCAACATCACTTCTGTTTAGTGATTTTATTTATAAGAAAAATTAACTTAGTTGAAAATGAATATAAGATCTGTTAAAGGAAAAATTAAAAAATCTTGTTTCAATAATTAGAGTTTTATTTTTTCATTACATCTTTCGTTTTCCTTTTAACATTCTTCAATAAGACGTTTAGTTCCACATCTTTTTTGAAATTTTCGGTTGTACTTCTTCAACAGAGTCCGCTGGACGTCTTTTCAATTTTTCGTGAATCAATTTTTCCATATTTTTAGTTTTCTTGAAGTTGGGATCGCTTGGATCAATATTAAATAAATGTGAATTGTAAAGTGCTGAAAATCTAGCATCATTTACATTGATTTCAAAATCTGGTAGTAATGATTGTTTCTCTTTTATTTTCTGCTTCATTTTCTTTTTCCTCTTTGTATTATTTTCAGCTGTTTGTATTTTCTTCAAACTGAAATGGGCTTTACCATTATCATCATCATCCAACAGCAATTCCAACTCTGCTTTCTTCTTTTCTTCCTCTAAATTAGTTTCCTGACTTTTTTCTTTACATTTATCTTTTACATTTACCTTTTTAAATTCAGGTTTGTTAAACTCCTCTGCAAAGTAAGGATCATTCATGTCTACATCAGATGGTATATCATCAGATTGGCTTTGATCAGAGTTAGAATCGTCTTCCTTTTCAGATTTTTCTCTTCGTTTAAGCTTCTTTTGTTTTCTCTTTTCTTGGCGCTTCTTGAGCAGTTTCTCAAATGGCGTCAGGTCTGTGTTGTCTAAAACAAATGACTGTAAGTTTAGCAGATGACAGAATATTCTGAAGTAATGATGGTTAAGTTATACCGTGTCGATAGATGTAGATTTAAATGCTACAAGAAGACCTCAACTTTCAGTCAAACGATACATCGAGATGTACTATAGCATAGTGTAGTGGTTTAATCTAGCTCTTACTCTAAAGATGAAAATCTGTTAAAAAAAATTAAATCTCTCTGGATTGTTCTAGGCCATCTTGGGTCACTAAATATAAATCAGATATTGGAAAACAGGAAAATTTGTAAATATAAAAAAAAAAAATTATATTGTCTTTTACCTTCATTAATTTTCTTCTTCACTAATTCTTCTGCTTTATCCTTAATTCCGAGACCCCATGTTATTTCCATTTCCATATCTTTATTCTTTTTCATTTCCTCTTTTTTTTCTATATCTTCAAGTAACATTTTGTATTTCATAATGGGATCATCAATTTCATTTTCATTTGTGTCTTATTCATAAAGCTGCTGTTCTGGTCATTATCTTCTGTGAAATAATTGTATTGGTTACATCATTAGTAAAAATCTAATATCTCTCTCCCATCTTACATGGTGATAGGTCTTTTAAAATCGTCTGGTTAGCTTCCAGCCTCAATTTGAAATCTGACGCTAAGCACCTGTTAGTGTGTTTCAGTAGCATACCTTCACAGCGTGTTTCTCCTCTAGGTTAAACGTTTTCACCATCTTAGACTACATCGTCATATAACATTGTGATGAAATGCTAAAGTCTATGAAGTAAATAAAAAAAATCTAGATGACAGCAAATTATTTTTAGTCTATTAATGTCTTATTTATAAATAATAAAAAAAAGAAAGGTATAAAATGGTACCTTCACTATCACTACTAGAAGCTAGATAATCCTTTAGTTCGAGATCATCGATCTTGCCGTCCAGTGCATTTTTAATAACGTCAGTACGGTTTGGATTGGTAGCATCCCATGTGAGTTCTACTTTGGCTTGTTGCAGTGCAGTGGTAGTAAAAAGTCTTGACCTATATTTTGTCATATCTGGCATCTTAGAGCACACTTCACGAGGTTCCTGAATATTTTTTTGGAAATTAATAAATGAGTCCTGGTCGGTAAAGGGGCGAGCAACCAAAGTACCTGCGGCGGGTACGTCGTCACAATGGCGAGAGGAAGATGTGAAGGTGGGAAGCGGGATGTCGTGCACTGATCTGGTTCTCCTGCGGTAGGGTTCAGCATCCGTGGTGCGTACAGCCGCCCGAAGAACCTCCAGCAGCACACTTTATGTCACCTTCACAAGGTCGCGGTAATGGTATTGGTAACTCGCGTTACTCCATCGAACGGTAAGCGAGAAGCGAATAATTATAGGATTTACACCTATAACAGCGATTATTTCTCCTGGACTTTAATAGAAGCAGGAGCGCGGGAATGCGAAAACAAGTAAGCGGTTCTATGTCACGTCGGCGCGAGAGACGGAGCAAGAAGGGGTGGCCATTAATGCACGACTGGAAAAGGGTGGGAGTTGGGATGTTGCAATTGCATAATAGATGGCGTTACCAAGTCCAATTTTACACATTCTATGAATATGATTTTTAGTGTCACTTAGATTCTGTGTTATATTGTGGTAACCTAGTCCCTAATCATTTGTCAACTATAATTTTTAAATAAAAAAACAGTTTTAAAATTATTTAATTACTGATTTAAAAAAAAAAAGAAATTATACATCTACAGAAATCAAATGGTTTCTTACAACTAAGGATTAGATAGTATGTATAGTGAAATATTGTACCTGGTCAAAAGTGACATCATCTGGTATAAATCTTATATCCAATTTAGTGGCACTGCTCTCATACTCCATGCCATCACATTCGTGATACAATTTATCTGCAGTAGTGACAGAGTCACATTCCACAACCGCATAGTAATACTTTAGTCTGTTCAATTGGTAACGACGTAATTTTTCCATATGATAGGTAGATCCTGAATAAGTTTATTTTTATATAATAGCTAATGGGACATAGAAAACTGGAGATATGACAAAGCAAGGGCGGTGGAAGAGACCTTTTAGGAGCGGTAAATTTAACAATAAATATTAAAACACTAAAACTAAACCATTACGTAACAAATTTCTGTTCAAAGCTGAGATATTAAAGTGAACACAGAACTCATTATTTAGTCTTTGACTGAACTAGATAATCCCATTTTATGTCAGAACTGCCACCAAACGATGGCTTCATAGCATTTCCTATTAACAGATAGAATATCTACTCAAGATGCTCTGTTAGCATCCAGCACAAGCATTGTACATCTAAGCCATACAAACAATGTGTACATTCACTCACTCTCTCATACAGACTCATCACAGATACACACACTTTCTTACACTTTAATATTTATTTGGTTATTATTATGATACAATTTCTTCATTTTATTTTAATTTCTTTAATTTTTTAAATCAATATGCATCACCATTTAAGTCAATTCATAATCACATTTTTGGCTTCCATGATACAGACACCATCTATTTTGGGGACATAGTTTAAGCTAATATTTTGTACAGCATTTGTTTACTCATCTTGCTAGCTCTGATCTGATATATATGCTCTGATGACTGTCAATACTAATTAGTTATCTCGAAAAAAATGTCTATTTTATACAAGATGTATTAAGCGTGAATTATATCTGTGTATATTTGGAGCCTTTTAAATTAAAAGGATTATAGAATGAGGTTGATTATTCAGACAACACAAACTCTTTTCGCTAAATACTTTTTGTACTCTAAATTTAATAGTAACACTAACCTTCTTCATTTCCTCCATCATCTGACAGGTCATCTGCTTTATTATCCTCAGTCAATTCAATTGGACCACGTACTTCTTCTTCTTGGATTCTCTTTAAACCATAATCTGAAGGGTAAACCTGTAATAATTACATTAATTATAAACAAGATAAACTTTTATTTAATTGTAATGATTAACAACTACATACTTTACATCTTGCTTCATTAAAATTTTACTTTGTTTTTGTTGACTTTTGTTCAGTTCTGATAATACAAATTAACTAAAGACTACTTGATAAAAGGGCAATATATACAAAAAGGTGTTCTAGGCTTGGAAGTATATCAGAACTTTTCTTTATGAACTTAGATTAAAAGTTCAGAAAGTGAATTTTTTCCAATAAAACATTACTCACCGTTACTTTATGTATAAATCCTCCAGGTGGCAAAAATGAGTTTAGCAATACCATTAAATCTACGGCTTTGATATTATCCCAATCCATATTACAAATAGCAAGCCTGGAATTTTTTTATATGTATACATTATTAAAAATTATGATTATTATTACATTACAAAAGAAAAGGTAAAATTTTGATATTATTTTCTCCAGGCAAAAATTATATTGTTGGTGGCTTTACCCATTTATATCACATGAATACCTTCATAACTCTATATAGAAATGTTACATGTCACTCTGTACAGGTGAAACTTTCTGCCTGGAGGCATCACCTAACAATCATCTATTCAGCCCACATCATTGTATTAAATGAAAATAAATCAACAGTTACATATTTGTCCCACATATAGTGGTACTATAAAATAATCCCAAGGGGGGTTGATGTCAGACAGGCAGCTGATCACGAAAATTAAGCCAAATCATACAACACAACATGACAAACATGTAGTGCCGACCCTACTTCTTCAGTGGGATAAGGGTAAGAAGATGACGATACATTATGTTTGAAAAACACACTCTTAAAACTAGAATTTTAGAATTCATAAAACTTCACATAATGTTACCAAGATCAGTTTATCTTTAATTCCTGCAACATGTAATGTATAAAATAAACTATAAATGTTAAGATATAATTGCATAACCAGGTTAGGTCAGAAACTGATTTGTGTGATGTCTAGGTGCATCTATTTTGAGTGCTGGTAAATTATTTCATTTGTGCTAGTCTAGTTACACAACTTCAGACAAAATTTATTGAAATCTTTAATAAAATTATTCTATAAACTAAGCAACTTTTGTGGCCGTTGTTATTAATGAAAATTGGCTTATTTCTTGGAAAACAAACCTTTTAGTTGAGTCCTCTGTGGTTTCAGCATCAGCATCTAATTCTCCCCATTCATGTTCTAGATCACTTTCTTCCTCTAAATCACTACTCTCTTCTTCAGAAGAACTGTCTGTTTGTAGTGTACCTATATTTAAAATAAATAAAAAAATAGTTAATCTTTACATTCTAGAAATGAGAACTGTAGACTAACTGAATTAATCGGAGACCACATCCACAGGTTACATTATAATGATCTGCTTATATTTTAGTCACGAAAGCTAATATTTGGAATAGGTTAAAATGCAGAAAATTTAGTAGAATCTTAATCTTAGTATTTATAACTATTCATAATAATTTTGTATTCTGAGATGTCAAACAAACTAGAAAGTTCTAAGAAAGGGTGAGACCATCTTGCAACTTTGAAGTTAACATGCTGGTTGGAAGACAAATTCAAGTTTAGAAAAGTTTTATTGAGGTTATGCATGGCCAAAAGGTTTTTTATTTTGAGGTAGTATGTTATCATCTTTAGCAATATCATTATTTAACAGCAAGACAAATTCTGATTAAACTCTAATAACAGTAAACAAAACTCGTATAACAGACCTTCTCCGCGCGCATAATCAATATCTAAATCCAATAACTTGTTTTTTATTTTGTTATCTAATTTTCCTCGAACTAATTTATCATTTTGAAGGTTGTTTGGTTTAATATCTTTGTCGTCGCTTTGAGGTCGTTTCACAAAACGACCAGGGCTGGACTTTCTTCATCTACTTGCTTCTCGTCTGAAGCTTCACTGCTGTCCACATCAGAATCATTACTCTCAGATTCCTCTAAATCATAATATTTTCTTAAGTTTTCTGTTGATGTCTCGTTTACAGGACGACCACGTTTATCTACTGTATATTTAACTTTAAATTTTTCATCTTCAAACATAGATTTAAACCTTTTGTCAAGTTTAACCTTTCTTTCATGTTTAGGTATTTGTCGGTAACGCGGATCATTGAGATATTTTGTAAATCGAGAATCATTTAATATATTACTCATTTTATATTACAAAATATAAAACTAAATACATTTATATAGTTGTAATAACAATTTTGTGCACCACACGTAGTATCCTCTAGTTTGGGTGCACCACATTCACAAAACATAACCCTATGACATAACCCCAGTAATCCCCACAGACTAAAAGTTGTAGCTATAATACCCTTTTTAATTTATGGAGGCTATTGGATACAAGTCCTTAAAATCTTTTTACCTTTTAATTAAAATATACCCAGAATTGATAGCTAATGATTATGAAATACTGTGTAAAGTTTTGGTGAATATAAAACAGTGTACTAATTTACGGAAGAACAAAAGAACATTTCAAATTTTAGTCTCCAAACAAACAAAACAAACATTAAATTATTTGACTGACTTCGACACTGACAACTTATTAAACATGTTATTAGATACAACGTTGATAAAACTAGATTAAAGTCTGTTATAATATTCTAAATTATCATATAAAGAGGTTATAGAGTGGAAAAGCGGATCTCTTTCTTGATATAACAAATTTTGGAATTAATATATACGCATCGAAACGGAAACTACATAGTTCTAATAATAACGTCGCCCAATGCATTCAAATTTCCATTAGTTGCGCCTAGAAATGTGCTACTTCCATACAACAAAATATTTTTTTTGTCACTGAAAATCTTTTTTTTATCTTGAGATAATTGAGAAATCAAAATTTTGTTGGTCCCAAAGCTATTCGCGATGCTGCTTATTCCAGTTTCAATATTATATGGCAACATTGACTGTCAGACGAACATCGTTATCTGCTATGATTTTAGATAATTGATAATAATTATTATAGTTGATAAATTTAATATTATACGTAATTTAAACCAAATAATATGAACAGTATCGGAGAAGAGTGTACAGAGTTAAAGAAAAAATATGACGATTGCTTTAATTCTTGGTTTTCAGAAAAGTTTTTGAAAGGAGATCACGATGATTCTATGTGTGCTGATATATTTAAAATTTATCAGGAATGCGTTAAGGTTTGTATTATTTTAACATCTCTAATTTATGCAATCTTTTGATATTATCGTTATAATTGAATATTGCTCAACGAAATGCCATATATGCTATGAAGGTACTCATTTTACTATTTCATGCCAATATTTAGCTATTACCAATAATTTTGCACTAGAATTGCTTATGTAATATCATGTACATTACATTCATAATTCTAAGATTCAAAGTGATTTTTGTAATATTTCCATCTCATTTTGGAAATCCCAGCTACCTTAAACTTCATATACATATAAATGTTAGTCAGCACAGGATATTTCAAGGTGTACTGGCGGACTGGCGAAGTTGTAAAGGCCCATCAGATCAGTAGCATAGTCAGTACGAAAACAAAGGAAAATATTAATTTTACAGTACTAAGTATAGCTTTCTATACAGAACTATCAAAATGTGTATGTGTGTTAAGACTGAATAAAATTAATTGTAAATACTTAAAAAAATATCATCAGAAAGTGTAATACGTGTCTAAATCTAAAGTCAAGATAGCTGCAAGTAGTAACATTAATAAAAATCAATGAATTTCATAAAGTATTGTGTTAAGGGAAACCTTTTGTAATAGTGAAAATTAGTAATATTTCTCCCTCAAAATATGCTTTACTTTGTGATATGTAAAATATTTAATTTATGATGTATGGCGCAATCAACAATAATAGCTGTCTAATATTTTCAGAATGCAATGAAACAACAAAATATTGACTTTAAGGAAGTTGACAAAGATATTTTGGGTACAGAAAATGAGTTCAAGGTTCCTCCGCAAGGAAGTGGTAGTTGACAGAACAGTTTAATTTGTATGCTTAGTTCTGTGATTTGTTTGAAAACCTTTAAAGGGATTACTTTATCAAATCATGAATGTAGTTCAAAGGATAAATCAGAAGAAATAAATGTTAAAATATAGTGAAATAGAATAGGAAAAACTGAAATGTGGTGTAACATAAAAATGTGCTGCAATAAACATGTACCTGAAGATAACACACATTATTTCATCATCAAGCTCTCTTGAACTGTATGTTTATAACTGTCATGAACTTTGGCCACAATATTATAATTTTGAAGTGTTAATATTTACCATTTATTTTTAATTGTATACTACAAATATATCTTTTTTAACAGTGTAATAAAATTACATATGAATAATTAAAATTATTTTATTTTGTATAAACTGGCCAGCAGCACAGCAACAGCACAGATTAAAATATTAATATGAAACGTTATTCAAAATGTATGAGAAATATTTCCTATATACTCAACAAATTCTGAAGACTTCATAAATCTATTAGCTTACCATATAATACTTCTTGCACTATACCTTTGACTGAAATTATGAAGTCTACTTGTTAGTCTTGTTAATCTGCATGGCAATAATAATCAGACCTGTAAGTACGTTGTGTGTTATGAAAATTGTTTAAGCATGTTTTGTAATGGTAGACACCTAAGAAAATAACTCTATTCTCCAAATATAAACACTTTTAAGCTTTTTTCAATCTGAAGTTGTAACCCCCGAGTCCGAGCACACTTCAGCAAGATCTTATAAAAGGTATTAAATAGTTGTAAAAATAGACATAACAGTTTATATACTTACAATGGAAAGAATTATGTAAAAGTGTTTAAATATTATGTATGGCTTGTCATATTGTAAATTAACGCACATCCTTGTGCATACATAAATTAATGTACTAAACAAAGTCAAAATAGTTTTTATATGTATCTTAGCATGATAATCAGTACATACTACACCATTTGCAGTGTTACTAATTCTGAGTAAAAATAGTAGCAAATAAAAAAATTTAAAAGACAGGGTTTAGAAAAAAGGAAAATTATAATAATAATATTTTTATTAACTAATTCAGATGTTCTTTATCGCTGACTTGTGTCTCTAGGTCGATACACATAACCTCGACTTTTCATTTCTCTTATGACTCCTGCCGGTAATCTGCCAGACACAGATATTGCATATACTCCTTTACAAAATCTACCTGTAAAGAAAAGTCACTATTGATCAAAGGCATGACAACTTAGTTGTAGTGTGTTTAAACATAATGTCAATCACCATAGATTTCGAACCAGCAATTTGCTAGAGTTTTCGTAAAGGAAAGCATAAAGAAATGATAACAAAGTAGTTTTTTCTTATGTTCACCTGATTAATGCATTCCATGCCACATTGCCTGAAGATCAAGCTTAACACATGCCACCAGTGGTATATGTGGCATGGAATATGTTAACTACAACCCTTAAGTTAAAAATCATACACCTAGCATCTATTCTTCAATATTATAAAACATTACCTTTTAAACACACTTACAAAGTTGTTTAAATTCATCACACTTAATCCTTTGTATATTAACTCAAGTAGAAATAAATGAAATTCTAGAAATAATGGTGACAACTTCAAAAACTATGGTATCTGAGATAATTGAATATATATTAGCCTTATCTATTAAACATAAATCATGTTGGCTATGAATTTGGGCGGCTATAGATGCAAAGCTCCCAAAGAATTTTGACAAAGGCTATTTGAAATAGTTTAAATAGTAATTTTAAAGTTAAGTGGTTAAATAACTTACTTATACGTTGCCATTTACAAACCCAACTGTCTTCAGGGCTCATGACTGCAATCATTCTGTAAGATATAATATATATATATAGGTAGCTTCGATAATAGGGCTTTTTATATGAACAATCCTGAAGATTTAACATAGTAACACTTTAAGAGTTAGAAGTTTATTAAACACTAGAAAAAAGTTATTTTTGGTAGCCACAGGAGCTGGGAACGTGACATATTCCCAGGGTGTCAAAAGTGAAGACCATAAAAATTATATGGCTAACAGTTGCTTGCTACATTACAGATAAATTATTAATACCATCTGTTTTTTACTCATTGATTATCACTTTTAGTCTATATTTTTTAGTTTATATTTATTAAAATCTGCCTATTTTAATGGATAATCAAACCTTAAGTGTCACAAATAATATAGCAGACTTTTAAAAGCACTCTAAAGCCAGAAAATAAGAGTTAATAGCTTACCCGTCAAAATTATTACTTGTACAATCATATACATTGTCTTTATTGTTTTTCATACGAAGAAATTCATCACAGTTGTCACAT
Organism: Antheraea assamensis; assembly: GCA_035772565.1. Classification (NCBI taxonomy): domain Eukaryota; kingdom Metazoa; phylum Arthropoda; class Insecta; order Lepidoptera; family Saturniidae; genus Antheraea; species Antheraea assamensis. Next base: position 66,027 of record JAQQSE010000060.1, read on the forward strand.
CCCTGGTATTCAAATTGCTCAAAAGTCTGAAATAATTAAGGAAAAATAAAATTATTGTCCGCATATACTTTGAGACTATTCTATGACAGATATCCAATAAATGTTTGTCTAGGCCAATCATTGCATCTATTGAGTATGATTGCAGTTCTAACGGACAAAAAATTTAAAAGAAATATTGATCAATAAATCAAACATTAAGCTATATCTATGTTCAAACAAGAAATACATCTACACTTCGGGTGAGTACCTTAAGCACTCTCCTTAGTAGTCCGGTGGAAGGCCTTATGAAACCAACAGTGTAGTTCAGTATAAGAAAAAAAGAAAAGCATCTACACTTGTTACACTTGTTGATAAATTAAAGGTTCTGTGTATTTAATATTAAAGGAACTAACAACTATCACATGAAATTGTAAATGTATAAACATTTCTTAAAGTTAAAGTGTTGACCTGCCCACCTATGAGTTATAAAGACGAAACAAAAATAAGGATAGTGTTAAATTGTATGAAATCATGGGTAGTTTAATGATGCCCTGTCAAGGCCCTGTGAGCCAACAACTTAGTACAGTTGGAAACAAAAACAAAGCATGGCTCCTAAGAAACAACTTGTATGGTGGCACTCTGCATCTATACAATCCAGATCTGGGAAAAAGAAGTTTTATTTCCAAAATGTCCAAGGTTTCAAATGACTTTAACACTTTTATATGTATATAATTGTGTTGCAATTACTGAAATTTTAAGCTAGCTATAATAGGTGTTTCTTTTGTAGGTTTTCATCTATAGCTGTGCTCCAGCATCTGCACTTGAGAGCTAGTTCTCCTCCAGGTCAAGCGTGTTATCATCGTGGCCATATCGTTATTTAATAGCCTTATACATATCTATAAGAGGAAAAACATAGTCTATTTGCATTTGATTCGCTTCAATTTAAGTATTACTAGTAGCCTATCAAAATAATAAATACAAAAAAATATACTTTATCTAGTAAATTAAATACCTTAATCAGTGAGCACACCAAGCAAGCACGTAATCCTCTTAAGTCTTTAGGCACAGTCTCTAATGACATTTTTATATATAATATTATAATATCATGTAAAAATATAGTCCAGCGCATATAAATATTGGTCAAAATCACAAATTCTCCTATATACAAATGTACTCTGTGATCACAAACTAGCTGAAAATCAAAGCATCTGTCAACGTCAAATCTTTCTGGTAGGGATGCGAACGATACATCGTCGTTTTAAAATGTTGGTTATATACATGTGGATTGAAAATCGATTTGAAATCGAAGGAATCGACGATACGTCACGTCGCTCTTTATCAACGGTGTTCTATGAACTTTAATCATGTGTAAGGTACTCTTTACTCGATTCCTCATTCACACGTATATATTCTTTTATTCATCGACGGTCACAGTTAGATAGGTTGATGCGTATTAAGCCACCCAAAGAAGTCAATGTAACTTCTATAAGCTAACGATGTAGAAATGTATCATGATGAGACAGATTTGTTTTCTGAGTTTCATAAATTGGTTATAATATATTTGCTTATCGTAACCAAGTCGGTATCCAGTAAGTGTTCGAGCTTGAGAACTTTATCATATTTATCTTTATTTCATTTTTTTAGACATTATATAAATAAGAAGTTAACTAACTATTTTTTGATCAATTGTTAATCTGGTATTTTATATACTATTCGCGGTAATACCGTAGTACATTCTTAGTAATACTTTACTGAAGTCGTTTTATTTCGATTCAGTGGGTGGTGTTGTTATTTGTAAGTTCATACATTAATATTCTGAAGCCACAATATAAAAATATAAAATATATATAAAAAATTAATTACTAATTAATTTCAATGCAATCTGTACAATGAAAATAAATACTTCCGTAGTAGAAATATAATTTTGAAACGTGTAAGTGGCATACTGATTATTTATTCACTAATTCAATCTGACATCTATAAAAGACAAATAAAAGTAAACCTGAATCATTACAAAATACCACAAGCCGCTAAATGTAATATTTCCTTGCTGAGCAGCTGGCAAGAGTCGAAACCACTGTAGAAATGTTTTAGCATTTAATATAACTGAATCACAATCAAATAATATATTTTTATCACTGCTATTTGACAAGTGATAAGTTAACGTATTTTACATGTGACAGCCATTGTTAGAACAGCTGTATTTTTTTATTGTTACATGTCTTTCGGTAAATGACACTATTATATTTAAAAAAAAGATAGTGTGTACTTATGTACATGCGTTAGAAATTATATTTCTTTGACGTAACAAGATAGAAATCTTTTCAAAAATTGTATCTTTCGCCTTATTCCACGTTTGTATAAAAAACGACACTAAAGATAGAAAAAAGGTATTTAATACATACGTACTTTTTTTGAATAAAATGTTGACTATAGCTAACTTCAGGGTGTCGGCTTTTCATGACGGTATGCGTGCGCATCGTAATAATTTACTCTAATCATTTTTCCCTAACACGCCAAAAGAAATATAAATTCAAAAATGTACATAGGTGTGTGTGATAATGGGTTAGTAATATCATGTAGGGAGACCGACTAGCTACCACTTCCAATTTGAAAATCAACCACCAGAGAGTTATAAGTATCGTCCAGGAGTTTTTGGTGGGATTTTAGTCTTTCATGTAGTGTATCTCAAATATTATTCATAATCTCGTATTATTTGACTCTACATTTTGTAATATTGGTGGCATTTTACGTAATATAGTTTCGTTATTGTGTATAAGTGAAGTGAATGGAAAATAATACCACGCAGTATGAATTCTAAGATTGCACAATAACTCCCTAGAAAGTTCTAACAAGGGAGCCACAATGTTGTTATAACATTGAAATTATCATAAGACGCTTGTAATATTATAACTTGTTCCACAATGGCAATAATTTAGTAGAAGATTGGTTGCTAAAAAAAGTGTCGTCCTGCAAATGAGAATCAGTCGGGACTTACCGTGTCTATTATCTAAAACACATCGTCATCTGATATCTGGTGATTTTGTAGCCAAACAGTAAAACTTGCGAAGTATACAAATGATTTACTAGAGAACGATCGTTTTTTGGCTGTTAGCTCTAAAACTTTTCACTAAGAATACTGCAACTACAGCAATACAAAATGAAAAGATACGAATATGTGAAATTGTGCGTTCCTTCGTATAACAGTTTACGTTATATATCATGTATCATACATATATTGTGTATAACAGTAAGAGTATAGAGTCTGTTAATTATGATATAGTAACGTTAAATCATGCTTGTGCGACATATAGCAGGCATATTATGAATTCTGCAAATTATGATTTAGTGAAATTATATTATATATTTCTGTAATATATCTATAGTAAGCGTATTATTTCTGCAAATTATAATTTCGTGAAAAAAAAATCATGTAGCAGCTGTCTTAAATATGATATGTGATGATGAATTGTGATTTATTTCGCCAATATTTTAGAACAGTTATACATTCTATGTACCATATTATTTAGTATTAACATGATTAAACAATTTAAAAAGTAAAAAGCAAAAACTGATTTACTATAAATTGTGCTATGTGTATTTATCGTCACGTATCAAAAAAGGTGAGTTGCAGTTTCGATATTTAATATAAGCATACTTGTCCGTGAAAACATTAAATTAACATATAATACATTTTCGCAAACGTTATGGATAGGCTTACGTGTTGGTCTATAGGTATTCTCTTTCATCGTACTTGAATTTGTGGAATACATATAGGTTTACATAACTAGCAATCGCTTGCGACTTCATTCGAGTTAATTTACAGTATTAAGGTAAAAATAAAATACGGCTTAGCTCTACTTCTAAGCGAATTATAGCAAAATGGTCAGCATAAGCTTAAGTGTACCTTTTTTTATATTAGCTCGGCATAATACCTGATGGAAAGTAAGGTACAGTCCAATAACAACAGCAACTGTTAAAATAAATATTCTCGTCTTCATTGTTGTTAAAGAATTCGATAAAAATTGAGTTGTGCCTTTTACTTTAGTCTCTATTACATCATAATTTGGTTTTCGCTAAAATATCTTGTAGAAAACGGAAGTACATTTTTCTTACTATTCTATTTATTGAAACAGGTGACGGTAATTCTTTTATAGGAACCCGAAGAAGATAGTCAAGTGAGACTTTACGTCTATAAAACCCGATAACAAACGATGTATTATATTAAATTTGCAACATATTGAGAGCCAATCACATTAAAAAAGCGTGAGGTACGGTTAAACCACCAATGTTGAATTTTAATACACACGGACATAGTTTCGAATACAACCAATATATACATATTTTAATGTAGAATTTTAAAGTAAAACTTGAAGTGACTTGGGATCTCTTTAAAAAACTTGCCAAGCTTCTTACATAATAAATCGGTATTATTGCATTATTTTCTATATACATAATATTATTGTTTATCATTAATGTATTTAATTATTTGTCATTGTTTTCAACTCATTATGATAAATACAAGTGGCTGAGGGTTGTTATTCGCTTATTGTACTAATAGATCTGTGAATGAACGGTAGATAATGGATAGGTCAATCGGCGAGCCCTCAGTGTTGACGTCACCCTAGCCAGCTGCTCAAACGACGCTACGCGAGTACAACTCCATGGAAATCCGTTACTGCGTAGTAAAATTCATCTATTTGATAAAACTAAAATATGATTTCATGTATTGCGCAGTATGCTAGATATACGTCCGTTTGAATTTAATACACAATAACAAAGTCTTCGACCGCTTACGCCACCATATTTGGACGCGCGATGAAAATACATTATTTATTATTTCGGGTTAAACCGTAGATTTGATACAAAACTAGCTAATAACCGCGAAGTCGTCTGCGCCGTTTACTATTAATTTAAGAAAATATTCTATGTATAGATACAAATACATAAGCACTGCACCGTTTGTCCCAGCTTGGTCATTGCAAGAAAACACATTGCTGGACTTGTAGTGCTTATAAAAATTGTAGTTTGGTAAAAGTTCAGTAACTTTATATGAAATGAAGTTATTGTAATAAATTTTCTTTCAGATAAGGACGAAGTGTCTAAAAAGTAAAAAAAAAACACATTTTATCGAATGTCATCTCTATCATTTTATTTATATCGATAATACATTTGTCGTAATATAAGTAAGTAACACGAATGTATTCTCCCTAACAAATGCAAACATGGGAACTTAGTTTAGACCATCTAAAATATTATGAAAGTGTTTTCTTGATCTCTCTGTACTCACGGTAAATTCCTGGTTGTGAGAATAAATCCGCAAAAATACAGGATTTGAATCATGTAAATCCGATTAAATATGAAGCTGGTCTTTGTATGTTAAAATTGCGGATAATATAACAATTACGACTGACAAAGTTTTGTAATTATGTTGTATGAAACTCGGGTTTATGTTTACCTTATAACCTTAAATTGATATGGCATTAGGCTTAGTGAGGATAGTCGTCATTTTTTTTTTTATGTGATTGGAGGCAAACGAACAGACGGGTTACCTGATGGTAAGTAATCACCGCCGCCCATGGACAAAAACAGCTATCTGTAAAACAATTTCGCTTGTATACAAATTTGCATAAAGCGGTAACTTTCAACGTTAAATAATTAACATTATATTTTATTCGCAAACAATTTTGACAATGATTACGTCACGGTTTAATAGATTTTTGAATTGAGCACACTATATACTAGCTGATTTAATTGACAAAGAAATGGCAATAGGTTAATCGAATCCAAAAAAAATAATCTTAGAAACATCTACTAAAAATTCCACATGAATGGTCTAAGTCCCATGCCGACACGTTTAGTATAGTTTTGTCATGATTGTAGGTAGGTTTATGCCGTCCTACAACCGGCGGCGATCGCTTTTGGAATTATGAATATATACGAAAATAATAAAATTCTACATATAGTAAGTACAGTAATTTTTCAAAAATGGATTTTCTCGCAATACTCAATTTATGTACATATACAAAAAATATATTCTAACACAAACAAAACGTGTCCTAAAAATTGAACATCTGTGTGTGATGTGGCACTGAACTCTGTTATAAATTATAATAACCGAGTCTGGGGCTAAATTTGAAATTAAAATATATGTATTTTAAAATGTCAAACAGCATATATACTCTAATTTTGTTTGTTAAAAACAAAACCGCAAGAAGATTATTAATCTTTTTTGGATTTAAATAATGAAATATTAATGAAAGGATAAAGGGCGTTTAAAGACAGATTTGTGAACTTGATTGTATGGTAGTCGATTTTTTAACTCTTACCGTCTTTATACTTCTGACTTGTAATCTTTAGCGTGTATAGACAAATTAACCACTTTATTTACAGTACGAATAAATTTAAAGGTATTAAATTTTTTAACGTGTTTTTAAATCCCTATCTTTGTTATTATTTTGTATTTGCATAGACATTTAGGTTGTTAGCGTTTAAAACACTTCTATTCAGTTAAGTTTTAAAAACGCGTGGTGGAAACTAATAATTTAAAATTTTAACCTCTCTCTCTCTCTCGCTTTCTAACTATTTATCCCAGATGGTAGTGGGACTAGTTTTCCGTACTTTACGTCTCCACTTTGCTCTATCCTTGACATCGTATTCGGAAACTTTACACTCCCTCACATGCTTTAGTACTACAAACCTCTATTTTGGGCCTGCCTCTGGGTTTTTGGCCAGGAAGGAGGAGTTGTAATGCTTAAGTCTCTACGTGTTTTGGTGGCTTTCTCTTCACATGACCTTACCATCGTCGCCTACTCTTTTGTATTTTGTTGGTAATGCCGCGCAACCCTAGGCTATCTTGCACGTATTCTTGGCGGAGCTTAACGAGCCGAGTTACGCCACGTATCCACTGAGTATCTTCATTTCGGCCACCTGAATGGTACGGATCTTCTTCTTATTTACAGCCCATGTTTCGCTGCCATGCATAAGACTGGTATTATAATGGTTTGCAAACAAGACCTTTCAGCTTCAACAGGCATTGTTCTGTCGCAAGTACTAATAGCCGTCATATGAAATCAGTGCATGTAAAAGGTCAGTGGCTAAGATTCGAACCTACGACATTCGACGCTCTGTCCGAAGACACTACCAATTGGGCTATCTTCGCTTCGCTTCGCTGGTTACTATGTTATGATATAAACAGATGTTTTTATTCATCAAAAGATCGGGAGTAGTTGTTGAACCTATGCGCTATGTCAATAAATGCAGTGTCAAAAGTCGCTACCACTCAGTCGTTATAGTTTCAAATTATATTTAAATGCATACAATGGATACAAAACACCAAATTAATTGACTGTAAAATAATTAAGAACATACAACGATTGTAGTAAAATAACATGACAGCGTAATTGTTTTTTTATATATATATTTACCGTTATTTCCATCTGTATTCTCAATTATTGTCATTTATAATGCGTATAATATTTACGATGAATTACTAAATATAATGAAAATTGATTGTGTATAACAACAATCTGAATCTGTACAAATGAATCTATTAAGGTGAATTGAGTCGGGTCGTATTAGTTTCTCTGGAAACGACACGCGCCAGCTGACCGCCTCCAGTTTATCTTATGAAATATTTATTAGAATCGATCTAAATTGAAAATTGTATAAAGATAAGGCAGATACAAAAACGAAAAAAAAAAACATTTCGAAATTCGTTATTTTCAAAATAAAGTCATAGTGTAATTACGTGCACATATAACCTACAATTTTGACAAAATTTCGTTCACAGAAGGCATATGTCATTGATAACCTAATAATACTATAAGTAACTAGCTTTTGAAGGCCTTGCGCCTTGCGCCTTAATTTACATTTGATATATCCCGCGGGAATAGTATATATTTACTGGACGAATGGTACCCTATGTCCTATTCTGTAACTCTGACTATGTGCTTGCAAAACTTAATGCCGATCAGTAGAGCTGTTAAGGCGTGAAAGTTTAACAAACAACTCACGTTCAATAAACATAACATTACTAATAGATTTAGTAGTAAAATATAATTATCATCTTCTTACCCTTATCCCACTTAAGTAGGGTCGGCACAACTTATTTGTCATGTTGTGACGTACTATGATTTGGCTTAATTTTTAAGATCGGCCGCGCACGCCTGACATCAACCCTCCTTGGGATAATTTTGTAGTAGCACTATAACTTTGAAAACAATTGGTAAGAATTGAAATGACGAGTTCGTGTATTGCACTTCCACAGGCTCTGGTTTGAGATCTGTCGTAGCCATAAGGATTACTTCCTACAAAACTGATTTAGGAGGTTCACTAGCATTTTTTTCCTATTCTTGTTCTTGTCCAGTATTATTATTAAAATAGAATATTATTACAAAGTTAAATATAAATTTTCTTTTCAGTTATACATTATAATTTGTAATTTGTAAATTAAAAATTTTATGTAGCAAAATAATGACCAGTTTAGAATAATTACTACTGCATAAAAAATGCGTTTTTTTTTTGGAAAACTGACTACGCGTTATTGGACTAATGGGCCTTCACAGCTTCACCGGACTAATGGATCGAGGGCTTATGGCGCTCAACCAGTTGGCAGTAAAATCAAGGGTGCCAAAGTGGCCGAACCTCGACACGGGCTGTTGCCTTCGATGCAACAACGCGAATCTTGCTAAGCTGAACTAAATAAGCTAATTATATATATACGAATTAGTGAGGCACCCATGTGTACTTCAAGAACTCATACATGTATTTTGCATCTATGAATATAACTAAACTAATCTAAGTTCAAAAAAGAATGGAGAAAAATAAATCCCTTCCACTTCCACTTCTGTGTGTGTGTGCTCATAATTGGAGGTGATCTGTGTTAAAAATTGTGTATGACACTGCTGTTTATACAAATAAATAATTTGAAATTTTTGCTATATTTTAACATTGTTTTGTTTTTCGTCTTTTCTATAAAAGGTGCTTGCCGTCTTAAGATTGAGATTTTTTTGAAAATAACAAGGCATATATAGGTACATATAGTTGACACTAAATTTCTAGTCGCTCTGAAGTAGGTGTAAGTAGCTACGAAGTAAACAAATTATAAATAAAACAGATTTATTATTATCTTTAATATATTATATATATATAGAGCGAACTAGAAGTTTGGCGAGAGACATAATATACGTTATATAAATTGGAACCTTCAGTGTTTATATGCTATCAGTTTTGCGATTCTACTCGTCACCAGATGGCGCTACAGCGAAACAGTTTTTATAGTTTTCAACTGATTGCCAAGAAAATTGTAGGCGTAGTAGTCATATACAACGTATAAAAACAAGCGCATGTGGAGCCGCGGGCACACATAATATATCATGTAGAAATTATGAGCGTACAGAAATATTACAAAAAATATTATAACTGTCTTTGAAATAAGATTTTATTGTAGCCATTATTCTATGTTAAGTCGACAGAAATTGTTGTGAACTTTTTTTTTTTTTTTCGAACTGACTACACTGTCGACCTGGCAAGGCCTCCACAATTTCACTGGACTACAGGTTGTGAACCTCTAGCTTGTTGATTGTGTAGTTTATAATATTTGTAAATTTAGTATTACATTCTTGTCATTTAATGTTGTTTCAAGCTGGAATCTGGAGTCGTTCATATATATAAATCGGTCGGTACTTACTTGCAAAGACCTTTTATTTACTTAATAATTATTTATATCGGTTCATATTTATTTATTTACTAATTGATGGCCGCTACTCAATCTTAGTCTCGTGGAAATGGTTTTGTTCATCCATGCGAATTATATTCTTAATTTCCTTTAGTCTGTCTTCTATTGTTTTATTGTCATTACTACGTAATTAACTCTTATTGAAAATTGTGAAGATTAAAAAAGTCGCCTAGTACATCTTATCAAAATTAGCTTAACCGTACACGGTTCCTAAAGGAGTTTAATCCCGAACTATAGACGCTTCAATTTTATTTGTGAATATTTTATTAGACAACAACAGCCTATTCAATAATAATAGATTTACATTATAATAGTTTATGAATAAAATAAAGTTTCATTATTTACTTATGATCCTACAGAAATATATTTTTCTTCGCTTAATTTCAAAATGTGTATCGCTTTCTCCTTTTATTTTCTCGTATTCTTCGCTATCTTACGACTCTCGTTTTGTTCTTGTTGATGTCTCACCTGAAATATTTTAGAATACTACGAAAAAATATTGTTGTACTCTTGTACAATCTTTCGTACTTATAATTCGGCAAATTATGTTCTAGAAATTTACATTTATGAAATTTTTGTTATCTATGATGTATGGATATCCACATCTCGCTTTGTTTTAATTCACTTATGAGAACCAAATATGAAAATTTGTGCCGCAATAGTACGACCGTGGAAACATAATTTCTATATAAAAAGTAAACATATATTTATTTACAAAATTTCAGAATATTAGCATTTAAAATAAACTTTTGGTCGTCCAGTAATCAAAGTTCGACTATAAAAAGGGGTACAAAATTTTTCCTTCGTGTGTCGATATTATTATCTATATTTTTTATTGATTTTTTTTTGTAAATGTTAAAAATTGTATTTAGATTTTAGCGTGGTACATATATTATAGATTGTAGACGTAATGAACATGGAGTACGACGTTAGAAAATTATAAATAAAGGCTTCTTCAATTCGTCGATGGCATAGAAAATATCCATTTAAGAATTGTTTTATTGTTGACACTAAAACTCGTAGCTACTAAGCAAAAAAAAAGAAAATCACGGTAGACCAAACAGAGTGGAAAATGATAGACAACTGTTTTATCTTCGCCCATTTATATATCGATAGTTAGGAAAGCGAAATCGGATGAAATAGTGAGATAGGTAGGTGGGTGGGTGTACATATAGATAGCATGAATGCGGTTGCGGTCAGCAGCCGCCGCCCTGCTGTCTGCGATCATTTTACATTCGACAATTCAAGTATATAAACCAATATATATCTGTTATAAAATTTATTATTAATATTTTTTTTTTTGTCTTGTCGCACGACAATGCCACGTCACTGTACCTGGTGATTAATTATAAACAGGTCTAATAGCAACGGCGACCATCGTCATCATCGAGCCATCCAATGGAAGTCATCGTTGTCATGTCGGTTTGCAAGTTTTCGGTCAGCTGGATTTATCACGTTAACACCATGTATGCATGTTGGTATTATTCTACTCGGATACATATTATATGCCTACGGTAATCTATTCATATATCAAATTACTGCTTAACCGTTTTGAATACCACTGTGAAGCTTTCGAAGAAGGAAAACACTGAGACCATAGTATGATGATAAGGTTTTCTCTAAGTCCACTCAACTAGCTTTTTTTTTATATTATAGGGGGCAAACGAACAGGTGGGTCACCTGATGGTAAGTGATCACCGCCGTCCATAGACACTAGCAACACCAGGGGAGTCGCAAGTGCGTTGCCGGCCTTTTAATATATGTGGGCCTCTGGCGCTCTCACTGACCGAACGAAACGCAACAGTGCAAGCACTGTTACTTCACGTCGGTTTTCTGTGAGAGGGTGGTACTACCCCGGGCGAGCCGACCCATTCATGTTGAAACCAGTAATAGCTTCAGCGTAGCTCTACCACCTACAAAATAGCTAAAACCGTCATGTTGCACCAAGCTATACCTATTCATGTGTTCCTGTAGTCGCCCTTGAGAACCAGCCACCTTCTACTTTTAATGTCTTTACTATACTAGACAACATCATTACTTAACGTCAGCTAAGATCGGGATCATAAGCTAAAACCTGTTAAAATACAATTTACACTTACCAGTAATTGGTATCGGGAATGAATAAGGCAGTAACTTTTAATGTTATAGTTTATTTGAGGGCTACTAATGAAATAGTTATGTTCGTTATATAAGCATTCACGTTGATAGTTTTTGATAGGCCACTGAACTTTGTCCTAAGACGTCATATGCCAAGACGAACGTTTCTGGGTCAGCTGTGATGCTTTGCCAGATATAACGTTAGACGACTGCCGAGAAAATTTTATTTCAAACTTATATATATTATACAATTTTTATTATTGTTGCATAGAGTTTGTAAATTCTCTTTTGTTTACAGTAAGTAGCCTTGAAAAGTGACTGCACAGTTCTTGATATGAATAGTACAACAAAAAAGGTGACCATCGAGTAACTGTGATTGGTTTACCAACCAGTGTCGTACAAGTCTCTACCCCCTATCCTGTCTGCTAGGTTACTAAGTGTAACGTTATAGGTCTAAGGGCGCCATTAAGTGGATTTTTACAAACGGACAGTATTTTCGTCCTACCCACCTAGATATTAATACAAGATGATTTTTTTTTCCTTATCGCAGGTTAAGCTCCTCAGTATACGATCGAATGGTAGAATAAAGAATCATTGTATTTTATTCTTTAATAGTTCCAACACTGGTTCAAGGATCATGGACATCTGTAGAGTTCGTGGAATTTACAATTCTCGATTACAACGTTTTTATTGACTCTCTATTACTATATTTCACTCTTCCCTTATTACATTTGCTTCTTTTATTTCTAGTTTATTATTAAGCTAGCTTTTGGCCATGGTTTCGCTCGCGTTAGTTTTTTGGGGCGTGAAAGCATAACAGAGAAATAAACTCACATTCACATTTACAATATTAGTAAGGATAGAAAAAATTACGAAGATAGACTACTAAATGTGACCGTGTGTGTATGAATGAATGTATGAATGAGTGTGTGATGAGGCGACTTCGTTCTCATGACGGTGGTTTTTTTTAATTTTTTTTCAATGGTACAGTTTAATTTGTTTGGATTAGTTGCGAACCGTTTAGTAACTATGTAAAAGCGTAATATCTATCATAAACAATATTCTAAAATATTCTCCTGTACGTTCGGGCTCGCGCATAATATATTTTATACACTCAAGCATTTAATACAAAACATAGTTAAAATAATAATATTAAAATAGTTAAAATAATAGTATTTATTTATCTTGTCCCAATGTTTTATATATAACTAGCTGTTGCCCGCAGCTCCGCATGCGTTTTTTTATAATTGTATGAAGTCGCGAGTAACAGCTAGTAGAATATAAAATGGCTTAAGATAGTTCTCATTACGTTAGTAATATCACTACAATATAGCATACAAATGAAGTCACGGATAATAGCTAGTCTAAAATTAACAAGCTTAAATTACTTCTTATAAGGTCAGCTATTTGTTAGTGAAAGTTCCGTGAAAAATGGTTCAAACGTTTTGGAGATAGTACTGCAAACGAAGCCACGGATGACAGCTAGTCTAAAGTAGCCTATGTCATCCGCTGTAATTTTAACTATATGTCAGTGAAATTTCTGTCAAAATCGGTCCAGCTGTTTCGGAGATTACCCGGAACAAACAGACAGACACAAAAATTAAAAAAAATGATTTTTTTATCAGTATCGTGTATACTTTCATATCTAATCAGTAAAAAGTCGTTATTTTGATATTACAAACAGACACTTCATTTTTTTTATATGTATAGATGAATTACACATGCGCAACTATATTCAGAGGGGTCAAAAAGCTTAACGAGGCCTGTATTCAATAGTTTTTATTGGTCGTAAAAATGTGTCATTTTCAGATATCTTGAACGATCCTTTTGAGATAAAAATCTGCATGACATGGGGCTTGAAGTTACTTTCCGGCAAATCGGTAATATAATTTAGGACTTAAGAAATGGAAACTTTTACCGGTCTTCCTTAGCTTGAAACATAGGATGGGTAATTTATGATTATGTATATCCAATATTCATTTCATTCTTAAATAGGAAAAATCCTGTAGTTTAATTCTAGTAATTGTATTTAATATTATTAGATATGCATGGTAACAAATTTTTGAGATAAAAAAAAAAATGATTACCAATGTATTTTTGTCGAAGCGAGCTTTAAATTGATTGTTTGCCGTTAATCCGAGTTCTAAGTTGCTAACCTTATTTTTGTTCAATATTAAAAAAAAATGTCAACCATATTACAATATTATACCACACTAGCTGATACCCATGATTTCGTAGGCGTTAATTATTATTTTAATATATTTTGTGAACAAAAAAAATATATAAAAGTATTGAAAACAAAAATATATAACAATAATATTTGTTTGTAAACAATATTATTCGATTGCTTTCCCTCTCCTGTGTATGCACACCACATCGCTTGCTCCCTTCCACAAATCGTTATACTCGTAGTGCTTATAAAAATAGACGGTTCTTAAAACTTTATATTAAATGAAGATACCATAACATTTTTTTTCATAAGCACCGAGTGTAACTAATACAACGATGTATTTTTTATCGAAGCCTATCTAGTACTTTTTCTACTCTATCATTTAATTTATATGAATAATAATAGTATTTATTATATGGTTATTGTATATGAAAGATATCTATAACTCCTAGTATTTACATAAAATCGTATTTTTCGTATACTGGGAAAACATAATATCAAAAATAGCTACGAATTATTGAAGTGCATTTCTGTGTTATACTTAACTATTTATTTTGCAATTTAACGGCTACAGGCTGTGACCATCGATGTTGCTAGCAGTGCATTGTTATAGCTACCTTTATGGCCGGTGCTTACCACAGCGCTAGTAATATTAAACTTCTGCGCCTGTTGCCGGGCCGTGCTTGAGGCCGTTAACTAACAAAACGCAATTTATTGCATGAAATTTTATTTCGCGTTCGCTTCAACCTACATGAAATATTAACAGGCGTCCAAGTTTATGACTGTACTTGGAATACAGCGAATCCGATTCCTTGGGGGTTTAATTATTTGTGGTTTTCAATTAGGAATATTAATGCAGGTTATATGTATAATTTTACAAATAGTTGGGAATATCATCAGCGCGTGTTCATGTCAATGGAAAACAATAAAATGCAAAGTCTATAAGCTGGAATTTATCGGCTTCGCTCAATATTTTTTTTTCTATATCAATACAATTCTAGATAACTCAAAAAATAATAATAATAATACAGGACGCGTGAAATGCATGGCTTGTATTTTTATAAAATAGTGCGAATCGAACGAATTATTTGTAAATCAAAAATAATTTATAATTTGCTATATACTTTTATCTAATTATTTAAGTTCTGTTGTACATCATTACAACTCTAGTCAAAAACTCGGTAGTAAGGTTTCGAGGTAACGTTTCAAAATCGGGTGTTGTATGGGTGTAATGAGAACAACTGAGTACTAACTAAGAAATACAAGAAACAATAAACCTTGGTGACCGCTCTGAATATAGATGCGCAGGGTACAAAATTAGGGTATAAACGAGTGTTATATCATATGTATACCATCGAGACAATTGTAGTCCGGTGAAACTGTAGAGGACTTGTCAGGTCAACAGAGTAGTCTGTTCGAAAAAAAAAAAGATGCGTGTGCGATTCACACACGATAGAAGTGAAACTTCAGTAAATCGACAAAAGAATAAGATGAATAAATATAGCAAGGGTAGTATAATTACAAAGTTTATTTGTTTAAAAATGAAAGTATTTTTATTAATTTTAAAAGATATATTTTATTTAACATATGTTACATAATTTATTGCTCAAATTCCATATTTTCAGTTTCAACAAACAAGATATAAAAAACTCACAAACACTGTTAAATAATAACACACCAAGCTGACTTCTTACTAAAAAGCTTACACGTACTTTTCACATATACTAACACACGTTAAATGCTCAAATACAAGCAAGTATTAAGCAGTGTGCAATATACATACGCACCGACATTTGCTCTCTCGCTCTGGCTCACTATTACACTTCAAAAATAGTATGTATATTTCTGTCTCATTCTTTGCCGACTTTATCCTACACATTTTTGTATTTGCATCTCTTACCTGTCATTTTTCCGTTGCATCCGGTTTGAAATCACAACGATTCTAAAGAAGTTTCACTTCAAAAAACGATCGAGATAACTTAAGGATAAAGAAACGCCAATTTTAGATTCATATAATAATATTTTAACTTTGTTTTATATTCAAGTCTTGACTATACGATGCGCAAACCCGAACATAGGACAATATACAGAGCGGTCAAAAATATTGTCGAGGACTGTACCTAATTGTAGGTGAGATAATTTTGAATGTAAAATTATAGTCGGTCAAGTTTTTATAATTACAGTTATGCACTTCATATTTTATTTTAACTCATACTCGGAAATAATATTGCACAATAGAAATCTGGCGGGAGAACTCTTATCTGTGTAAGGAAATAATACTACAGGAGTTTTTACACTCGAGCGTATTTACATTTAATGCGTGCGTACACATATTTAAACTGTAGGTAATATTTTATTTCGAACCTAGTCAATTGGTGAACAGAAGATATGCGGTGGACATATTGAAACAGCATTCGATAGGGATGCTTCGTTCGCTGTAGTGGTCAATGACTTCTGTCCAAGGGCGCAGACAAACATAAATCACGTAGTTTACTGGCTTATTGTTAAAAACCGGCCCTCACCTCATATTTTCTTATTTTAGTGGAGTCGTTAAATCGAGATTTGTTTGGGTGCGTCGCTGTCGCGGAGATTGGCACGAGAGCTGGCATTGGTCCAGGTCTGGTAGGCCACCTGATCTACCTACTGTTCGCGAGACATCGAGTTGCATCAACCGCACCTGTTTCATCGATTTAAAATATCTTTTACATTCACCTATGATTTATATATCGTCTATTAGCCATGCTCGCGGTTTCGTAGATGTTCTTATTATTTCTTTTAATAAATAGTTGTGTTTAGCAAAATGGATAATGTGAAAACACTCTATGAAAAATAGTACTTAAGTGTGATAATTTTTTTGATGATCGGCCCAACCGGTTTTTAATTTTATAAGTCCCGAATATATGTACTAAATTATTTTAATTGTAGATTACAGATCAAGCAAAACGTCACTTAAATATAAACGTTATTGTTAGCACAGGTCTAATAATACAATATGTATATAAATGTGGTTGTCGTGTAGTCACAATTGGACCATAATAAATGGGACAAAGTTTTGTTTAAGCGTATTGATATTATTATCTGTATTTTTTTTTTCTTTTTTATGTGTTAAAAACTGTGTTGAGTATTGTACAGATATTGTAGATTATATTCATGACAAACGGAGAGTTATAAAGGCTTCGACTATTCTACGTCATGGAAAGAAACTATTTCCATTTATTTTATTGATAACGCTAAAGTTCGTCCACATATCGTCATCTTCTTACCCTTATCCCACCTAAGTTGGGTCGGCATAACACGTTTTTCATGTTGTGATGTATGATTTGGCTTAATTTTTACGATCGGTCGCGCGCGCCTCACATCTACCCTCTTTGAGATTATTTTGTAGCACAACTGTATTAGGGAAAATTATATAACTATTAATTTCTCTTCATTTACTACAATGACGTGGACCAAAGATGATTATGTTAGTCGATTCCTGCGGGCAGAAAGTTTTGCCCAGCAGTGATGCACATACACGCTGACATTATATAACATTTCTATACCGACAAGCGATTGTCAAAGCGATCATTTTTGATAGTTTTTGTTCAGCGTTGGCGACTGTTATAACATAATCCGCTTGCGTGGCTCGAGGATTTTGTACCACGTTAATCGGTGTATATCGAGTTGAATAAATAAAGCTGTTATTTTTCGAACTATTGATTATCGTATAAATCAAACTTAGATTCAATAAACCATTATAAAATACAAAGACTATAACAGAAAAATAAATGCAAATAATTTGACTTGACATGTAGTCTTATTAACAAAAAATAGATAAAGAAAATCGGCTGTAAAACAGAGGAGAAAAAAAAACTAAACTCTTTTGTCTTCGCCTATTTATTTATAGAAGATATAGATAATAACTACTAATGCCCGGTTTCTGAAGCCGTCAGTTAAACTATCAATAGCTATTGATTCAATAACGTTATCCATAAGACAAGCGGCGTTTAACTGTCAATGTTTCTGAATACAGAATGAGACGTAGACTGACATTTCTCGTGTCATTGTGTATTCAGAAACCCAATTTGACAAGTTATCGAACCGATAGCGCTATTAAACAGATAAACTACAGTTAAAAATGCTTCAGAAACCGGGCATAAGTGGTACTCAATACAATATAAACATCAATGAAAGAAATCAATCGATAAGAGTGTTTGTGTACGTAAATGAATCAACTATAAAATATTAGTTTCCAAATCTTCAAATTAGTCCCTTACATTATTGATTCTATTTAGCTAATGACGAGACATGACGTAACAGGAAAACGTGGGAATAAATATACAAAAGTTACTGCGTTATATTGTGAAATCGTTACCACGAATTTCGTCATCGCGTCACGAGTTGTAAAAATTCCTGTTTTCCTGACGATCGTAATAATACTATTTAAGCTCTTTTAGAACAACTTCAAACCATTTTAATTTCTCTGAAATCATCCACTCTTTCTATCGACGTGCATGAAATGCATTTTAATCTCTGTCAGAAGCCATTGCACACTTGAATGAACTGTTACGTTAATGGGATCGAATGCTTTCCGTTCACCGGTTATCGGATTTTTTCATGGCTGAGTAATTAAAATACTGAATATATTCTGTTTTATAATTCTGCAATTTTTACACAAAACTTCAATCTTGAATCTCTTAACTCGTATATATTAAACTCCAAATCGTCTATTACGTTGCAGGAATACAGATCTACCTACCAATTGTTGTAACCACGTGTGGAAAATAAATAATGTACTTTATTAACAAGAAAGAGAATAACAATAAAAGTAATTTTAATTGCGATATACAGTTATTGATAGTGTGCTACGTAATCAGACCTTTTAGAATGAAGGAAAGCGTTATGAACTCTGTTAAATTTTTAATTAGGAAGCACGGTAGGTAATGCGTAGTTCAGGAATTTAATGTACGTATGTCTACATTTACTCGCTGCAACAATGTAAGCTTAACTAGCTAATAACAAGTGTACGGTTAGCTTTGTCCATTATTACAATAATTGTTTGAAAAATGTACTTATGAGCAATAGACTAAGGGGATATAATAAATTTATTGAAGTGCTTCTATGTGACGATGGATTTATATAACTTTTACATCAAATGTAAATGTTTATTGTATATTTATTTTTGTATAAATATTGTATCTGTATTAGATTACTTATTAGATTATAACTTGTATTAGATTAACTTTAGCTCGGTGACTGACAGTTTCTTTGGCGAATATCACTTATGTGTATCAGTTACTAATATATCTACGATTGAAATTACTGACAGATTCTTCTTTTAAAATGGCAACATACGTTTGCACACAATTTCGCCAATGTCACGTGGGTAAAACTATAAAGGATGGCGATTACATTAAACAATTTTTTAATGTAAATTGCATCCAGCCTGGACTCTTTATAAATAAACAACATAATAAATTCAACTATGCATAAAATATTATTTTTAGGTTATAACTATATACAACAAACACAGAATAAAGTGGCGCTAAAGACACTAAAATCTAAATTATAATTCTGTTAGTTTTAATAAATCAAGCATTCTACAATTAGAAGTACCACTTATCGTTTTATCTTAATAAAAGTTAAGATAAGGTCTCCTGTTCATTATATTCTCGATACATGGCAACTAGCACGTGCGCGACAAATCTATCTGTTTATGTATTGAACGATGTCATAACCTAATTCCAATAAATCATTACCCATTTCGTTTAATAGGGTAGAATCACTGTTATAAAATTCGTTTATCTTGAATAATAATGACGGGTATGTGCGCTTATTTACACCCTGTTACACATGTTATATACAGTTTTCTTTTTGGTTGTGTTGATGGTAAATAATATTAGATATAAAGAAATAATGTTGTATTATTGTTCACTTATTGGAAAAAGTTTCTGTTTTTTTTTTATTATGCTTGTATATATCTATGCAAGTTTGTCTCAAATTACAACGACTGATTTTTGTTGTCTATTCACTTGTGGAAATGACTTAGTATATACAATAGTTATACAATTACTATCTTAAATACTATGTTGAATTACTTATTTTATAGACTTATATACATAATAACTGTATTTATATTTAACTTAAATGAACTTTTTTTACTATTTATGATTTAGAATGCAACTAACCGATACCAACGGCTTCTACTGCATTGTTTATTATTTTAACAATATATTTTGTGTAAAAAGGAAAAACATAAAATAAAAAAAAAATGCAAAAATGATAATACTTTGCTTACAAACTTTATTTCTAAACAAAGTTACGGTTAAAGAGTGTTGAAACGTGTAGTGCTTATAAATAAAGTATGTATTAAAACCTAAATAAATCTTTATCAAATTAGATATTGTGATATTTTTAAGATAAGAAACAAGTGTCTAAAATATAAACCTAAAAAAAGTAATCTATCCTTATTGTAGTTTTTGCATGATATGCGCATAATAGCAAACCTGGTGTAATTTTATGTATGTATAAAAGATATGACACATGCTACAAAAATCCCAGGTTTTTGAATGACACGTAAATGTATATGCTTATCTACTTTTCTCTCGTACTTAACTAGCGTCGTCGTTCAAATTACAATATCTCTCAATAGAGTCACCCGATTTTAATGAAATAAAGTTTATATGTTACTCGAGGATATGCTTTATGATTTTCTCGGTAAAATGTTATCATAAGCATTATACTTTAGCACTAATGCGTGTACAAACAAACAGACAGACATTTAAAAAAATGATTGAAATGTATTTAATTATTTATTCTTAGTAATTTCCAATATTTTTTTAAACAGAATGTGAAAAGTACAGACACATAAAATGTACATTCTTGTTATATGTATAGATTAGCCGGTGACCACGACTACATCGTCACTTTCATCCAGGTTGTTGTTTCATAGGATTTTCTTGTTTTATACGTTTAATTTTTTTTTCGAACTGTCTAGATTGTTTACCTGGCCAGGTTTCTACAGTTTAACCAGATTACTAAGGGGAGCGCTTAAAGTACTCACCCGATTTTATATAGGCAACCAGCACAGGGGCGCACGGCGTCTAGAATCTAACTAAGCTAAGCTAAACTTAGCTAACTATTATTTCATATATATATGAATTCGTGAAACATACACGTGTACCAAGCATGTATGTTTCACGAACTTATACATGTATCTCGAATCTGACTACTTTTTTTTTTTTCGTGGGGAAATCCATTATGGATACACTGGATTACTCCCGGGGGAGAGAATGGGTTATGTCCGACTCGCACGGACTAAAACCCCACGGTGTACCGGCCACCGCTTTAAGTTGGGGCGGCATGGGACCGTGCTGAGCTATCATCATACTGCCCCCAGCGGTCAGCCCGGCGAAAGATGGCCGCCGGGCTCCGTCCTTATAGGGAGGTACACTGGGTACACGATCAGCTACCTCCTCTCGTCCGCCGAACCTGTGCAATGAGGAGATGGGCGAGATGACATCCTCGCAGAAGGAGGCCATCGCCATTCAGGCGTCTTCGCTACAGACTTCCGCCCACCGCCGCAGCCAGAGTGCGGCGCTGTATCTCCCACGCAGCACACTCAGTTAATTAAGTTAATCTAAGCTAACTACGTTCGGAAAAGGGATTATAAACAAAGCCAACCACTATGTGTACCTACATGTGTGTATGTGCACGTATGTGGGGTAATGGGTATTGTGTTGTAGAAACTAGTGTTTGAAAATTGATTCAGTGCCACCGTATTCGCGCAAGCAACGTGCTCGAGAGATCCATTCCGGAGGATCTGACCTCGGCTTGAGTCGCTATAAAGGGGGACCTTGGCGAGTGTGCTGGAGCAAAATTCACAGTCAAGCCGCGTCGGCGTGATCGGTGATTACGCTTGCGTAGGCCAGCATACGCTCTGTTTCGAAGGACGGAGGGGTACTGAAAGTTAGTTGTCGTTATTTTGTCGGCAGGATCTGCTAAAATATTTCACATAGGTCTTTTGTAACGCGACATTTCGGGTACGGTGTCGTAAGTCGCGGCGGATACCACTAACGGACTGGGATGATTCACGGCCCTCTCAAAATAGCTACTAGTGAGTGTCTTTACGTACTCCCGGATAGACGCCAATTCCAGGTTCTTATGGAGGTCGACTCTCCGGGTGTACCAAGGGGTACCTATCGCCATACGAAGAAAACTATAAAAAATATCGCGGTGTTTTTTTCGGGATTGACTTCTATTCGCCATAGACGATACCATTCACCGAGTGTGACGATGCGAAGCGATTTCTACGAAAGTCGTAGCGTAGATAACTGTATAGTCAGCATAGCAACCTACCTCAATCCCCGGGGACCGAGGTAGGTCACTGATGAACAGGTTGAAGAGAGAGGGCATCCTGGGCACGAGGGCACCCTTGTGGCACACCTGAGCATACCGGGTGGGTCGGGGACAGTTCACCTTCCACTCTAAGGCCTCATTGTTAAACGCCTTGGCGACATCGAAAAAGACTGCTATCGTGTGCGTTTCGGTTTTGGTTTGACCTGCTTTTAGGGATCTTCGTTAAATTAAAAAAAATGTACTTCGTGAGGCGGTGTACTTGATTTGTATATGAGTGTTTAGCGCGAAATCCAAATTGCTCAGGTGGCAACAGATCTAACTCTGACATAGAGGCCGATGTCCTTATTACTATTAACTATTTTATTTAACGCGACGATCTCTTGAATATCGCGTTCAAGCAGGACCTGTATCAGCCAATCGATGCCTTACTGGGAGAACGAGAAAGCGTGAGCAGCCTGGCCAGGAATCGCTCTCTGTGATGGGGCTGCGCTTGAGGTTTGAGAGCCTGAGTCTGGGGCTGCGCCTGAGGCTTGAGAGCCTGAGGCTGGGGCCTAGGAACCCAGGGGACCACGAAGGCCCACCAAGGCTGGGGGGCGCGCGGTACCGATGGTGCCTCGCGAAGCGTGGGAACCGGTACTAATGGGACATGGGAGGTACTCGGGAAGACCTCCACGGACATGAGAGGTGTAGATGGAGGGCGGGCGGAGACAACAGGTGCCCTACTTAGACTCTTAGACTCGGCTACAGAATCCGTAGGTCTGGACTTGAGATAAAGGAGTGGGGACTAGACCTACCTTAGCCAGTCGGCTTGTGATTGTCCAAGACGGATACAAACACGTCCTTCCACTTGTGGTTTCCTAGTTAGCGGGTATTCCGAATCAGAAGCGTGCGAGATGACGGGAACGGGTCGTTGCCGCTTTCGGTTTACGGTTATGAAACCATCGTTCGTGATTGCGGAGGTCGCACCGGTATCGAGGTTCATGTCGGAATTAGACTTCGAGTACTCCTCTATCTTCCGGGATCTCCTGAGACTGAAGTGACGCCAATGGCATGAAAGAATTCGTGGTTACCACACGGGGCACGCATATAACATTCTTCGAGGATGCTGTAGGGACATCGTTAACGAATTCTGTGAATAACGATGGGGCGAGTATCGGCAAGATGTCGTAGCCTATCGAAATATTATAAATGTTTGTGTGTAATGTGTAAATGTTTTTAATCAACCTCAGAAATATAGAAGCCCCAACTGGATAAAGTTATAGATAGGTAAATACTCCTGTGGATTGAGTTAAGATGGCTCATGTGTTTGTGTGTTGCTAACCATACTTTTCGAACCGGAACACAATAGTGCGTGCTTTGCGAGTGTATAGGTTTGGCGATAGTGCATCGATACTTGCACTACTTATAGTGTGCTTGTAGTTCTACACGCGCGTTTAGTTTGTTACTATTCTTATTTACTAGCTGCTGCCCCGGAAACGGCTCTCATTTTCTTATAAGGAGATTTCTTAATCAAAAATATTCACTATACCCTAAAGTTTTCGAATAATTTGATTAATACAAACCTTGTCCTGATAATTACAACACACAAAAAAGAAAGAATTAGCCAATCAGATGTAACCGTTCTGAAGTGATGCGCTTACACAGATTGGGCAAATGATTTTTATTTATAAAAAATTATAATGAATGGTTGAGTTATAGCAAAATTGATTTTATGTAAATATCTTTAGTGTTCAGATATGTATTCGTCAGTTTTCAAGTCCATCGGTTGGAAGCTACCGCAGTGTAGAACTCAATGCCATAATTATCTATTCTAGTAGTTGCCTCGTTGTCAAGACTCCATCATAATTATATTTTTTTAGCTTCAATATTATTGTTATTTTTTTTCTAAAGAATGTTAAACTATAATCATTGCATATATGTATATACATATATATTTCTTAAGGGATTTCAAAAAGGAGTTTCTTAATTCGATAGATTTTTTTTTTATTGGTTACCTTATGGCTATGTCATTTATAAACTGATTCGGAAATTATTTTTATTAGATAACATATATTTTCAAGGAAGACCCTCTAGCGATATTGGTCTTTGGATCTCGAAGAAACACTAGGGAATTCCTGAAAATTAAATAGGAAATGTTTGAGATATTGGTAGGGTTTTTATAATATTTCATCTAATTATGGTCAAAGAAGTTCGGGTGCATTTTTAAACTCGATTTTTTTTATTCGGTCTATTTTTTTATGTAATTTTCTTCTACTAGGTCAGCTGCGTGCTTGCGTGTACAAATACGTCATAATGCATTAATTTTCAATTTATTCAGATACATATAACACAGTTGATGGTATAGACAAAAGTGACTGTATACAATTTTAACACTAAAACTCGTCAATAGCACAAAATAAAGACAATCTCGGTTGATAAACCGGTGAAGAAAAAGGTACTGAATCATTTTATAGTCGCCTATTTGTGTAGATGCTGCACATACTATTATGCAAATGCTGGGATGATAAATATTTATTATTTTAAAAATCTATAAAAAAAATAAAGACACTTTGGTCGAAAAATTACCCGCATCTCGATAACAGTGCTATCTAACGCGTTCAACTAAAGCTAAAAACCATCAAGGTAACTTCATAAGTAAAAAACGAATCATCAAAATCGGTCAAGCCGTTTACGTTCCTGTAATTGTATTTCATTATTTCACCGAACTATGACATTCTATAAATAATAAGTTATACGTAAAATTTTATTATTATTTCAATATAAGTTATAAACATATTTGACAGCCCTTAAATACCTCTATAAATATTTCTAGATTTTCGGCGAAACCTTTGCTGCTATATATACATATTTGGTATATATTTGTCGCAGTTTACGTAACATATTTCGGTTATTGTGCACAAGTGATGTGAATAGAAAATCACGGAGCATTAATTCTGAGTTGACACATAAACTCCATGGAAAGTTCTAGCAAGGGGCCACCATCTTGTTGTTTGAACATTGAAGTTATGATAAAATACTTGTAATATTCTTATTTATTTGACAATGGCAGTAATAATTTAAAAGATTGGATATAAAAAAAAACAAATAAAAAATGTAATACCTACTCAAATACACTTTGGACTACTTATTATTGGAATAATGTATGTCATAATTGATATTTCAATTATAATTTCTCTTTTTCTTTGCCCAAAGTGAATTCTCTATATTATAATTCCTAAAATCACTTTCAAAGACCCATAATAATTCAAATAACGAGTTCACTTTTGATATAAATCGATTAATATCTATCTCATTGCAAACGAAAGAATTCTTCCACGAAATTTTCGGCTTTCGGTCAAAGTTGACTATATGCAAGATACAGTTTCAGTCAACTACCGCACTATTGTTATGTCTAACATTCTAAATGATTCGATAAACATGTAGTGTGTGAGCCGAATTGTCGGAACTACTATCTTATCGGTTTCATAGACTCCCCTAGTTGGGGCCTCATTTTAAACGTAAGTAATTTGTATATTGGTTTGACGTGTGTTTAACATTATTCGGACCGAAGTTTATGAGTCATCTCGATCACGACGCGATATAAACAATAGAACCCTATATGGACGAAGAATTTCATGAAACTTATATTTTAGAGTATACGATATTGAGATCAGCTTGCAATTTATGTTCTCAGGTTATAGATTCCACGAAAAGCGTCTGGTAATTGTTGATGTATAGGTAAGTAGGTAAGATTCAGCTGCGAGACGTCCACATTGCTGAGCTTAGATGTAATGGCGTCAGACAAGTCTTTCCGAACGATAACTACGCTTGATCATATTTGTATGCTTGAAATATGATCTTAGAAGGATTTGTTATGTATTTAATAGGTCTACGTATAGTTCTCGGGCATATTTTTGGTGTGATTAGATAATGTTATTAAACTTGTAGTCTTAAAACTATCGACATATAATTTGGTAGAGACAAATCAGTTAAGTACACCTTTCTCCACTGTTGGTCAATTCGATTTTCTTATTTTTATGTAGTACTAGTAGGCGTGGCGGACGTTGTCATGAGCTGATATTATAAAAAAAAATGTATGTGCATGAAATGCTTAAGGTAACTATAATGTATTTAATTTGATAAAGCTTAATACTGTATCTGTCTAAATAGCCTTCCAATTACCTCATTATTTGTGACCATTTTTAGTATGTAGGTGGGTATATTAAGTTATCTTTAAAATATACGTATATGCCATCGTAGATTTTTTGTAGATCTATAAAAGAGGAATATCTTACTATGAATTGTTTTGTTATATCTCAAAGGGATTATTAAGCAGCGGTTCCGACGAAAGCTCCCAGGCGGCTTGACTTTTTCCGATCCTTTCAACAATTATCATTATATTTCAACCAATTTACATAAAACTTTGACCAATTAAAATAAAATAAAAACAAATATAATTACTCTATCTATTGGTGAAGACCGCATAACAATCCATTCAGTAGCTTTTGAGTTTAACGCGAACATCCAGACAGACAGACAGACGCGGCGGACGACTTTGTTTTATAATATGTAGTGATATGTTGACTAGTTAACGTAAAACAAAAAAAATTTATAACATCTTCGTAACGCGAACGAAGTCACAAACAAAAGCTACTATAGTTATATTTGCATTAATAATCATATTTCAAATTTAACACAAACAGAAATATAACTAATAATTAATATTATAATGACAATTAACAAATAAAGAAATCTGTGTTTTAAAAACCTTTAAATCTACCTTCGTAAATGCGAGTAAGTGTGTAATAAAAGCCGGTAATTAAATATAGAAATGTTACCTACACATAACGGTGGAAGATCGTATCGACAACATAAATGACTTTGACTCCCTCCCCCATGTAAAGCGTAACATGCGATGAATCCTAAAGGGTATATTTTAATTTATTCTGTCAAACGTTTGTAAAGGGGCTGTCTCACCTTTAAAAATTACCGTGTACAATTGTATCTATGGCTATCGTTCAAATATTTTAACCTTTCTCGATGTTAACGGCTTCCGATTTTAAACGAAGCTGTCTCGAATTAAGTTTTTTATATCTTCAACAACATATTATCATAAACATGGAAAACTTATTTGTCCTTAGGAGGATTATTGATTCGAATCTGAAAGTTATTCCACCGTTATCCCAGAGCGACTTAGGATATGTTTAATTCTTATTAAGTTTTATACAGTAACTAGGTGAAACCCGCATCTTCACCTGGGTTATTATTATCTCAATTATGTATTTTATTTTCAGAGGGGAACACAAAAAAAATTCAAAGCAAAAATAGATATGTGTACAAACTTTATTTGTAAACAATTTTAAACGTTTAGTTTCTCTCTCCTGCGTATGCGCACTACACAGCTTGTCCCACTTCACACGTAGTACTTATACAAATCGAAGCGTCTTAAAACCGTAATAATTATAGTAAACGAAAGGTATTATTCTATTTTTTTTTTAAAGATCGAGTGCCTATAAAGTAAAATACCTCTATAATTTGATTTATATAAGAAGATAGATTTAGTATGAATGAATTCTCGGGGTGTCGATAACACTGAACATAATTTAAAAAACTTATTTCTGGCACTAATTTTTCTCGTAAAGATCTTTCATTCTTTAACTCTCATAGTATGGCAGGTAGTAGTTTTTTAATGTGTCGACTTATCAACATTTTTGCTTATTAGTATATAAAACTTCTTCGAAAATGCTAAACCGATTTGTACAAAACTTTATTGGCAGGTAATTGACTTTTCAGAGTATTATCACGGCTTATATCATTACGCCTTTTTATGGGAGTTAAGCACCAATAAAATGAATTCTGACAGAGGTATCTTAAAATCGTTAAGTATAATTTAAGTAGTAAAAAATGTGACAAATAATAAAATAAAAGACAGCCTATAATGAATACAGATAAAACAAGTAGATCCGTCGACGCAATAAAACCATCAGCTTGTTACTAATCAATCAATATATCAACCATCCTCTAGATCTAGTTATAGTTTCGTGTACTGTTGAATAACCTGCCACAAACGTAAAAATAAGCCGGTAATAAAAATAATATTGCGAAATTTTGAAAGACTGTAAATTTTAAATTATATATCTCTTTCATGACACATTAAAAAAATTGCATCGAAAAAATCCAAATGTCAACAACAGCGCCATATACCGAGTCCAGCTATAGTTAAGAAATATGCGAATACCATAATAAGTAAATTTTTAATTTTATCAGAAGCAGTCAAACCGTTTCGAAGGAGATGAGTTATTGTATACGTACATTGGAATTTTAGTCTATACTAAGTGATACACACGACTTCCTCTGCATTGTTTATTATTTTAGCATATATTTTAGGTACAAAGGAAAAAACATAAGAACCACACCGCTTGCCTCACTTCTTCGGAGCAAGAAAACACTTATCGCTGAACGCGTTAACTTGCTTATTAAATGAAGACATCTAGATAATAATTTAAGCAAGGATCGAGTGTCCAAGAATTAAAACTAAAAAAAAAAATGACCGAAATCTATTCAATACTTTTTGAGTTATTGCGCACAACGACAGAGCTCTAATCATTCTATTTATACAAAAAAAAGCTTATAAAAATAAGGCTAGCGTTTGCTCGGAACATATAATTAAAAATAAATATGTTAAATACACAATAAGTATGGGCTCTCGGGTGCGCACCTGCCATTCAAATACTGACAATCTTGCTTACTCGAGTGGGAAATTACTAATTTGATAAAAAACCACAACTCGACGCTATTCAAGTATTACATATTAAGTTATTATTACGATATCTCTCTTCACTTTTTCATATTCGTACATTTCTAAAGAATTTGACAACCCTAGGCCCTTTCAATACAAAAGGATGATGCAATCGTTACGTCATTGTCGTAATCTAAAAAACGATAAAGGGGATGTCCTAACGCGTCTTTGTAACATTATCCCATCTTAATATAATTATTTTATGAATTTATTATTCAGTTCTTCGGTTAGAGTTTCGCGTTATCTAATATTTTAAATATAAGTTCGTTCGTGTTTTTCAGTCTTCAGGTAAACAAAGTAATAAATTTAAACGTATGAAATATACCTAATGGAAACTCTCCGATGATAATAATGAATAATTTTAAATATGTATGTTTATATATATATATGTTTTAGGTCTAACTTGAATTAACATATAATTTATATGTATTATTATTTACAGGTCAATTCTTTGAATTGCGTCGTAAATGTTTTTAAACGTTTCATATTATGATAATGAAAATCGCTATTGTAAACATGTTTAACATGTATTTTAAATCTGAAAGTCGTATGTTATGTTTGGGAATAATGTATAGACATACATATGTATATAAATTCCCGCAGTTTTAAAAACAATCCGACGATCCATGAGGACCGCCGACAGAAGTGAAAATTCAAAACAATGGAATAACTGTGTTCTTTTTTTGAATTTTTAAATCAATGAATAATATAAATGTCATAATTTGTAAATTGGATTTTTATTATCATTAGTCTGGTTTTCACATCTGTTGACACTCCGAGAAATAAATTATATCATTTTTATACAGTGTATAATTTAATCAAACGTAAAATTGACTACACAAGTTCAAAACAAAATATCAAAATTATATATGTTGACCGGCGGCTGACTCCTGACCGGCTGGAGGGCCGTAAAAAGCTCCTGAGTGTGGCGTGTGAGCAGCGCACTCAGTACCGGGCTAGGGCGGATGAGGGTTCAGTCTGAACCCCAACGGCCTAGTACCGGACAGCGGCTGGCGGGATTGGTTTTCATATCGGTCTCGGCAGGCGTACTGCGAACTGTACAAGCTTCCCCTGTACAAAATGAAAAGCGCAAAGAGTAAAAGTAAACTACCCCAGGAGGGTACCACTTCCACCGGGAGTGGAGAATCCCTCCCCGGGCCTTCGGGCTCGGGCTGCCCCACGTTCTCTGGGGGGGGCAAACCTTTGCCAAAAACACGACCACGAACTAAGGCAGCTTCACGGATACCCGATTCTGCCAAAAAAACGACGACAATGGCTACACGACTTAGGACTAAAGATTTGCCTACGGTGGCAATGGACAAACCTCCGCCTTTGGAGCTTCCCTCCGAAGGTGGCGAGGATAGCCTGGCCACAAAGGCTGTGGAGGTAGAGGTTAGCGACGCGGTAGAGGTTAGCGACGCGGTGCAACCTGCTGAGGCGGAGCAAGTTCCCGAGGAGCAGTCAGCGGCCTCAACGGACACGGAGCCGGAAGCAGGTGCTACCGGACGCTGCACCCCCTCTGCGAAAAGAGGAGGAGGAGGAGGAGGCCGAGGTCGAGGTCGCCCTTGCACCACGGGCCAGTTCTCAGGGCTCGCGGAAGCACAGGCAAACCTCGCCCTCCTCAAGAAGAAGGATGAGGCCAAGAAGAAGGAGGAGGCCAGCCGGAAGGAGGAGGCCAGCCGGAAGGAGGAGGCCAGCCGGAAGGCAGAGGAAGATGTTGCGGCGATGGCATCTCGGCTGCGCAAGGAGCGAGCCGCGCGAAGGGCTGCACCTCCACCGGCCACCACGGAGCAGATGATCCTGGATCTGCAACGGAGGGCGATTGGCGACATTGACATGATAAGCAATGTCGCCAAAAAATCGGGACACCTCCAAGGTGGATGCATCCGGGCCATCAATGATGCGACGGCCTCGCTGGTGGAGGTGGTCATGGAGCTCAGTGGTCGCACACCTGACGAGGAGTTGGCGAAGCTCCAGTCAGCCCATGATCGACTGGAGAGACGGAACGCCAGGCAGGAGACCGAATTGGAGGATCTTCGGAGGGAGCTTGCAGAGGTGAAGATGGAGCTGGCGACAGCGCGGGTAAAGGCGCAGGCGGACAGTGTCCTCCCTCTGCAGGCTCCTCCTGTCCAACCATCTGAGTGGTCAGTCGGGGGTGAGCTTCCGCCGCTCCCGCAGCGGCAGCCCAGACGTTCTCGCGGGGAGGTGGTTCTCCAGGACTTCAATCAGAAGATCGAGGAGATGGCGCGCTCATTGTCGGCCCAAATGGGAAACATGATGAGCGCGCGTCTCGAAGCTCTGGAGGACCGACTCCTCCCGGCCAAACACCTGCGGCCACCCCTGGCGAGTGACGGAGGAGCCGCGCCAGCCCCAGTAAGAGGGGTCCATACTGGCGAAGCGCGGCCTGCCGTCGATCCCGTCGATCCCGTCGCCAGGCCGACGGGAAAGCGAAGAAAGAGACGAGGGGCCAAGGCAGTAAGGGCACCTACATCTGCCGCTGCCAGGGAGAACCGGCCAGCACCCAAACGCGCTGGAAATGAATGGGTGCTGGTAGGTAAGAATGGGAGGTCTAAGACCTCCAAGAAAAAGAAGGCCTCTGGGAAGGAGAGTGCCCAGAACCTCCGCCCCCCCAAGGCATCCGCAGTAACGCTGACGCTGCAACGCGAGGGGCAGGAGAAGGGACTCTCCTACCTGGAGGTCCTGAAACGAATTAAGGCGGAGGTTAGCCTTGCCGATGTCGGAGCTCCTGGCCTACGGTGGCGTAAGGCTGCCACCGGGGGGTACCTGCTAGAGGTACCCGGAGCCGGCAGCGGGGACAGGGCCGACGCGCTGGCCGCCAGGATAAGGGAGGCGGTACCCGAAGGGGTTAAAGTGTCCAGGCCCATCAAATGCGCGAATGTGCGCATTTCGGGCCTGGACGAGTCTATCACCCCAGAGGAGGTGGTGGCGGCCGTCGCCAAAGCAGTAGAGTGCCCACCGGACAGGGTGAAGTCAAATGGAGTCCGCCCCGGATCCAGGGGGCTCTGGACGACGGTTGTCACCTGTCCGGTGGAGGCGGCGAAAAAGCTTGGCGACGGACGCCGACTCCTGGTCGGGTGGGTCTCTGCGCAGGCTACTGTCCTGCCCCCCCGACCCGTGAGATGTTTCAGGTGCCTACGTGATGGGCACCTGGGCACCAAATGCACCTCCCAGGTTGACTGTAGCCTCTTGTGTTATAGGTGCAGTCAACCTGGGCATATGGCCGGCGGTTGCAGCGCCGACCCGCATTGTGCGGTGTGTGCGGCTGCAGGAAAACCCGCCGGCCATCGGGTGGGGGGCAGTGCTTGTTATAAGCCAGTCCCCCCGACCAAAGCCAGGAATAGGAGTAGGAGAGGGAGAGGGAGAAAACGACGAAAGGCACCTCCTCAACCCTCTACGCCGTCCCCTGCCGCGGAAATTCCCGCGGTCTTGGAGGTGGATATAGAGTGCCCATAATGGCGGCACTCCACTTTCTGCAGGGGAACCTCAACCATTGCGCCAGGGCCCAGGATCTTTTGTTCCAAAGCATGGCGCAGTGGTTGATCCACGTCGCTGTGATGGCCGAGCCGTACTTCATCCCGCCCGGAGATAACTGGGCGGGTGACCTCAACGGCTCGGTGGCCTTAGTGTCCCAGGCCGCCGACGTCTCCCCCCCCTTCTCTAACATCTTGAGGGGCCGGGGATACGTAGCGGCGCATCACAGCGGCGTAGTGGTAGTGGGGGTGTACGCACCCCCAAGCATGAGTCTCGCCGACTTCGAGGGATTCCTCGGGGACCTACAAAGCGTCGTAGGCCGCAGCCACCCTCGCCCCGTCCTAGTGCTCGGGGACTTCAATGCCAAGTCTACGGCTTGGGGTTCCCCGGCCACGAACGTCAGGGGCAGGGTGCTGGAGGAGTGGGCCATAACATCGGGCCTACTCCTCCTGAACAGGGGGTCCGTTAACACGTGCGTGCGACAGCAGGGCGGGTCGATAGTGGACCTAACGTTCGCTAGCCCTGCTCTAGCACGCCGTGTTCGGGGCTGGAGAGTCCTTGAGGGGGTGGAGACGTTGTCGGACCACCGCTATATACGGTTTGACGTCTCCACCCAGACCTCGGACGGACCAGCCCGAAGGACCCCCGTGGCGGATGGACCGCGTTGGGCACTGAAGCGCCTAAACAAGGAGGCGCTTCAGGAGGCCGTCGTCGTGCAGGCCTGGGTGACAGGAGAGTTACCGGACAGGCCTGCCGACGTCGACCAGGAGGCGGAGTCACTCCGAGCGGACGTGACACGAATCTGCGATGCGGCGATGCCCCGGATCAGGGGGCCGATCCCCGCCAAGCGTCAGGTGTACTGGTGGACCGCCGAAATCGCGCAGTTGCGCGAAGCGTGCACGGCGGTCCGTCGCCAGTACACCCGTCAGCGACGCAGGCGGGGCCGCTCGCAGGTCACGTCCGCAAGGGAGGCAGAGCTTTACGAAGGGTACAGAGCAGCCAGATTGGCGCTCCGTAAGGCAATCGAGCAGGGGAAAGCCCTTGCTCGGGAGGAGATGCTCGAGACGCTCAGTCGGGATCCGTGGGGTCGCCCGTACCGCGTAGTTCGCGGAAAACTACGCCAGGGTGGCCCCCCGGTAACCCAGAGTCTCGAGCCAGATCTCCTCCACGAGATTCTGGCTGCTCTGTTCCCTTCGCGGACAGAGCATATGCCTCCCACGATGGCTCCGCCCACGCACAACGCGGCTGGCTGCGGCGAGGATGACGTGGTCCCTGAGGTGACCCGGGAAGAATCGAGGGCGGCGGTGAAACGCCTACAGGCCAAAACCACCGCCCCAGGACCCGACGGCATACCTGGCCGCATCTGGGTCCTGGCTTACGAGGCCCTCGAGCCCCGACTGCGCAGGATTTTCACTGCATCACTTCAGCAGGGCCGGTTTCCGAACATCTGGAAAACCGGCCGTTTGGTCCTGCTGAAGAAGGAGGGGCGCCCGGCGGACAGTCCGTCCGCCTACCGGCCCATAGTGCTGTTGGACGAGGCGGCGAAACTCTGCGAACGCATAATCGCAGGCCGCCTCGTCCGGCACTTGACAGAAGTTGGGCCGGACCTGGCGGATAACCAGTACGGTTTCCGCCAGGGGCGCTCCACCATTGATGCAGTGATGAAGGTCAAAATCCAGGCGGAGGAAGCATTTGCCCGGGGTGAGGTGGTACTGGCGGTGTCGCTCGACATCGTCAATGCCTTTAACACCTTACCCTGGGCCTGTATTGAAGAGGCACTCAGACATCACAGAGTGCCTCGCTACCTCCGCCGAGTAGTCGGGGCGTACCTCTGCGAGAGGTACGTCACCTTCCCGGGTCAGGGAGGGAGGATAAGTCGGCGAGACGTGGTATCCGGTGTTCCGCAGGGGTCTGTCCTGGGCCCCCTCTTGTGGAACATCGGATACGATTGGGTGTTGCGTGGTGCGCTCCTCCGGGGCGTCAGCATTGTCTGTTATGCTGACGACACTTTGGTGTTATCCCGGGGGAAGACGCACCGCGCGGCCGCGATCCTGGCAACTGCAGGAGTCGCTCAAGTCGTCGCAAGGATCCGGCGTCTGGGACTAGAGGTGGCGCTCAATAAAACCGAGGCCTTGTACTTTCACGGGCCTCGGAATGCGCCACCCGCAGGGTCCCAGATCGTCGTGGGAGGCGAGTCCATCGGTGTCGGGTCGAGTATGAGGTATCTCGGCCTCCTCCTCGACAGCCGATGGACGTTCAAGGAACACTTCCGGCAGCTGGCCCCCCGTCTAATGGGAGTAGCGGGCGCATTAGCCCGTTTGCTTCCCAACTTGGGGGGGCCCAACTCCGCCTGCCGGAAGTTGTACCTCGGGGTCGTGCGGTCGGTGGCCCTTTACGGGGCCCCCGTATGGGCGTGTGGCCTGACGGCCGTTGGCAGCGCCCTGCTGCGGAAACCGCAGCGCGCGATGGCCGTCAGAGCCATCCGCGGATACCGCACGACCTCGTTCGAGGCGGCCTCCCTTTTGGCCGGATCCCCACCTTGGGACCTGGAAGCGAGAGCCCACGCGTCCCTGTATCAACGACGCGTGGAGGCGTTGGAGCAGGGCCGGAGACTCGCACCTCAGGAAATCGAGGTGCTCCGGTCCCAGCTCCACCAGGTCCTAGTCATTGAAGAATGGGAACGACGACTTGAGCGACCGAGCTGGGGCGTGGCTACCATAGAAGCCGTTCGGCCGGTCATGGCCGAATGGCTCACCAGGCGGCATGGCACCCTGAGCTTCCGGCTGACACAGGTGCTCTCGGGGCATGGTTGCTTCGGGAGTTACCTGTGTCGCATTGGCCGGGAGCCAACGCCAGGGTGCCACCACTGTGGCTGCGCAGCCGATAATGCGCAGCACACACTGGAGGAGTGTCCCGCCTGGGACGAGCCACGCCGTGAGCTCGTCGCGGCCATAGGCCCGGATCTCTCGCTCTCGACCGTCATCGTCAAGATGGTCGAGAGCGAGGCCGGGTGGATCTCCGTCGCCTCGTACTGCGAGCGAGTCATGCTCGCGAAGGAGGCGGCGGAGAGGGAGAGGGAGCAGACCACCAGGCTCCCCTCCCGCGGTCGGCGAACACGGCGGCGACGGGTCGGCGACGACCTCATGCCGCCGTAAAAAAGGGCCTGTGGGCGACGGGACGGCCGGGCACGTCCGTCGCCCTGAGCAGAGTTTAACTGTACAGGCCCGCGTGGTGGAGGCGCTTGTGCCGAGCGACTCCCACAGTTCGTCGGGGGGGGTCTAACACCCGCCCCCTCCTGAGGGGTCTACCACCTTGACCCCTCAGACCGCAGAAGGGGCCCCTGATGAGGGGCCGACACCTGTCGGGGAGCAGAAGTAATGCCATTGGCAGTTCCTGCTCCCCGGCCCAATAGGTGTGAGAGGCACCGTGGGGTTTTTAGTCCGTGGGAATCGGACATAACCCACCCCCCGCTGCCCGACGGGGTGGGTATCCGTTACGGATTTTCCCCACGTAAAAAAAAAAAAAAAAAAAAAAAAAAAAAAAAAAAAAAAAAAAAAAAAAAAAAAAAAAAAAGGGTACTACTACAATACGAGTCGCTAATCTGGAGCAAGCGCAAAATGTCAAGAGCATGTCGTAGTCATCGGTGACGCGAGCTCACAAGTTTTTCCTCTACTAAAAAAATCGCTCAACGAGGCTCAAGAAATTTTTATTTCAAAAATGTTATCGTTTGACTATAACTCATCTGATAATAAATGAGACCACAGCGGTCCAAGATTGGCCCTCAAATGCAGATGCTGGAACATATACATAGGGGCTTGGCGACAGATTTTCAACTTGAGGGTGGTAGGTGGTAGATAGGCTAGAAGAAGCCCTACCATCATGTAGCATTTGCATATTTCTTCTTTTTCTTTTATATTATTCATATTTCAGAAATAATACAATAATTTTTTTATTGTATTTTAATGGAATTTAAATAGAATGCCTTTCACTTGGCAATTGTATCATACTGGGACGCGATCACAAAATATTTCGATGGAATAAATGAAAGATATGTATGAGATGGAAAAAATGAATGAAAGAGGACAGTGGCAGCGGCACCCACAGTTCAAAGCATAAGTCGCAGGTTTAATCATGAACACTAATTATATTTGTATTAAATTGTATCCTCATGTGTATTTATTTACTTGTTTAAAAAGATAGTAATTGAATTATATATAGATTATTTTAATAATGACTACAGTGAACCTCGAAATAATTTAACTTTAATGCCGACAAAAACAAAATAAAATTATAACTCTGCTATCTATGGTTATGCCAAGCTTCTTTACTGCGCAGTGGGACATTTTATATCCAGATGAAACCTTTTTCCTTTGGACTAATTTTGATACCGCTGTTCTAAGAAATAAAATAAATCTTCTATTATATAAACAAAATAGCTGGTGTCTTCGGTGGTTCTCATGGGAATAGGATTGTTGTTTTCCTGGAGTAATGTTGGGCTGTCTTTTATTTATATTTTTATTATCATTACCGCTTAGCCTGTAAGGAAATGCGTAGTATTAGTGTATATCGTACTCGGGGAGGTCGTAATAAAATTATTTTTAACATTACAGTCATCCTTATCCTTACTAATATTTTTTATATTTGCGAATTTGAGTTTGTTTTTGTGTTTACTTGCTTGTTATGCATTCACGCTTTAACTACTCAAATCTATATTAACGTAAGTGCAACTGCGAGCAAAAGCTGGTTACTATATAAATCCAGACTGACAAGAAACGCTTCAATTTTATTTATATATCAATACATATAAATTCTAATTTTATTATATTTTAATAGAAATTCTAATATAGTGATTGAATATTTTCAATAATATTGACCGTAGTTTATGTACAATATATTTCTATGCCTACCATTTTTGTTTAAGATATAAATCCAGAGTAACAAGAAATACTTCAATTTTTTTTATATATCAATACAGATAAATTCTAATTTTATTACATTTTTATAGACATTCTATTACGCAAAAATGAATATTTTCAATGATATTCACCGTAATTTATATAGAATATATTTCTATGCCTACAATTTTTATCTTTTTTTACAAATGTGTTACAATTTTATTTACGATCATTGGAATTTACATCGTACGTTGCGATTAAATAAAACACTTACCAGTCTAACCGATTCTAGTAATGTTGTTGGTACAAATTAGCACTCGGAAGAACAAAATAGTTAACTCATATGATTACTATATGATATGAATGCATTAATATGATATAATCAAATAATCTATATAAATATAATAAAGTTTGTGAACATTTTTGTAAGAGATATAGTATGAAAGTTACGTTCTCACCGAGTTACATAGGTTATATTTTAATATGAATGGCTTATGTTGTATTTTACGCGTAATAATTTTAATTTATGTAGAATATTGCTTGAGAAATGAATAAATATTGGATATAATAGAAAATATCAACATTACATATAACTTCTTTTATAATTTACATTACAAATATGGTGATGGCCGGAATTTTTTGTTCATTTGAATTATTTTCATTATTAAAGCTGAGCGCATATAGGGAAACGTAGTTATGTACACTCTAGCTCTAGCTCTATTCTTGAGTTTAATACTAATCTGTTAACAAAATCCATATTGATGTATAAGTTTTTTTTTTAATTTATACGTGTTATTTATCCGACTATATTATATGTTTTTTTTTTGTTTTCACAGTTTCTCAAAATTTTCGTTGTATGTATTCGCACACAGGCGTCCCATCTTCAGTGCGTTTCGTGCATTGTGATTCGGAAAATCCTGTGTGGGTGTGTGTGCGACGTGCGTGGACGGAGACGCGGTCGGGGCCTCTCCAGCTGCCTACTTATAAAACAGCGCGACATCGCAGCCGGCACTCCAACACGCTCAGTCGTTCAGCCAGTCCGCGCACCTTGCGTTTTCCTTCGCTATACTTTTCGAGCACCGGCCTTCCCAGTCGGCAACATGAACCGAAGTTTCTTAGTATTCCTTGTTTTGTACACTCTCGCCGCCGCAATGGTTCCCAGACAAAGGGTGAGTGTCTTCTGTTTTTCTTTTACAAAGGGAACATCTTTGAATTTTTCGAAACGCGAATTTCGGTTAATATTGTGTAGAAGTTCAAAATAATAGAAATTATCGTAACAGATCATTTCTGTTCACTTTCATCCATTAAAATGAAATAGGAACTGTTTATACATGTCTATTAATTATTTTGTAATGTGAAAATTATTAGAAATATGAATTTACTCTTTGGTATGAATTATATATATAGAGGGATAATTAATTTGCTAATTAAAAAAAATAAAACAACTTGTAATTATTCACTCAACGCGACGCTTTGATGAAACTAAATTTGTGCATTACACTTGCTATAAACTCCTTTATATTCTTGCATATCTCATACAACATATTCAATTTGTTATACTGAATTAATTAGAAATTAAGAAAAGTTGACGATTTTTAGTTGTTACGCAGTGAACATAATAAAATAGTAAAATAATCCCTTATGATAAAATCTTAAATTTCGAGAATAAGTATATATTAAATAAACATTATTATTCTATATTTGTCATATATTATATTAAATAAAAAATGTTCTTTAGTTTGCTACATAAAATAGTGAGCTTAATAATGAATTCTGAAGATATATTAATCTTTTTATACAAAATAATTACCTAGAGACGTGGCTACTTATATTTAGAAAAGAAAAAAAAACACTATTTTTGATATTTTTTGAGTATAACATAAAGGTAAGCATAAACTCGACATTACTATACAATATAGTTAGGCAAAAATGTGCATTTTAAAGTTTTACCGCTTTCCTATGTAGACGACGATTTTATAGTGAATTTAGTTGTTACACAGTTCCTCCGCTAGGTGTTGATTATACCTAAATACTTATTCATAAAAACGTATATTACCATTATTCAAATTAATTACAGATGTAATATGCTTTCAGTAAGTATAAAAGGTCGAACGATAAGTTCATTTCATCATGAACTTAATGAATCTTTGATACTGGTTTAGTTCAGTTTTCAGAAGATTATTTATCAATAAATCGTACGAGAAGTTATCTGTGGTAAATAGACATTCCAGTTGGAGTATTGTGTTACGCTCATGATGATAGGACAATATTTAACTTGCGCGATGACCATTGTAACGTTTACATCACTGTGCGTCTCTCTTGTTCCGTGGCATGATTGATTTTTATATAAAATGTTATTAACATCCGTTCAATGGTATTAATATTAATGAGTTTTTTTACCAAATTTCAAAAATATTCGATATCCTTTTTTTTTTTGGGTTATAAAAGTTGATCGATTTCATTTTACTTTTGGATGAAAAAATTATACATACGTTAAAACATATCTATATTATTATTTTAATAAGCACGAACAAAAGTATAGTTTATAGATCTGGAAAGTTTTTTTTTTTTTTTTTCGTTGTCGGCGTCTATAAAGATCAGCGTAAGGCCAGGTGGTCAACGAACTTTATAGCTTCCTGTTTACACGTAATACGAACGCGTGTAGGGCTCCACGTGATTATAACTTTGATTTCGTCACTCATTCGAACATTCCGTTCATTCATGGTTTGTGGTGATCTGTGATCGCGACGTGCCGGATGTCGGATACGCTCAAGGGCGCAGCTCGTACAAGTGCGATGTCGTACGATGTAAAATAATAGGGCAATTTCGATAACTTCGAATGTTTCCATTGATATAAAAAAAAACTGATTTAAAATATACTTATTATTACTGTAATTTACCTTCTACTTTGCATTTTATACAGATAAGAGTTTTTATGTTTGTGATTGTTAATGAAGTCATTCGTTATCAGCGTCTTCCAGCGTAGTATTTTAATCAGATTTTTTTTTTTGAATGAATATGAATTAATTTTACTCTGTATATACATTTATACCTATATATAAATTATATATTGTATTTCAATGCAATCAGGAAGGTCGGTTGGGACAATGAAAGCAGTAATTACAAAAATATTCTCAGATATGAACTAGCAGATTCCTTCCCGCTTCTTTGGTCATTAAAAAATTGCAACGGGGCAAAGGAATCAAAAAAATAAGTAACCTATAACAACCCACGAATTATTCCGCGTCGGATGTTCATAAACTTATACGAATACATTTACTAGCTTTGACGTGATTATACCGCAAAAGAACCGTATTTTCATTATTATGTACATAGATTAATAGTTTTTCATAGCGTTCAGTTGTAAATCGATGTAATGTAAATTCGCATTATTTTCTATTTTACAATATATTCAATTTTACAATGATAATATACAGACAGCACTGAATGTTATCCAGTAATGGACGTATAATTGATATAACTAACTGAGAGCGCAGTCCTCGACAATCTTTTTGGCCGCTCTGAACACTGTCGTAAGTTGCAGCTTGTGCGTAGTATACCTACTCAAAAGTTAAAAAATATTATTGTTATAAGAATTTGAAATTGGAATTGATTTATCGCTAAGTTGATTCGGTGTTATTAT
Organism: Antheraea assamensis; assembly: GCA_035772565.1. Taxonomy (NCBI): domain Eukaryota; kingdom Metazoa; phylum Arthropoda; class Insecta; order Lepidoptera; family Saturniidae; genus Antheraea; species Antheraea assamensis. The sequence continues at coordinate 107,157 of JAQQSE010000060.1, forward strand.
AATATATGTAATATAATACGCGTTATACTTAAATTTGTGTTCTGCGCAGCTATATTCAGATCGGTTGTGAATAGTTTGACGAGGTCTGCATATATTTTGACAAATATACTTATTATAACTTCGTTGTATTCATATAATTCATAATTTTCATATAACTATCGATTTTAACGGAGATTTCGAACATATGAAACGTATAGAATGTTAATCATGTAAATGCATAGATAAAAAATGTAGATTCATTACAGATTAAAGTGACAATAGATACGATTTCAACGATGAATAATAACATTGTATTTTTCTTAGAGCAATTCAGTGCTGCTGCTTAGTCCTGCGAAAACTTATCTTTACATAATTTGAGAATTAAAAAATAAATCTTCATTTTTTTATTAATAAGATTTATTTGTAAAATACTTATCGTTTTTTTTTTTCAATGTACGTAGGAAAATAGAGTAACCAATTAATAACAAACTCCGGTACTAAGGTTGGTACAACGTTTTAAAAGTTGTTACATCTCTACGTACTAGGATTCATGACAACTCTACAATGAATATAAGGAAAAAAGACTGACCATTGTTTGCTCGATTACGATACGATGTCTGAGTATCACAAGCTCAGAACAAATGTATTAATTTGTTTGTGATCATTGATAAAAGTAGTTTTTTTATTTTTATTATCTGTTTATTTTTTTTTATTATAGTAACACAGTTACATACTTTAACGCTACCTATTTGAAAAGTTGAAAACTTTAATTTCACAGTTTTATTAATTACTGTACGCAAGAAAATATTTAATCCAGAAGAATCGTATACTGAAACATAATAACGTGAGGCATAAATCACTAAAGACGGTTATTATTACAGTAGCGAATAACGTAATGCCTTATACGCAATGGATAATGAATTAATGAAGACATAATTATCCTGCTGTTCTTTATCTGATTTAGCGTTATTATTATTGACAACGACATTGCTCGGCTGGTGTTGCGCAACTTGCGAACAAGAAAGCATGACGCAATAACTAATTGGTATAAAAAGAGAGCATTTTACATTGTTCACATTTAAAATCAAGACATTAATAAATCATTTTATTGTTACAATCTTCTTATATATATAAATATAATGATAGAGGTATGCTGTTGAGCGCACGTCATTAAAAAAACCATTGGATAGACGTCGATCTGTTTTTTTTTTTTAGTTTTACGTAGACACTATCAGAATAGCGTCATTTAAGATAAAGCTATTGAAGTTTTAAGAAACTACGGTTTTTATTATAAGCATTACGCGTTCAGCGATGTTTTTTTGCCATCGAGAAGTAGGGTAAGCGGTGTGGTGCTTCTATATTTTTTATGTACGTAAAATATACTATTAATATAATAAACGATACCGACGAAGTCATGTGTATCAGCTAGCAAGGAATACGATAAAAAATAGCAAACCATCCAACAGCAGAATAATTGATAACAGTTTATAACAATAGCCGTTGTAAAGTAACACAACATCATAATTTAATATTGATATAGTCGTTATTGACATCTATATAAATTACCCGTAAACCCAATAAAAGTACAATTAACTAAATCAATGTTGTAGTAGGTAAATTATACTATCAGAAGGCACATTATCAGAACCTTGAACACAAGCTTGATGCATTTCTCATAATTAATGTTTATACCTATATAAAGATATGCAAGTTTATGAATAACTTGACGTATTTAATATGCATATTGACGCACAAGTAAATGAAAACGATAACTTACTTGCCCTTTGAGACAATTTATCTTTTCACGATAAAAATGGGTGGTGTGTTAAGGTATAGCATTATCATATTTCTTCGTTCGTTTTTATGACATGCCTGATTAAACTATTAAAAGGATGGATGGAGACCAGTTTTGAATTGCGTTTTATTCGGTCGAAATTTCATCAAGTTTCAGACCGGCATGCTAATTATATAAAAGTATTAGATCGAGTTAATTTTTTGCAACATCATTAGAATTTTGGAAATATATAGTGGTAATTATAATAATTATTTATAGATATATAGTTTAATGAATTGACAATTTTATACCTATAATTATTAAGGTTATGTGTAAATGGTTATTATAAATAAAAACAACTAGTTTATACTGCGAAGGTTGCATGAAGCTGTTATGTATGAATTTATTACAATATGTAATTTACATGTACACTGAAGTGTTCACAGTTCTAGTTTTCTGCTATTCTTGAATGCTTCTAAAAGAGCTCTAGAGATGTTTCATTGTCTTGAAGAGTATATTTTTTACAAGCAGATATCACTATCTAATATTACTATTTTCAGACAATTATCTAGGCTAAAAAGCATTAGTCTTTTTCATAGATTTTAAGCGGTAATGGGAAAAAAATTAATAGAAGTAACTTCAAATCAATAGAAGAGAAGGCATTAAACATTTTTAAATAAAAGAGATAGTCGCTATGAAACAGTAAGTCCACATTCAAAGGATCATAATCGCTGGCAGGTAGTTTAATATAAGTGCTTATAACTTGAAAAGACCCATGAAGATTTTGTTGATGCAATGGACGTAGTTTTCTACGACAGTGTAGAATAGATACAATTGTTATTCCAAAAGCTAGTATTAACGTAATGCGTGTTATTCCCACGGAATGGATAACAGACATAGTTATTTTTCTGTTAATGTTAGCAAACGTTCTTGTAAAACAGTGACTAAACTTTACGAGTTATATAAAAAATATGTAAAACATTACTACGGTGCGCATCTTAAAAATATCTATTAAAAAGTCCTTGATGGTTTATGTCTATCTCCTAAGGGTAATCAACAGAAATAACTTTTATGGTTTACATATTACTAAAAAATAATTGATTATTTGCGACACTATTTTAACCAATACAGTATTAACCCTTATTAAATTAAATACTTTAGTTATGTTACACATTTAAGAACATGTCGTTTCCTTGAATACTTCAGAAGATATTATGGATTCAAAATAGCGTAACTATCAAAGTTAGCATTTTTACCAAATTTTATAGCGTATCCGTAAATTCATACTAATTTTACTATTCCTATGGCATTCTTATCGTCGTTTCTTTTTAATAGCATTACAATATTTACATTCACTGTCAATGGAAATCGAAGGAAATTGTACTAAATAAATGTCTACCTGTATACAAGGTTTGTTGAATCTCTATTCGGTATAAGCGCCAATAGCTAACATAGAATCCTATTCCATTTCCTTTTTAACTCGCCTCAGTATTTTCGCTCGCTTTGTTATGTTTTATTCGTAGTTTTTCAGACTAATTAACTTGTTATTTGTGCTGTGAGTGCTATATTGTTATTAAATTTCGTCATAAAAAATATTCTTTTTTAAACAGTTTTCACATATTCTGCGTAGTTATATCTTATTGAATATTCATAGAGAGGGGTGAATAGATGTGTTAAAAACCTTCTTGTATTATGTGTGACAAACTTCTTTGTGTTTTAGTATTATAAAATTATTTTCTATTTAAAAAGGTATATTTTAAATCAAACATGTTCTATGTCACAGTTTAGGAAAAAAAGGCGATGTAAAACACATGTAAAATCTAGAAATATATTATTTTAATTATATACGTGTATTTCATCTAGTCGACTGACCACAAAGAACCTGGAATTTAACAAGATGGTAGTACTAAATATGGGAATCACTAGTTTTGTTTTTTATATATATTTTTTCGATTTGGCTACAGTGTTAGCCACCAGGCCGCTACAGTTCCACCGGACTACTGAATCACTAGTCTCATATGACTATATACATACATTTGTATATACATAATTCCTAGGTTTTCGGTATTATTAAATATTAGTTTTCATAATTATCCGTTAATTAATTTATCATTTATTACTTTTATTCACAATGCGATCGATGTATGTTATTATACACTATAATGACTCGCGGCATTATACACTATGTTTATAATATAGAAGTGAATAAGCGAGAAAATATCGCTTAGAACCGTCATTATGAACGTAACTTCTTAGAGATGAAAGAATTCTTTCAATTGAATCTTTATTACCGGAGTATACCTTCTATAAATGTGTTGATAAACTTTGCATGTATTTATTATAACAGTGTATTGAAATTTATATACCTTTTTTATTTCAGCGTGCGGTAACCACCGAAGAAAATAGTAATACTACAGTGAAAGTAAAAATTTGTGCGCCGCAAACACCATGTGCCTGGTCTTTCTACATGAAAATTAGTAAAATTATAAACATGAACCTAACAAATTCATAGTAAGTACACATATCTACGTAATTTGATATTCTATTGTTAATAGACAGTAATACCAATTATATCTTGGCTTTATTCAGCAAGAATTTAGGATAGTTCTATTTTATAACTCATGACAATGAAAGACAGATGTTGTCAATGACAATTGACCATAGTACATAACATTTATGTTATAAAAAAGGTGTCTCGAATAAAGTTTTAATAATTTTTATGAAAGGAGAGATTGAAGCAAAAGTCTACCTGAAATATGTTTTAATCATCTTGAACGAAATGATTGCTAATTTAAATTAATCTCTCTGTCTACTTCCACGTGGCTTAAGTTTTCTGATGTGTTTTTTTTTAACAACTTAATTCGTTTACTTTAATAAACCTGAGCATGGTACAGAGATAGTAGTGTCATAGTTGACACCGGGGCCCTGTTTGTCGAACGTTACAAGTCTGTAAGTCCACAAGGTACAGGAACTTATTTACAAAGTTCATGTTAATTGCGTTTATCAAATATTCTCACAAGACTTGTAGATTGTATGAACTTGTATTTTTAATTTACAACACTTTGTGGTTGCGATATTGTAAAATGTATTTTGCTACGATATTATACGAATCAAATAGTTCAGTTAATATTAACAATTAAATATTTCTTCAAATAATTAGGTTTTGTTTTTAACCTAATTCTTCTGTTCTATTCTAAAACCTATTTTTATTAGCTTCATGTATTATTATAATTAGAGATTTAATCATCTTTTATGGCTGACTTGAAAAAAAAATAGATTTATTTCATATACTAAAATATCCCATGTACTAAAAGACAATTGCCGCCATTTACTGATTTTGTTACATTTCGAATTACGCCACGAATAATGTCATAATTTGAATCAAATTTAAAATTCTTCAATTAACTAATTTATATAAAAAAGTATTAGTCACATATACCAATAAATTATCTGAATACATAAAATAATACAACTCTAACGTTATATTTGTAGTGTCTAAGAGTCAACGGAATCTCTCGATTATTCGTACGTAAAAGTTACAAGATACAAAGGCATTTATGATTAAAAAAAATCACAAATACAAGTGTGAAAAAGGGCTTGTATTATAAATTATTTCACTTGTAACTTGTAAATACAAATACACATGTAGTTTTGATAAACGCATTTAAAAAAAAATGCACTAATTTACAAGAGAAAAAGCTTGTAATAAAAGAGATGTTTATACAACATTATTTTATGTTATTATATTAATATAATTATATAAATATTATATTAGGTTATTACAAGATATTTTAAATATATGTTGAACACATGCTTAAAAAAAGGTTTGATCAGAAAAGAGTGTACCCTTATTTAGAGATAGACACTATTTAATTAAACTCTATCTAACACTTGTCTAGTTGATAGTTCTTATTTTATTCTTGGTATTTATTATATTTCTTTATGCCGGTAAAAAACGTTTCTTATTCCATTTGACAATATTTTTGATCTGAAATTATACTGTCGTTTTACTTTACCTGCTGTGCCGTAATATATTAAACTTATATATTTTTTATTGTAATAGTTCTTGTTTAAATGCTTTTTAATATTACCTTTAAATTAAAAAAAATAGAACACAATAAAATTTCTTTATCAAAAGACCTCTTGATACTATATAGCACGAGAACCATTATGTTTACAATAAAACTACTATAAGATTACCAATTAAACGCTTATCTTATTGGTTGGTAGTAAAAGAGAATATACATACGCTTAAATGTGGGACAACACGCAGAATAATTTATCAATGTATGTAATTATAATTTTTTTTTTCTTTTATTACAGTTGCGTATGCTCAAGCGACACTGTGTGCATGATTATAGAGGACGATTACGACGTCGAGTTCCTACGTTCATAAGTGCCGACCACCCGTTGAGGATGATGAAACAACGGAGAGTTTTCAGACAAGCCTACATGAGCGCTAACGCACTCCCAAATATGACGTCGCTTGTTTACCACACCCACCGCATTACAAACAGATAAAGAACGGGAATGATAATTACATTCTGGAGGAATGTCGTTTTGACTCGCACCATCGACAATAGCTGCCTTTATACGGCACGCTCCTTCACGCGCGATTGAAGTTTGCGGGACTGAATATTCCCACGCGTGTACACACGCATTCTCAAATGGTTCTTATTGTTTGTTACATACGTACTCTTTCCCGCACGAAAGCGTTGTCACGCGGGAAAGAGCTTATCGTATAAAGGCAGCTATCACGGTTGTCGTCGGCGAAACGACGTCATATCTAACGTTTATAATTTGTTCCTATGTATTGATTCCGCCTCAATTAAAAACATGTTTGTCAAATTTTAGCATTTTAGCGGTCATCGCATTTAGTAACATGCAGTTATTGTGCTATTATATTACTTAAATAATATTAAATACCAACAGTCGAGAAGTACTTATTAGTATAGGATTATTTAGTTCGGTCAAAGTAGATGATTTCGGAATTAAGTGAAAGAAAGTACGGTATTTTTTTTAAGTTTCTATCTTATTATTATTCTATAAAATAATTATTGTAACTTTAAACTTATTATAATTTTAAGTTATTACCTACATCGGCAGTTTAAGCTCGTGACATAATAACATTGTATTATTAGTTGATACAGATTTTGTTTTTAAATGAAAACTATATAAAAATAAATGATCAGTTGTGAAACCTTGAAGTTCGTTTGTTTTTAATTGACATTATTACTAAACACATTGAATCCCGAATATATTATTGTTATGTCTACCGTAAATACACAGTTTTTACAAAACTTTCTCGGCGAGGTGTTGTGCTGATGGTATGTTGATAATCGTTCGTTGAATTACACTCGGGGTGTGCAAATTTTCCAGTACATTTTGATTTAGTCACTGAATAACTCTTATCAGCTGTCAACAATTGAAAACATTGTGAGTTAATGTGAATGATTAACGTACCTACTGGAAAAATACAGAACTGTATACCGAGGTCACAACTATGCGCCGATATTAAAAATACGACGTCATCACAGATGACACCGCTTTTATCAATGGATCACAAAGTTAAATAAAAATAATTAATAATCAATAACAAAAGCGAATATCTGAGACAGTGAACACAAATATACAACTCCCAATCAATAGTCACCATAGCTTCATTTTTTATGTCCTACTAAAATACTCCTGTCCAAAAACCTACGCGTTTAACAATGGCTTTCTTTCCGCGGAGATGCAAGCCAAGCGATGTGGAAAAATATTTTTTCCTATGTATATAGAAAAATATTATTTGAGAGTAGTAAACGACGCAGATGAAGACGAGAACACGCCAATCGCTGATTCATCATCATCGCTTCGTCGCTCTCGGTATCTATCCTTACTAATATTATAAACGTAAAACTTAGCTTCTTAATTTGTATGATACGCCATAAGACATATTGCATGTAATACACGCAATCAGTATTTTAGAACTTTTAACAGTATGTAGGTTTTTTTGTCTTTATGCGTTTGAACCATGAATTTTTATATTATATATTGTATAATGCTGTGTTTAAAGTGATATAAAGTAATGGAAAACATAAAAAAAAAAACATTAAAAACGTAGAAAAGCCAGAATTAGTAAAAGATCGGCATAATTGAAATAATTGAGACAATCAAAAATTTGTCATTCTACTTTTCTTGTTCGGAAGAGCAGTAAAAGAAAGATAATATTAACTACAAAATAAACAAAGTCGTGGTGGTGTAGTGGTTTGACCGGTGGAATATAAATCCGTTGTCCGCAGGTTTGAACCCCGGCATGTACCAACGAATTTTTCGGAATTCGCGTATATTTACTAATTTAAATTGGTAACACTACCGGCGGACGGTAAAGGAAACCCTCGTGAGGAAACCTGAACCTGGGAAATGTTCCTAAAGTACCACCGTATGTGGGAAAAATATAGAACTGCGGATTTCTCAGGGTTTGAAATCGCTAATACGTTGTGGGCTGGCGTGGTGATTGTGATACCATATCATACCTTACTTAGAGAAGAGGCCTATGACATTGCAGTAGTAAGTATTATAGTCTAATAAATATAAAGAGCAGTAACAGTTTTTTAGTTAATAGTTTTAGGCATTACAACAGAGTCCTAAAGCACATTACCGATTTGCCGGAGAGTAAGTTCAAGCACCATGTCAAGCGCGTTTTGACGTCTAATAGGGTAGATCAGTATTTTCATATAAATATGTACATTGAAAAGATAAACCTAGATCGAGTTTATCGAGTTAATTATATAAGTATATGTTAAAAAGATAAACCCGATCGAGTTTCTTGCCGGTTCTTCTCGATGACTGGGATGTATTCCGAACCGGTGGTAGTTTTGACGTTCATAAGCGCCTTCTTAGTGCCTAAATTGAATAAAGTATTTTTGATTTGATTTGATTTGATTTCTTGCCGGTTCATCTCGACAACTGGATTGTTTGTCCGAACTGGTGATAGTTGTGATGTTCGTAAGCCCCTTTTCAATGCATTCATTCAATAAAGTATTTTTTTTATACTGGTATGCTTTAAGCAATTATGGTTTAGTGGCAGTACGCTTGCATACCACGTCCATCAATCCGGATCTCTATAATGAGCTGTCTTCTGTTGAAGGAATACCATCGCGATTAAGGCAACAGCCTTGTCGTTGGGTATTGTCTGATGCCTGCCCAGTTATCTACATTCTGCGACTGTGATCCGATGAAGTATAACGACAGATGCTTGAAGGATAAAAATCTACGGTACGTTGTAACAAATATTATAAACGCGAATGTCAGTTTGTTTGTAGCGCTTTCGCGGCTTAATAACTTAACAAATTATCGCGTAACTTTGCATACACGTTATCAGGGATACAGAATAGGATATTGAATACCTTGTACATGTAGGAAAAGAACTGCTTCCGAAGGATCGGTGAAATGTACATTGACGCTAACGAAACTGCGAGTAAAAGTTAGTATACTATATGCTACTATATATTTGTAGGTGGTAGAGCTACACTGAAGCTATTACTGGTTTTAGCATGAATGGGTCGGCTCGCCCGGGGTAGTACCACCCTCTCACAGAAAACCGACGTGAAGTAACAGTGGTTGCACTGTTGCGTTTCGTTCGGCCAGTGAGAGCGCCGGAGGCCCACATATTTAAAAGGCCAGCAACGCACTTGCGACTCCCCTGGTCTTGCTAGTGTCAATGGACGGCGGTGATCACTTACCATCAGGTGACCCACCTGTTCGTTTGCCCCCTATAATATAAAAAAAAATGCTCTGGGCAGACAAGTTTTTCTATCGACGTGGTATTGGAACGCATTACCTAAAATATACTGGACTGATACCTTAAAATAATTCATTTATCGTATTTAATGACGGAAGCTTTGGAAAAGTGGATTTTATTATTTAAATATACATAATTACTTTTATTTTCTCTTAACTGTTATCGTGTGTTTGTTCAAAAAGAACACACCACCCTCGTCCATTTAACAAACAATAGCGTGTTTTATTGGGCAAACCCACGATAAAAATATATAGAAAATAATAATGATACATATATGTATAGAATATACTTACTTATATAGTATATCAGAAATACATACTAATTATAAACGTAAATTGTAGGTGGTAGAGCTACGCTGAAGCTATTACTGGTTTCATCATGAATGGGTCGGCTCGCCCGGGGTAGTACCACCCTCTCACAGAAAACCGACGTGAAGTAACAGTGCTTGCACTGTTGCGTTTCGTTCGGTCAGTGAGAGCGCCTGAGGCCCACATATATTAAAAGGCCGGCAACGCACTTGCGACTCCCCTGGTGTTGCTAGTGTCTATGGACGGCGGTGATCACTTATCATCAGGTGACCCACCTGTTCGTTTGCCCCCATAATATAAAAAAAAAGTAAATATGTACCCAGATCTTGAATACAATTTTTTTTCTCTCAAAATTTTTACTATCCTATATAAACATACACAAGGCACTGGAAGCAGATGTCAATCTGCCACTAAGATTGTTAAAATATATCACACAGTACCTTAAATAGTAAAAATGCAAAATCATTCTCTCAATATTTTTAAATATTCACAAACAAGATGATTATGTGGCACATCGACGTAGCCGCTCGATGCATTCCGAGATAACAATTTAATAGATCTACCCTTCGCTAAATTTTATCAATAAATTACTATTCAAAATAATTAGACTTAAATATAATAGTAATTTATAAGTCTATACTATATATTTGAATACGGATAGATGTGAACGAAGGGCATTTATTTGAGAAATACAGTTTTTTTTTCTTTTTTTTCTGGTGAGTATACACAAATTTCTAAGACTTGTTACACACGTACATATATATCTCTGTTGCCTATAAATTCTGCGACTTTGGGGCGCGGTGATCTTTTCCTTGTTGCATTCGACAGCGCTAATAGTCTTGCATTGGTCATTTATATTTCTTATTTTTTTATTGTTGCAATGAATCATTTTGTATATAATTACAATATGGAAGAAGAAACCTCTGCATTCACAAATAACGGCAGTAATAATACGCCCACAAATGTAACGGCAAGTACCTATTTTATTTTTTACTTAAGTTCGGCACGTATACAGTTTTAAATAACGACGCCATTTTTTTCACCTTATAAATTTGGACGTAAAAGTTTATATTTAGCTTATAGCAGTAATCCTATGAAATAACATAACAGAGGATTATTAGTGGAATTATATTCTAGCACAGGACGGGTAGTTGATAACCGCGATGTAGTTTGACGTGGTTTGCGTTGTGGTATCCAGAGACCGACAAGACGACGTGTAATGTAAGATAATCTCCTTTCGGTGGTTTCTATAGTTCGCTGATCGGGATTTTTTATGAAATTTCGAAATTTATTCACCTGTTATGAAATTTCGAAATTTATTCACCTGTACCGTAGCAAGTCACAAAGCAGGTTTCGCCTAAGTATTGTCATAAGAAATGACGACACTTAACTTTTGCAGGATAGTTCTAGATCTTACTACCTACTTTGTCAACGTTTTTGCTTTTACAGGTTTTTTGTTTGATCACCCTCATCTGATAATAAATAACGATGTTGCCTTAGGTGATGATGCATTGAGGGACATGCTCATAACTGTACTTTTAGGAACATACCTAATGGACTTTTGAAGATACGTTTCGTTAAGTTTTCTTTGTGAATAAATGTTGTCCTTCTCTAATTTTTATTAATGGCTAGTTATAGTATTTTACCTATTTGTAGCATAAAAAACTTCGGGGTAATTCTGCCATCGTCTATAATAATATGGTGCCTCGAATAATAAGTACATGTGTTAGATGTTGGTGAATTTAATAAAACGTCATAACAGTGCAATTACTTGTTTTGGCAGGATGCTATTAAGACTGGTGAGGGTAACAACTTCACTAAGAGCCATGAAGGATTACCATCTACGAACACCCCGTCATTCTCGGGGGCTTCTGGGACCAATCTAACTGGTATCCCATTGCAACAAGACGCGATGGCTTCTGATACTGGTAATTTTTTTTATTTATTTTAGTCGCCTACTCAGTTTCGAGTGTTTTGTTATGTTATTAACATTGTACAACAACATTGTTTTTTTTTTTTATCTCTGTCGACTTCTTTGGGAAAAAATATTTCTTTCTATCACACATTTAGATGATGTATTTTTAATTTGATTACATTATTAATGTGTAATTTATTCCACAAGAATCTGAATTAGTAAAAAAAATATAGTTTTATTGCAAATTCCTAATTGTTTTACAGCTTCTTCCAATCTTGATTTAGAAGAATTTCTTTATAACATTCGGATGAGCAACTCTGATGCCCACATGGATAACGAACAAAACAGTAATTATTATTATGGTAAATGCGTTCTCATTTAATTTTACACATATCAGTAGCAACAATTAGGTAATCATTAAAATATAGTAACGAAAGTATAAAATAAATTTGCTAAGCGAATGTACATTTTCGTTAACGTTTCACTACAAATGAATATGTACAATATATTTTTAAATTCAAGCATTTTCTATAAATGCGCTAAAAGACTAAGTCGGAATTTTATTTCAATGTGTATGGCGGCCATTTTGAAATTCGCCATTTTGTTATTATTTAATTTTCGTGTGTTGTCATGTGGATTAAACAACATGTAAAATTATTTAGTCCTAGGTCTAAACGTACTGGTTATAATACGCCTTATAATAATAAAAGTCTATTAAAAGTTAACAATTATATCTTTAAATGATTTATAACTTTAGTAATTGCTTCCTTGCTTTGAATAGGTAATGGCAGTCAGGCGGAGTCTCTAATGTCTTCACAAATATGGAGTGACAACGCAAGTAATGGATATAAAAGCAACGAGATGTCTGACACTTTCGATTTTCTTATCAAAAGTAAGTTATTGAAACGGAGACAATAACTTTTGACTTTGTATACATTTTCTTAACGTATTCCTATTTTAGGTCTTTCATCGGCAAACAACTATGTGTCTATGCTCACTCGTGAGCAATTAGCTGTACTTCGTTCCATTCGCCCCAGCTTGCTTTATGAGTTTCTGCAGGAAGTCGCAAGGGTGCGTAGCGATAGAAGAATGCGACGTGCGCTGCCTCACGTGAGTAAATGTTTGAGCTTTATTTTGAGAGTTTATCTGTTCGGAAAATATTATTAAATATAATTAATTCATTGTCACTTGAGTCCAGTCTTATAATGTACTTGTGCACTAGTGATCAGCCTCGGTTTCGCACTGGTGTAATTTATTTGTCAATGTGGCATCATTAAATGTCCAAGCGATGTGCCACTTTGGTATTGACAGTTAATGAATCAAAGAAATTTTGTCATACAACATTTTTCGTTGTTGGACGTGATTATAAATGTGACAGATCTAAGCTATTCCTTAAATTTATATGCGATAAAGAGCAATTTAGATGTAAGTTAAGATTTGAATAAGGATTAACACTACAGTGGTCAAAACGGATTTTGTGTAAAAGATATAGTGCCTATTTTTGACAGGTAGATATAAAAACCTTTGTAGAGTTTTTAAAATATATGTAGTATATTATTTTTATGCATCTTTAGTTTAAGTTTTTTTCGACTTGCTTACTTAAAATCATCAAAATTCCTCTAATTCACAAACTATAGGTACTAGGAAAGTTATTAAAATCTATTACGTACGGGATAACTGGATATTTACACACAACCAGGGCTACAAATGCAACTTTGTTTTATAAGTGTCGTATAAACGATTTTTTAAATGTGTTTAAACAGATTTTTAATTTCTATTCAAAGTAATTTTCATGTGTATATTTTGATTATTATTCCACAGGAGTGCGCCTTCTGTAAGAATAATGGTGAGAATGAAGAATGTTATTCGTCGCACGCTTTGAAAGATTTTCGCGGCCGAGTATTGTGTCCAGTGCTGCGCGCCTTCCGTTGCCCGAAGTGCGACGCGACCGGAGACCGCGCGCATACAATTAAATACTGCCCTGAGAATATAGAAACAGGTCCGATTTACTCACGTATGCATTAACGACTTTTGACAGCTGTGTATGTATTTTTTAAGGGATCCGTTTAGAAAGATGTGATCATAAAAATCACATAATCTTTGCTACAGTTTCAGATCGGTCCGCAACCATGGGGTCTCGTCGACGATCAACTCCGCCAAGTACTCTAATATTAGGAGCAGCAAATAGAACTAGATACGGTTCCACAACACCAAATACCCCGGCATCTTCTCCATCATCCTCATATGCTCAGTCTTATTGGGCCGCTTTAACCTTGAATTCATCCATGTGATTCAACAGTATTGTTCCAATGCAAACGACAGCCTTAGTACGCTCACATAATCTTTTCCCTATCGATTACATTATTTTTCAAATATCGAGTACTTTCTCGAGTTAACTTTTATTCTTCTATAAAAAAATTGTCGCTGGTAAATAATGATCAACGCGGAATTTTTACCGCCATAACTACACGATAGTGTGGTAGCTCTGACAATTTGTTTTTTTTTTTTTCATTTTTATATATTGTTTTTTCTTACATTTTCAGTTCTAAATACTATGTTTCTGAGTTGCTATCTGAAGTCGTTATTGCAAAACGAGTATGGATTATCTTAACGGACGTATCGATTTTTCTATATATTTTTGTTTTGTTTATTACTTTGAGTTTCATTCTGTTATAAAGCTCCCTTCTGTTTACTTTACTACTGGTTCAGTAGAAAATGTGAAATGTGTGGGAGTCGGCCGTTTCTTGTATAGTTTAAATAAAAGTACGCCGGTCGTACTTGATTTAAAACGCATTTTTTTTTTGCGGGTACTACAGACTGTAGCTCAAAAGTACTGTTTGTTAATCTTTTATAATTTAATTTTTTTATAACGTTCTTAATAAAATTTTTCATTGGATTTTTCTCAATCGATTTTCGCCATCATATAAATCATTATTGTTTGTAAATCATTGCATTTTTTAAATTTACTTATTTACGATTTACCAATTTCGATTTTATTTTGAATTCATTTATTTACAGTATATATGTAATTTGAAATCCTATTAAAAATATTCTAGATGTGCCAATGAAGAATTTTTTCCTTTTATTATTTTATATATTTTTTGTACTATTATCCATTTGAAAATATTAAATATATTTGAACATTTTTTTGCCTAGTAATATATATATTAGTTTTATAATTTTATTGATAAAATTTTTCATTGGATTTTTTAATTCATATATTCGTAGCACCAAATCAATATTATTGTTAAATTATTGCGTTTTAAAATTTTCTTATTTTTAATTCATTCATTTCTTTTTGAATTAATTTATTTATTTACAGTGAAATTTGAGTGAATTTACATGAAATTGCAATCCTATTGAAATTATTTTAGACTTACCAATGAAAAATTTTTTCCTTTTATTACTTTAAGTCTTTTCTGTACTATTTTGCATTTAAAACTATTACATATGTTTGAGCATTTTCTTATTTAGTAAAAGTTAGTTAGTCTTTTTTATTAATAAAATTTTTCATTGGATTTTTCTTAATCAGCATTTCAAATTTTCGCCATCATTAAATCATTATTGTTATTAAATAGTTGCGTTTTCTAAATTCTCTTATTTGCGATTCACTAATATGGATTTTTATTTTGAATTAATTAATTTATTTGCAGTACACAAGCAAAAGTTATTTTAGATGTTGGTAGGTACCAATGAAAAACTTTTCATAAGTGTTTTTTTGTATTATTTTGCATTTAAGTCTATTAAATATGTTTGAGCATTTTCTTGGCTTTGATTTTACCTATTCCATTGTCGAAATTTTTGCGTCAGCAACAAATTTTCAACATGAATTATACTGGAGTAAGCTAGTACAACAAAATATCTAGACACCGTGCTCGTTTCCATCACAATTTTTTTACACTAAAACTAGATCACAATTACAAATTAATAACATAAAATTTTTCTATCGCTGTCTTAGTAATTTTTTATATGAAATAATATCCAGTAAGATTTCCATGGCATTATTTTGCTGTATAATGTTATATAATAATAATTCTCAAAGATAGTATGGATACATGTTGATATACATATATGTCGTGAGCAACAGTTTACAGAGGCAGAATAAATAAGATGGTCGCCTTGCCTTGCCTTAATATAATTTGGTAAGCTCCACAACGAAACTGGGGTCTAGTTGTTCGCGAAAAGTTCACCTAAAAATTCGACACCGCACACGTCGCTGTGTAATCATAAAAAAGGTACAGTCGGTGGTAAACTTTTTGGCCGCTCTGAATGTTGCTGCGCAGAAAAGAAACTTAAGGAAACATACGTATAACATCGAGACAACTTAAGGATAAATAAATACCAATTTTAGTTAAACTTTGTTTTGTATTAAGCTCTTGACGTTGTTACACGCAAGCCCGAACACAAGGCTATATTCGGAGAGGCCAAAATTTACGAGAACCGTCGTATATTTAACACATTTACACAAACCAGTCAGGGGATTAAGTTACCATTCGAAGTTAAATAAAACACATCGTTCTTTATTTCGGTATAATTATATTATTTATGTCGATGTCCATACAGAAATGGTGTAACGGAGTATTAATTAACGCCCCTCGCATATCTATTGAGGGCATGAGAACCATAGTGGCTTAATTCACTGGACAAGCCTTTTGAGTGTCATAGAAAATAAAAACAGTATTTTTTTTATCTCTAGATCACAGACTAAAAATAATAACAGTGGTTTTGCTGCCATCTAGTGAATATTCAATGTATCATTTTTAGACCTCCTTGGTTCCGTCAACATTTTCAATTTTAAGTATAAAATATCATAAAATTCAATATTGTAAAAAAAAAATTAGGCCACTATCGTTCTCATTGCATTAATTTGAAATGTGACAGTTCTTAAATAACAAACAATAATATTCACAGAGCGCACGATATACGCACACATAATTGAAATCAGCATATATTGTTTTCATCAGAAAAGACTGAACCTTATAAAACCGTCCCTGCTTTTAAATAATGAGATTTGGCAGAAAGGTCGATATGAACTTCAGTAAAGAAAACGGTATTTTATAATAGGACTCTGGCCATGTTGTAATAATATGCTTTTTATGTAGTTAAGACTTAAACCGTGATGTAACAATAGATTGGCAGAAGAACGAAAAACCCGATGTCCCCGGCCTGGAGTCTTTTCAGCTCACCAAAATACCACTTATAAATACGACACTATGGCAATATTTCTTTCTATTAATAGAGGACTCTATCCGATGAATTTGTTGGCCTCCAACAGTACAGTTACGCCAATGGTTCTTAGTATATTAGATACTGGCGGATGAAACATAATTTTATTCGGTTAATTATATAATTTATTTCTTAAAGAGAGCGCGAAGGTTTTACAATCGCTGATCGAAGCTGTCTTGTTGCAGAAATGACCGCGCTCGCGCTTTCATTGCGGGAAAACCTACCTTAGAACCCGTTACACTTGCGATATTTCCAGCAAATCCAAAACAATACATTCAATATATGATATAAAATGTCTTAATGCTGCAATTAACATCAACCTAGATATAACAAGAGATTAATATCTTGACATATAGTCGTAATCTATATATTTAATTACATACTAATAATAGTTCTACTTGTAAAATCCGTTATAAATCGATCCCCTTATACAAATTCTACATAGTACAATGAATTCAACAAATCTTAACGACATCTTGATTACTTTATTTTTGTAACTTTTTTATTTATGTTATAACAATACTTATTTTATTATAATTACTTTGATTACTATGTAAATATAATTAACGTTACTGTGGCCATTGCTTCATCAGTATTTTTAAAACTAAACACTTCATACAGATTCTCGTATCAAGGAAAATTGTACTGCAAAATAAATACACACGAGTCCTTTTTGTAACACCCGTATAATAGCGTAGACTGGAATAGAAATATTATTGGGTTTAAGATAAAACGGTTTAAATACAAGAGACGATATTTATTACTCTATATTAATTTATACATATTTTGTAACAATAGAAGCGTTAAATAACAAAAAAACTGTGTCAGTTCTTATTTTATTTTTATTATTTGACCATTTGCATTACGCGATATAAATACAATGAACAACAATCTATTCTACAAAGCGACCTGCATATTCCAGCTTATTTATTTATTGAACGAGATAGAAGTGTGGAAGAAAAACCTGAATAATCGGACTGACAACCGCCATGTTTTTAAATGACCTAACTACAAGTTCGAAGAAACCGACCATAATAAGGAGATATAAACGTCTTAAGAACAATAGATTAATATGCATATTATAGAAGACTTATTATAAAATTCATCAAAATATTTTAATCGTAATTATTATTCTAAATATATTATAACAATTTATAATTTTAACATCGACATCGGGCAAGTGCGATATAAAAAAAAAAGAACAGATACAAAAAAGAACATATTATACCGGCAAGTTAAAGTTACATTAGGTACTTAATTGATACTTAGAATTAAAAATAAATTTATATATAAAAAAAAATTAAAACTCGTTTAATGATTTACACACTGAGATTCGTTATATAATTTCAATCTAGTTTTATTCGCAAACTTTTTAATTTTATAAATGCGAAACCCTGGAATGATTTTACGTTAAATTTATGTTCGTTGCTACATTGGGAAAACTTCTATATCTCTATATAGTTATTAGGAAAGACTTTAATATCCACCCGTAATTAATAAAACCAGCTATTTTCAATTACGTTGAATTCACTTTTTAAAGATGAATGTCGTGTACATGGTATTTTGTGTCCAACTCAAATTTACCTATAATCTTCATATGGCACCATTCGCTGAGACAAGCATATTAATTTCAAACGGGGTTCTAATTTTAAACGATGAAATTAACCTATTCGACTCGGTATTTGAGCTTTTTGAAAAAAGAATACGTAAATAAAAAAAAAACACTTTTTTATATTTAATTCTAGTTTTAACTCGTTTATAAAATAGAATATTGTTTAGTGCATTGTTAAAAACGTTTCAATGGAAATGTTTATTTAAAAATTTAAAACGAATTATAAAAATAGGAAATATTTAATAGTATATATGTCTAAGTGTAAAATCATTTTCTACATAATAATTGAAGAGATCCGTAGGAACTTTTAACGTCCAATGTAGCAAAAAGGAATAAATACACACATGGGTCGTTAATTTTTTTTTTTTGTTTCTAAACCCAACCCCGTACTTTTTTGTATGCAATTTAAAATAACAACGCAAGCTACGAGAAATAACTAAGTATATACTGAATTTCTTACGGCCTAGTTTAAACACACATTCCATATAGACAACACACTTCAGTATGGAAACTCTGATAGTTGTGTCGATACATTTGAAAATCAACTGTCCAATTTTAATAGTTCATATAAGATGCTTAATTTTTTAAAGTACTTTTCTGTTTTTATACGTCGTGGTCGAATACCAAATTTTAGCGTTCATAAGATTCTTAGTTACTTTTTATGATCTTCTAATTTTACAGGTAATTTCTCGAATAAAAGGTTCGACTGTTTTTCTGTACACCTATAATAACGTGTATGAAAAATTTCACGACGAGTAATTAAGGCGTAAAACACTAACAGACAAACTATCACATACTCTTTTATATAAGTTTAGAATTCAGTATATTTATTTTTTAGATAATCAACGACTTACACTTTTTAAGAAAGTATCAAACAAATATCTGGGATTAGGTTAGGATT
Source organism: Antheraea assamensis (assembly GCA_035772565.1). Lineage (NCBI taxonomy): Eukaryota > Metazoa > Arthropoda > Insecta > Lepidoptera > Saturniidae > Antheraea > Antheraea assamensis. Next base: position 126,658 of record JAQQSE010000060.1, read on the forward strand.
AGGTCTGTAGGTGGTAGAGCTACGCTGAAGCTATTACTGGTTTCAGCATGAATGGGTCGGCTCGCCCGGAGTAGTACCACCCTCTCACAGAAAGCCGACGTGAAGTAACAGTGCTTGCACTGTTGCGTTTCGTTCGGTCAGTGAGAGCGCCGGAGGCCCACATATATTAAAAGGCCGGCAACGCACTTGCGACTCCCCTGGTGTTGCTAGTGTCTATGACGGCCTGATCACTTACCATCAGGTGACCCACCTGTTCGTTTACCCCCTATAATATATATAAAAAAAAGAACAAGAAAAGTTTAACGACCCTACAATAAACAAGGGAATGTAAAGGTGTATTTCGTGTTTTAATTTAAAAAGAAAATACTTATCAATACAACGTATTCATAGTTGGTCCTGTAAGAACGTAAACATAACAATCCCGATAGTCAAATCTTTGGTTTACTAAATATATAAAATCACACTACCATCATATGGCTACTAATTTATTTAATTAGCACGTTTCTGGCTATCTCTCTCCATAAGCAAAAACTATATGGTGTAATTATATTCAATCACTTCTAGTAACAGCAACCACAGATGCACATATTTATGACACCATGTAATTCTTCTGTACGTGTTTCTCTTAAAGGGTTGGACTTTAGGTGAAAGTTTGTTTGTGACCGTTTAGATTTATAATTGCAATCGTAGATCGCGTTACGATCTGATTCCAGGAGTTTTTTTCATGCTTAGGGTTGCCAACCTTTTTGAGAGAAATAACATATGTATTTTTTAAATACGAAAGATTAAAATATTTGCAAGAGAAGAAGTATTATAGACATATACATCAGTGAACAAGCTTTTATTTCTTTGCATACATTTTTTAATGCTTTTAGAGCACGTTAAAAAGACAGTTGTCTTTGAAAGTTTCACAACTACCTTTGCAATATTAAATTATACGTTATATTAAAATCAATTAACAATTACATTCTTTATGTACTATATCGGAAATCGTTCGATGAAAACGGAGCACGCGACCGCATAAAGAGTAAATTATAATTTTCCTCTATATTTTTGTATACTTTTTAATTTTAAAAGCATAAAGTATAAACACTAAAAGCAACGTAGGATATGTTAACACTAACTGGGGTCGCTAGTTTATGAGGAAAATTGAAGAGTTTGCTTGTTCGGACTAATATCTGGAATGGTTAAAAATACGCATACCAAGCTTTCTATGTTAGCCCTTAGGAGTCATTTATTAACCGTTTGCTGAACTACAGTTCTATTAGAGATCAGTTAAAAACAACAGTGAGTATACATACCTATTTGCCGAGGAAATATTATAATTAAATTTCATATAATATCTGTATTGAATATGAATCACAAATAAATATTAAGGATCCAGCGTTTCTGAAAGTTTTAACATTATATTTAAACATGTATTCCTGAAAGGGGGAATAAACGCATTATATGATTTTTAGTAATTCAATTAATTTCATGATATATACTATATTATGCAAAAAGTGTTGTATTATTAACTAACCGATACCCGCAACTTCATCTGCGTTGTTTACTATCTTAACAATATATTTTATGTATAGAAGAAATAATACATAAAATAATGTAAAAGCAAAAATATACTTTACTCACAAAAATTCTTTAGTCTTTTGCTTACAAAAATCGAAGTTTCGTAAAACTTTAATAACAGTGAATTAAATTAAGATAACGTGACAATTTTTGATACGGCTCAAAAAGTGTCTATGAAAAAAAAAAAACAAAAAAATGATCGAAATCTATCCTATAGTTTTTTCGTAATACACGCACGACCGATGCACATATAATTTTAATTATATGATTCTAAACTATTAAAATTCAAGGCCAACCAATCCTTAGAACCCTCACTGCGAATATTCTACAGATATATAGCTATATATTAATGTACTGAAAATGTATAGTTACCGTTAAAACATCTAGTTATATTTTAGATAAAGAATAGTCTATACAAAAATGATCACATTCCTCATATACTATTTAGTAAGTAACAATAGAAGAGTACTACAGAAAAATGTATGACGTCATCATAATAGCTATTATTATTATTATTTGAAAATTTCACAGCGATATTAACTTAGGAATTTATAGAAGTGCTTCTCAAATATATAGAGATGAAGAAAAGTTACCGAAAAAACTTGGATAAATCAATAGATATTCTCCAAGTACCTGAAAAACACCAGAAAATTCGATGTCTCATAACGACCTTAATATCTTTATATAATATGATCTAATAAATTGAGACATTAAGACTTTATTTTTCAAGCTTAATCCACATATTCACGTAAAAATACAGATTACTTCGATTTATAGCATAAATGTTTATCCCACGACCACTAGACACATGGGACATTTGGGATTTGAACTCACTAGCATATCGTCGATTTGGCAACTTCTATTGGAAACACAACATTTCCCATTACACTATCAGCTCGTTCTTATTATACTAGTTAGTGCCTGTGATAAACGATCACGTGATAACAAAAAATTGTAAAACGTCAAAGAAATTATAACATACACAAGAATAAATTGATGCATTTAGTTCATTTATATATATATATATATTACTCAATAATTAAAAAAATAATAAACAAGTATTTGACAGCAAAAATATTCACGGGATACTTAATCTCTTCCAGATTAAATCATGGAATATTCTACGCATCACTGTTATTTTTCATATAACGTTATAATTAACTGGCTATTTATATAATGAACCCAAATCGCCTGCTACATTTTATAGCAGTATAATTTATACTTCACTATTACATTATAATTCGTAATATTCATATCCTTCTTTCTATATATCGCGCGAACGTATGATTTTACTTCACCACATTTCATATTTATGTACTGAATTTGTATTAAAAATAATGAAAATATATATTTAACCAAAAACGATTATAACACGTACATTTATATATTTTCAACGCAAGGATTGAATTAATTTCCTTCTCAAAAACACATCCACTTCAACGACACGTAACAGGCTAAAATAAATGCATTTAAAATATAGCATGTTTTCATTTGCCGCCTGTGAAATAACAGTGTTAAAAATTATTTCACAAAGATATAAATATATTCACATAGCGATAATTTGTCACGGGTGTAATATATGTATGAAAGCATGAGAATTATCAGTTGGACTTTATGATCCTGCATGTTCTCTCTTCACTTCATTCAAAACCAACAACTGAAACACAAGCCAAGATTTTATGATGTAAAACGATGAAATTGCTATTAGAAGTTAAGAGCTTTTTTGGATCGACGTTCCTGAACGCGGTTTGCGGTTCGTAGTTGACTGGCAGAAATCATCACGTAAGAGAAACCCGTTATGCTCACCCCTACATTTACATTACATCAAACATTTCATCCTTACAGTTGGGGAACTTCATTCCTGGGAGGGTTCCCCTAACCGCATACATAATAGTCAAATTTTTATCACATTCTTCATGAGTAAATTAATATACAAGGAAGTGTTGAACAGTCAGCGGTTGTCGAACTGTATTACCAAAGCCATCGGCGCCGTGAGCCTCTCTCGCTTCGTCATTCACTCGCTTGTTCTCCTGTAATATATACCGTTCTCATTACAACCACATTTCTATCTTTAAACCAAGTGACAGACACGAAATATTTATAGGAACCTGTACAAAATATAAAACATGAAATTATCTATAATTTCATATACAAATAAGCGTGAATTCTCTATGGATTGAAAAAAAAAATCGTGATATGACCACAGTATGACTGGTGACACATTTTCTAAAACCTCTACTTTCGCTTACATTACAAATATGTGGTTAAGCACCTATATTATTGGAGACGCATAACCAGTCACAGAAATTACAGTTATGCTTATAACACAAAAGTTAACCGGTCCAAAATATTATTTCGTAATATCGTACTGATTACGATAAGCATTTCTTATAGTCTTATTATAAATTTAACTCTCTTACATTTGTTATTATCGTGTAAAGAGAAACGTCAATAATAGCGAGTGACGTCACAGCTTACGAAACATTGTTCTGACATTTATACTTTGCTATTTTTAAAATGAAGAGATCTAGTATTGTTTACAACGGTGTGATGCCATGGGGAAAGTTTTCGTCACGGAGTCAATATCTTATGAAGGAAATCTCGAGGTTATATTCAAATATGGCGCGCATAGTTTAGCGCTTTTAAATAGTAACATTATAATTTTTAATAGTATATTAAACATATTATTTTCAGTTGTAACTACATGTATGCATGTACTTTTGGCGTCACGCGGCAAGCACTGTAGTAATAAAGGCAAAAATAAAAGCCAATTTTTTTTCTTGCCATTTGCAAAAATCGATTAAAAACCGTATTTATAAGTAACTACATGAAAACTAGAGGAGGGGATGGAGGGAGGGGGAAACTTCTCATAGACTACGAACGGTCATCGAGACGAGGGAGGGTAAAAAAATTTTAAACATGGGTCACGTAGTACGGGTACGTTCCCTTACCCCTACTCCGTGACCGGCTGTAATGCGACATGTGATAGATGGACCGGTTAAGTTTGAGACGATATAAAAAAGTTTAACTTTAAAGTTGATACCTTCGTTGTTATTATGTTTAGCTCTGACGAGCCGTTCCGGGTGCGAGTGCGCGAGCTGAGTGTAGTCGCGGAACACTTCATTGTACGTGTCATCGTTCGATGACATCTCACTCTCACGCATCTCTTCGTTCAGTTTCGTCAAGCGCAATCTGGACAACGACAAAAATCGATATAAATAAAAATCCATTGCCGTATGTATGTAGCACATCACTTCAGAACGGTTGGCTAATTATTAGCCTATGTGACTAATTATTTTTTTAAATATATTTTTAATTGTCAGGATAATGTTTGAATGAATGAAAATAATTGAAAAATCGTACGCAAAAGTGAAAGATTCGGATTAAAAGACCTCAATGTAAAAAGCGAGCGAGTGAACGAGACAGAAGACAATAGCGCGATATTTAAAAACATTGACAGATTGACGGCCAATCGCAGTCATATTTTATTACATGATCGTACTGTAATGCTAATAACAAATAAATCTAAAACCCGGGGTAAAGAAGGGTAAAGGGTGAAGAAGATATGCATATGTAGTTACCATGGACTTTAGAAACATTTCAAATGGATGATTTCTCGAATAAGGACTAGTAATGTATAACTTCGAATGGCGTATAGAAACTTACAGTGTAACGATGTCGGCGTTAGCGTGTTTGACGGCGATATCGAGGGGAGTTCGTCCCTCACTATCGACTATCGACTGGTCGGCTCGATACCGTAGTAGGAGACACACCTACCGTTAATAAAATCACATATAACTTTAAATCACAGCCGTTTACTTACGAAAATTTATGTGTTTACTTACGAAAGCAAAATTATTTAGACGTAAAAATAAGGCAAAATCCACATTAATTGAGATCAGTGTGATAAAAATAAAAGTTTTTATGTTTTTTTTTTATTGCATGGTAGTTAGGGTTTTTTATAAACCCGTCTGGTTAGCTACCGGCCTCAAGTTGAAAATCTATCACCGGGCACCTGCTGGTGTGTTCCGGCAGTTGTTGTTGAGACCCAGTTCCCCTCTAGGTTTAACGTGTTTACCATCTTAGAACCCGTCGCCATTTTAACAACAGGTGAGATTTTTTTTTGTTCGGAAGCGTAAGCATTTAACTGAGAATTTTCGGACAATTACTCGATTTAGTGTATTAAAATCGAGTTTAAATTAGAAAATGGGAAATCAATAGTAAAACGATATCAAAGTATACATTTTAATTTCAATCTGTGTATTAGAGAGTACGGAATACATAATAAATACAATCATTGCGTTGATAGGCCCATTTTAAAAACTGAGCACAATATTTATTTAAATCATATTGAATTGAGCCATGGGCGCCGCCATATTGGCCTTGTCTGCTCTGCGGAGGGCATTTCACTGTACCCCTGCTCCGCGGGCGGCTGTAATGCGTCATGCGATAGATGGACGGAAAAATTTGAGGGCTGAGGTAAAATACGTTTCACTTAAAAATTAATCATACATAGAGGCATTGTGATTCATTTTCTTGAATCATAATAATGTTTTCTGTATGCCTTTAGTCTTGTAATAAATTATCAGTAAAATTTTTCATTTTTTTTTTATTTAAAAGTTGTTGCTTATTTCCAACGTACCTGACCAGTGTGCCCAGCCTCAGTGGCTAAGTGAAGTGGAGTTTTACCATCTCATCCTGCACGTTTATTTTACTCCCATTCAGTAGGAGGAACGAGCACGCCATAACCGAACCCTGTATAAAAATACATTTACAAGTCACGCTTTATAAATTTATTAGTCACCTATGAATTTAAAATTTTAAGTAATTCAAAGTTTTTTTTTTTCGATGAAACGCCTGTCAGTGCACGTTTTTAATGACATCAATGATTTAGATACTAAAATCGATAGATTGACGAATAATATAAATAAACTGGTTAGGTATAGTAATGATTTAGTTCCGGCTCGAAGGATCAATGTGCGGCTCTGTTATTGTTTGTGTCGCTGAGTTTTATTATTAATATAATAAGCACTTTTAATTAATTTATTTAAATATCATTAGTACAAGACACGTTTACTCAGTAAGCGGTCATCCGTAGAAAAAAGGCAAGATTTGTTTGCCAGTACAATATTTTAAATTACACCTATTTTGTTGGGTTGCCGGCACCCTCACTGAGAATATTGGGAATATAGCGGCAAATAGGGAGGAGATGTTAAAACATGAAATAAATGTAAGGCAACACCCAAGCTTTTGTTAATTTTTCGTCCTTATTGGTTTAAATGCACTCAAATATGACACTAAAATATTTTCCCGTATTATGGACTATGGACACAATTAAACATAAATTATTTTAAATTGAGATATTATACGACACATATAAAATCAAATATTAAGTCACATATACGTAAGATCCCAAGTGAGCAAACTTTTTTACCAGGGATACATTCTAGAAACCATATTGTAGAGAAGTAAAATCATACTCGTATCATATTGTTACACTCTCTATGTGTACTCGAAACAAATAAAGATTCACACATGAAACTTAAGAACGCATAATGAGGTTGAAAAATAGCTTGTTGGAAACTATATCGAATCGTTGGAATAACGACGTCAGCCTTCCAGAGTTTTCCACCCTCTTATATCAGTTTAAAGGTATAAAAGTACGCCACGGTGCGTTCGAAGTTATCTTCTATTCTAAACACAGCAACGAATAAAAGAGCAATAAAATGAACAAATCTTGTAGCGAACTGGAACTTGTACTGTAAGGTGACTGTAGTGTGATTGGTTGATAGTGAGTCTATTTCGATTTATATCTGTACTAGTGCAGATGAAAATACTTTATTTGTTACGGGCTTAATAATATGCAGTAGACGGTCTAATTTCATGATATCAAATGACAAATTATTTTTTGATGTAATATTATAAATCACTGTGACGAAGTACATTACACGGCAATCTTTTTGACCGCTCTGACTTTAGCCGTAAGTTCGATCTCGCACTCAATACAGCCAAGAATCAAATATTACTGCAGTAATTTAAATTTGGTATTTATTTATCCATTGTTATACATATGAGACGTATTTATACCTAAATTTGTGTTCTGCGTAACTATATACAGATTGGTCAAAAAGATTGGCGAGGAGTGTAATAATAAAGATAGACGTACACTGAGCACGGCGGCATGCAGTGGGGTCCGCTGGCGGCGCAACGGTTGGTCGATGGCGGCGCCGGCGGCTAGTGCGGCGCGCATCACGGCCGCATTGTGCGCACGCGCAGCTCTCGATAGCACCGCCTCCGCGCACAGACTCGATATATCCTCCGCGCCTGCGCATACCCCAATCACACTATTTGAACAATGTCCCAGCTTAAAACTACGATATTTCTAGTACAGGGGGCTCGTAATCAATTGCGTTTTTTCATGTGAAACATCTATTGAACGGCTTGGAAGTAAAATAGAACAAATATGGCATGACGCTCTCTTATGCTATCACACGCCTCCTACGTTATAGCTCTCGACTCCCTTCTGTGTACTATGCATATACTATACACTGCGTTAAGTCTCTGTGTGAGTTGCGTGCCTATTATTTCTATACGACTATAATTATGCTTGAAATGTTTTTAATTATAAATTTTAACCCTTAAACGCATGATTTTTGTTTTGAATGTTGAAACTAATTTTAAAGCAACAACTACAAAATACAACTTACCCGCCCAAAAGTAATGTCAACTTTTTCTTTAACATGTAAGGAATTTTCTAAGGTTTTAACATGTTTTCGGAAACGCATACACTCGGGCTTTAGAATAAAATAAAGTCGAAATGGAATGTACACAATTCGCAACAATATGCATTTAAGGGTTAATAACTTCAATACTTCAATCTGCCAATCGTCCTATAACGGCCAACTTATTTTTTTGAGACAAGATTTTTTTTAAGTTAATATATGATGACGTCTTTTTATTTTAGATCGTAGATTCTTGAAACCGATGGTAATGTTTTTGACGTTTATAAATAACTATTACTAAGGGATTTAACTGAATGAATGTTGTTTTATTATAATTCATACAAGCGACGGAGGCATACTTTATTTTCCGTGATGAAAATGAATTAATATTAAAGGAAACGAATAAAAAAATTACAAATGGAGTTAACAATGTGGTACGGTGACTAAGTGATAGATGGCGCTAAAATAAATCTGACGGTTACGGTAATAGTGTCACTTCGTAACGGTGTGTATATTAAAATATATTTTAATAGACAAAGAATAATACCGAGATCGTCCGCATCTTCGCCCTCAGTGGAGTCGTGGTCGGAGGGCAGGCTGAGGTCTACAGCGCGCTCGCTCGCCAGCTCCGTGCCGATCAATAGAACCGGACTACCGTCTGATTTACTCGAACTCTCCGACACTAAAAACACATTTCTACTCCAGAATGCACTCCAAATAACCATTTAGGTGTCTGCCTGAACGTGCAGTGCTTAACATATATTTCACTGCGTCGATTCATTATTGCTTGAAAATAAGCCGGAACTTTCAGTGAAGAAAAACTTTGAGATGAAAGCTCAGCATGGTGTTAGGGCTTTTCCTAAGCCCCCCGCCTGCTACCTACCTCCGTCAAGTTGAAAATCTATCACCAAGCAACTCTAGGATTACTTCGACAGCTGCCATTTGAGTTCTGCGGATTAGATTTACGATCCTAGACCACAAAGCCTATAAAGTATTAAAAAATGGTGCTATATCGTCAAAGACTCTCCTGTAATCCTATAAAAACACTGGTATATTCCTTTGAATAAAAGACAATTAACAACAAACGATGAGACAGTTGCATCTAATTAGGATGAGTCTGGACGCAGCTATTGCTGTATTGAGCAAACTTAATTTCAATCGTTTTTTTTGACGTGATAACGTCTTATAAATCGATGAATGCCAACTTCACGCACGAAAAAGCATGACTCATTGTCACGTTCCGCCTGAGCGTGCAAGCCAGAGCGCGGAACAAGTGACAGACAGGCGCGATGGGCCTAAGCGTTCGGCTTGTAATGCATCTATATATCTTCCACTCCATCAGTAATTCAGTGGTAATAATTCAAATCATAAAAGTAGGCAATTTTTCATAAATGTTTTCTTATGACATTGTCACGTAAAATTATCGTCCATAAACCGACTTTACGGTCAACCAATTCTTTTTTTGTCACCATGAAAAATGTATAAAAAAAACTTGTTTATCTTTAAAACATAAAAGTTTATTCTGAAACTTTTGTAAACTTGGCTTCATTTAAATCAAGAGAGTACTGTAAAGTTACAATGCAGTTTGGTGTTCAATTGTTAGCGAGTTTATAATGAGAAATACTTAGATAACAAATTTGTGACTTTCGGGATAAACACAAACTGCATGATACATATATACTTACACATATACATTCTAAGTATGATCTACTCACCACTAGTATTACTGTTTGCGTCACTTTTTTCATCGACGATTGTCTCTGGCACAACAGGAGGTGGTCTCACCCTGATGTAATTCGATAATTTTATTTAAAAAAATATTAGTTTTTATAAATACACACTTTATAATTATAATACAAGTACAATAACTGAGCATAGTACTTAACAGTGGTCTCGTGTCGAATAATTAAATTAAATGACATATCGAAAATATTATTTTATTCTATGTTGTTAAGCATCTAAAAATAGTTAATCCAAAACCAAAAAAAAATTCTATTGTCTATTTCTTGTAAGATATTGTACTAAACTATTACTTAACTAAATTATATAAGAAAATCTAATACCTCGTATAAATTGACTGAATGACCGACTTGACATTGATAGAATTCGTATTTACGAGACGCCATTATTAAAAAGTTAAAATTGAACACCAAAATATAAAAGGCGAAATTATTTTTAAACGACAGCCCTTCAATGAAATTCAATCTAGATATAGCGGTATGAAATATACTTTACCACCTATTCTCATACCTACCAAACTTACATAAAAATCGGTCAAGCCGTTTCGAAGGAGTGCGACCACGACACCGTGACCACAATTTTTTATATATATCTACATTTAGATGTAATTTAGGTGTACCTGCGCCTAGCTCGCCTGACGGACCAACGCCTGCCGTTGTTGAGCGGTGACTGTGATACAGAGTCTACGGACGCCGAGCCGCTTACAATATCCTTCACAAACGACAGAGACACGTACTTAGCTCGTATCCACGCTTCACGCACGCAACTGTCAACGTGAACATCCGACATTCCAGTAACTGTTCTATACATTCCGACACCATAAAAGTATAGACTGTCCTCGTTACTCTTTTTGCCACTTTGAATATAGCTTTAACTTCGGACTGGAGCATGATAATCAAGAGTTTACTTAGTATAAATTAAGTTACAATATTATTTATACTAAATATATGATATATTGCAAATAATTTCACATTTTATGCAAAGTATTTCATTTGCACGTCCGTTGACAGTGGGGAACTAGACGCAAAAAAAGTAAGAAGATGGCGTCGCTACGAACGCGCCATTCTGCCATGGTGGGCCAAGACATGTGTGGTACTTGACCGGAAGTCTATTATATTTACTGTCAAAGTGAGCATGGAGGCGGAAAACCGAAGTGCCTATTTCATAAATAAGTTTCGTATAAAGTCAAGTTAAAAGCAATATATATTTATAACGAAATTTGTGCTCTGTGCATCTGATATTTAAAGCGTCAAAAAGTGAGGCGAGGACTGTACGCTTAATTCCATTGTAAGTGTTATCGTTTACAATATATTATAAAAATTTCGACATAGAGGTAACAACAAAAACATAGTTGTTATATTTATTTCTAGCAACCTGAGCTTTACATATGAGTTAAGAAGTAAGAAGCGTGGTAGAGCTACGCTGAAACTATTGCTGGTTTCAGCATGAATGGGTCGGCTCGCCCGGGGTAGTACCACCCTCTCACAGAAAGCCGACGTGAAGTAACAGTGGTTGAACTGTTGCGTTTTGTTCGGTCAGTGAGAGCGCCGGAGGCCCACATATATTAAAAGGCCGGCAACGCACTTGCGACTCCCCTGGTGTTGCTAGTGTCTATGGACGGCGGTGATCACTTACCATCAGGTGGCCCACCTGTTCATTTGCCCCCTATGATATAAAAAAAAAAGCTACTTAGGTATTTTTACACAAACAACTTTTCATTATCGCGCGTAGTTTTAAATCTGCCATATCTTCTAAGATATTCACTGAAATTATACGGTGTAAATGGCAATATTCAATGACCAACATAACTATAATATATTTTTCGATAATGAATAATAATACTCTATACTGCTCAAAATAGCGTCGCAAATAAACGATAATTTTAAGTGCAAACGTGATTTCTTTTGTTTATCAGTTACGCTTTAGCATCGGAACCCATCATTATGTACTTTTACATACACATTGTCATTGTTACCATCTTCGGCCACTTCGTCAATTAACATCAAATGAGGAGGAATATATATATATATTGAAGAAATATTAATTAAATCAATTAAACTTTTATATCTTCAACTTACATTTTTACAAAATTATTGAGCGAATCGTGTTTTTTTTTTATACGTAGGAAATCTTATTCAAGCCGTCTGTTCGAACCGCACAATTGCAAGGAATTACGAGTTTTTTTAGTATTTTTCATTTTTATCTAAACAATAACATAACTGAAATAAACTTTAAATTCTTTATACTACACTAGCTTTCGCTCGTCCTATCCTATCCTATCCCTCAGAAACTGTACTTCTTTCTTGATTAAAAATGTATTTTTCTATACCGTTGACATGCCGAATTTCATTATCATCAGTTGATTAGATAAGGCGTCGAAGTGTAATATACAAACAAACAAAGTGACATTCTCATTTATAATATTATTACTAAAGGTTTTAATACAAATCTACAACTGATTAATATCGAAACTAATTTTCATGTGACATCTCTATGAACTGTTTTGACAGATGTCAAATGTGAAGTAATAACTTGTCCTGTCAGTAAAAAAAACATTTTTAAAACGTCTACTAAAAATGAAATGCTTCTTACGTTTCACAGTCTGGTGTCGCTCTGGCGATAGTCGATCCCTCTGTGTTAGCTTCATATATTAAATTAACTATTTTGTTACCGAGTTCCGCCATTACCTGCATAAATACAAATATTGAATACATTAAAAAACGGTTACATCCCGTCTCCAAAATTAGGCCTAGATCCATAATTTTAATACAGCTTTAGATTTGACCGGGATTTATCGCGTTGATAATATTGTTAAATAAACAAAATATGTATGTAAAATAATATATTTTAAAAATTATACTTCTTTTGGTGCGTTTGGGGTTTGACGAGTGAATTTTTACGATGCGCGCGCACACCGACATCTAAAAGCGACACCATGAAGTTAGTTGGTAATCGTCTGTCACGTTTTCGTGAGAACTGATAACTCATTCAAGTGGTAGTTATTCAAATACATGTGAGTCTACAACACGTGGTTTATATCAGTGGAGACAAAAAATATATATACATACATAAATGTACATGTCTGAATTTAAATTATATATATGGTGATGACTGATAATTTATTAGGAGTATTCGTGATAAAAGTGGTATTTTATATTATATACTTTTTTTTTAAATTACGACTTACCTTAATAATATCAGGTTCCCAATCGTCTAACGTAAGAGATCTAACTTTACTGACGTGCACTCCTAATGAACGATGAATGCCGGAACATTCTGGAATATTTTTTACATGTTATATATTAACAACACCATTATTTTTGAGCTGAATAACAAGTCTAACATACAGATATGACAAATTTGATTTTCAATATGTTGAAGTATATGAGGGAGGTAAAAATAAATATGACACATAAAATCGAGTTTTTAGCCTTATTGTTGTTTTGGTAAGTAAAAACAAGTAGATCGAGTCTCTCCGCCATTTTTATAAGGTTTTGTATGACAATTTACTGAATAAAAATATTAATTAAAAGTAGAGACGATATGTATAATTCTAACTTATGTATATAACATGCCCAATAAACATACCTATACATAGAGTAATACCAAGGTTGATGCTGGCCCATCGTGGATTAGGACTACCGCAATCACAACAATAATTATTACCAGGTATGCTCAGCAACTGTTCCCAAATCCTGTACAACATTAATTTTATACTTTTTCATTTTATTGCCACAGTTTTAGAAAATTTAAACTTTTTATACTTATGTATTAATTTATGCATTAAATCGTCTAGAACAAAAGATAAAATAAATTCATTTTCCCCTTAATTTTATAACTTAAAGTAATAATGGATTATGGTCAAATGTAGACTACTAGGCGATCACTTTATATAAATGATCAAACCCCCTAAGGGGTCTCTTACAGACTGATGTGATGACGAAATACATATAATAATATCTATACATTAACACGTGAAGAAAAAACTTTGTACCCTTTATTATGAATGACAATCACTAGTTTAAATAAAACTTCGCCCAGACCTGACTTTTTTCATAGCGACAATGGCGGAACTGTGCCTATTGTCCGATGGTTTGGTGTCGTCAGGGACGAGCACGATCTGCGTGTCGGGATTCTCACGGCTCTGCCCTTGTTGTATGGCTGATCGAATACCGTTCTGAAGAGCCGATATCCAACAATTCAGCATCTCTTCAGAATCCGCTTGTAGCATATGACTTCTGTGGATTTAACGTTTGGAAAAGCATTATGTTTTTATGCTGTCTCACTAATGTTACGGTTGGCGGACCCGAATCGAGGGGTTTAAATTATATCCTTCGGGCAGCGCGACGATTACATTGGGTATCAATTTCATACTTTAAAAAAAGTTATTTCTTTAAAACGCTTAGTATTCGTATTATCATTTCGTGTTCCAAATGTAAAAAGGTGTATATGATTTTTTTTTTAATTGTCAATCGCGTTGCAGACATTTTATAAGCTTAAAATTAAAAATGCGAACTTTTTGAATAAAAGAATTTAGACATCCTTAGAGTGCATTCCCTAAAATTTTAGTACAAAGACCTATTTAACTGCTGTGATACGCCTTTTTTGCATTTTGGTACGCAATTTGTGTCAAATCAATTTTAAACGTATCTTAAGTTGATTTTTGAACACATGTGTAGGTAATATTATGTAGGTATTATGTCTCTGTAAGTGGAATTCTCGTTAAATCTAAAAATTTCAAGTGCTGGAAAGAACGGACACGGATGCTATATTTGCGACTGCACGGGGAGTACTATAGATCAGGAGCTGATAACTGGCGTCATCAGAATCAACTTAAAACTAAAGTAAGATTTTAGAAAATTACAATTTAAAAAATTACATCGACAATTTGAATTTTCAAATAGGGCAACTGATCAAAATGTAGAATATATATCTATAAAATGTTAAAGGCCTGCTGTTGTGCACGCATCAGGCAAAAACTACTTGATAGATTTAGGCCCATGAAGACAATTAGATCCTTATTTAAAAAATATATATCTCATGTAATATATAGCTATTAAAGTTTTAAGAAACTACGACATTTATAAGCACTACAAAAGAATAAAGAAATTGTATAAACAGAGTATATGTTTGCTTTAATTTTTTTAATGTTTTTCCTTATGCATTGTTAAGATAATAAACGACATAGACGAGGTCACGAGAATCAACTAGTATTAAAATAAATGTGTTTAAAACGAAATTAATGATATACGCCGACCTCTTTATTAAGTTATACACACTAGACCAGTGGTGGTCAAACCTGAACCCGCGGGCGTAAGTGCGCCCACGGTTGATTTGTAATGCGCCCGCTGTAAGATTTCCAATATAATAATTTAAAAATATCATTTTTTAAACTTTTCTTAACTATTATTAATATTTTAAAGTATATAATAATAATTTTATTTTCATCTATTTCAATGATTTCAGTACTTTAGTTCGAGCTTATTTAATTCTCCTACCTACCCACCAAAAAAAAAGAAAATAAACGCGCCGACTGTGATGTACAATTTTTTTATTGCGCAATTGCTTTAAAAAAGGTTGGCCACCACTGCACTTAAGTATAGAAAATGTAGCCAAAAATGTATCTTACTTGGACGGTGATAATACTTCGAAACAGAAGCGCCTTTCGCCGTCGTGAACGAGCTTCACCGTGCACAGTCTTAAATCCTCTTCCATCACTGTCACATTTAATTCGCCAGTTCGTTTCCTGTTGCCGATTGAGTAATTTTGTTATTAGGTAACTCGGTCTAACACCATTTCACATCCGAACTGATATTGTTAATGCAAATGTGTATTCATTTGTTTCTTACGCCCTCACGCCTTATGTATTCAACCGATCATCAAGAAATTTTGCATACACGTTGTCAGGATGTCAGAATAGGACAAAAGATACCTTTCAACCAGAAAAACAGTAGTGTCCCCGAGGTAAAGGTCAAATCCACATTAATACGAGCAAAGGCGCATGCCAAAGCAAGTTATATAATAATGAAGCTATGAAGCGTAAGGGTGGGTTGTATGTCCTTTTGTTAAGTTTTCACGCAACTACTCAACCGATTTTCATGAAATTCTGTATACATGCTGTCGAAGGTACAAAATGGTACCTTTCCATCCACACAAAAAAGTATCGTTCCCAAAAGATAGGCCAAATCACAAGCTAGTAGAAAATATAGGTATCCAACATCACGCTATAGCCAGTAAATACGTAGGTAAGTAAGTACGTTCCGATTATCATATAAATTGTAGGTCAGGGCGTAATCTAAGCAACAAAGAAGTCAAAGAAGCCTCGCTCAGGCGAGGTGTGTAGCGCGGAGTAGAGTATCGTGGAAACAAGGTAGTAAAAAATTAAACACGAGTGAATCCGCGCAGCAAAGATAGTCTTAAGTAAATAAAACCTAAAAGTGATATTAATTAAAATAATGACCATAGATTAATTTATAATGTTAAATAAATTGTAAGACAAATATTAAAATCGTTGCATCATGAAATAAAATCAAAAGGTATATATATATATATATACTATTTATTAATGTGAAAAAAACCATGATTCGATCCGTGTTCGTATACTATATTAAAAATATTCCTTTATATATTATACATTTGTATTTCCTCAGTACTTTATAATATCATTTTTAACGATTGAAGTGTTTCCCAACATCGATAATTACACTCGTGTAATCGATTCAAAGCACGCGCCCGATCGTCGTTAAGTATTACGAAAGATGTCCAAAATTATTGTATTAAATGTAAACAATTGCACACCTAAATAATAACAGCAGCCAATCATGCATGACGTCATAACGACATCGTGACCTGAATCTAAAAACTAATAAAAACACGTTCTCACACACTCCACAAAGAGAATTTCGTATGAAATATCGAATAACAAACCTGTAAACAAGTCGATTGTCGTATAAATAAAACCACCGTCTGTTCCAAGTTTTGAACGCGTTCGAAGTCCGTTTATAGAGATATCCCTGCATCCGGGGCATATTTTTTAGGCAAGGAGTGCTCAGGAGTCCGTCTTTACTATCGCCTTCAGAGTCATTCGCCTTACAACTAGGTAACACAGTGTCCTTACTGTTGACTATAGTGTGACGGTTTTCCATCTCTTTGTCAAGTATCTTTGTGTCGCTACGCATCGTTGTAATCTGAAAATGGTTTTGTTAAATTCGATACCGGGAAATCATTTACATTAAACATCGTGTATGTAAATTTTATTCAATTAAAACACCTTTGTGTATTTGACGGCACATTGCATTTGAATTCCGACTAATTTCTACGATGTAATATATATATATATATATATATTTCTTTATATTATAGGGGGCAAACGGACAGGTGGGTCACCTGATGGTAAGTGATCACCGCCGTCCGTAGACACTAGCAACACCAGGGAGTCACAAGTGCGTTGCCGGCCGTTTAATACATGTGGGCCTCCGACGCTCTCACTGACCGAACGAAACGCAACAGTGCAAACACTGTTATTTCACGTCGGCTTTCTGTGAGAGGGTGGTACTACCCCGGGCGAGCCGACTCATTCATTCTGAAACCAGAAATAGTTTCAGCGTAGCTCTACCATCTACAATATTTAAGGGATCCTGCAAATAAACCTCTTCAATCTTTTTGGCCGCTCTGAATATATTCTTAAGTTCGCGAGTGCGCGTAATACAGTCAAGAGTTTAATACATAACACAGTCAAATATTATTATAGGAATCTAAAATTGGCTATTATTTATATTTAAGTTGTCTCCATGTTATACGTATAATATAATATGTATATGTATACCTAACTTTATGTTTTTCGCATTTATATTCAGAACGATCGATAATATTGGCGCTGACTGTAATTAGTTTAAAATTAGTCATACGACGCGATTGGACCTTATCAGCTATTTATTTCTAAACTGGTGGAAATATTATTAATGCAGCACATCGATTGGTGTATCTCACAAAAATGAATTTTAATTACAAATAAAAAAATATATATATAATTGCACGTTGCATGGATAGCGCAGTGATTTAAGAACCTAGACTCGTTGGCCCATACTATAAACGAATCAGACATGGGAAAAAAAACACGGCAGACCAAAATTATGCTCACTGAAACGTTTCAATGCATATATTATCGAGAACTCGGCGTCGGTCCGGTCATAGCACGATATGGTATTGATCGGTGACTAAACGACCTAGTAGACGTTGTTTCATCTTAACGTATACAATTTTCTTTCATGTTTCGATACAATTACGGTCATGGTATGATCCGGTGTTGTGTGGACACACGAGACATTTTTTTATTTGATTGACAAATATTAACAATGACTATAAATGTTCTTCCTGACCAGTGTGGGAATTGTATTTCAATTCATTACAGAAGTATATACCTATAAATTAGAAATAACTAAAAGTAGGACAATATTAAGAACCATAATAAAAAAAAACACTTTATTGTTTTAAGGATACCATCAAAAAAAAAATTGCGACCAATGTGATACATAACATTTTTAAATTTCCAAAGAAGTTTTGGGTAACAACCGGCCCGGCGTTGACCTAAAACCGTGTCCTAATTTCAATGTATCACTCGCCCATTACCCACCGAGATTGAACGAACGAAGTATCCACGTACATCATGACTCAACACATAATCACTTGCAAATAATACATAGTCCGTTATCAGTCTGAGACGGTCGTATTTACCCAAAGTTAACCAAAGGAAATATATTCTTATTACCTTACAAATTAAAATGAGTTATCATTTCCTAACCTTTATTATTCTATTTTTATCTACTTCCTACCACAGCGTTTGTACGTATCTTTTGAGATAGCTGAAGACATAATTGTATGAGTAAAGAGAATGTATACTAGTAAACAATAAAAATTTAATGAAATTTGTATATATCTCTTATATTATTATTTCCCCGCGTTTTTAAACAAACCTGTAGATACATTATTTTTAAATAATCATAGCGTCTTATAGTGTATTTATTACAATCTTCATGAACTAATTTATTCTAAAATGTATTGAGTTGCACGAAAATTTCTTATGTAAAGTCTCGTAATATAATGATAATTAAAAAAAAGTTATCTGTACCTCCTCTGCGGTAGACTTTAAGAAGGGCTCCAAATCCTCAGATAAATCCGCACCTTGATGGTAGTAAGTACAACAGGCTTGCAGATACGACAGAAACTGAAAAAAAAAAAGAAGTAGCATGTAAACATTTGTTTGGCCATTTGTATGGTATACCATAACGTGAAATACATACAAATAAACTGCATAAAACATTGATTAAATGAAAAAGGAGCAGCTGGAAAACTCTGGATGAGAAGTATGCAAAAGTAGAAAATATGGCGCGAAAGAGCTGAGGAAATTTAGATTTTTTCACTCTCAATTCTCCACTACATGCAAGACATCTAGCTTTGGAAATTACTTAATAATTTGAAGGAAGTTATAATACATTAATTACATAACTACTCCATGCGAAAACTTATAAATGGCATTCATTTATGTCTAAATACTAAAATTATTATTTTTTTCTTAAGCTGTAAGTTATCCTTTAAAATATAATAAAATTATTAGTAAGTATTTATAGTTGTACAGAAGCTCAAACGCTCTCATAGTGTAGCAAATAAATTATTTTACTAAAAAAATATGTCGCTGAGATTTGGGTTACCTAAATTTATAGTTGAGATCTTATTGATAATGTATATACTAAGAAGTTACGAAGCTTTTCAACTTCGATTTCTTATTATTATTATCTATACTATATTCCTATTATTATTACACCCTAAAATAGCAGACCTAAAGCAAATACAGAAAGCAGAAAATTACTGAAACACGATACTCGTTATTGACAAGGGTTCGTTTTAATATTCAGAAATTATTGAGAGAAAAATTCACGTACTCCTCTCAAATTTGCACGTAGAAATTGGAGGAGATGAAAAGATTAAAGAAGTAACAATGATGAATTATCTAAATTATTTTTTTATATTTTATAGACTAGCTCTTAACCACAATCTCATATGATGTTAAATGATGACGCATGTGGTCTAAGATAGTAGTCACACTAAACCTAGAGGGAGACTTGCTCTCAATGGCAGCTGCCGGAATACACCAACAGGTGCTTGGCGACAAATTTTCAACTTGAGGATGGTAGCTAGTCAGGTGGACTTAGAAAACGACCTACCACCATGCAAATACAATGCAATTTTTATTACACAGTTTGAAAAATAAGGTTCTATCGATAGTCATGGACCTCACGCGAGTCTATAATACCAGGGACCTAAAAATAATCTAATTATACAATTGAATTAATATACATAAGTGCGATGCGGTTCGTTTTGCTATTGCAAAATACGTTACTGGATGTCTTCTGTACGTATATGTTCACGGTCAACTAATCTATACTACCTATAGCATTACTTAGGTCACGTACTACAATGCGTAGTAAGATTTATTTGTTGCGTAAATTTGTAATTATTATTAGAACATAATTTTTCCCGGTGAATAAAATGTAATGTAACGTAAATGTATCAAACAAATACAGACTTAAATGCATAGTGTTGACAATTGTCGTCTACATTCCACTAAATTTTATTAAAAAACCCGAGTGTATGCGTTTTCGAATGCTTGTTAAAACCTTAAAAAATACATTGCGAGTGAAAGAAAAAGTTGACAATGCTTTGGTGGATTCTTTTTATTATTGTTTCAAAATTCAAAACAAAAATCTTGCATTTAAAGGTTACATTTTATTTCGACTATATATGTATATTTGTTAAACCGTAATAGATTCAATTCCTAACATAAATAAACAAATTTCTCAATTTTGTCGATTAACAGACTCTTGAATAGAAAATATTAAAGATGTTAAGCATTTAAATATCTTGTAACTTCTCATTATACACATTGCCAATGAGTTCCCAACTATCAATTTAGTTAAATCAAATCTGAGCGATATATAAATCAAATTTGAGCGATATGTAAGTCAAATCTGAGCGATATATAAATGAAATCTGAGCGATACATAAATCAAGCCTGTGCGATATATTTGATTTTAGTCACACACATTATAGATTATATACCGATAGACAATAAATATAAAATCTACATACATACCAATTATATATTTGTTTAAATATTTCACTTATATTTACAATATAATTTTGAGTAATGTATAAAACAAACAAAGAGTTCGTTGTGAATATTTCAAGTGCGATTAAGGCAAATTTAAATAACCATAAGAATGGAATGACTTTACCGTATTGAAAAACAAGTTCTATTTTAGTTTAACCAAACTTTCCAAACTCATCACAAAATCACTTCATATAAAAACAGTTGCCCGAAAAACACAAGCGGCAGGTGTTTTTTCGCAACAGAACAACAAAACGCATAACTGTCCCGCGAAGACGTCACCGATAGATTAGTCGAAGTTAGATCGAGAGCCTTGCACCTTGTGACGAATTGCGTTTGTGTGTTCGTGTCGAAAATATTTTACAAAAATCAACGACATTGCCAATAGGTGTTAACGAAGCACTTGGCTTTAAAAGGCCGTTCTGAGCGATTGCATACTCTGTTGATGCGTTTCAAATATGATGATTTCTTTTAAATATGAATTTAGTAGATATGCAAGATAGAATAAGGTTTATTTTTCTATTATGGGATTTTAATATAATTTTTTTATGAAAGCACTAAATTAAAAATAACATTGGTCATGTAGTGAACAGAACTAACGCGTTAGGGTTGTGTAGGTACTATATTTTATATTAATTAATGTGTTATTGCATAAATGCTATTTATATACTAGTCGATACTCGCGACTTCATTTGCGTTGTTAATTATCTTAAATATTGTGTACACATGAAAAAATAAAAAAAATTAAAGCAAAAGTATACTTTGCTTACAATATTTTTTTTGTAAACAATGTTATTCGTATACTTCCACTTTAACCCTTAAAGGTAAAAAACTGTATTTTATCTGTTATTGTATTTTATGTAAGATTATCCAAGCACAGAACTGAGTATCGAACCTGCGATTTCTGGAGACAATAATACGACTTAATACCATTGAACTTTCAAGTGATGATCGCTTTTTTTTTTAATATTTTTGGGGGCAAACGAACAGGTGGGTCACCTGATGGTAAGTGATTACCGCCGTCCATAGACAGTAGCAACACCAGGAAAACTAAAAGGTGGTCGCATATCGCGTTCGTGGATCTTTTTATTATATTTTATAAGTTTGATCTATTGACCACAACCTCATTAGATGTTAAATGACGATATAGTCTAAGATGGTACAAACGCTAAACCTAGACGGGAGACAGATTTTTAAGTGTGTGTTGGCTAACTAGGCGGGCCTGAAAACCCTACCACTATGCTATAGTTACATCAGGATGTTTTCCTTTATCGAAAGTGAGCGCAAGGATTGGAAGCTATGTCGATCGACGTTATGTCCAAGCAGGCTAACCGAAGCCAAAAGCACTGTGATGCAACTACAGTATAGTGCGGCCAGGTTTTAATACCCCAGCTGGCTACGTACAACCCTTTTTTTTTTTTTTTGTTACATGGGGAAAATCCGTAACGGATACCCACCCCGTCGGGCAGCGGGGGGTGGGTTATGTCCGACTTCCACGGACTAAAAACCCAATGGTGCCTCACACACCTATTTGGCCGGGGAGCAGGAACTGCCAAAGGCATTACTTCTGCTCCCCGGCAGGTGTCGGCCCGTCATCAGGGGCCCCGTCTGCGGTCTGAGGGGTCAAGATGGTAGACCCCTCAGGAGGGGGCGGGTGTTAAACCCCCCCCGACGAACTGTGGGAGTCGCTCGGCACAAGCGCCTCCACCACGCGGGCCTGTGCAGAAAGCACTGCTCAGGGCGACGGACGTATCGTAGCCACAGGCTACGTACAACCCTCAAATTGTAATTCTGCCTTCAAATATCTATACTTGTATTCCGTGAGTTGCACTCGACCACGAATTCATTTGGGTTTAACGTCTTATTATATCTCTATAATATAATATATCTTTTCGGCTATTAACATCATATGCAACTGTAGTCAAATGCAAAACCTTTTTTAGACTCGGGTAATTCGGTGACAGTCGAAGCCGAGGCGCGCCGTGCAGCCTTGTGCTGGTTGTCTAAATAAAAACGAATGAGTGCCTTAAGCGCTCCCCTTAGTAGTCCGGTGAAACTGTAGAGGCCTAGCCAGGTCAACAGTGTAGACAGTTCAAAGAAAAAACAAACAAACGCAAAATCCTTAAAAATAAATAGGAAAAAAACATACATACTTTATCTTTAGCCCTTACCACGTATATAATTAAAATCACTTTTTATATCACTTCACAAAACTACAGACGACTCGTTTCGATTCGTCTAAACAGATACTGAATTTAAGTACGTAGAAAACTTCAAAACTTCGAAATATGAAATGCTACAAATCAGTCAGCAGCGCGACGTGACGAACATTAACGGAAGTTAAATTTACAGTATACAAGAAAACGTGTACCGATTATTTATCAATAATATTTTAAGAATTAGTGATAAAGGAAGCCGATAAACGGATTGATTATTATAGAGAATTGGGGATTAAAAATAATCATTCAGTACAATTGAGGAGTCGATTAGAATACACGGCAGCTTTGTCTCTGACCGTTGTCAATATCTGCTGTCGTTATAAACTACTTTTATATTTTCTTAGTAACATTTTTGGAAATCTATAGAACGTATATTAATCTATACCTATAAATGTGTTTAAAGTGTCTATTTGTTTCTCCAGGTCAACCCTCAAAACAAGTAAACAGATATGATCAAATCGTTTATTGACGGATGGTAAGTTTTTAGAGCATTAAATAAGCTGCATATCATTACGCTTTTTCATAAAGACTAAGCAGTAGTGATGAACAATTTAAAAAGAGATAACTTAAACTCGATAAAATGGTTGTAGGAGTTAAGTAGTAACGACAAAGTAACGATGAAAATAAATTACGTCTGCCAATAATTAATCCAGATCACGTGTGATTTATCTGGATTAATTGACCCATGAAACAATAAAGCTATTTTATGAGAACGAAGACGCAGGCACTAAGTAGTCCATTAATAAAGTTACGAGTATCATCACGCGCATAATTGTTAAATCATATTTTATTACATGCGTTGATAAACGTGGAAGAACAACTGACATTGGCATGTCGAAAGAGAATAAAAACGAACTCGCATATATGTATGTACGAGTCACGCATTATTTAATTACTGTGTACACGCGTATATAAACACTCGAACAATGTTGTTCTCACGGTATATTGCTAATCGTTACACAAAGAATACGACGACTACATATAGAAATATATGGATGGAAATATATACTCATGGATTATTTCATTTATTTTTCAGGTCATATAACAGAAGTAGCAAATGCTTCGGGTCTTCTCCTTTCGTGGACTTAAGAAGTGTGTAGCCTTCCAGTTGGACAACCTTTTTTATATTTTCGTAAATAAACAGTATGGGTGACGCGTTTACCAGAAACGTAAAACATATGTAAGCCTCTCGGGTGAATGAACTTCTATGCAATATTTTTATATTAGCTCTAAATTTACTTGCTACTTTTGTATTATAATAAATACCTACAATCTCTTAATAATATTTACTAAATTCTATAATCGTCAGTACTCTTCTTTTGTTAATGTATAGGACGGCAAAGTTCATATATTGAGTACTTATGTACGTACTAAGTACTAGAGAACACGTCTCAACTATAATGATTGTTACAAGCGTTAGAATGCATACATTTTAACTTATTTAGCCGATGCCAAGCGCTTGCCGCAACCTAGTACGTTTGAGTACTAAGTTATCACTACATAGTATAAAACAAAGTCGCTTTGTCTGTCCCTATATCCCTATGTATGCTTAAATCTTTAAAACTACGCAACGGATTTTGATGCGGTTTTTTTTAGTTGATAGACTGATTGAAGAGGAAGATTTATATGTATAATAACATTAATTAAATAGTGGAGAAATACTGTTATTTTTGAGGTTACTCCAAATTTAACGCGTGCGGGCCACGGGCAATAATGAATAAATCAAAACTACTGGATCGATTTTAATCATTTTTTCAGTGAATGACATAGGCTATGTATTTTATACCCGTGCGAAGACGGAGCGGGCCGCTAGTATTTCATAAATATGTCTTCATACGCTCGGAGATAGTGTTTAAATAACTCGAGAAACATAAGTAAAATTAAAGGACTGGCTTTAATCAGAATTTCAATATGGTATCTTTTAAAATTACACGTAATTTAATTATATGTAATAACATGTGACTAGCAGCGAAGCGTCACTACGGTAGCGGCCATTTTTTTTGTCAAATCAAAGAGTAATAACATTACTATGCGCAGACGTGACAATATCGATGTGTAATTTATGCCTCTATATTAAAATAATAAAATGCGTGTGCCTATGTTATTCTGCAAAAGATGAATACGCTTGGCTAACTCAAACGCCGTAAATGGTGTTAACTCAAAATGTAATTTTAATTTACAGCAAGTAGCACCATAACCTAAAAGTATTTCGAATGGAAAAAATTATCTGCAAATTCGAACCAAAATTCACAGAGTCTGCAAGCAGAATTGAACCACAGAACTAATCAAGAAAAAAGAAATAACGAAATAAAACTGATTAAAATATTGATGTGTGGTGAAACCAGAATAGATGAGATTAAAAATGAGTATATAAGAGTTATTTAAAAATAGAACCAGTGACAGAGACGTTTATGAGTAATAAGTTAGTATGCTACGGGCATATTATGAAAAGAGATGAAGGTCATGTAACAAAAAAAAAATTACCGTTGAAAATGGACGGATATAGGAGCAGAGAAAGACCGAAAAAGGTGTGTACGGATTGTGTGAAAAATGATGTGTGTAAAAGGTGTGAATACTGAGATGACAGGAGAGAGTGAAGAAGGAAAACATATTCTGCTAACACTATTTAGATGGAATAAGGGTAAGATGATGATGATAAACTGTACCTTAAAGATTTCATGGTAGACATTAAATAAAGTTTAATTATTTCGAGGAAATCAAACTTTGTAATTAATTAAATACACTTTTTAAGAATCCCCTGTGTACATGTAACATCAAGTTAATCAAATAGATAAAATAAACAGTATGCCGCTTCTTTGCGCATATACATTATCACCACCGCCTACCTCGCATGTACTCGGGGCTGTAAATTCACGGTCATTTTTTTTATTTCTAATTTTTTTTTTCCCAGTACGTTGTACATAATAACTTAATGAAATGAAGTTATATGGACGGTACGGCAAATTTAAACCTCATTTAACTCACATTACATTTCCTTTATACAAGAAGTCCAATATTGAATATTCCAAATATTCCAATAAGTTAATTATTACAATTTAGCTTGGAACGGTGATTAAATAAATAATATAATTTTAAAACGTATTCTCATTTTAAATTACTGTTGATAGTAAAATTTAAAATTTGTACACATTATGCTATAATTACAGACCTGTAATTTAAACGAAGAAATTCCCGTATCACCTCTCGAACAGTCGAGAACTATTTTATAACTAAGTTCATTGTGTGTAAAATTATAACGAATAATCTATAATATAAAAATGAATCGCTAAATGTGTTGCTAAGCGCAAAACTCGAGAACAGCTGAACCGATTTCGCTAATTCTTTTTTTAGAATATTCCTTGAAGTACGAGGATGGATCTTACGGAGAGAAAAATTAAAAAAAATACCTGGAAAAGTCTTAAAACGACACTTTTCTATACTCCCATACAAATGATTCGTAATAATACTTAAAAGTCAATTTGAACTTTAACACCATACCATAAAGTTTAAGTGTTAGTGGAGAGATTCCGGGAAGGCAAAACAATTGAGTGACGTTAGTATCATAAAAATATGAATGTCAATATTTATACGATGGTCCCGAATAGCAGAATAAGTATTAAAAAATCGACTGTTAGGCGTTACGAAGTTCGCCGGGGTCAGCTAGTAATAATAATATATATTGTTACTGTCATTTACATTTATAATATTATCAAGGTGTTTTAATACAAATTTTAACACTTTTTTAATCTCTATATTGAAACACTATTAATGAAAAATGATTCTAATTTTAATTACAATTCTCAACGCTCAGAGCAACTATATGAAACCTGTTAAGTTACCTTTATTTCGCGCATGTAATATAGTTTGAATTCTGATTGCTTACGCCAGTTATGTTACTAGAAAATTAAAATATCATAAAAATGTAACGGCAGCGCGCTTGTTTATTACACAATGCATTTTTCAATAAATGATTCATGAGAGTCACTCACGTGCTTGTTGCGGGTATAGAGTTAATAAATAGGCTGCATTTACATCCTGCTTCATTGACTAAGCATCAACTTGGTTACCGTTCGTCTAAATAAATACGAACATATGAAAGTGGAAAATACGTTAGAAAATGAATAATCAGAAGTGTGGAACAAAAAGAAAGTGAAACATAGAAGTGAAGGTAGGCCTAAGAAAACTAAAAAGAATGCGTAAGGAATTATACATATAGAGGAAATGTGAATACTCAGACAATAAATGCTAGACGAACAGTGGATGAGGGATATATGTTGACTATACTTAGCATGGACAAGAAGAAAGCGGAGAATGTATAGGCACTCCGTAATAGGATATCTACTTTTATATCGAGGCATCTAGAAATAGTACTAGAATTATTAATAAAGAAATAACGTGTATATTAGTGTATAGGTGTAAAACCCGTTAAGTTACTCCAACAATTTACATAACTATTACGATCGTAGTTACCGTGACAAAAATGAAACTTAGACCGCATGACAATGCTAAAAGATTAAATGAATTAATGTTACATACAGTACATATTTCCTCGCTATTAAAATGAAAACCAACATTACCTAATAGATTTCTAGTTGCTATACTCTCATAATGCAACGTGTCTATTCATTCGGTTATTCAACCAACTAGCAAATTAATGAGTTGCCACTCTGGTATGGAAAATTTAAACCCGGCAGATTTAAGAATGCCTTTATTTCGGTACACATAGTAACGAAAGTATCGATTTTGGCAAATATAACGGGATCTGTCCCGTCGTACCGTCGGTGTCTTTATATTATTTTTAAAACATTTCATATTTTTGATTGACCACAATCGTATTATATACTCCGTGTGAATTTATACTGTTGCCTAAGATACGCTGCAACTAGTGGAGGACAGGCTCTCAAAAGGGGGTTTCAAAATCACTCCTACAAATACCTGGCGACGGATATCAACTTAGGCTTAGTAGTTATAATGGCAGGCGTTAGATAATGCACCACCATAAGGCTATGCTACGCTCAAATTCTTTGTATGATTCGAATCTACATCGACCAACGTCATGTCTTCCGAACAAGTTACCATTGCACTTTTATTGCATCAACTTAGGAATTACATTCCGTTTAACTCTAGTTATCCTACAAGTATCGCAATTTTGATCTGTAAATCAATTTCGTAAATACCTAACCGTACCTAATTGATACTTTTTTTTACTTTATGAGTTTTCACGTTTGACCACAATTTCATTTGATGATAAATTAAGACGTGGTACTCAGATGGTAAGCACGGTAAAACTAGAGGAGACTTTCAAGTGCTATTATCAGAACACAGCAACAGGTGTTTGGGTACTGATTTTCAATTTGAAGGTAGTAGTAGCTAGCCAGACGGGCTTAGAAAAAGCAATGTTATTGTGTCGTCACGATATGTTTCTGCACCGGAAGCTCCGACTCAGAGTCGCAGGATTCCAATCCATGCCGAACGATGGCATGCTAAAACACGCTATCTATTGAGCCATCATCGCCAGTATTTCGTGCCGCCGAGCCGATAACGAACGAATGAGTCCGAGTGTGCGAGAGGGTTCCGGGCAAGTGACCGATCATCACCGAATTTTGACTTAAATAGTGTACAATAATTTTGGCTACCCCCCAACCAATTTATGCCCCCACAACGCTATATACACGAATATGTTACATTTTATTTACAAACTTGAAACCAAAATAAAAGGAGGATTACTTTAAAAATATTTTCTAATTGAATATCTAAAAGTAAACAGTTGTAACAGATCAGTCAACCGTGTCGTAGTTAAATGAATTGGGCATCGAGGACAGCTGGTTATGAATAGCGACGCGCAAACACCGCTTGCGGTTAATACCCCAGACCGGAGTAGGACACGGCCGTTATTTTGTTTTAATACACGATAATTTCATTACGTTAAGAACTTAATTGATAGAATGTGGAAACAGTCAAATCCTTCATAATTTACACCTAAATTGTATCTTCAAAATCATGTATATATAAAATAAAAATATGTATTATTAATTTGAGCTGACTGCAAGCATTACTATAAACATTGCCAAGCTTCACCATCTCTCTGTGGGTTACCTTACCCAAAAAAGTCATAGGAAAATAAATTTATATTTAAAATCTGGCAACCCAGTCCTCTTTGACGACTATTACATCATTTTCAAGTGTTTTATCTTCTGTCTAAACTTTGATGTTTTGGTAAAATGGTGGCAACATTTTTAGAATTTGTTACCAGAGATCTTTTTTATAACATCCCAGAATGCATGTTCCATGTCATTATGTCTATATATACATATATACTTGTGCACAATAACCAAATTAACAATTATGAGAGCTAAAGGCCAAGTAACGTGTACTTATAAATAAAATTAATAACAGACTACGATCCCGACAAAAACCCCCACTAAAAAACTATAACATTCCTAATGTCTCAATTTTTGTATTGTAGTGTAGTGACACACATACCTGCAACAACCGTAATATGTGCGTACTACAACATTTTGGCTAAGTAACTGAAAGCGGCCCTCTAAAAGGTCCAAGTTTTCTAGGAATAAACCAGATTTTTACGGATTATTGAAATTAAATACACACTCGAATCGCGCAAAGGACAATGTACACAACCAAACTATTACTGCCCATTTCAGCTCTTTATTTTTTCTATATTTATTTTATTATTTTTTTTACATTCACTTATTATTTCTATTATTTTAATGGTCAGATTTTGTTGTATTTTTATTATCTGCTCATTTATTTTAAATACCTAACATATTATCTATTTCGTGTCTTCGTTAAATGAAGAGGATACGTGGTCGGATGGTCCACTTCGCTCTCGTAAACCCACCGCGCCCTCCCTTGAGCATGCTGCTTGCGCGATACAATGACACCGTATTCACTAGCTCCCTGCACACATCACACAGCAATGCACAAACGTGCACACTTACACAGTACGTACACTAGTTCTGTAAGGAACCCTTTTCCTATTTTGGTTAGTTAGCCTTTGCACATATGGAGGTATGCATATGTGTCTTATTAAAGTATACATGTATGGTTAGTTTAGTTCGATTCGCATTGTACCCAAGGCCCAAGCCGAGGTTCAGCCACTTTGACACCCTTGAGTCTGTTGCTATTCGGCTGAATGCCTAAGCGCTCGCCCTAAAAGCCCGGTGAAGCTGTAAAAGCTCTAAGGCCAACAGCGGTTAGGTAGTTCGAAAAAATAAATAAATAAACAGGATTCGTAAACTAGCTGCCAAAGCGTTTACTAGTCTACTCAAACGGAATCAGATCTGTTATTTTACTCTAACCTTCTGATAATAGCAACGTGTCAATCACGCTACAACATCCTGGTAAAGTATACTTTCTACGATATATAACAAAATAAATAAAAATTGTAGCGAAGAAAAAAATGCTAGAACTATAATTTCTTCTTTTTTAATTTATGGCGCTTTACAACTTAGTGCAAAATTATAGTGAAGGTGGAAAGGTTATTTCACTAATGTAAGGATAAAGAATCACTTAACCTTTCCATCATCATATGCATACTTACTTAATATTATAAACGCAGATGTAACTTTGTTACCTGTTCACTCCTTAACGACTGAACCGACTCGCATCTAAAAAAAAGTACTGGTCGCGGGGTTAGATAAGATCTACATTAACACGAGCTAAAACTACTTTTACTATAAACAAACTCACCGTAGCTAAAATCTCATGGCGTTTCCTTGCCTGGAGCATTGTGATCTTCTGGACATGATCAAGCGCAGTGTGACGGAAGCACGAGCGTGTTGCTAACAATAGATTCACAACTTCCTCCACATCTATTAATTTATGCCGTGATACCTGAATAAGATATTCAAACTTTATCTGTCGCCTTCTACCTCGTAACTGGAATATCGGGGTTAAAAATTGCAATAATAATTACTGAAATAATTTTCAAACATTTGTTTGTTTGTGTGGCTTAATAATTTATTTAAAATCAAATTCAATGAACTCCAATAATTGGAATATGTTCATTAAACCATATGATTTGAATGCTACTCTTACACCTACGTGTACTGCTACGAAGTTATGTCTATGGTCGTCATAAATGCAGGTGTGAGGGAACACATTATCTTTATACGTCACGAACTATTGGGCTACATGACGATGGACGAAGAACGATAATTAGGCACGTAACTGTTACGTATATCAAAGGTACTTAGAAACGTTAATTTCAAGATATTGTTGGAATGACAAAGGTGGTGCCAATATTTTTATCCACTTTTATCTGAATTACTATCGAGGTTTGTTTTTAGCGCGACAACTTGCGGAAACTTCGCCACGCTGTATGGGAGTAGCATTACTTTTAGTATTTGAGTCATCTACTCCGACACAACTCAAATTAACCGCAGCAACAATCCGAGAAGCCGGAGTAATCAGTTGATTGAAGCTCAGTACGATACAGAAATAATAAATATTATTAAAGAAAAATTGCATAGCCTATTATTCTATCTTTTTCATTACAATTTTAGTTACCAAGAAGTAAAGGAGTTATATATAGTTTAATAAAATATGAAATTTCACACACAAATAGGGCCTGGACCTACAGTGACTTTACTTGGTGGCAAGGATTTCTTATAACTGTCTGAAGTTGTATACTGAATTAAAAAATATCGCAATGTTAATGTTTGGTGATACTGACGACAATTAATTAATACATATCATGAAAAATCTTTTATTTATATGTTGTATTTTGTATAATTTTATTATGAGAAAAACATTTAAGTTAAATGTACTCATTATAAGCATTTAAATTAATCATATATTTTTATTTACCTGTGAATTTCTAATTAAAGCTATATCCAGATCATTGGAAATTTTATCAAAGTGATGTTTACTTTCTTTGACACCTTTGATGTCACTGAAACAAGAAAACAATTTTATTATTGTGAAAGGGAACGCAGGAAATGGGGTGTCTGCTGCAATATGGTCATTATCAATTGGTATATGTGAGTCACATAGCTTATTTAACATTGTTTAGATTAAAAAGCACAATATTAAAAAGTAGTGGAAGTATATTTTATTATAATTTACATATAGTTATTGATTTTTACCTAAAAACATCATATGTTAAAATATAATAGTTTAAATTCCCATACTCTAAATATCTGTGTTCTACTGAATTTTGAATCTATTATTAAGAAATGATAATGCAGATTTGAGTATTACATAACTTTTTTTGATATTTCAGGATTAGCCAACAACCATATGTATTATATCCAATTTACATGATCACTTCCATGTAATAGTTGAACTATTTTTAATCTCAAACAGGCCTAGAATACCCGAGATAAGTAAAAAATACATCAGTACTCTCAATAACAGAGTATTATGCCTTGTCTATGTTTCACAAATCACGCCCCTCAGAAATAAAGTGCCATAATAATGTTTCTGCCCTAAAACAGTAGTCTTTATATGATTGCATTCCAATCCGAAATGTACAGTTGACAACACATACTAGCATAAACTGTTCCAACTTGTTCAACAAAGTATTATTATAGTGTATATAAGAAATGTAGAATTATATAACCTATTACAGTAAGGTTTTAGACTAGCCTTCTTAATTTTGATCGGCTATAAATACCTACAGATTGTAGAGACCCTTTAAATCATATAAATTTCCGACCTCTTTGCTACTACATACTATAAGTAGTTATACAAACTACAGTAAGAATAATATATGCAGACAAATGTAACACGAAGAATAAACGATTGCAAGTTTGTTAAGTCAGTCGTCTTGAACTAATGAATGATTATGGAGATCTTGTTCTCAACTGTAATTATGTGATTAGTCACGTTATGTAAAAATAAAAAATATCATAGCTTATTCCACTTCTGGAATTATAAAGACAATTTCTGTAAAATTATTACCAATCTGTCTAATTAATGTTAATTCATGTTTCTGTAGGCCTGAGCATACATACAAAGACTTTTATATATTAGTATGCATATAGTTAATACTTGTATTTACAGCAAACTTATAATATGAATAAATGATTGGTTTAAACAGCTGAAACATATTTGCAGTTACATCAAGAGTATGTTAACACTTATTAAGAGTATGAAGTGAAGACAATTATCAACAGAAATAGTAATTAAGTTTGTTTGTTTTAAAGTAACATAAAAAAAAACGAATAAAATACACTTACACTTTAATAAACGCTGTGAGATTCTTTAAAACAGTCCTAGAAGCTTGATCTAACAAAATGGAATGGAATTTGTTCATCTCTTGCATTGCATGTATCATCCGATTTAGGGTAGCCATTACCGGTGGATCTTCCGAGAAGCTCCCAGTCAAATCCCATAGAGCATTTGTAAAAGTGCTACAAAAGATAAAATATAATTAATTAAAACTATGAACTGTTTTTATAATTGTGTACATGTGACTTAATTAAGTTACCTGCTATTATAGATTTCAAATCAATACTGTTGTTAAAGATGATCTTATCATTGAACGTACATACTGACTTTGATATGGTTTAGTTGTATTAATAGCAAACAATATCAAGGAAACATTTGTAGAAATGATAATCGTAATTTGATAAAAAATAACATTCATTTCATTCTTATGCTCAATTAACTCATAAGATACTATCAAGCATACAAAATAATTTATCAAACCAAGCATAATATAATGATTAAGAAAAATACATACATTATTTTAAATTACAGTGGATTTCATTAATAACGTCCTTGGTTATAGCGACATGAGACTTACATCTCTTGAATTTAAAGCATAGTAAATTCATTCGGCTATAACGACATCTGATATAGCGTCAATTTTGGATATAGTCATTTGTTGTTATAAACCATTTGTGACAAATTCCATGTGCATATTGTGACTAGAGTTTGAAAAAGCAAAAAGGACACTCATTCATAAGACTATTAAGTTTTCTTATCCTTTATTAACATTTACAGATGGCCAGATATGCTGGCTTTATTTGTAAATTGGACTACTGGGCACATGTAAAACGTTGAACAAAGGCAATAATCATGTGAATATTGAAGAAATTACGAAAATGGAATACATCTTATAGTGTATACAAAAAACTGAAATTAAATAATGCCCTATAACACATTTTTTCAAAGACACCCGTGTATAATATACATAGATGGATAAATAAATAAAAATAAATTTTCTTTCTGCTATTTTGGATATAGCGACAACATTAAAACGATCCCTCCAACATCATTATAACTGACATCCACTGTAGTCTAAAAAATTATAAACTCTTTTAATACATTTAAGTAAACAAAAAAGAATATAATACTGGATGTCTGTATACATTACACATTCATACAAATCGTTCTTAAAATTAAGGTCACTTATACTTCATATGGTAAAATAAAATATTATAAGAATGTATTGTAAAAATACATATATACATATATTATAAATACATATAAATATATAAAAATAATTATAATAAACAAAAAAATGAAATATAAAAAAGAACATATATTTGTGTGCAATATTTTAAAACCAGACATCATTCTGAATACTTTATACAATATACAATACACATACAATACAATATACATAATATACGAAAATATAAAATAAAACTCACCCTCTGTGAGTCATGTAAACTTTGCCCGATTCTATCATTGCCGAACACGCTTTTAAAACTTTATCCAGCTTCTGTTCTAGACCATCGATACTCGCTTCCTCAGTCTCTAGTTGCTCCCTACAAAAACAAACAGGATAACAACACAATAATCAGCATTCACAACGCGTACTAATTTTCACTTTCTACGATTGTACAAACATTAATATTTAATTGTTTACATAGTACCTAAACTTAGGGGAGTCTCTGAGACACTCGTCGAAATCTATAAGCGGCTTCATTATAACATAAAAATGAAATTTTTATAAATCGACGTATTTCATTTCTTATTTAGAAAATTGAATAAAAAATATGTGTCTGAAAACTGAATCGACCTTCCCCTTTTGACATCAACTGACAGTGACATATGGTGACACTGACATTAGCCTGCCATAGAACTTGGAACGATATTTTTTTTTGTCTCTGGCTAATACATTCAGAAACGAAGATAAAGTATTACTATAACAGAAGAAAGACACAAGTGAAATATTATAAGTAGGTGTGTCACGTCGACTACAATCAAGGGTAGTTTGCCATATTTATACTTAATCATGTTTCACCATCACGACAGAGCGGTTGCATGTACTCATTTTAGACGATCCGTATAAATCGTGTAATAGCGGTTTATTGTCTAGTTATGGAATAATAAATAAGGGAGTATAATCTATTATATTTACATAAAATGAATCCTTTTCAAAATTGTTTTAAAGTTTGGAACTTTATTATCGTTAAGAATCTTAAGATAATTTTAAAAATATATTTTAAATTAGCAGTTACTCGCTGTTCAACTATAATAGCGGCAAGCTATGTTGGCCGTTTTGACGTATGTCCACTCATTGAGCTTCATATTAATTAATAACTACGTTCAAACATAGTTACTCGTTATGATCATTTACGTAATTATCATAAGGTGGACGTTATTTCGCACTTCCGCTTGGAAATATTTGGCAGCTGGCCAAAATAACGTTCAACCTAATTTTTTATGATGGATTTCCGTAAAGTCCTCCGTCAAACAAACAGTTATTACATATTTCAATATTAAAAGAAATAAATGTATATATCACAAATAAATGTATATTTATTTTTGTAATATAACAAATTATTCTCTATTGAGTTAGAGGTACAAAAATGTTTCATGGTATTACCGATATCGACTAAAAATAGAATACACTTCGTTCAAATCATCAACGTCCGTATATCGCTATGAAAGATACAGGGTTCAGATTTCAGATAATTAACGGTTATCGAAATGCCGATCTTTTTGACGCCATCTATAAAGTCGTTCTTAAGTAAATATTCTATTCGTAAATTAGGTATGCTAAATTAATGTAAACTAACGTATAGATAACAAATATACAGTTCAAGATTTATTTGCGTAGGAAGCGAACTATCACTTCTAAAAGACATACTAAAGGTTTGCAGGCAAGTCTTTTAGTGGAAAGAGATTGTAATCAACGACTTTTATTATATCAAATTGCAGCGAATTTCAAGGATAGTCATATTAAAATTCATATGACCTTTGTAATAGTTTTATATAAGTACATAAACTTGGTATACACATATAGTCCGTTCAGTGTACGTTGCCCCTTTTCTTTACGTTGCCACTATTGACAATCTTGTACAATTGTAATGTCAATCAACTGACTTTGACTATCGCAAAGCGCGGTCAACTCTCTCTCCAGACATCTCGTTTATTCAGAAAGTATGCGAAAAAGAATACGGAAACAAAATGTATATATTAAATATATGTCAACTTTGACAAGGAGTTTTTAGTGGCATCTTTGTTGTACTCTCATATTTTATTATATACCTATTATGTAATATTGGTGGTATCCAGCGTAATATAGCTTGTATATTTTGCATAACTAAATGGGTAACAATACCATGGAGCATAAATTGTGAGACGCTACAAAAACTCCCTGAAAAGTTCTAACAATACAAGAGATTCATCATCTTATTGAAAACATAACGAGAAATTTTATAATATAACTCACTTGATTTGGTTATCAAAATAAGAACCAGAACACTTTAAATTAGACAAATTTGAAACAATATAAATGTTGACATAGTAATGTTCGGACTATTTTTCATATCCATGTACCTTGTACCAGTTATATCTCACCATAAATTTTTATCAGTAACGAATGTAGAAATATAAAGAATAGCAACATTTTATAAGTATTTATTGTAAAAATATAAAATTCTAAGTACAATTCGATTATACAATTTTTTATTTTGCCTTTCAACGTAACGCATTGAATTTCTATGAAATTTTTATAACGATTAGTATTTGTACAAAGTGATTAAGTTTCTTTTTCTTGAAATAGAGCCATCGCAGTTCCGGATCCGGCATATTTTGAAGTCCAAATACCTTTACTATACACTTATGACTCACATATTATTATTTGGAACATAATAAAACCGAAGTTAACTATGAAACGAAAAAGCGACATAAAAGATATAAACTTATACATACATAAGATTTAACGAGCGAAAAAACGAGATAGAGTACATTAAACAGTGTCCCTTATATTCGCGATCTCTTCATTGTATATTACACACCCTAATACTAGCTCTGATTTGAGCGTTGTATGTATGTGTGCAGGATATTATGAAGCCTTGGGAAAAGACGATCATAATAAGCGTATCGTATTATTGTTCACACGTATAGTTTATATACATACATTATCATTTTTTTAAGATGTCATTTCTACCGCGAGTGAACAGCACGAATAATTTTTTTTTCATGCAAGCCGAATGAAAAGTTAAATCACGTGTCCATGGAGACATCGCGCGACAATTGTATGACAGAGGCGCATACATACATAAAAGTATGCACCAAAACAAAAAAAAAGTTAATGCTATAGAGATCAGAATCTAACATTTAACTACTATTATTAGTATTTAAATGTACAACGACAAGTACCCATGGACGGCGAAGATGAACACAATGGCTATTCAAAAAGTCTATTACGAATTTAGGCGTTATTTTACACCCTTGACCATCTGGGTAGATCAGAAGTACTTGAGTCAACTTAAAATATCATAAAAATTGTTTGTGTGTAAATACTTCATTGCAATGTTTACAATTACATCTGTTAAAATAATAATATGAAAAATAAGCCTGTAAATTAGTTTTTTTCAATGTATGCTAGACATGTCGTATAAAAGTAAAAGTGAAAATATTAACATAATATAATTGAACGGACCACCATAAACAAGTAACAATATAAAAATATACAATATTATGGTTCTAAGTATCCATTTTCTCTGATGAGACCCTAATCAAGTTCATTATTATTCAAACATTTTCTTTTCGATGGACATAAAGTTTATTGCTTATCACATCTGAATTAATTAAATATACTCTTTAGTGCACAGAAGAAAACAATATTAACAACATTTTTCTAATGTTATATTAAGTTCTGAATAAGGTATAAATAGGACTTATAATTTAAAATAAAGGCCACATGCTTTTACTCAGTGTGGGCATTAGCATACCCATGATAACAGTCGATATGAGATTCACACTGTGATTGTCCAAGATATTTCTGCCAGAAATATGTTTCACTGCCTTGACTAGAGTGATTCACAATTCTTCCATTTTCATCTAATCCTGTAAATAATACAATTTAACATGAATTAGGATAAGTGAAATAGAAAAATTAAAAATTATATTATTGTCTATAAAACTCAATAATTCAAGAAGTTTTAACAAAAATTCTTATTTGCAGTCCGCGTCATAGTTTTTGACCGCTCTGAACTAGATGCGCAGAACACAAATTTGGGTATCAGAGGGACGCGAAAGAGGCTGAAAGCTGAGCAGGCACGCCCGAGCGTGTTCCACGTCCCAATTGCATACATGACGATACGTGTGCCAGTGAGAATGTTAGTTGCAATAGACTCTAATTGAGAATAGTTTTTTTGTTGTTAATTACATGTTAATGCTGCTATTTTCTTTCTATTCTTTTTATTTTTCTTTCTTGTTGGAAAAAATGCTGCCGAAGACTGGAAAAATGGCGAGAAACAGTGGAGAATTGGTGAGAAGCAGTGGAGAATTGGTGAGAAGCAGTGAAGAATTGGCGAGAAACACTGAAGAAGTTTGGTTTAAAGATTAGTAGGATCAAAACTGAACATTAATTCTGGAAGTTTGGAGATCCATGCAGTTTTTATCATATTGACTTAAATGGTGTATCCTTACCAGCCTGTTCCAATTTTAGGTACCGAGGTTCATTGATTCCAAACGATGGTTGTATAGACAAGGACGTGAGGAATACAATAAAGACAGGATGGATGAAATGGTGAATGGTATGTGACCCACAAATGCTGTTGAAACTCAAGGGAAGGTGTATAAAATTATAATAAGACTAGTTGTGTTATAGTGCTGGGCTACGGAAGAGACAGATGAGAAACAATTGAGTACATGAAACAGAGATGTGAATATTAAGATGGATGCGTGGTGCAATTAGAATGGATAAAATTAAAAATGAGTATGTCAGAGGAGATTCAAAATAGTATCAGCGACAGAAAAAATGATGAGTAATAGGTTAGCATGGTACAGGCATATTATGATAAGAGATGAAAGTTATGTAAGTAGAAAAGTTTTGAGTATGGAGGTAGAGGGATATGAGAGTAAAGGAAAATCGAAGGTATGGATGAATTTTATAAAAAAATGATGGGTATGAAAGGTGTGAATACTGAGATGAGATTTGACAGGGGAGAGTGTAATTGGAAAATATGTTGGGCTGACCCTACTTAGGTGGGATAAGGGTAAAAAGAAGAAAATTTATTATTTGTATTGTTACTTATTGATATTTGTTATTATTAGAGCACACACTCATTTCGCAAAATATTTATTTTTATTAATTAATAGTATCCATCATTAATACAAAAATCAGAAGACTTACCAGAATACTGTAATGTAGCACCAAGCACAGAATCAATTAGACTGCCTAGTAAACCAGCTAGAGCGCCAAATACGATCATAGGCCATTGCGGTGGAGCATAGGCCCAAAGAACTTGGTCCGAGAAGCAGTAAATCGCACAATACTGACTAAGTCCCACTAGGAGCCCTCCGATTGTACTAAAAACTGTTCCTAACAAACTGACACCTCCATTTGTTCCTTTTGGTACCTTCTTCCAATTAGATATTAAAAATGGATCAGAAGTTGAAAAAACTGTCCCCAATTCTGATGCCCAAGTGTCACCATTACAGCATGCAAATACACCTGTTAAACATTTTTTCATTAACTACGTAATTGATTACATGACAAAACACGAAGCAATGAATGGCTGACTGGTTAAGTGTGTTCTGACATTCCATCAATCAAAGTAGGTTCAAATCCTTGCAAATGACTCAGAGCTTTTAGTCAAGGAAAACTTTGTGTTGAAACCATACCATGATGGCAGGATGTTTTCTAAATCTAACTGGATAGCTATCACACTCAAATTGAAAAATTTGTAGCCAAAGCACATACAAGCTGTGATTTGACATGTGCACTTGAGAGCCAGCCCCTCTAGGTCTAACATGTCTACCATCTTGGACTAGATTGTCAGGTGAGATTGTGATCAAATTGTAATACTTTAAAGAATTAAAAAAACTGCTTATAAACTATAACAAAAACTACAAAAAAGAAAGAAGAAATATATAAAATAAATTTAAAGACATACAAAAAATTAGCATGTTGCTGATTTGAAATGTTTAAGAATATGGATTTATTTACTGCTGTGTAAAGATATGAATCCTAATCTTATACTCTATTGAGATCAGAAAAAAATATTCCATTGAGTTATATGTAATATACCTTTGTGAATATCTATCCAATATTAATATTTGATTTTAGTATTTTAGGCACACTGAAATGTAAACTTTACTTTCTGCAACTTCTTTTAATAAATCAATAATGACCATTAATAATTATTATTTAAAAATGATATTCTCTCATAGAGATAACCTTTTTTAGATAGTCAGAACTAAAAAGCAATTGCAGATTATGGGTATGTACAGCCAACCCCAAAAGGACCACTCTTGAGGCCTGTCCTGAAAGATTGTTACCATTTTAATAACCAAATTCTTCAGACAAGAACAAAGAAGTTAACACTGCTCTTTGCAGCAAATATAGATGTCACAGTGGTATTACCATAGTTAAACATTACATGAGTTGTACTACTCTTTACTCACTTAATCAGTTTTTAATCTGTCCTTCTGGCTAGTCCTTACAGTATATAAATATTTTATTTAGTAAACTATGTATAAGAAAATATATAATTCACAAAAGTCTCTGTAAACAGTTTTATACATTAATAAAAATGGTATTTGATTTAAGTACTTTGTATATTCACTCACTCACCCATAACTCCGATTGCTAGCCAAGATGCTCTATAGTCTTTTACAAAGTCTATAGGTCTTTCAGATGCACCAACATCTAGTAAGTACAACAATGCGAGTTGAGTTGCCATACCGGAATTGCACATTACTTGAATCCAGTTTCTCTGACCACCTATAATCAAATTACGAAATATTATTAACTTGGCCATAATAAATATAATAACATTGTTGATCACAAGTATGCATTTGTAATTTAAGAGTTATTATATTAATAAACAACATATAAATATAGGTATATATGCATTTACATATCTGTTATTAATTATAAAAGAGATGAGCACCAGTCTTATAAATAATATATTTACATAATGGAATCACACTTAGACTCATATTGCAGAAGTGAAGCAACTCTATAATATGGAATAAATAATGCAATTACAATGAGCAACACATACAGTACTATCTAGCTCAGCGTATGTTGTTTTGTTCTGTTAGTTAGTAAATAAGTTAAGGAAAGCACTATTTATCATTACTGTACACCATTGCCAAAACTCAACAAACACATTATAAGCATATTACCTCGATTCTTTATAAGAGATAGGTTGTGGGAGACCAGAGTTTTCATGATATTAAAAATTGGTTGTAATAAACAGCAGTTAATAGTTAATAGCAAGCTATAAGTAACACCACCTTAAGTTCCTTATAGGCTAGCATACTTTTTTCTATAACATAGAAAAATATATAGTGGGATCATGATTATTTTTTAATTCTAGATAAGAATTACCTAAATACGTTGTAACTGAACGAAAGCCATGAAATTAAAAAAATTACCTGGAAAATTAAATAATACATACCTTCTACAAAATCAGCTTCAATTTTTCTTTTTAAATGTGGGCGAACTTTTGTCGCTCTTGAAGAGGTCATAAAGAATGTGAATAATGCAGCCAAGAAGCCATAGTTACTAAGAGTGAGCACAAAGGCTACCATGAAACCAAATATAGCTCCACCTAGGTTTACACTCTTTCTCTTATATCCATAGACAGCCACTAAAATTGGAATAAAACAGGATACCATCCACCTTGCAGGCGATATCACCAATGGTTCTGAAAAAAAAACGAACATATAATTTTAATAGTTTGCAAATATTACATTGTACAGTAATAGTGACATAGACATTGTTTAACTTAATTTGAGTCAATTTCGACACATAGTCCAGAAATACAGGTTATCATTCTAAGACTATAAATTTTAAGTAAATATATATGATTGTATTTATTAAGCATTAACATGCATAAATTTGGATGACAAAATACTCAAAAAACTACGAATCATAATTGTACAATTTTAAACTTATAATTTCATTATCTGTAATAAGTGCCATAAACCCCTCGGTTGATTTTTTAAGACCCAGATCTAAAATAGCAGATGTTTTCATTTATTTTTTCATTGTCATAACATCATATTTTGTAAATGTCATAGTTTAGAAAAAAGTTTGTACAAATAAAAAAATACATTTTGCATAAAAATTATAGTTTTACAATACATCATTTGTTATTTTTCAAAGCCTTGTAATAAATCAGGTATTATTTAAACGTATGCTGCCAGCAGTATGTTGACCTATACCTCATGGGGTCTACATTCTTTGGTATGGAACTTAAACTTTTATAATTTTGGACAGCCCAGGAGTTAATAAAATAAATCAATTTTACTCACATAAATAAATAACCTTGAGTATTGTACAAAATTTTATGTATATACAAATACGAGTTGCACTTCTATATTTTACAACATAAACGCAGTTCAGAAATGATTTTCTTAACATATGAAAATAATATAAATGTTTTAAATACAATTATATATTACCATCAAATCCTCTGTTTTCTGCAATGTATTTGGAATATATAAGATTTATAATCCACATAGACATTGATAATGGTATAGAAGCTGCACAAATAAATACAGTTAAAATGTGATCATCCTTCATCTTGTTACTTTCAGACGACATATTTTATTTCCAAATTGATCGTCGATTATAATTAG
Organism: Antheraea assamensis; assembly: GCA_035772565.1. Taxonomy (NCBI): domain Eukaryota; kingdom Metazoa; phylum Arthropoda; class Insecta; order Lepidoptera; family Saturniidae; genus Antheraea; species Antheraea assamensis. Next base: position 170,097 of record JAQQSE010000060.1, read on the forward strand.
AAAACATAAATTTTATGCTTCGTTGATAATAAAATCGAAGTCTGAAAAACTCATGAGAAAAACAAAAATAATTTATACCGGTCACCGGGCCAACTACACTGACATAATAAATACCCACAGAGTACATTAGACATACCTAGGGTAGTATATCGCACCTCAGCACGATCCACAGAATAATATTACTTCTGCACGATCCCATGTCGCCCCAACCAAAAGCGGCATCCGATACATCGTGGGGTTTTAGTCCGTGCGAGTCGGACATAACCCACTCTCTCCCCCGAGAGGGTGAGTATCCATAAAGGATTTTCCCACGATAATAAAAAAAAAGGATATCGATTTAAGACCAAGTAGTTGAAGTATCAATGTTGAATCAACCCAGTGGATTGATATCTGAGCCTATAAGATCGTGATTATTTAAAAAACATAATAATTTACAATTAATTCAACTTAATCAAACATACGACAGTTTTTAACCCCATTTAACGTAAACAGGATAGATGGCTGTATGACCTCAATTCTCTTAACAAATCCTAGGTTGGTTTTTGCTGTGGGATAGCTAATGCAACAACTTTAAATAGAGATTTATAGATTTTTTATTTTTTCTATATTTCTAATTAACCGAATATACATTTTTTGAATAATAAAATGATCATTTCAAGACAGAAAAAGTATTTGCAAAATAAATAGTAAAGGAAAAACAATTAATATTGTTGGTTTTGGTTTTTTTTTAGCAAAAGTACATGAAATAATAAGCTTTTATGAAACTTAAGTACAGGCATGTATTTATCTCGTAAAATATTGAATTACATATTTACGTAATTTTTACATTCGTAATTTTGTCTTATTATTTTACTAGATGCAAGTGGCCAATGGCATAAATATTCTTAAGGAAGCCGAGTATCTATACTAATATTTAAGTTAATTATCATTAGTTAACACTATCTTGTGGAATTGTAATAAACAAAAATACTTGCATAGCAAATTACCAAAGATAAAGCGTAAATGAAACGATAAAGGATTCAATAGTGAATTTTAAAATTTAAATATGAGATCAATGTAGTAATCATTTAACCTTGAAGTCTTGAAGGTGAAGTTTGTAAGTTGAAATATGTATCCCGTTACATTGGGCAATGGAGCGAGAGGAAATGTTAATATAAGAATAACATCGAAACAAAGTATTCTTGTTACAACAAAAATAAAAGAACGAAAATATAGTACAACTTATAAAAAACAGGTGCTTGTACAGTTATATCGGTGCTATTTAGGTACTTTTTGGGTAGACCTAGGTGTAGAAATAAGCTCCATAACAATATTTATGATGCGCGTTTTGCGAACTCTACATATATGTGGATAAAGCGGAGTCAATTAAAAATTGGCTGAATTTAAACAAAGTCTTAACTGTTAGTTACAACCATAGATGTTACAACATTTTAAAGTATTAATGTCTTTAGCTATATTGGTACATTTTTCGTGTTAATAAAAATATTAATTTGAAAATTTATGTGCTTATTTGCTCTAAAGGCCATAGAGAGAAATTAAGATCCTGGAAATTTCAGATGTCTAACTTACTCGGTTTTTGAGAAAAAATAAAACATATTAAAAAAAAAAGAAATAAAAAACAATTGATCTAAGCTTTTAATATATTTTGGAGGCTTTTACTGCACGAAATATTTTATAAGAAATTAAGTTTTATTCTCATTTTAGTAAATTTCATCTGGCGACACTGATGTTCTGTCAAGTGTGTAAAATACGGATATCTCTTTGTTTTGCACACAGTAATGTGGTACTTAGGTATTCAAACAATAGATACATAATTTTACTATAGAAATTAATGACTCATTTTAACTTACAGTGTGCGAATGAATTTTATGTATATAGTAAGACCAGTGTACATAACTTTTATTTTGTTTACATTGGTGCTGAAGTGTTTCAAAAAAAGTTTCGTAAGAGGGAAACACGGTATGGTTTTATAAATCATTATTAGTTCACTGATGACATCAACTATAGAAGAATGTCCCATAATCAACTCGGATATAGAAAACGATGTAACTAGTAGTCGTAGGAATCTAGTCGAAGATGATTACGGTAAGTTTGTTTTTGTTGACATTATTGTGATTTTAGGTCAATTTTAAGGTCATCTATTTGACTATGACCAATATTTAAATATTTTCATAGAACCATGTGGTGTTCATGATATTTTGTGGGTGTTTTTTTTCCTTCATAGATTCTTTTGAGTAATCACCTCTCAATTATCCGAATCCAGAATAACTGGCATATAATTTTTGTATTTTCATCAAATGTCATAGCTCTTCTGGAGATCTTTGCTTTTATATTATTTTTTTTTAAGTTTATTTTCTTAATATTGTCATTGTTAAAATTATTCATACTGCCTACTACAGTAAAGTGTCGTAAATAAAGTCAGGTTGTAATAATAAAAACAAAGGCTGTCTGAATATCAGCAAACCCTGTAATATAAATGTATAAATTTAATAACTAAATAAACGATTTTAAATAATTTAATAATAATAATACTTACTTCACAATGAAGTAAACAAACATTTAAATGTGAAGTTCAAGGTCGGATCTGTTTTACCCTGTCAAATTGAAAACCTTTTTTCATGTAGTATTAGCAGAATATACACAGAAGAGTCATTTGTTGATTTTTGAGTAAATTCTTAATTTTACTACTTGCCTGAAAACTAAGTACTTCTTAGTTTTGAATCAGGTTAGCTCTATGAAAATGCATGTTATTATCACTATTTATATTATTTACCATAATTCATGATTGAGTTATACTTGGTAATTCCAGTGATAAAAAAAAGTTATATACTTCTTATTTTAGTGGAGGAAACAACAGGATGGATCAAGTGTCGAACAATATTGGGCATCATGGGCTTTCTGGGCTTTGCCATTGTCTATGCAATGAGAGTCAATTTAGTCCGTTGCCATAGTCGCAATGGTTAATTCGACAACACCACAACCATCAAATGATTCCTCAGTAGATGTGTGTCCTGCGAGTCCACCTAGCAGCAATTCTTCATCGACAGTAAGTATTTAATAATACATTGTGCAAGTGAATTAAGTTATTAATTTTTATTTCTGTCATAAATAACATTATTTAATTATTATTATTTAAGAACAGTAGTATGTATGAAGATATGCAACAACATTTCAATATAAATATCTTGTTAACATTTAGTATTGATATAAAAATCATCTAAGAATTTGTAGATATCAAAAAGGCTGAATTATGCACTAATACATTTTGAAAATTATTAAATTGTTAATTTCAACTGAATATCAAAGCAAGTCGAAATTTACTACAAGCCTGTAACAGTAATATTAAAACGGAACTTGTCTTAGGTACTCTTTTGCTAATCTTAATTTTTCCTTCTAGTTTTTTTCTTATATTGTATTTTTTCCCAGTTTATCTGGCAGCCCTGTTTAGGAGGTTAAAAGTTTGATTAAGTCATTGAACTAATTGGAATTTAGAGGAAGCTGCATTTTTTAATTTTTAATTAACAGTCAATTTAAAACAAAAAAGTTATTCTTATCACAGTTATATTATGTGCTGGATAATTATTTACAAATTGATAATGGTTTGATTGACCTTAATAATTATGTAGTTTGTATAAAGGTTCCTATGTATATGACAAATTAAGATCACATATTATGCAGCAAAGTAGGAAATTATTAACATATAATAATGATGTAGTGACATAATTAAAATCATTTAAGCATTTTTGGAATGTAGATATGCTTTCGTATCTTGAGATATCCGATTTTTTGTTTTAGAGACCTGGTGACTTTAATTGGTCTGTACAGCAACAGAGTGTAGTTTTGGGATCATTTTTTTATGGATATGTGTTAACACAGGTAAAGATTCATGTTGTATCAATTGTAATTATATTATAGAACCTCAGAATTAATTTCTTCTATTGAATTGTGGAATTAGTGGAAACGCTATATTCTGGTATACTCGTACCTTTAAATTGGTCTGAATTGGTTAAAATTGTGGATATTGACTTCCAATGTTTGAAGCAAAAATAATGTTATTTATTAAATTAGTTGATAAAGTGAGTCTATGCACAGTTGTGGATTCTGGCAAATATTGTTGGGAAGGATGGAGCTCAACTACTGGAAATATTTTAATTTGATTAAGCCAGATTGTTTATGTATAATAACAACTGGAAAATAGTATTTCTTCTTGGTATATTTTGAATGACACCTCATGTATTTAAACAGTAGAACTATTTCAATGACCTCATTTTAACAAAATAGTTTATGTAATAATGTATTAATTAAAATAATATACAGTAATACATATTATTATATGGTTTTAATTTATCTACATATTTTACAGGTTCCAGGTGGAAGAATAGCAGAGATCTATGGTGGGAAACTTGTGTATGGCTTAGGAATATTTTTCACTGCAGTATTCACGATACTAAGCCCGATAGCGGCATACACAAACTTTTATTTTTTCATTGTGGTCCGTGCATTAGCAGGATTATCGGAAGGAGTAACATACCCAGCGATGCATGCTATGTTAGCTAAATGGATTCCACCATTGGAGCGATCTAAATTTGCTGCTTATGTTTATGCAGGTATTAATATACACTAATATATATATCGATGTTATAGCAGACAGTAATAATTTTTGCGAGTGAAACAGATTATTATAAAGGCGGGACCACCACATTAAGAGGGCGTGCTATAAAATGTCAAAATATTATTTGAATTATTTTTGAACTATGTATTATTTCAAGTTAGATGGTCTAGTGGTTTGACCAGTGGAATATCAATTCTATGTCCGCAAATTCGAACCTCGGCATGTACCAACGATTTTTTCGGGATTCACGTACACTTACTAAATTAAATTGGTAACACTATTGGTTGACTGTGAAGGAAAACGTCGTGAGGAAACCGGAACCTGAGAGATGTTTTTGTAGTACCACCGTATGTGGGAAAATATAAAACTGTGTATTTCTCGGAGTTTAAAATCGCCAATATATTGTTTCTTACGTTCATACGTTTCTTTGGGAAGAGGCTTATGGCACTGCAGTAAGTTTCTTGCAGGCTGATACAATGACGATGCTTTTATGTTGTTATTTATTTATTATTTCAGACATTTGATTTTGGATTTCATTATTTTTATCAGGTAGAAAACAGATATTTTAGCTATTACTATTAGTTTTTTTTACATATGATTGATTTTGATAGTACGTAATCACTGTTATCCTTTACCTTTCTTGTTTATCATCCATATCGTCCATCTTTATACCTTTACTAGTACGCGAGTGGACAAAGAAATGACGCAAGCTGCTAGTTTACTGGAGTTGGGGGCGATAGGTACTGTGGATCTTATATGCTGCACTGTGTCGTTCTGCTTTAATGCAGTCCCATCTTTATTGTATGCTATAAAAGTACTAAGATCAGTGCCGTTGTACCGTTGTTGGGTTTGATTCACTATTATGATTTTAAAGTATACGAGTATAATGTGGTATATTAATAAAGTTTTTTTGTCGAAAGTTTATTTTTGTGCAACAAATCAGCTGTTTTATTAATCATATTTTTTTTCTCTTATTATTTCATTCATATAGGATCAAATATTGGAACAGTAGTCACATTGCCAGTATCGGGGTGGTTATGTACCCTAGATTTCGCGGGGGGCTGGCCCCTCTGCTTTTACATATTCGGTAGTCTCGGTGTCGTCTGGTTCGTTGGGTGGTTGTTCTTTGTATACGACTCGCCACAGAAACACCCCAGGATATGTCCGAAGGAGATTGAATATATCACGTGGAGTATTGGACCGACTCAGGTGAGTTGATAAATATTACGGTATATTAGATGATAAAAGATATATAGAATGAAAATGTTACCATATTCGTTGGCGTATTTTGTTAACCAGATCAAAAAATGTTTTCAATGTAGGATAAGTTGTATTTTATTATATTGTGTTTCCTTGTTTTTGTTTTTGGTTAAAGTTATTTATTTTTTAATAATATCGATATTTCTGAATCGATTTATCGAATAACTATTAATTTATAGATTCGATATATAACATTTTAGAATTAATTATATAGATATATTCTCTAAATAGACACTTCTATTATACTAACAATAGTAATTGAGTTGTGTAAAATTAAATATTATAAATACGAATGTGAGATTGTTTATTTGTTTTGTTTCGTACGCTTTCATGCCTTAATTATCAACCGAACACCATGAAAGCTTGCGTATACGTTGTTAGAGGCACAGAGAAACTTCTAGAAGAAAGGCAATATAAAATGTTTTGAAAATTCGAGTCTCACTTAAGTGCCAATGGCAGCGATCGTTTTTGTATTAATTCTAAATGTAATTAACCGATGTGTGAGTTTTTCAACGTGTTGGCGCGTTTTAGTCTTTAATCTAGTACCCTTCTTTTTACCATTGATATTTTATTATTAATTTGACTGCTCTGTTATCCATAATTGTAAATAGCTAACTCCACATATGTAGTTGAATTTTGCAGTTCAAAGTTTATTATAGCATTAGTAAACAATTATGAGTTTGCTTGGAGCTATTATCAGTAATATAGGACGAGAGTGAATCACCTCGACCTTACTCGTGTTACATACGCGCTAACGTTTGTAAATTATTGAACAAATCAAATGATATTTATTAACAACGCTTGACATACTAAAATGTTATCGAATGCACCTAAATGTTGTTGAAATATAAAGTATGCAACTTTAGCTATTTCTTAGAAATTAATTACAAAAGTAAAATACTCGTACAACATAACCTATACGAGTATAATCATGAGTCAGTAATAAATTATTTAAAAAAAAATTAAATTTAACTATATATGCATATTAGAGTGATTTGTATTGAACAACAATATTTTTTCGCTCTAAGAGCAAAATATTGATCTATTAACTGAAAAAAAAACTCTGAAAATCTAATAGTTTTTTTTTTCATTTTAGAGTTTTTCTGTATACAATACATAGAAAGTTTAGGATTTTTTCAATTCCTTATAATTAAGCGGCATTTGATGTAGTAGTAATGGACCAAAGCGCAATTTATAGACAATTAAAACTTTTTTTAAATTACTAATTGACGTCAACTCATATATTTTGGTATATACACGTAATTCGAATAAATTCAAAATTTGCGAAACAACTTATGTGCGGGAGAAATGGTGGTACGCGCAAGTACTCATCCAGATAAAATAGTTCCTATGAAGAAATTACAAAATATAAAATATTGTCACCGGAACGAAATCTCGAGGAAAAAAAAATAAAGATTTCAAATTATATTTAATGCCAAGTAATAAGAAAATTTAAACTCCAAGAGAGTCGTATTAATAGTCGTTAATTTCGTCTAGTTCTACAGTAGTCCATTATGTACTTCCCTAATATCACAGAAGTACGTATACGAAAATGAATCGTATGTCTGTGACAAAAGACATACTAATAAATAGCATATTCCATTTTCCTTTGTACATGTGAAAGATATATATAAAATCTTACAGGAAGAGAAACCGGCGATGTCGATACCATGGTGCAAATTTTTAACGTGTATTCCTTTGTGGGCCATACTCATAGCCCAGTGCGGACAATCGTGGGTCTTTTACACACAGTTCACCGAACTGCCCACTTATATGAACAATATATTACATTTCGATATCGTGTCCGTGAGTATTTGACAGTTTTTTCTTGTCTAATTTGTATTCGATATTTAAAACTTTTAAATTAGGGATGGGAAAAAGATTAGTATAAGTATCGATTCTTTATGTTTATATGATTTTCTACAAAGGCAAGATAATTGTTGATTCGATTTGAAATGTCAATTAAATCTTTAGTTTCGATCTCTTGAATTACTCGATACTTGCCTATCGACTATTAATTGTAATGTAAAATAATAATTAAAATGATATTGCTATCGTAGTAATTGTCATTTTTCCTTTCATATTTTAACATTTCTTAGTACGGCTTAATCGACAAAGTGTGCTTTTAAACTATTGAAAAGTATACATTTTGTATAAAATTTGGATCGAATTTATTATCTATGCGCAGTATTTTGTAAAATTAGTTAGCTGAAAACAAAATATAGCAAAGTTATTGTAACGATTTTTATCATAATCTCTAGTGTCATTCTATTAATTTACTGAATTAAAATGAGTTGTGTATTTATACAGAATTCAAGGCTGAGCGCATTACCGTACTTAACTGCCTGGATTGGAGGTATACTGCTGTGTATTGTCGCCGACTGGTTCCTAGCTAAGGGTTGGATTTCGCGTCTCAACAGTATGAAGTTATGGAACACTGTCTGTGAGTTGTAATTTAATTATTTTTTTTTATGTATATTGTACTTTTTAAAATACTCTCATTTGACTTTCTACGACGATGACGTAATTATCGGAAATCACGTGATGTACAATTGTTCGTAATGGGGTGGCGGAAAAGTCTATAAATGAGCCGGCAACTATATGACGTCATCAGTCTCGCTGTGAATGTGTATACGAATGTTACTCGATAGTTGTATGAAGAGAATATAAGCAATGAACTGTTTGAATGATGTTATCTAAAGCTTATAATTTTATATGGGTTTTAATGTTACGAACTGTGTACTCGTATATCTTCAATCTCGATATTATTGCCTTTATATTTTAATAAAAAAGGATATACTTTAGAGTCTGGTCCTAAAGTACATAAGTCGGTACACATCGGTGTACATATGACGACGGATGTGTAACGTTCAAAATGGTACTTTGATAGGCGGGCGTTAAAAAAATACCTATTATTTTAGACTTCTATTCGTATCCATGGTCCGCTTTGGATCGACCATTGAGCGGTCATAAAAAGATATTTATGTGCATGTAACCGAATAGCATATTCGGTTTGTTGTTGTTTGTAATTGTCGGGACAAGGTTGGCATGAGTTAAAATTTGGGTTAAAAAGCTTCATATAAAAATTGAATGAGTGAGTGAGACAAAAGATAGCAGAGAGATCTTTAAAAATATCGCAAAATGGATGTTCTGTTACCATTTCAGTTTATTAAATGGTCGTGCTGTAAAGATAAGATTTGGACTCATTATCTCTTTGATAGTACCTACACTCGGGCGAAGCCGAGGCGGGCGACTAGTTCTTGAACAAATATGAATATTTAATGGAATAGGGTAATAATTGTTTTCAGCGGCGTTCGTACCAGCTTTTGGGTTGTTAGGTATAGCGTGGGCGGGATGCGACCGCGTCTCTGTGATGCTTCTTCTCAGTATCACATCGGCCTTCGGAGGAGCTGCCTATGCTGGTCAGTATGTTTTCAATTTTGGCTTATTACCATACTGGTATTTCGAATACATCTTTCAATTTTAAGAAATGTTTAAATTTTTCATCTAAGACTAACAATGCATAGCATTCATTGAAGTCAATCTCATTATTCAAACACATTTCATTTATTTGTGAATTTCTTAAACTATTTAATTCATCTACATCTTCCACATAAACATAAGTAATCGATTAATAAAAATACAATAAAATAAAACTAGTATATCAGTTTAGACAAGAGTTTGACAACGTTCCTATGGTGTTTAAATTTAAAAACACTGCTTAAAATGTCTAAACAATGGCAAAATATTCTTCTATAAATCAATTTTTTTAAGCATGTGATCAACGCGTGTTTAACTCTTTTGCAATAAGACTGATTAAATCTTAGGGAACTTGGAGCTATCAATTAAGCTACACATTTGTGACGTCATACAGGTAACCAGATGAATCACATAGACTTGTCGCCGCAATTCGCCGGTACCATGTACGGTATCACGAATGCTGCGAGCAACATCTGCGGTTTCTTGGCGCCGTACGTCGTCGGTCATATCATTAATGCTGAACAGGTGAATTTTCATATAACGAGCATTCGACTGTACATTTTTTGTTTGTTTATTGTTTAATTAAATGTGCAGCGTATGTTTCTGTGACAACAATACGGTAGATTGTAACATTTGTAAGTGTAATATAATCAATATTTCGATTAAATGTCCCGTAAATAAGTATATGTATGTTTTGTCGAATAACTAAAATGTAGTCCTACTTAGATGTTTGCTTATTTAAGAATTTGTAGACAAACTAGTTTTCATGAATTTCATATTAAATTCGTATTTAATTTTAAAGATTAACATATACATGATTAAATTTTTTAAATATAAATATAGTATAACAGTTATATACAAGAGAAAGCTCAAAATATTATTAACAATATATAAATTCAAAAAGATATAAAAGTACTGTATATAAACAGCAACTAATAACATTGTGTATGTAAATACTTGTAGCTGACTGTATATAAACAGCAACTAATAACATTGTGTATGTAAATACTTGTAGCTGTAAATATTATACATACACACAAATACACACTCATATTTTACACATGGCAACCCTATGGTTATCATAGTGTATGTATAAGAAGTGTATGTGCAAATATGAGAGTATTTGTGTGTATGAGTTTACGTGTAAATATGAATATACGTGTGTGTATGGCTGCATGTGTTGTGTGCAAGAATTTACTTTTGTGCTAATTACGAATCTGTATGACGTCAAGAACTGTTGAGATTATTGTTATAGTACACATATTTCTTGTCAGCATACTAATAAACTATTAGAACGCTTTGTGCTTTGCCATATAGGATATAAATTAGTGACTAAGTGTGGTAAGGAAATAAATTGAGATTGAATAATTATGCTCCTCAGCAAACCCTGGGCCAGTGGCGTGAAGTGTTCTATTTAGCCACCGCCATAGACCTCGGTGCAAACTTGTTCTATTTATTCTTCGCCAGTACGGACGAACAGGTGAATTTATTTTTAACAATATTTTTTTTATACTTTAGAACATGAGTAAACTTATATATTGCATAATGCTTGTTTATTCACACGCTGTGCACAAGACCGGTTCGCTATTGTTATTGTTAAAAATAACAGGCAGCTGAAAATTATCAACATAATAATTATGCTTTCAATAATTTGTTAGGAATAATATATTTCATTTATTAACTGGTGTAATAATGAGCCCCTTTCGATATACTTCATTTTTTAGTTTAATTGTATAAATTAGTTGCATAAATATGCCAAAAAAAGAGTGTGTGCAATCGACGGATCCTCGTGAGGGACGTAGTTCTTTAAACCTTTTTCTTCGACACTCAATGTAATTCGATATGAAGATTTAGATTTTTTAACTATATATGTAAATTTACGTCACGTAAGGAAAAAGTGTTATACCCCTTCCACGAGATTCTCCATCTCTGTAATTTATTTTACTATATTTCCAATGCAATTAATATAAAATTTCGTTTAATATTGTAGGAAAAATATAAATTTATTAAAAGTAAGTTAAAAATAGTCGCACTTTACATTATATAAATACAATAGAAAGTGAATAGGAAGAAAGAGAAAGTTGCATGTAAAGGGTATAACGTTTTTTACTTACGTGACGATTTCTTCCAGTCACCTCCTTATCGTAAGTCACTTTTAGGAATTTGGTTCAAAAAAATCATCGAAGTTAATATTGATTTTTCATTCTCCCAGGACTGGTCACGGCAAGATGACGATGATATGACGGCATCAGCTCCAGTTGAAAGCATTCTGTTCCCGGAATCGTAGGAAATAAAGTCGTATGGCAGACCCAATATCGTTCCACGTTAAATAATTAGGTGAATATTAATTCACATAATACTTACCCAGATCATCTTGATATAGCTTATTTAACTAATTTTAAAAATTATGTTTTCAGATATTATGTATTTCCTTTTTATTTTAGCTTTTTATGCATATAACTTGTCGGATATAAAATCAATAGATTTTGTTACTATCACCGACTATTTTTAGTATAATTATAAAATCGCTAATAATGCTGAAAATAGTGAATATTTTTTAATAATATTTCTTTTGTAATTCTAGTTAAATATTTTTTCCGTATTATGAAATATAATTATTTTGTTTTATAATTTTCACTACAGGAACATTTCATTGGTGCAATGTTTGCTGGAATGTATTTATAGTATGAATATGGTAGCAGATTATTCGTATAATTATGAGTAATTTATACGGATTTACATTTTTCTTACGTATATAGGACATATTATAAAGCCTGTGATATGTAACAATTACGAATAGCGTATCAAAACACAACTCTTAGACACAAATAAGTCGATATAATCGGCTAGTAGTATACAATTAATTTTAAACTAGTGAAAATTGTTATAAGTTTTAACATTAACAGTAAGTTTTAAAATAATCGATACAAATATAAAATCATATTTTAAAGTAATCGATAAGTTTTAAAATTATCGATAATTATTTAACATAATCGATTAGTTTTAAAATTATCGATTATTATTTAACATAATCGATTAATTTTAAAATTATGGGTAATTATTTAAAATGATCGATTAAAATTAGCTTTACTATTCACTATTCTGTATATTGTCCGGTAAAGATATTTATGTCAAGTAAATGTCGCTTGGTATTTAGATGTATTTAATACTAGGGAAACGGACTGCTCAAAATTTTGTATAGAAATACTAAAAAAAATTTAAATTATTTTCATACTGTAACCCGATAGCTAAAATACGGGAACGAGAATTTTTATGAATCACCATTTTAGATACCCTATTCATGTTCCCAGTCAGTAATCATGTTGTAAAAAAAACATTAAATAACTTTTCCTTTGCAATAAATTTAATAGATTATATAAGAACCTTGTGTTTACACATTTCTTTTATTAAATATAAGTTGCAATCTCATCTGAAACATGGTTCTATGCAATTGATTAATACATTTGTTTTAAATACATATTTGTTTGATTGTCCCGAACACTGATAAAAAAAGAGTTAATGCTAATTATATAACAGTAGTAATAGTTCGTATGTCTGGTATTTTTTATTCATCATTCGCGACTGTGAAAATTATTTCACTTGGCCGCCATTGTGGTGGGAACTTTCGAGAATCGCGCCTCAATTTATCGCTGGGTTTACCACTAAAATCTTGGTAAATTTTAATACTTGCTCGAACTTATCACTAAAAATCGAAGTAACTTTGTTCTGATTTCAAGGTAAATTCTATATAACACCAATGTAATGTAAAATACACATTGTATTGATATAAATAATTCTGAAAATTCAGTTGTGGATATTTTTGCCTTACAGAAGTACCTAAAAAGTTGATTCTTCAAAATGTATATTTTTCTATTGTACATTCTTAGTAAAGCACATGTCGAGAGTACTCCAGGGCCTAATTTAAATAAAAAGAATAGGTTTTTTCTACGCGGTTTACAATGAAATAATTGTATCGAACTTCCATTTGATCATAAACGCTATGTGAACTTTTAAAAGAATAATTATTTAAGTAGCTATTAATAAACTTGTCGTCTTTACTATGCCGTCTACTTATATGTCGTAGCGAAATGATATGATGATAATACTAGATATAATTCTATGTAAATTCTATCTATTGTAAAGTTACAATAGTTTTTAAATAGCTCAATTATTTTGTATATATATATATATGAATTTATTGTCAAGTATGTAAATCCCTTAGACGTTAAATACATATATAATGTATTGATTGTATGTTTTGTATTAGTATTATTTTTATGTAATAATTGCTATAATCAAAGGTTTACAGTTATCATAAAATTACAATCATAGAAATCAGGTAGTTTATTAATAGATTTAATTCCTATAAAGGTAGTTTTTTTTTTACAATTTGCCCCATAAATAAAAGCTTTGATCGTGTTGTCTCTGGTCCAGTTATAATATACATCTTGTTGAATAAAATCATTGCTGATAGTAAAAGGGGGTAAGAGGGAGGGGATGGGGGGGGGAGATTATGCTAACTAAAGGGTTATAATTGTATTGGTACAATTTACATTATTATGAAATACTGACTGCATTGTTTGGGTTATTTAATTATTTCTTCATTACCGTATGACGCGAATTTGAATATTGTTGGGGCTTTTTTTTTAAATATTGTTAGCGTTTTGATAACGTGTCTTTTATTACCCAGTAAACCTAGTAATGCTACAAATCTTATTAACAATTTTAAAATTTATGTCATTGCCTTAATAATAGGGAAAGTGATACCATAGAATTAATTCTATCACCAAATAAATGTAATTTGTTTTTGAGTATAAGTAAAACTAAATTCTATGAGAAATATGTTTCTAAGATTAATCATTTAAATATTTATTTAAATGCAGTTTGAATTGTTTACAAATATTTACAGAGTAACTCCATTTTACTTTGGATATATGTTCGTATATACCGAAAAAATTTTTTTTTCTTCAGTAATTTTCCTATAAGATTAATCATTAGCTCTCATATATAGCTTATTATGACTACTATAATAGTTACTACAACTAATGTAATTCCAAACAAATAAACAATCAAACAGACAGACAAGAAGGTTAAGGTTAGAAATTTCAAAGTTCAAGGCTCATCGGGAATTTTGTATAAAATTCGAAAAAGCATGTTAATAAAAATATAAGGAAAATGTCTGGTACGTCGGTCTGTAAATTTATAACTTTTGAATAGAAGAATGATATACATTTGATTTTCATGTCATGCAGCTAATCGTTAAAATTACTAACATAACTTTATTGTATTGAAGTAAATATAGATCTTAACATAAAGATGTCTTCGCTTCGAATGCAGTACTTATAATATTAAATACGTCTCCTTTAGTTTAGTTCAATATAATTATGTTAACCGGTTTTAATTATGACTTTACATTCCATCTGCTATAAGAATTATATTGGATTTCGTAATAAAAAATGATGTATCGAACCCTATATACACGGCTAAGATTGTGAACTTCTTTGGTAAGTTTATTTAAAATAATATAAAAATATGTATAAGATATTTATTTAGTGTATATAAAAATGTATTAATCAATAACACACCTTGACTTTTTCTAATATTCTACTAATATGTTCCTTGATTTCGCGTTTGGGGATACATTATCATGCAAATAATAATATATCTTTCTCTCAGTGTTATTATATCTAAAGATGAGAGTTATTGTGATTTTTACTTGGCACGCTAAGTCCAAACGTGATATTTATTACGCGCCCAAAACATATTGCTAAAATTAGAACGTTCTAAAAAACTGCACTGTACTGATTAAGTGCGATTTATCGTATTTTGCCGGTAAACGAAATAACTACGTGATATAACGACCTACCATTGCTATATAAAAATAGCATTTCGCAATAATCGCTGTTGTCTACGAATCGGTATATAAAAATCAAGTCTTTTTAACCAGTGAAATATATTTCAGTGTAGTTCGTTTTCGTCCACGAAATTGACGCCTAATTATATTCAGCCAATCACAGTACCTCATTTATTTTCATTTTTATCTGAAATCAATATTTTTAGTATTTCGTTTTCAATACGTTATACTTATAGCAGATTTATCGTATATAAAATTATAAACGAATATAATGTTTTTTGAAGTTCACGTTATAATAATTTTAATTATAACGTTATTGTTTTTTTTTTCTTTTTATGGCCAAGTATGTATTTTGTATCGTATTTGCGTTAAAAATTGCATTGTAAAACATTACGCTGAAATTTCATTTCGGAATTTTACTGCAATGGCTTCCAAAGAAGTTTTACTTCAATAAAAGTTTCTACGTTATCTCATATTGTACTAATTAATTCTATATATTTATTCATAGTATTGTTTGATGTAAACTACGCAATATTTAAAATATATAAATAAATTCATCAACAATAATCAAATAAACAAAAAAATTGGTAGTCTGTAAAGTCGGTTTACTGATGATAATTTTACGTGATAACGTTATAAGAAAACATTGATGAAAATTGCATACTTTTATGAATTGAATGACTTAATTATCATTATTTTGTATAATACAAAGTGGAACAGAGTTAGATGTGTCACAATCCCAACGCTTAGGCCTATCGCGCCTCTCTATCGCTTGTTCCGCGCTCTCACTTGCACGGTCGGCTCTGGCGGAACGTGACAATGAGTCATGGTTTTTCGTGCGTGCAGCTGGCGTTCATCGATTTATACAACGTTATCATGTCAAAAATGCATGCTTAGCCTTTTATGTATGTAACATTGTTATAATTTTTTTAAATACTAAATAAATTCAAGGTAGTATTACAATCCAAGATTCCAAAGAGTTAACTTAGGCCGAGAATGGTGTCTCTCAACGAGTACAATTAAAAAGTATTATCATTATAGGTTTTTAATTTCCTTTTCTGTGGAAGTAGTAAATTATTAATTGTTATACCTATACCAGTTTCTTTATATATTTAACAAATTAACCTTTACAATTAAAACATGTCTGTATCATTCCAACTTAATACAGTTTATAAAATTGAAAGTAACATAAAGAGAAAAGAGTATTCACGTGTGATTTGTTTTCAATAAAATAATAGATTTTTATATCAATGTTAATTGTTATTTTGAGACAATAGAATTATTATTTTTTTAATTTAATGCTTTGCTAATATTTTGTATAATTGTTATATTCGTTCTTATGCAATCAATAATTCATTGTCAATTAACTTAATCATTGCTTACTTCGAATCTCCTTTTAATTATTACAATCGATTATGTAAAACCTTATTATATAAATTAATTGATAATTTTATAATGATTGAAATGTAATTGGCGGGAATTAATTATATACAAATGACGTATTTTTGTAACGAAAACAAATAAATATTATATAATAATGCATACATTTGGTTTTTATTTTTAAAACTCTGGCACTTCGTGTATAGCATTCGTAAAGGAAGAAAGATTTTGTAATTCGTGTATTAAATCCGGTCCGCATGTATAATGTTGCGGATGTTTTTGTTAGTCCTGTTCGCGTTCGTCGCGACCGCGAGATAATTATTAGTTTGGAGCGTACGGCGAATTTCAGCGGTTATCTTTTACACTATGTACGACAAAGCGCCCGTGGCCTCGTAATGTGTAATTATAGTGCGTGGACGACCGCCTGTCAATAATATTTGTTTTCGCCCCGAAGTGAAGTTTTTTTTAGAGGAGGAACGTTTATCTTGTAACGAGGTGAGTTGTATGACTTCTGTAATTAAATTAAATTTAAAAAAAAAACCGTCTGTGGGTTTTAGTTGTTATTACATAGTTAGGCAGATGAATTTTAAATGTTTGCGGTTATGTTTTTTTTTTTATTATTTGTTTTTATTATTCAAAACAGTTCAAGACTAAAACAGCGGGATAGAATTGGGAGTTACTCTACGTGACATTTTACTAACAAAAGATAATACTGTAGTGAGAGAAATTAACACAGAAACAATAGAAAGTGTCAAGATGTAATTTAACGTTGTGATTAAGGATATCAAGTTTTAAATATGTTGAAGCTTTCTTTAAGTACATTACTGTCTACATTGTCTTACCGAAAAGATTTGGGAGTTCATAAGGAAGTAGCGAGGATATTCAGATATATTTAACACAAAAGTGTACCTAACTGATTATGTTTAAATTTGAGTTGTTCTGTGTAAAGATTTTGTTGTCCAGTATTCATTATTTGTGGTATCCAAACTGTATAGAAATTATGTTAACAATATAGCATCTATTTCACTCTTTACCAACATACCAAAGACATTTTCAAATAACGAATCGACTATATTTATACTTATATTTATATTGCTTTTAACGCAAAACATATCTAGGAAACCATATGATTTAAATTTAAATGCACTTCCCGGTAATTCTATAGACTAAAGGAGAGCGTAGTCGAGGCAATATAGCTTAAATTGTTTCTATACTACGCGCGTACTTCTTTCATTTCTAGTCCATTACAATTTGACTATGCCCTTATCTCTTGACCCCTTTGTAGCTGTTTTTGCACAGTTAGTTTAAAATGATTTAATTTGTGGGATTATTATCATTGTACGTAAGGTTACAATAAACGAATTACGTGTAACAAGCTGGCGCGTTAAGTGCTCAAGCTATTTAGACAAAAGTCTGGATATCATTTTTAGCACTTTCACATTTGCAATTCATCAAAGTCAATGAAGCTTAACTTTAAATCCGTGATATTTTCGAAGATATTCCTTGAAATGATATGCTGTAATTGGCAATTTTAATCTATATTTAATCCCCAAGGATTACACTTTGGGTTACCTTTTGGGTTTTAACCCTTAATAACCTAGAGTTTCAATTTTGATACCAATCTTTTAATCCGAATGTTCACATTACTATTGGTTTTTTTTTATAAGCTATATATATATATAAATTATATATTTATATAGCTATATTTATAAAGCTATTTTTCCCTTCATCTAGACCCTCAAGCAAACACAGTAATATTAAAAATAAATCACTTTCGTAAATCAGGCTATTAAGGGTTAATTGGAGAAGGATAATAATACTATATTAATCAAAAGATATTCGTAGCTATTATTTTTTTATTACATTTAAAAGATTAAAAATGGTTATTACGTTATACTTTTTGTAGGCTTTTTCTAAGATACATAATTGTGTTATAAATTATTATGAAGTATCTCGTAAGATTTAGTCAACGTTAGCAATGCAAGTGCCCTGAAAATATTTTTGTGACTCGATAAAAATAAACGTAATTTTGTCTACTTTATATAGAAAATTATATATATGTGTTATATATAAATCTTCTGGATAATATTCTTCAAATGACAATGAAGGATGTATCAAGATCCGTTCCATAGTTTCGAAGAAGTAAAAGAGAAGACGGATGCAAAAAGCGACTTTATTTTATAATATTTATTTACTGATGATAGCGTGAAATACCAATCATCAACTTCACGGTAACGGATAATAGTAATGATTGTTCTAAATTTTGGTGTACTTTGTGTCCGTTAATTGTTCGCGATTTGAAATCTGAAATGTAATATAAAGGCTTAATGACTCTAGTGTGTAAGTTATTTTTTTTTTTTATAAAAAGTGTACAAAAAAGTAAAAAATATGACATTATTCATTTACACATCATAAAATATTGAATAAAAAAACATTACACTTAGAAAAAAAACACTAATAATAATTATCTAAAAAGAAAGTTTCTCTGTATTCCATAACCAATATTTAAAGAATTTTTTTTACAATAAAACTTTATTTAAAAAACTCAGAAAAACATTAATTAGGTACTTTAAACCTTTCTGCAGCACAACATCGTATCGTAAAATTCGTAAACGAAGCAAAGAGTTCTTTACAAAGCGAACGTTATTGGCAAACCCTAACAATTATTCTTAACAAAAGTGATGTCGAGTTGTGTGCGCGTGTTTGCTAAGCATTTCGGGCGGTATTGTGCTTTTGTTGATAACACCAAACCGTTAATTTCACTCTGCAAAAAAAGCCGAAGGCTGGGGCCGGCCGATCGGAGATAAAATTTAAGAAAAACTTTACGAGCCGCCAAAGCCAGCGCGAAAACATGTAACAATAGTTTATGGCCAATCTGTTTATGGCGGTGGGCTGTTTAACAATATATTTGTGCTGTAAACCTATAGTTGTATTGCGTCTCGAGTCCCGTTTTGCTTTGGTTAAAGAAAACAACGGTCCTCTGTTGATGTCTCAATGTTGTCACATTATTAGTTCTTTTTTCTGTTCCATCGATTTATTCAACTAGGATTTATCGTGGTGTGTTATAAACCCTTTTATTACTTTTCACTGCTTACTATCTTTGTATACCGTATATTAGGAATAACAAACAAACAGAAGTAATATTGTCTAAACCGGTAACTTTTATATATCTTTTTTTTTTTATATTATAGGGGGTAAACGAAAGGTGTGTCACCTGATGGTAAGTGATCACCGCCGTCCATAGACATTAGCAACACCAAGGGAGTCGCAAGTGCGTTGCCGGCCTTTTAATATATGTGGGCCTAATATATCTGGTACTATACTTGTTAAGACTTAAACCCCGACGTCTTAATGCGTCATATCTCAAACAAAATCGGTTCAAATAATTATCGCGAGCTACCTAATACATACATTTATGTTTATGAGCCCACGATGTAACGTCGTGAGTAGTGAAACTAAGTTCTTATTATCAATGTTACGTAAACTATCTTCTCATTCTTCTCGTGACCATTAACTAATATACCTACGTCATGCGTTACGTGCAAACTAATAGTCTTATTCTAATCTTAATTTAAATTGTGTTTGGGACACGAGTGGTTTTAAGAAAAATAATAATAAAAACATAAACAGTAGTATACTGACTTCGAATAGGTGTGTAAAATAACAAAAATAATGTCATTTAAGCGAATTTCTACATTCGTTTGATATTGAATATGTCATATATGTTGTATGTCAACATACAACGGATTCGCCAGTAGAAACATTGCGGTTACTCTTCTTATAATTCTTATAAATAACTAGCTTTTGCTTTCTCTTGGGATTAGTACTTTTTTTCTTTTTCTGAATGGGAAATGCTCTTAGATCCTTTTATATACTCTTGATAAAGTTTGCACAAAATTTCATGATATTAATTAGGTTTAAACTAGTTAATTTGCGTCACAGAAATAAATACAATAGTTATGGAGACTTAAAAAATTATCGATTTGCCACATAAACGGTGTGGAAAGGTTTAGAATAATGTTTGGTTTCGGTAGCAATAAAACCTTTGTAATAAAAAAAAAGGGTCTGGTTTACGGACGTTTTTGGATCCTTCTGTGAAACGGATGAATAAATAACTTCATTCCTAAGGAAATGAAGACA
The DNA here is from genome assembly GCA_035772565.1 of Antheraea assamensis. Classification (NCBI taxonomy): domain Eukaryota; kingdom Metazoa; phylum Arthropoda; class Insecta; order Lepidoptera; family Saturniidae; genus Antheraea; species Antheraea assamensis. The sequence continues at coordinate 190,823 of JAQQSE010000060.1, forward strand.
AATATAAGTAAATTTTTAGTGAAACTCCACGAGTTTTGAAAATACAAACTCTTATTAGTGATCATTAAATAATTATTACCTCTTTACTAATTTTAAATGATCACATTTTATTTGCTTATGAAAGGTAACCGGTTGAGTTTACAAACGTGTTACACCGTCACACTACATAAGACTACATAGAAACAGCTAAGTTGCGGTGTAAGCCACGTTTACATATAACCATTGCGACATATCGGCCATCGGCAGTGCAAGGAAGGTACGAGGAACCAAAGACTCCGACACCACCGTGGGATCGTGAGAATCACCTTCACATATTGAATCCGATAGAAAGCCTATTGTCTTACACCTCGAGTGGTAGAGACCTTTTAGTTTTATAATTAATATAAGTTAAATGTAATCTTTTAATATCAATGAATCTTATATTAAAAGTGTATTTTTTTATGTCTCGCGGACTCGCCCCATATAATTAACGCCCCTTTGAATAAGTGTTGTTGTTGTTTGGTATTGTTATGAGAATAACCTTGGCAATTGTGTTTATGTTAATCCGCCAAATATTTACCTACGTCTTTAATATTAACGGAAAATAGTTTATTACAAAAGCGCCTGAGGCTAAGAACCGCTACATGTGCCTCTAGATTTGCAAGGAATTCAACTATCGCGCATGGCCTACAATGGAACAGACTGGATACTTACACCCATAGAGTAACAAAGCTGCGAGCAGTCTAAATATTCTAAATATAAGCTGTTTCATAAATCTATGCTTACACCACTCGGCTGGCCACTGCATTGTGCAGGTGGGCGGACGCGTCAAGACGATTGCTCGGATTCACGTCAGACCGCGGGACAGACACGGCCGGATCAAATCTTCGCCACGCAACGTGGCCGCTTTCGTAGAAGAGGGTGACTAGTGGTGAAAAAAAGAAGATCTCGAAAGGAGATAGCTAATAACTATCCACTAATCCGCTAAGACTGGCCACGAATGATGGTATATATCCAAGGACCGGCCTGTATTAAGAAACCGCCCTGATACCCACTGCAGAGGGCAGAAAGCACTGAAGCAGTATATTTAACTTCCCTTATACGACGGCGGTTGAGAGGACGACATAACAATATAGACTATTTCCTTGACTCCTTTGCAACTTTACTTATGATCTTAGTGTACGAATGACGATACGATACGAATAACTGTATTACATCCTGCACAGGTTTTTAAATGTACGGATTTTTAATTTGTATGTAGAATATTCCGAATCTCCTATACCATATATAAATTTGAATATTATAAACTAACTGTGCCGGGGGTCAGTTATTTGTACAGTAATTTCTATTGATTCTTTATTATATTTTCATTCACATTTCATAATCTCTAAAGTATTGTTGATATTTTTATAAGTACTCAAGTTTTCAATGTTTTTGATTTTGAATTGACGATTTATTTTAGTACTTTCAGTTCTAAATAATATACTTCATAATGTTATTCATATGTAATAGCTTAGTGCATCAACGAACAGACTGAGAGACGTCGCCTTTTATTGTGTATAGAATAGAAATTTCTGAAATAAATCAGTGGTGCCATAACGGCCTTTAGTCACGGTTTTTTTTGTATTTCACACGAGCAGAACCGTGGTCACGAGTACTTATGTCTTAGTTTAAATTTAACTGTATTTTTTTTATCTATACACATAAATAAAATTGAAATGTCTATTTATAATGTCAATATAACAACATTTTTACTAAATGGATATGAAAATGCATGTGATAGCAATAGAAAATAAAAAACAATTTTTACAATTTTTGTCTGCCTCTCTCTCAGTCTATATTTTCCGACTAATCTTCGAAACGATTGGACTGATTCTGACGGGACTCCACTGGCAGATAGCCGTTGTCATAAAAAGTAAGATAGGCTACCTTTATTTTGAAATAAAAAATAGGGTTCCGCGTAAATAAATGAACTTAATAAGCGCGTGGTCCATACGTGTGTTTACACAAAACAATTTTTTTTGTTGAATTTCACGCGGTCTAAGTCGGAGCTAACAGCCACATATTAAATATAAATAAATATTACATAATTAGATCACTTTATTTATTAATTTTTTTTACTTTGTACATTACTTATTTTTTACATTTTTTGTTTTAATTGAAGTGTGGAGGTGAGCGAGGAAAGCACTCAACCGAAATGACAACAAACGCAATGGTGCCAAAATTGCCGAACCTTGTCTAGAAAAATGGTGCTAAAATTGCCAAATCTTTGCTTGGGCCAATGCCTTTCATGTAGTTACATTCCTGGAATTCGAATCTAACTATTAAATCGAGCTAACTAACCATACAAGCACATATTTACGCTACATATTTGTCTATGTGCTTTTATGCTGTATATATGCGTATATGTATTTAGGAGATAACAATTTTAGCTACGATTAACTAACCAGCTTAATTTGATATTGTGATTGATTTCCCGGTAAATAAATTAAGGTTATTGTATAAAGAGGCTATATTACGTACTTCTTTTAGCTGTTTATCAAATTAATTTCATTATTTGGGATATGTAAAAGGATGATAAATTATAATTTATATTTTTAAACTAACAGTTGTTAAAGAATTTCGATATACAATTGAAAAAACCTACAAAACATAACAGTGCCTGCTGGTAAAAATAGTTCAAAGGAATGTCCTTCCTGGTTTTAAGTCATAAAAATTATTAAAGTAGAGCAAAGCTTTTTGTACACATTTTTTTACAAACAATGTTGATACCGAAGGACTGAATTGTTAAACACGTGGTCCGTTAATTGTAACAGTATTTGTTAACAGTAAGGTTTTTTTTTTATAAACGCAAGTCAAACTAACTTTTTATAACATATTTTGTTTTTTCGAATTATCTACACTGTTGACCTGGCAAGGCCTCTACAGTTTCACCGGATTACTAACTAATTAAGTTATAAAATATTACTGATGCTATCTAACATTTACCTCTTCAATTGTATAGGTACTAGAAGGCCCCCCAGCGGACGTTGTCCTGCCCTGATAATAAAAAAATATATACTTATGTAGATGAAATGCTTTGGTAACTAATGTATTTAATTTGATAAGGATTAATACTGTATCCGTCTAAATAGCCTTCCAATTACATAGTTTATTTTATATGTAACCATTTTTTAGTAGATAGATGGGTATAGTAAGCTATCCTTTAAAGTTAGGTATATGCCAATACAGACTGTTTTGTAGATCTCTAAAAGAGGAATATCTCACTATGTTACATCTCAAAAGAATTAAGCAACGTTTCCGATGAAAATTCCCAGTCGGCTTGACTTTTCCAACACTTCCAACAATTAACGTTATATTTTTCAACCAATTTACACAAAACCTTGACAAATCATATACCTAAACCTTTTTTTTTTTTTTTTTTTTTTTCGAACTGACTACACTGTCAACCCGGCAAGGCATCCACAGTTTCACCGGACCACCAAGGGGAGCGCTTAAGGCACTCACCCGATTTTATGTAGGCAACCAGCACAAGGGCGCACGGCGCGCCTCGGCTTGGACTGTTACCGATTATCCCGAGTCTAACTAAGCTTAGGCTAACTATTATTTCATACATATATAAATTCGTGAAACATACACGTGTACCAAGCATGTATGTTTCAGGAACTCATACATGTATCTTGAATCTGACTACTAAGTTAGTATAAGCTAACTCCGTTCGAGAAAGGGGTTCAAAATAAAAATAAAAAAACAACCCAACCACTATGTGTACCTACATGTGTGTATGTGCACGTGTGTGGGGTGATCGGTGTTGTGTGTCAAAAACTAGTGTTTGAAAATTAATTCAGTGTCACTGTTGTCGCGCAAGCAACGTGTTCGAGGGCTCCATTCCGGAGGATCGGACCTCGGCTTGAGCCGCTGCCGAGGGGGGCCTAGACGAGTGTGCTGGAGCAAAATTCACAGTCAAGCCGCGGCGGCATGATCTGTGATTACGCGGACGTGGGCGCGCACACGCTCTGTTTCGAGGGACGGAAGGGTACTGGAAGTTAGCTGCCGTTATTTTGTCGGGAGGATCTGTAAAAATATATCGCGGACGTCTTTTGTAACGCGGCGCATCGGGTACGGTGTCGTAAGTCGCGGCGGATACCACTAACGGACTGGGATGATTCGCGGCTTTCTCAAAATAGCTACTAGTGAGTGTCCTAACGTACTCCCAGATAGACGGCATCTCTAGGTCCCTGTGGAGGTCGACTCTCCGGATATACCAAGGGGCACCTACTGCCCTACGAAGAAAACGATTCTGTAGTTTTTGCAACTTTTCGAAGTTATAACTTGACATATGTGCGAAAACGGGACAACTATATGTCAGAATAGGACGGATACACGTCTTATACAAAGTAAGCTTATGTCTGAAGGACATTTTACTTTTAGGACAAACTAATGGGTGCAAGCGACCCAAGACCATAGCGGCCTTGTTTCGAACTCTATCAGTATGCGCTTTGAAAGTGAGGCGCCTATCTAATGTAACTCCTAGGTATTTGACCTCACGTACCCAAGGAATCTCTGTTTCGTACAGCCTGAGGGGCTTTAGATACTTGGGTTGCGGACGATTTACGGGGTCGAAAAATATCGCGGCGCTTTTTTCGGGATTAACCTCTATTCGCCATTGACGATACCATTCACCGAGTGTGACGATGGCTCGATTGATGCGATTTCTAAGAAAGTCCGGCCGCCAACCGGAAGCGTAGATAACTGTATCGTCAGCATAGCAACCTACCTCGATCCCCGGGGACCGAGGTAGGTCACTGATGAACAGGTTGAAGAGAGAGGGCGCAAGAATAGACCCTTGGGGCACACCTGAGCGTATCGGGTGGGGCGGGGATAGCTCACCTTCCACTCTATAGCGGAAAGTCCTATCAGTGAGATAATCGCGGATTATATGTACTAAGGTATCAGGTATGCGAGACTGAAAAAGTTTATAAACGAGCCCGGCATGCCAGACCTTATCAAAGGCCTTGGTAACATCGAAAAAGACTGCTATCGTGCGTTTCGGTTTAGGTTTGTCCGGGTTGACCTTCTTTTGGGGATCTTCGTTAAATTTAGAAAAAATGTACTCCGTGAGGCGGTGTACTTGATTCGTACATGAGTGTTTACCTCGAAATCCAAACTGCTCAGGTGGTAACAAATCTAACCCTGAAATAGAGGTCTGGAGACGGTTCAGAAGGAGCCGCTCGTATAGTTTGCCTAATGTATCGAGGAGACTGATAGGGCGATAACTTGTGGGAAGCGTAGCTTTTTTGCCCGGTTTGTGAATTCCTATCACTACGGCCTTTTTCCAGGCGGCTGGAAAGTGACCCTGGGACATGGCCGCATTGAAGATGCAGACCAGGAGAGCTATAATGTGGTCAGGAAGGAGCTTCAGTACCTCGTTCCTGATCCCATCGGGACCTGGAGACTTTCTAAGCTTGAGACGCTTGATGGCGGCCGATACTTCATCGAAACTAATCGGGGTTAAGGTATCTGCGCGAGGAGATGCGAGAGAACGCTCTACCGAGGATTCGATCGATCCAATATGGATAGGGTCAGTGTTGGCAGTGTTCGGAGAGCATTGCTCCTCTAAATTCGCGGCGAGACATTCCGCTTTGTCTATACTATCGAACGCGGGAGGCAACCCAGGACCTCTGTCTAATGGGGGCATCGGTGTACTGAGATCTGATTTGAACTTTCGCGCGAGTGTCCAATACGCCACGTGGGATGGCTCGATCTCCTCCAAAAGCTTGTCCCACCTGGCGCCTCGGATTTCCGAAATACGTTTTTTAACTAATTTACGTAACAAACGTAACCGATTGCGATTATCTACGGACGGGTAAGTGTCGTAGGCTCGAGTCGCGGCGTTCTTTTCCGTGATCAACGCTCTCACGTCGTTGGGGAGTATAAAGCGGCGATCATTCACCGCTTGTACTTCTTTCGAGGTCTCCCTAACTGCGGTCCGAAGAAAGTCGACCAGGGAATCGATAGCCTGATCCGCGTCGGTTTTAGACACCAACACGTCCGGGATTCTATTTAAACTAACCGAGGAAGGATTATCTTTAAAATATTTACTAAGCTTCGTGTAGTCAGCTACGCGCGCGGGCTGAAAATCGATGTCGAAACTAGAACCTAACTGTAATACCACAGGACGGTGATCAGAGTCGAGTTCGTGTACGACTTGTATGAGTCGTACCTCAAGCGCGACGTTCTTTAACAGAGCTACATCTAACACTGTCGGCCGACAGTGATCCTGATAGTGAGTGGGTTCCGGTGGGGCTATGACATCAAAAGCGAGATCATTACCTAGCTTGTCGAGAATCACCCCGTTACGAGAAGTACTCGAACTATTCCATATAACGTTCCCGCTGTTGAGGTCCCCGGCTATAATGACCGAATTCCCTAAAGCGAACAATGCCTCTAAGTCGGACTTGAGAAGCTTTTTATTCGGTGAAAGGTACGCGGATACTATTGTAATCGTCTGATGACCGGTCATGCCTAACCTGCACACTGACACTTCCATATTGGAAAGAACGGGCGGCTCTACCGGCATGCAATACAACGAACGTTTATAATAAATCAAAGTGCCGCCCCCGCGGGTGACACGGTCGTTTCTAATTATACTATAATTCGCGATCGCGGGATTGCTCATCTTCGGTTTTAAAAGCGTTTCTTGAACTAAAAATATGTCTATCTGTCTACCACGTAGGAAGGCGGCTACTAACTCTCGTTGTGTTTGAAGATTTCTCGCGTTAAAGAACGAAAGACAAAGACCACGTGGTTTAATTCTATTTAACGACGCGAAATCTATTTATTACTATTTACTGAGACGCGGGCAAGGCGTTGTATCGTCGCAGCAACGCCTGGGAATGAAGAGACCGCATTAAGGAGGCCGATGTCCCTATTGCTGTTAACTATTTTATTGAACGCGACGATCTCCTGAATATCGTGTTCGAGCAGTACCTGTGTCAGCCAATCAATACCAGACTGGGAGAACGAGAAAGCTTGGGTAGCCTGAACAGGCATCGCTCCCTGTGGCTGGGGCTGGGCCTGAGGCTTGAGAGCCTGAGGCTGTGGTTTAGAAGCCCAGGGCGCTACGGGCGCACGCCAGGACTGGGGCACGCGCGGCACAGAGGGTGCCTCACGTGGTGTGGGAACCGGCGCTACCGGGACACGGGAGGTACCTGGCAGGTCAGGGAAGGCCTCCACGGACATGAGAGGTGGAGGCGGGGGACGTGCGGAGACAACAGGCGCCCTACGGGCTTGTCTCGCTTGGCGGGGACGTTGTGTGCGTGGCGCGCGAGGACACCCGCGATAGTTCGCGGGGTGACCTGCGTTACCGCAGAGAACGCAGCTCGGGGGCTCGGGAGTGTCGGGAGTGCGTGCGCACTCCTTCGTAGGGTGGTCCCCTAGGCACTTAACGCACCTGGGACGAAGATGGCAATTGCGGGCTGAGTGACCATAACTCTGGCAGTTATGGCACTGCGAAGGAGTATGGGACTTGCGAGGGGCCTCAACAGTGATGCCGGTGAGGCCACAAACAGAGGTGAGGCCGAAAATAGCCTTACCCTCTTGTGATCGGTCGAGGACGACCAGGACCATCTGGTAGGGGGCTTTGGTACGGGGGTGGTACATCCTATGTACCTCTCGGACAGGGAAGTCTTGCTCCTTAAGGGAGCCTGAGACATCATCGGTCGATAACTCGACTGGGACACGCCTAACTACGACGCGAAGGAGGCGTTCTTCTTCGAGCGCGAAAGTAAAATAAGCGAGCTTCCTCTCACGGAGAAGAGAGGTAAGTTTGCGGTGATCGGTGGTGGGTGAAACTTTTACTTGAATACCTGCAGGCGTATTCAAGGCGGACGTGTACCGGATGTTCTTCTCGTTTAACCGAGTGGATATCATCATCCAGGATGCCTTGTCTTGTATAGTAACTGGGGGCGGGGTGCGGGGCTTCTTAGACTCGGCTACAGAACCCGTAGCTCGGGCTTGAGATGAAAGAGCGGGACTGGACCTACCTGAATCAGTCGGCTTGTGATTGGCTGAGACGGATGCACCCTCTACTTGCGGCTTCTTATTTACCGGGTATTCCGTACTCGATTCGGAATCCGAGGCGTGCGAGATAACGGGAACGGGCCGTTGCCGCTTTCGGTTTACGGTTGTGAAACCGTCGTTCGTGATTACGGGAGTCGCGCCGGTATCGAGCTCCATGTCGGAATCAGAGCTAGAGCTTGGGATGGGAGCTTTGAGTACTCCACTGTCTTCCGGGATTTCCTGAGGCAGAGATGACGCTAATGACGCGAAAGAATTCGCGGTTGCCACACGGGGCACTAATACAACATTCTCGGAGGACGCGGTAGGGGCATCGTTAACGAATTCCGTGAATAACGATGGGGCGCGAGTAGCGACAAGATGTCGCAGCCTATCGAACTGTTCCTGTATTGATGCCATTCCTTGGCTTGACGGACAAGGTGCGATACAAAATAGCCTCCCTGCCTGAGGGGCAGGGGGGTGCGCGTAAACAAATTATCGGAACACACCAATCACTTGTTGTCACTGTTAACTTTAACACGTGGGCCGCACTAAAAAGTGCGGATTACGATCACAATAACAATCGAACAAAACAAAAACAAAACACTTCACACAGGTGCGTTTCTCGGAAGTAATCGAAATTCAAAAACACAATAGTATCGAGCGATGAATCACTCGACCGTACTGCGCACCTGAACAACAATTAATTAGTTCGCGGAACAACATCTGGCGCGCAACGGACACGTCCGTACACGACGGCTGCTGGGTCGGAACGGACGGAAAAAAATATATACTTATGTAGATGAAATGCTTTGGTAACTAATGTATTTAATTTGATAAGGATTAATACTGTATCCGTCTAAATAGCCTTCCAATTACATAGTTTATTTTATATGTAACCATTTTTTAGTAGATAGATGGGTATAGTAAGCTATCCTTTAAAGTTAGGTATATGCCAATACAGACTGTTTTGTAGATCTCTAAAAGAGGAATATCTCACTATGTTACATCTCAAAAGAATTAAGCAACGTTTCCGATGAAAATTCCCAGTCGGCTTGACTTTTCCAACACTTCCAACAATTAACGTTATATTTTTCAACCAATTTACACAAAACCTTGACAAATCATATACCTAAACCTTCCTCATGTATTACTCTATCTAATGACCGCAGCACCACCCGTTCAGTAGTTTTTGAGTTTATCGCCAAACAACAGACAGATAGACGCGGCGGACGACTTTGTTTTATAATATGTAGTGATAGTGTGATTACTTTAATATCTGTAAGTTCATTACGTGTTAATACTAGTTCATAGGTCGTTAATTTGCAATTGTATTAAATAAGTATTGCAAAGTATGTTAGGTATGTAAGTTAGATTAAGATTAGTATGCAAATTAGAATAGCTTTAACTTTAACATTAAGCTTGTTAATTATAAACTTAGCATAAACTGCAAATACAGTGTATAACAGCGTAGAAATAGGTTAGTATTCAATAAATAACTATAATTATTAACTAGTGTGTAACCCTATTAGAAAAATAGCACTTCAATTGTAAAGTGACAATTAAGAACTATGTTAAAAAGATATATATTTTGAAATTAAAATCTCACATTATTTATTTATATTTGTTATTGTTAAAAAAAAAGTAGTGTGTACTAATGTACACGCGTTAGAAGTTATACTTCTTTGGCGTGACAAGATAAACATATTTTCAAAATTTTTATCTTTCGCCTTATTCTACGTTTGTAGAAAAAACGACACTAGCAATATAAAAAAATGTATTTAATACATACTACTTTTTTAAAATAAAATGTTGACTGTAGATAACTTCAGGGTGTCGGTTTTTCGTGACGGTGTGCGCGCGCATCATAAAAATTTACTCTCATCATTTTTCCCTAACGCGCCAAAAGAAGTATAACTTCAATAAATCTTCAATTTTCATATTTAGTATATCAAAAATGCCGCTGTGAGTCAGCGGTGGTGGCGGATGGCGTCGGCTGGCAGCGTTTTATGTTACGGACGGTAGACTTTGAACAAATTTATACACAGTGTCAAATGTTAATACATTATAGAAAGGAGCGTCTTGAGTGACGTCATAGATGTTTGAATAATGAGTGAACGTGTCCACAATATTACGAGCCTAATAAAATATCTATTTACTTTTAATCGAGACAAAAAAAAGATGTTTCTATTTCTGTACCTACTGATTGTATGTCGAAGATTTTTTAAGAAATATGACTGATTTTTTTTAATTCTTTTTTTTCTGTGGTAAAGGAAAGGTTTTAGGGTATATTACTTTCTGATGGTATTAAACACAGTTGGTTATTAAAAAAATACCGCGTATAATGTAAAGAACAAGTACTGAAAGTTTTATAAAAATAACTTTTTTTATTTAGACGTCTTTAAGTAACTGACCCGTATTTGTCAAGAAAGTCAACCAGGTAATAATTACAGTTAAATTATATACAAACCGGTTACGGTGCACAAAAGAAGTTTGTTGTTGACTGGCGAAATTTGCAAAATATGATTCAAATTGACACTATGACTAAATATTAACAACGTATATTTATTGATGTATTCTCATAGTTCATATTTTCACAGTATAATCGATCACGTTTAGTTATTATTTAATAGTGTGTCATGCACATCATATTATATATAAGAGACAGTAATAAATCCGCACTTAGTTATTTAAAATACCAACATAATGTAAGAACACGAATTGCTTTGTGAATTTTAACATTCTTTTATTTTGCCATTTCTTGTGTCATGTCACTCTATTGCTTATTGTGTAACTACATAGCTTTAACGATGCCTCATTATGTATTCAGTCAATTTATATAACGTCACCGCCTTGTCCGAAAGTGGAAATCGAAAAATTGGTGTACTACTCTATTATTATCAACACTGTAAGGGTTAGTTTGGTTGAATGTGTTACTTAAACACATTTTCACAAATACGTTCCATTAGGACGTCGTTAAATATTCTCTAAAACACAAGAAACAGGATCATCGGAAATTAGACTTTAAACAAATGGCAGACTTTGGCAAATGTCCACAACATAACTGAAATGGTGTTATATTATGTGGTTTACTCAAAGAAAAATTGTCGAACAAAATGATGATTGGTTTATGAATGTTTCGTGTACGTCAAAATGTCGTGTGTCTGTGAACTCGCACTCAAATACAGAGGCACGCGAGATGACGCGCCGCGCTGTTCTGGCGCTGCGTGCAGCGGTCGCGTGCCGCGTTGCAGCCTGCGTGCGTCTCGTCTCGCGCCCGACCTCCGATCAGACGCGAGGCGCGAGCCGAGTGAACAGAGTGTACTTCTCTAACAAGCAACTAGCGTGCCTGTAGTAAGTCGTGTCTCGTGACAGTCGCGCGACGGACGCGCCTCGAGTTACATGCGTGTCGTTTGTCTATAGTTCGTGTTCGTACGACAATGAAGTGACTGTAAACTGAAGTGAAGTGAACAGTATGGTTACTGGTATAGCGGGCAGCCCTCAGGGCGCATCGAATCCTGTGACGATTAACGGCAATATGAATACAACCGGCCAAGATCAGAAGAAATCTTCAAGTGATCATAGAAGGGTGAGTGGCTTAATTATTTAATATTTTTGTATACCCTTTAAATATGCTACCACAAAAAATAAAACCAAATTCTAATATATATTTAATTCATATTTGTAATAAATAATGGGAAAACATGAAACAGTTTGTCGCGATATACAAAGAAAAATACGTCCGTTGAAGAGGACGGGCACCAGCTAGTTTTATTTTAAGTATATATCAGTGCTGAATTTTTTTTGGATATCTGGTAATGAATCCGATTTATTGTTGGCAAATTGGGTTCATTTCTTTGAGCAAAAAATGTTAAACGATTTTGGATAGATGAAAGTAAATATATAAACTTCCCGTATTTTATTAATGTTTCTGCAGAAGTTGATTTATCAATTAATTTTATTGTCAATAGTAAATCTATACATATAATAAAAGGCTAACGAGACGAAATCTATATAAAGGATATATTTAAGAAAAAATACTCTGGGGTGGACTGAGAACGAATGACATAACACATTTCTATTGTATTTAGAATTTTTGTCCGTCTGTCTGTCGTTTGTAAACGCAAAAACTATTGGACAGATTTTGACGAAATTTGGTATGATGATAGATTATACATCGGTATATATATATATGTATCACATTCGTATATATGTTTATCTTACCTATAAGAAAATCAATTCACGCTAAAGCTGCTGAACAGACTTTGGCATTGCTGAATGTTGCTTAGAGTGCCACACCGTGTATGGAAAGTCAGAATTATACATTCACACTTCACAGTATGAGCAACTACTAGACATTGTAGTGCCACGCCACGCCTCGAAGAACAGAATCGTTCACCAAGGGTCGATGTCGATTTTTGATACGCCTTTTTATCTATGATTTTATAAATCACTGTGTTCAGAATTGAAATTCAACACGGACGTAATCGCGGGCACAGATAGTATATATATAAGTAGATAATCTTAACTAATTAAAAAAGTTTATTTAACGCCCAACGAAGCGGGCAGGTATCAACTAGTCATTTACATGAGTAATTTGCTTATTCGATTAGGATATTTAACTTAGTAATCCTTTATATTGTGCAAGGGACGGATGCATAGACAAGACGTGTTAAAAAGTTTATATAGAGGACGGATAGTTACGGCGCGGCGCCGCGTGCTCGTCCCTCTACCCTATTAGCGGTGTCTCGCGAACCATGTAAATCTGTGTATCACGTCGAACACGCGTCTCCGTGATCTTGTCATAAGATACACAGACATACGAAGTCTCATTGTTAATGAATAACTAATTGTGTTGATTAGAAACGGTTGTCCAACTTATAAGATTTCAAATCTCTAAAAAATGTTACCCTTTTGTAGATTATCTGTCTATATTAGTGTTGCCAACAGTCCTGTTATCCCAGGACTTGTCTTACTTTTGAATGTAATGTAATGTTTTGTGAAATTTAGCCGTCCTAGTAAGATTACATCTAGTAGAAATCCTGCACTTCTAAACTCGAGTTTCAATATAGCCATACAACTTAATGTTTGATTAGTCTAGTGTTCTGGTATGTCAATCAAATTTAAATCCTGTTTCTCTATTGAAATTATACTTATTTTGGCGCGTTAGGGAAAAATGATGAAGAGTAAATTTTTACGATGCGCGCGCACACCGTCACGATAAGCCCAACACGCTGAAGTTAGCTACAGTCAACATTTTATTCAAAAAAAAGTATGTATGTATTAAATATCTTTTTTCTATTGTCAGTGTCCTTTTTTCTACAAACGTAGAATAAGGTGAAAGATAAAATTTTTGAAAAGATTTTTATCTTGTTACGCCAAAGAAGTATATCTTCTAAAGCGTGTACATAAGTACACGCACTCTTTTTTTTCTCTATATTTAGAAATTTTAACACTAGTCTTTATGTCAAACTGGAAAACTGTGTGAAGGCGATAGAAGGTTTGAATTTCACAAATAACATTTTTTTATTGCTCTCCTTCGTTTATGACACTATCTGCCACAGACAACGCTCACTCTGAATCTACATGACGTTGGCGGAATTGTGTATTACCTACACACGGCGCCATAAATTAGGAAGAAGTAGAAGGTTTGAACTTTCATCACTACATCGCTATGCCAGTCCCAAGATATGTTAATGTGATTGCCGATTTAAATATTGATACATATAGTATTTTGTCTTCGCATGAGATAACTAACAGCCAGGCATCCTTATTTCGTAACTATTCATTCCTTCAGTCCTTTACCGTTCTATAGTGTTACTCATTAATTACCCAATACTAATTACTCAAAGTATATATCGCCAGACTCGAAAGCTCAGACTTTGTAGCTAACAACAAGTTTAACCGTTTGGGGAAAATCCGTAACGGATACCCACCCCGTCGGGCAGCGGGGGGTGGGTTATGTCCGAGTCCCACGGACTAAAAACCCCACGGTGCCTCTCACACCTATTTGGCCGGGGAGCAGGAACTGCCAATGGCATTACTTCTGCTGCCCGGCAGGTGTCGGCCCCTCATCAGGGGCCCGTCTGCGGTCTGAGGGGTCAAGATGGTAGACCCCTCAGGAGGGGGCGGGTGTTAAACCCCCCCGACGAACTGTGGGAGTCGCTCGGCACAAGCGACTCCACCACGCGGGCCTGTGCAGTTTGACGCTGCTCAGGGCGACGGATGTGCCCGCCCGTCCCATCGCCCACAGGCCCTTTTTACGGCGGCATGAGGTCGTCGCCGACCCGTCGCCGCCGTGTTCGTCGACCGCGGGAGGGGAGCCTGGTGGTCTGCTCCCTCTCCCTCTCCGCCGCCTCCTTCGCGAGCATGACTCGCTCGCAGTACGAGGCGACGGAGATCCACCCGGCCTCGCTCTCGACCATCTTGACGATGACGGTCGAGAGCGAGAGATCCGGGCCTATGGCCGCGACGAGCTCGCGGCGTGGCTCGTCCCAGGCGGGACACTCCTCCAGAGTGTGCTGCGCCCGATCTTCGGCGCAGCCACAATGATGGCACCCTGGCGTTGGCTCCCGGCCGATGCGACACAGGTAACTGCCGAAGCAACCGTGCCCCGACAGCACCTGTGTCAGCCGGAAGCTCAGGGTGCCATGCCGCCTGGTGAGCCATTCGACCATGACCGGTCGAACGGCTCCTATAATAGCCACGCCCGAGCTCGGTCGCTCAAGTCGTCGTCGCCATTCTTCTATCACCAGGACCTGGTGGAGCTGGGACCGGAGCACCTCGATTTGCCGAGGTGCGAGTCTCCGGCCCTGCTCCAGCGCCTCCACGCGTCGTTCGTACAGTGACGCGTGGGCTCTCGCTTCCAGGTCCCAAGGTGGGGATCCGGCCAAAAGGGAGGCCGCCTCGAAGGAGGTCGTGCGGTATCCGCGGATGGCTCTGACGGCCATCGCGCGCTGCGGTCTCCGCAGCAGGGCGCTGCCAACGGCCGTCAGGCCACACGCCCATACGGGGGCCCCGTAAAGGGCCACCGACCGCACGACCCCGAGGTACAACTTCCGGCAGACGGAGTTGGGCCCCCCCAAGTTGGGAAGCAAACGGGCTAATGCGCCCGCTACTCCCATTAAACGGGGGGCCAGCTGCCGGAAGTGTTCCTTGAACGTCCATCGGCTGTCGAGGAGGAGGCCGAGATACCTCATACTCGACCCGACACCGATGGACTCGCCTCCCACGACGATCCGGGACCCTGCGGGTGGCGCACTCCGAGGCCCGTGGAAAAACAGGGCCTCGGTTTTACTGAGCGCCACCTCTAGTCCCAGACGCCGGATCCTACCGACGACTTGAGCGACTCCTGCAGTTGCCAGGATCGCGGCCGCGCGGTGCGTCTTCCCCCGGGATAACACCAAAGTGTCGTCAGCATAACAGACAATGCTGACGCCCCGGAGGAGCGCACCGCGCAACACCCAATTGTATCCGATGTTCCACAAGAGGGGGCCCAGGACAGACCCCTGCGGAACACCGGATACCACGTCTCGCCGACTTATCCTCCCTCCCTGACCCGGGAAGGTGACGTACCTCTTGCAGAGGTACGCCCCGACTACACGGCGGAGGTAGCGAGGCACTCCATGATACCGGAGTGCCTCTTCAATACAGGCCCAGGGCAAGGTGTTAAAAGCGTTGACGATGTCAAGGGACACCGCCAAAATCACCTCGCCCCGGGCAAATGCTGCCTCCGCCTGGATCTTAACTGACATCACCGCATCAACGGTGGAGCGCCCCTGGCGGAAACCGAACTGGTTTTCCGCCAGGTCCGGCCCTACTCCTGTTAAGTGCCGGACGAGGCGGCCTGCGATTATTCGCTCGCAGAGCTTTGCCGCCTCGTCCAACAGCACTATGGGCCGGTAGGCAGACGGACTGTCCGCCGGGCGCCCCTCCTTCTTCAGCAGGACCAAACGGCCGGTTTTCCAGATGGTCGGAAACCGGCCCTGCTGAAGCGATGCGGTGACGATCCGTAGTAGTCGGGGCTCGAGGGCCTCGTAAGCCAGGACCCAGATACGGCCAGGTATGCCGTCGGGTCCTGGGGCGGTGTTTTTCGCCTGGAGGCGTTTCACCGCCGCCCTCGACTCTTCCCGGGTCACCTCGGGGACCACGTCGTCCTCGCCGCAGCCAGCCGCGTTGGGCGTGGGCGGAGCCATCGTGGGAGGCGTATGCTCTGTCCTGGAAGGGAACAGAGCAGCCAGAATCTCGTGGAGGAGATCTGGCTCGAGACTCTGGGTTACCGGGGGGCCGCCCTGACGTAGTTTCCCGCGTACTACGCGGTACGGGCGCCCCCACGGATCCCGGCTGAGGGTCTCGAGCATCTCCTCCCGAGCAAGGGCCTTCCCCTGCTCGATAGCTCTACGGAGCGCCAATCTGGCTGCTCTGTACCCTTCGTAAAGCTCTGCCTCCCTTGCGGACGCGACCTGCGAGCGGCCCCGCCTGCGTCGCTGACGGGTGTACTGGCGACGGACCGCCGTGCACGCTACGCGCAACTGCGCGATTTCGGCGGTCCACCAGTACACCTGACGCTTGGCGGGGATCGGCCCCCTAATCCGGGGCATCGCCGCATCGCAGATTTTCGTCACGTCCGCTCGGAGTGACTCCGCCTCCAGGTCGACGTCGGGAAGCCTGTCCAGTAACTTTTCTGTCACCCAGGCCTGCACGACGACGGCCTCCTGAAGCGCCTCGATGTTTAGGCGCTTCAGTGCCCAACGCGGTCCTTCCGCCACGGGGGTCCTACGGGCTGGTCCGTCCGAGGTCTGGGTGGAGACGTCGAACCGTATGTAACGATGGTCCGACAACGTCTCCACCCCCTCAAGGACTCTCCAGCCCCGAACACGGCGTGCTAGAGCAGGGCTAGCGAACGTTAGGTCCACTATCGACCCGCCCTGCTGTCGCACGCACGTGTTAACGGACCCCCTGTTCAGGAGGAGTAGGCCCGATGTTATGGCCCACTCCTCCAGCACCCTACCCCTGACGTTCGTGGCCCGGGAACCCCAAGCCGTAGACTTGGCATTGAAGTCCCCGAGCACTAGGACGGGGCGAGGGTGGCTGCGGCCTACGACGCTTTGTAGGTCCCCGAGGAATCCCTCGAAGTCGGCGAGACTCATGCTTGGGGGTGCGTACACCCCCACTACCACTACGCCGCTGTGATGCGCCGCTACGTATCCCCGGCCCCTCAAGATGTTAGAGAGGGGGGGGGAGCCGGCGGCGGCTTGGGAAACTAAGGCCACCGAGCCGTCGAGATCACCCGCCCAGTTATCATCGGGCGGGATAAAATACGGCTCGGCCATCACAGCGACGTGGATCAACCACTGCGCCATGCTCTGGAATAGAAGATCCTGGGCCCTGGCGCAGTGGTTGAGGTTCCCTTGGAGGAAGTGGAGTGCCGCCATTAAGGACACTCCACTTCCTCAAGCTGAACCGTCCTGGCCCCAGCGGCCCCTGACGGCAGCGGGGGATCCTGGGGCTTTCTCCCCCTCCCCCCCCTCCTTCGTTTTGCCTGCCTCGCAGGCGGCGCAGGCCTCCCGCAGGCCCTGCTTCCCATTCTATGGCCGGCGGATTTCCCAGCCGCTGCGCACACCGCACAGTGTGGCTGGGACGTGCATCCGCTGGCCTTGTGCCCCGGCTGACTGCACCGGAAACAAAGGTCGGTGCAGTCAACCGCCGAGGAACACGACCCCCCCAGGTGACCTTCCCTCAGGCACCTGAAGCACCTGAGGGGACGAGGCGGCAGGACCTGCACCTGCGCCGACACCCAACCTACCAGGATGCGGCGGCCATCGCCCAGCCGCTTAGCCACCGCAACCGGACACGTCACTACGGACGCCCAGAGCCCCCTAAGGCCGGGGCGGACGCCGTTCGTTTTTATGTGGTCCGGTGGACAGTCTCCGGCTCTGGCGACTGCGGCGATGACCTCCGCATCCGTCACTGATTCATCCAGGCCCGATACCCGCACATTGGCGCAGCGTATGGGCCTGGACACAGCCACCCCCTCGGGGACCGCCTCGCGGACCTTGGCGGCGAGGGCATCCGCCTTGGCGCCGCTGGTGGCGCCAGGCACCTCAAATAGGTAGCCGCCGTTGGCGGCCTTGCGCCACCTGATGCCCTCGATGCCAAGGTCCGTGACCTTGACATGCGCCTTCACACGCTGCAGGACCTCCAGATAGGATAGTCCCGCCTCCCGCGCCCCGGACTTAAGCGTTATCGTCACTGCTGACGTCTTCGGGGCGCGGAGGTTCGGGAACTTATCCCCTCCGGAGGCCTGCTCCTTTGGTTTGGGTTTGGCGGGTTTTGCCGGCTTCCCCCTCTTGCCAACCTGCACCCAACCCTGATCTGCCGGTCTGGGTGCAGGGGCTTGCCCGCCGCCGGTGGTGGGCTTGGGCTTGGCCTTCCTCTTCTGGGGCCTTTTCCTGGCCCCCCTTCGCTTCTTCTTCGGCAGCTGCGATGTGGCGGGCTCCCGCGGGCTTCCCGCGGGTGTCGCCGCTGGTGACTCGGCCACCATCGCAGCCGCCCTGTCGGGGGCCAGGACTGCCCTGTCGGAGGCCAGGGGTGGCCGCAAGCGCCTCTCCGGGAGGAGCCTGTCCTCCAACGCTTCGAGGCGTGCGCTCACCATGACGCCCACCTGCGTCATTATGGTGCGCGCCATCACCTCAAATTTCGCCTCGGCGTTGGAAGGAGGAGGCCCCTCAGCTCGCGGTCTGCGCTGCGGGAGAGGAGGGAGGTCTTCCAGCCTCACTGGGGACGGGGTCAACGGCGGCTCCGGAGGAGCAGCGCGTGCGGCTCCATTCCGCTCGCGGACCTTGGCGAGCTCCACCTCCATCAGCGCGAGCTTCCTCCGGAACTCATCCAGCTCGCGCTCCTGGCTCGCGTTTCTCTCCTCGAGCTTGAGGTTACGGGCACACATCTCATTGACTGCATCCGTAATGGATGCAGCCGCTTCGTTTAGTGCCCGTATGAACGGGCCCTGGAGGTGCCCCGACTTCTTGCCGACGTTGACCACTACGTCAACGTCGGCCAGTATCCTCTGTTGGAGGTCCACCAACGGTTGGTCCCCGGTGTTGTCTGGGACCACAATAGGTTTTTTGGTGGACCTCTCCTTCCTCTCCTTCCGGGCGCGGGACGCCTGCGCCTCTAGCTCCGCTTCCGCCTGTTTTCGGAGGTCCTCCTTCTTGAGGCGCTCCTCCAGCTGCTTAGCCGCGGCGAAGCCGACAAACTCCCCCGTCGTTGCCAGCCTGCCTCGCCCCTTCTTCTTCTTCGCGACAGGAGTGCAGTGCCCGGTCGCCTCCTTCTCCGCCTCCGAGCCCGAAGATTGCGACCTCTGTCGCGGGGACGGGTTTGGCGCTCGAGGTGTGGGGTCTGGCACAGCATCAGCCACGGCGTCGGCGTTGGCGGGGGTCGCCTCGCCTTCGCTCGCCGTGTGCATGCGTGCCGGACTCTCCTCGCTGCCCTCGGAGAGGGTCTCCAGTGCTGGCTTGCTGCTCACTGCCTGCTCTGCGGGCAAATCGGTTGTCCGTGAAAGCGTGGCCTTGGTCGTCGTGTTATTTGCGGAATCAGTGGTCCTTGAGCTTGCTGTGGTCAACGTGTTATCTGAAGATTCCGTGGTCCTTGAGCTTGCTCTGGTCCGAGTTGTTCTTACAGAACGCAGGGTTTTGCCCCCCCCAGAAAACGAGGGGCTGCCCAGGCCAGAAGGCCTGGGGAGGGATTCTCCCCCCGCGGAGCGGGAGGTACCCTCCTGGGGTAATAACTTTTTTAACCTTGCCTTCATCCTTGACACCTATCTAACGTCAAGTTTGCAGTACGCCCGCCGGGACCAGTGTTAAAACACCAGCCCCGCCGGCCGCTGTCCGGTACTGGGCCGTTGGGGCTCAAAACTGAGCCCTCATCCGCCCCAGCCCGGTACTGGATGCGCTGCGCACGTACCACATCCAGGTCAGGAGTCAGCCGCCGGTCAACATGACCGACGTTGCCCGGGGTGCACCACGAGGAGGTCCCTGACATCGCACCCCACATCGCACCCCTAGGACAGTCATTAACCTAATGTTATCCCTATATCCAATATTTTCAAGCTTTAATTTTTAGTTAGTTTTATTATTGGTAGATAAATCGTATATCGACTCAGCTTTAATTGCCTGCAGTTAAATAGTTCTAAGCAATTATTAAGACGAATATAAATCTAATGTCAACATATAATCGTCTTTTATGTCTAGAAATCCCAAAGCTATGCTTATGCAACTACGCATCACTCTAATGATATATGTTATTAGCTGTGTCCGCGACTTCACACGCGTTATTTATTATTTGTTACAGTAAATAGTAGAGTTTTAGTTATCTGTGAAACTTAATCTGTTACAATTTAAACGTGGATTAAAATATTTCCCTCTTTATCTAACACGCATTGTTAAAAGAAAACGAACCTAACACGATAAACATTGCTTATGCTTAATCAATGTTTATTGATAAAGCCCTTAATATATAAAAATATTAGTGGCTTTTACTTGCCTTTGCGAAGAGTACCCTATTTCCTACTTTACAACAAGATAAAAATAGTACATTTACCGAAAATTTGATTAGAAGCGAACAAAGATTTAACCAAACGTACCTTCGCATCCATAATACACTAGCTGTGCACGCAGTTCCGCTCGCGTTTATTACGCACTTAATTATGTTCATCTAGCAATGTTATTGTTATTTATATTCTAAAACCAATCCAATTGAGAATATCATATCGTTATATATAATTCTTCTGTATATATGTAGGTGACTGAACTCCTCCTAAACTGCTGGACTAATTGTGATGAAATGTTTGTGTGTGTTTGTGTGGGTAAATGGATGGTTTAGATTCACAATTAGAGCCTGTAGGTGATTCCAAAATTTATTTCTATTATTGTGACAGGCCATCATGTGCTAGGCCCGCTAGTTTTTTAATATAAAAGTTAGTCACGTCGTGTTTGAATTGTTTATTAATTAATTCTGCATAAATATGGAGACTTTTTTTTTATATAATTATATAATATTAAAAAATGTATATATAGTTTATTATGCAGAAAACTTGTAGCTGCAGGTTCATGTAATTTAGTTAGTTTACTAAATTTTCTTATACTCCATTAGTATATTAATCGAAACCTATAAATATAAACTCAGTTTTGGATCATTACTCATTTTTCTAAATACTTATCAAATTAATTCGTAATAAATGTTCTTAAAACATTCAAGCCCACTACAATACGTGCATGCGTCGCATCACTTACGAGCCCCTTTTGAGCCTACATTAGTAACATAACACCAAATAATTTAACTACTTCCAATCATGAATGCGCGACACCCACATCGCGTGCCTTTTATCTTCTTCACAATTTACTCTTAAGAATATGTCGTGACTCGAATTTAATAAGTGTGTTCTGTGTTGTCATGAATTCACATGCACATAATTACACATTCTCAGTACAATTAAACAATGTACTAAATTGTTTTTATATTATATATGACATATTTGTTTTTGCGTAAAAGTCTGTTAGTCTACGATATTTGTCATATATTTTATATTATGTTATACTAGTGAGCATCCGCGACTTCGTCAGTGTTCAATTACAATCTGAAATATACTAACAACGAAACACATCGTAGCGCCTCCTAGTGACGAGTAATCGTAAAATAAATAATATAAAATAAAAAAAAACATTAGATGCGTCTAATTTATATGCTGTTTAATCAGACAGTGTGTTGTGTTGTGTTTCTCATCTCTACTGGATTCATCATTACATTTGGTAAACTCATTCTGACAAAATTCCTATAAGTTAACGAGTTTCTAATACTTAAAACGTAGTGATATGTAGAAATACATTACATGATTATTTTAACAGCCCCAGGACAGATTTATAGAACTTTTAGTAATAGTAAATGCTAAAGAAAAGCTACATGTACATATATCTAATATTTAAACGTGTACAATGACGTCTTACCTGAAATTCACATTCCTCCGGGGCTAAATTTGTACGAGTAGGTAGTAAACCCGTCGCCGCTTAAGATAGTAAAATTATATTTCCACCGTCCCGTCGCGTGGAGTTGAGTTGGCGCCCTTCCCACACCCACAAGGAATTTATTGTTTGTCAATCGCGGTGGTCAGAGCAGACGGTGCTTGGTGTGAGTCAGAGAGGCGTCAGGCGTGGGCGAGACGCGTGGGCGCCCAACGCAGCTCGTGAGCTAATTGTCGTGGGAACGCACCGCATCGTTCCTCCGCCTTTTCCTATCTGTCTCGTCGGACGTCGCCCACATCCAGCGACTGCTACTCGTAATCCATCTTTCTCATCGAAATATGGGAGTTATTTGATCGAACTAAAAATGTTATCGCTTGACAGTAGTTGATTAGTAATAATTTCTCGAATATTGTTTTATTGATTTAGTGATGTTTCGGTTAATATAGATAAATGGAATTTAAAATAGTAATAACAATAAAGTAGTTAAATGCAATGCTATAATATATGCAGTATTTTTCGAACTGACTACACTGTTGACCTGCCAAGGCCTCTATAGTTTCACCGGAATACCACCCATTTCGATCACTGAAAAGGTTTACTGTACTTTATTAATATATTGTTAATTTTATATCAACAAAGTATATCTTCTATTTATATATCATAAAAATACAGCTTCTTTGAGACTTAATCCCGTTAAAAGTACTGAACATATCAGCATAGGACATAGATTATTCGATACGGATTTTTTCGTAAATGGTTCTAGCCTACTTTGGCACCCGTTGACCCCCCCTGACATTTTTATTAAATCTCAACCGAGCGAGCGGGACTGAACTAGTGTAGGTATAAGCGAAAGTTGACAATACTTAGAGGATAGAATAAACAATGGCTTAAACCGAGTAAAGTCAAAGACTTTCAACTAATTTGTTTATTATTTTAGGACGTCCATATTATTTTTACAATAACCGTAAACTAGATAACTCGTGTGGTTTTTACAACGCCGATGATGTACTAAAAGTTAACGACTAAGGTTAAAAACTACTTATAAAACATCTATATAGATACATGAAATGTCATTAAAGACTATTAGACACCTACGAACAGATAACAACAGTACAGTTATTATGATAGATTGGGGCACATGACAGTACCGCCGCCCGTCGTGTCGACGATTTAAAAGAAACAAGCGAGTAGTTGTAGGAAGCGCTAATAGCTACAATCCATCATTCAATGATAAACATCACTATGAGATAAGCTGCCGTGTCGGGGCAGTAACGTCCGTGTTTGGTCTGTAGCCTGTGTATAATCGCACGCAGGGTTCCTAACTTAGGGATTATTCCATCAAATTTAGGGAGTAAATAAACGGGGCTGGATATTTGGGCCTTTTTTTAAATTTTCAAAATCTGAAATAATCCAGTAAAATTTTTGAAATCATGTTTAAAAATTGTTATTAAGAAAAACATTTAATTTTTTTTTTCAGTAGTAATTTGTTTAATAGAAAATTAACACTTCTAGACGTCTGTCGACTTCATTGTCAAAATTATTAGTTTTTATTTTACAGGGATTTTAAAGTAGTTGTGGCAATTTTAGAGGCTTTTGGCTTTAGCTTGCGGGGGTAAATATTTTTGGTAGTTGGTAACACTGACCGCTCGAGACGCGTACAGAGTTGACGCGCCCACTCAGCTCGTGTCTCTCCCGACTCCGCAATGTACGCAACGTACAATAAGCCAATGCTTATTGCATACTCAATGACCACTGTCAAAGACACAACTTTAAAAAATGTTTTTGCAAAATGTTAAATCAATTTCACAAATATAACTAAATTTATTTACATGTTACAACCAAAGATACTGAGTTAGGTAAAGTATTAAATTAAAATAAATAATTTTAGAAACGAAAACATTACTCAAAAGTACCCTAGTACTATGGTTCTGAAATTGCAAATAATTCGATTAATGTACATGATCAATATAATATTTACTCCGTGATAGTGTTTTGTTTCAAATACTTTGATTTTTCTTGAAATCGCCTTTCTTGAATTATTATTACAATACTAAAAAGTTAGTCGTAATTTAAGACAGTACCTTATAGGGTTAATTCCTTGTGTTTTCACTAATTTCGAGAAACATACTACTTTAGAAGTCTGTATACTTTTTTTCCTTCAAAGTGGTATCCGTCTAAATAATTTCTGGTAGTATTTCTATTTCTGCAAAGGCGACTTTTGTATTTTCTCTTTTTTTTTTTTCGAACTGAGTACACTGTTGACCTGGCAAATCCTCTATAGTTTCACCGGACTACGCCGTATTTTATCTTTTTCTTTTTACTAAAGTATATAATGTTAATCCTTTCAATATTTGTACATTGTTTGTAATCAAACAATTTTTTGAAGACAATTGACGTCGCAATGTTAAATATGTATGACATGCAATAACGTTTATTTTAATTAATATTTTTTAAGCATTGTAAATCAGTTTGTATAATTGAATCTATAAATACGGAAGATTTTTCAGAGTATTAAATATACTTACGCTTTTCCATAGAGAGTAAGCAGTAATGATAAAATGCAATAAAGTTATATATGGCTGGAGTAGTAAATAAAACTGCAACAAAAAAATCGAGGCAGTCATGACGAGTGCCGTTAGAAGTGAAAATTCAAAACAATGGAGTAACTGTGTTCTTTTTTTTATTTTTTAAATCAATTTATTTAAATTTCATAATTTTTAAATTGAAATTATTGCTATTACTCTGGTTTTTACATTTATTAGCACTCCGAGCAATAAGTATACATGTTTTTACATACTTTATTAATTTATCAAAGATATGATGGGCTACATAAGTCCAATACAAAATAATATCAATATTACATGTACACAACTCGCTATACTACGCGTCGCTAGTCTAGCGGAAACGCAAAACGTCACGAACATGTCCAGCTTATCGGTAGCGCGAACGCATAAAAGTTTTTCCCCGACACAAAGCGCTCAACGCGGCTAAAAATGATTTCACTTCAAAAAAATACCACTAGCATTTAATCCAAATATAACACACAGTTTTCATGAATCAGCAAAAAGATTTTCACTCAAACGAAGTCGCGAGTGTTAGGTAATAACATTTAAAGCCCTTCTAGTATCCACCTACTAATTCAAATATCACGCCTGAATGACATATACAAATATAAGTTGTATAGATAAAACAATGCCGGAAGTTCGGTGTCCGCTCCCACGCTTTGGCACGCGACGATGGCGACAGCGCGGCGTCCTCCGCCACGCGTGTCTTGCCAATCGACACCAGTAAATCAACGATCCATGCCAACAAGATAGGCGCGTGCCAAAAGGTCGCCAGCCACATCATTGCATTAGTAAATCGATTACTTTTAGTGCTGAAATTCAACGATTT
This sequence comes from Antheraea assamensis, assembly GCA_035772565.1. Classification (NCBI taxonomy): domain Eukaryota; kingdom Metazoa; phylum Arthropoda; class Insecta; order Lepidoptera; family Saturniidae; genus Antheraea; species Antheraea assamensis. The sequence goes on from JAQQSE010000060.1 coordinate 216,268, forward strand.
CTTTCTTAGTTTTTTATCAGCTTTTATTTGTCATTAACCAGTAAACCATATGACTTTTGTAATTTTACAATAAAGTCAATCAATGGAGGTTTTGTGTTTTTTACCGGGTTCTGCTTGTTAAAATTTGTATTCTAAGGAGTTTTTGACGAAACGCATCTATTTTCATCGATATTTAATATATAGAATATCAAGATGACTTTAAGACACGGAATAAAGCTCTTTCTTCCGTGCTTTAAGGTAATAACAGTGATTCCAGCTGTTTTATTAGCTACCTATACGATGTTTATTTATGTTCAATCATGATAACCGCTCTAATAGTTAAACAAGACGATGATTAGTTTACTTCCTTGATAATGCTTATTAGCTTGATCAATATACTTTGATTAATTATATGTGCACTGATGTACATTTTGAAGTACACTCCGCGTCAAACTGTTTGACTGGTCTGAATGTAGTTACGCAGAACATCAATTGATGTACGAAATATGTATTATATTATACGTACAATAAGTTAAGGATAAAAAAAACAATTTTAAATTGCTATAATAATATTTTAACTTTGTTTTATATTAAACTCTTGACTGTGTTACGCGTAAACTCGAACTTACGCCTGTATTCAGAGCGGGCAAAATGAAAGGAAGTCTGGTGATTTTTTTTAATAGTTTATTTATTTTTCCTGCAGACTCTTGGTCCGCACCTTTTTTCTGAAATAGTTTTAAATCTAGTATTCTGGTATATCCCACGTAGTTATCGCAGTATATCCCACCAAATACATGTAATACTTTCAAATATATCTAACTCCATATCAACTTGAATAGGCCGTGACGTGTGAGATGCTGAGATTTTGTTGAAATCTATCCAATTCTGTCCATCATAAGTCGTAAGTATACAATATATCTTAACTAATATTATAAATATGTAGATTATTTATTATAAGTATAGACGATATAATAAATACGAGAGTCGGTTTGTTTGTTACGCTTTCACCACTTAACTATGCAACACACCACCATGATATTTTTCAAACACAATATCAGGTGTACAGAAGAGGACATAGGGTACTAATCATCCAGATATAAGAGGAAAGATGATAAGTGGAGATTTATCAATAGAAGTTACATCTATTCTATTATGTATAATGTGTCCAATGCGAATTAAATGAAAGTTATATTTAACTAAATGAACGGCAACTACGCTAGTGGCTGTCTATATGAATCTTTACTTATTCGTCCGCACAGTTATTTGTAAATTAAAATAGATGACTCCGTTGTCGGATCATTTATTTCAATTTATCTCTTAGAGCATTGATTAATTTAGGCGTCCGACTCTATTGTCAACAGATTAATAAGTTATAATAAAGAGAAACATTAAAGATGTATTAGATCTTGACGCGGCTTCTCTCCCATTATGGGAACGTACCCATACTACGTGACCCGTTCAGGACGGAAGGGAGGTGTTCAAAGTACCACGCTTGGTAACAGGGAGGAGGGGGTGGGGCTTACGTTTTCGTCACGTGGTCAATATCTTCTAAAGGAAATGTCGCGCTTTTTCGAGCTATATTCAAATATGACATGCAGCGCTTAGCGCTTTTATATAATGACAATATAAATTTTATTAATATATTATATACAATAATACTTACACTTATAACTACAGGTATGCTTGAATTTTTGACGTCACGCGGCAAGTACTTAATTAATAAAGACAAATATTAGCCAAATTATTTATTTTTAACTTTCTGTTTGCAATTAATTATTCATATCCGTATTTGTGAATTATTGCGTGAAGACTAGAGAGGGAGGGGGGGGGGGGGCTGCTCATATGTTACGAATGGTCACCAACGGGAGGGAGAGGAATAAAAAATTGTCAAACATGGGTCACAACTTATTTGTAATATCAGTAAGGATGATCCGTCAAAAATATATGTTTAGTATTGACATCACTTTTTTCAATTCTCTGTCGTAATTCGCAGAATATTTAATACTATTTAACATCTTACTTCGATGTTGTTTTAAATGATTCGTTATAAATCGGTATATAACATACATTTAGCTTTGTGTATTTGGCTCGTGCTTGTAGATTTCGTTGAAAGCGACCGCGACGCGGCGCCTCGCGACTAAATCCATACCGCACGACTGGCCAAACGTTACGTAATGGCGTCACGTTGATGGATGCTGTCTGGGATAGTGTCAATAATTATAAAACACGTGAATACTAGAAGCGATAATGGCTGTTAACATGCTCGTCTACTCTGTAGATCGAGGGACATTATCGTATTCTTTCTTTTATTTTATTCTAATACAATCGATTAAAATTAGAGCAAATCTATCCTTTACAGCAGTGGCGGCCAATCTTTTTAAATAAAGGGCGCAAAAAAAAAAAAATTAGAGCACTGTAGGTGCATGTTTGCTTTTGTTTTTTTTAGGAGAGAGAATAAAATAAACTCAAACTATTAAAATAATATGTTTGCTATTTACCTTAAAATTATTGTCATATAGTTAAGAAAAGTGTAAAAAAAAATATTTAGTATTTTTAAATTAGTATTTTGGAATTCTTGCAGCGAGCGCATTAACGATCAACTGCGGGCGCACATGCACCAACGAGCGCGGGGTAGCGAGCACTGCTTTGCAATACTGTTTAAGATCTTTCGTCTCACTCACTCACGTTTTTATATCGAGATTTTTCAGCGTTTCTGTACGATTTTTAAATATTTTATTTCATAGAAACCTTGTCCTAACAATTAATAATACAACAAAACTAGAATTAGCCAAATAGATACAGCCGTCCTGAAGTGACACGCTTGCATATATTTAGCAATTGATTTGTATTAAAATAGATGGTGTAGTTTTGAGTGTAAACACAGAAGGAGGGTACTAATTTCATACAAACGTGGGAATAAATTCAACAAAAATAGAACTTATCAAAAAAGTCTTATCAGCGTACACACGCCATATGTCAATATCATGAATGCTTATCCTATTTTCAGGACAAAGTGTTATCGGTCGTTCAGCTGACGCAGCGTAAAAGGTCACTCACCATTGATATTCCGTTGAAACACGTCAGTCAGTGCGTTATCAAATTTCGGATCGCATTAGAAGAAGAAAGTAATAAAACCCATGTTGACAAAGAAAAAAGTTTAAATTCACTAGGAGGTTCTATCAAAACACCATTCTTGTACAAAATGATTTGACGTGTACATTTTTTAAAATGAAACTTTTTTACATCGCCTCAATTTTTTTGTGCATCTATCGCATGTCGCATTACAACTGGTCTCTGAGTATGGGTAAAGTGAAAGGCTCTCGGCAGACCAGCCAAGCCCAATGCCATTATCATTATAATTTATTACCCTACATCGAATATTTTCTTTAAAAGTTTCAGTTAAATGTCTACGATCTGTACAAAAAGTTTCGTAGTTTCATAAAAGCATACATTTTTTATTTGAAAGAAAAGTGTCTAGTTATGATATAAAAAGATGTAGATAGAAAATTATGCTTTTATTAAGAAAATTATGATTTTATTAAAATTATATTTCCTATATATTACAGTATCGTTACTCTACACCAGAGGTTCCCAAACTTTTTTCTCATATACCCTTTTCAAAATTTTACTAGTTCCGGTGGACTCCCTGCAGATTCAATACTACCATATGAAGTTAAACCAACATTGTTAGTTCTTCACATTATCGAAAATAGACATTTCTTTGTTACGCCAACGTACACCCCCATCGAGTCTCTAGTGGACCCCTGGGGGCCCACCTGGACTACTTTGGGAATCACTGCTCTACACTATTACAATCTAATATAATGTTACAATTTATTTTAACAATGACAAGACGAAGTTAATTAATAATATCATACAACATGCGTGGAAATACTAGAAGTCTTAAAAATTACACTACTAAATGGAACTAATAGAAATACTATGTCTCTAGATAACAACATAGTGTTATTAATTGGTAGTAAATACTAGTTTATAACCAGAAACAATAATTTTCATATACACACACACACACACGCACACACACACACACACACACAATGTAATCAACAGGTATCTAATAAATTACCTATTATATGTTTAAGTGGTCATTTTATTGACGTCCTAATGGACAAAAGTGATGATAGTATAACGAGAAATACGTAGTCATTGGTCAATAATTCTACTATCAATGTAATTATTTCGTATTAGCTCTTTCTCCGAATTTAGCCGGGTGTTTTAGATATACTCCGAAATATAGCTTGTCTATGAAATAGTGATTTTAAATAAGCCCTGTATCTACATTAGAATACGAATTATTTTTATGTCTCATTTATTTTTGTTTATACAAAAGATATTTAGTAAAGTAATTACTCCCGACTGATATTATAAATGGGAAAATCAGTTTTTTTGTTCGTTACGCGTTCACGCCTTAACTAGTCAACCGATTATCATAAAATATTGCACACGCTTTTATAGGAAAGGACCGGGTATCTTTTATCTATAAAAAACGAATATTTCCGAGGGTTAGACCAAATCCACATTAACGCGAGTAAAGCCGCGAGGAAAATCTACTTTAAGATAAAATTATATACAGAACTTGTACAGTTAACCTTTCGTAAATATAAATAAGGCTTATGTTTTTATCAAATGAGAAAATATTATTAGACATTGCCTGCTCTTTGCACGGAGTGTGCACTGTCACGTGCCGGAAGGCGTCGAGGACTTTCCGCCCTCACCTCCGCCTCTTCTGCAACGAATCAGTATACATTTACGCCCATATAAATGTTCATTGTAAACTGCGATGTACGCTTCACCTTCAACTGACATTGAAACGTCAGAACCAGTCGAGTGTTTGACGGAAGCTAATTCAAACGGAACCAATCAACCGACCAACAATTCCAGTTGAAACTGCAGTGTCAACAACGCTAGTCAGGTGCCGCCGTGCCGCGTCGCGACATGACACTTATTTTAATAATGATAAATGAGAATAACACAACCGATCTATTTGCTGATGCATAAGTTTTTGAAACGTTCAAAAATAATAAAGATTCAGAATAATTAAGTATGTGTTGCAATAAATTGTAATTATCTTCAAGTAATTGACATGTACATATTTCGCTGCATATGTTCATTACATTATTTGCTACTACAGTTACCATTCCTCTCCATTTCACTATGTCTTCTAGATCCTAGCAAATTAAATCTTATATCTTTCAAGTACGTGTAATTTTGGTTATCATACCTTCGTTTACAAGTTTCCTGGTGTCGTATAAAATCATAATAAATATTTCTAGGATAGATTGATGACATTTTAAATTTTTTCTTTATTTTGTTAACCTAATCTAATATAAATACCATGAAATTGAAACAAACAGTAGAGACTAAATCGAAACACAAATAAGTTTTCTATGCCGGTATACATTCACTTCGAAGGATAGAAGGTAGCATTAATACATTGAATAATATATATTATGTATATTAATACATTAATAACATATTTTTGTTTATGGATGTCTGAATTAGCGATGTGGTCCAACGTCGAGAGCGCTTATTAAAATAATAATAGAACGTCACGTGTATTTGGTGCGTCACGACGCGGTGCGGCGTGATGCGATCCGGGAGTTACGACGCAGCGTCGCGCCGCGCCGGTTGCGGTCGCGCGTCTCGCCGCTAATCACGACAAAAGTCGACCTTCACCTTGAGCCGATAGCCTGGTCGCACGCGCGCGTCCCCGCGTCGCCGCCGGTAATGCGAGATTAATGGCGTTTTTTGTCACGCGCCTTACTTGGTATCTCACACGGATAACAATGTTGTTTACTACTCTCTTGCTACTTCATTATTATTATTGCATATGTTTTTAAAATCGACTTTCAACTGATTTTTTTTTTGCAATTCTCATATTAATATATGTATAACTGATTATGTTATTAATCGTTTTACTAAACTGATTTTCTATACTCATACTTAATTTGACAGTGTAAAAATTTAAAAGAAAAAATCAAACAATAATAACATAAAATTAAGTTTTTATTTCTGAAGAAATTTACGTACATGATTTATATTTAATTAATTAATTATTTTATAAATAAATTCTTTAAAAGATTATAAAACCATAAGTATGTTCGCTTTCTCATATTTTCTCGTATTTTTCTTTATGGAGATAGATTATATCCTCTCTATATTACTAAAATGCGAAACTATATGATTTACATGTACCTACATCAATCCTGTATCGACAAACCAAGATTCATTATAATTGTTGTATGTAGATATTTAAAGACCGAGAATGTTTACGCAATATATATCCGTTTTACTATACCTCAATGATTTATTACAGGAAATAGTGCGAAGCCGTGAGTACAGCTAGTAAAATGTAAAACAATATGTCATGTTGTTTATTTTGGTATAAACAATAGTATTTAACTTGTCTGAATGATACGAGCATCGCTTAAATTGTGTAAATTCAACCTTCACGTTGCGTTTAGTTCCTGCATTTGCAATGCAAATGCATGCAAAGACGACAACAGATTGCACCAATTTTCAAACATATTTTTCCCATCATCAAATCACAAAAAGCATCATTTATTTCCATTAATATAATCATAAAATTGTTTTTACTGTCATTGTATCTAAATTATAAGGAACTAGCAACTATCCTTTACTGTATGAAATCGAATTAGTAGTGCGAGAGACGGCTGTAGGTAGTCAGTCTTAAGGCTCCCAAAAAAGAGTATCAAAATTTTTTGGGTGATACAGGAGGGGGTGTCTTCTTACCGCTGAATTGAATCATGTCACCAGCACCTAGGGACATTCGAAATTTTCATATTTTTCCTATTATTTCATACGAACACATCGTTCATAAGAATTTGAGATTGGGTAACATTTTAGTAATTTTTGCGAACATACCTCGTGGCACTTGTAAATCGAGGGTATTATTGAAGCGGATTCATACGGCCGTTGTTACGCCCCTAATCAAAGATTTCCCCTTCGAAATAAATAAAGTTTATCATTTTATTGTGGAGCGAGATTAAAAATCTAAATAAAAACTAAATTTATTAATTCATTTTCCATTGTTACAGAGCAACAAGCCCATAATGGAGAAAAGAAGAAGGGCGCGCATTAACAATTGTTTGAATGAACTTAAAGCGCTCATTCTAGACGCCATGAAAAAAGACGTAAGTATTTATAAATGTATGGTACTTACCTAAAGTTGTTTACTTATAAAAATTTTACTATTATAAACTTGTTGGTGTCCGTGATTTCGCTCTAGTGAAAATGGATTAGTTGTTTCATTTAACGGTTCTATATTAACTGTGTTAAATTTTAGGCTTAGTACTTAATACCGATGGAATAGACTAGTGATAAATAGCCAAGATCAGAGGTCTCCTAACATTTTTGTCTCGTAGACCAGTTCCCACGTTTTTAGCTATCTGTAAACCCCCCTCTGCTTACTTGAGATTATATTTTTGCATATCTCTCATCTTTAAAAATATGTTTTTTTTTTTAATTGATGTAGATAGACATTTCTTTATATCAGAAGGAGTACTACTTAAGTATATAGTATGTGTATATAGAATTGCTCCATTCATGCTCCAAAGCCAAAATTAAGCTCACGACCAGATTAAATGAGATCCATTATCGTTCACCCCAATTGCTTCTCATAAATACCCAATGTTAATTGTACCCGCTTAGGAATTGTGAACTCCCAATATTTTTTGTTACGCCAACGTAGATCCCCGTCGAGTCTCCCGTGGACCACTGAGGGTCCACCTGGACTACTTTGGAAAGTAAGGGCCTAGATCATACTGTGAAAAGTCTTCTATGTTTCCGTAAAAGTTACGTCAATATCCCTTTAGTCGTTTCGGCGATGAGCTGAAACAAAAAAGCACATTAATTTGTGTCAATGTAACTTTACTAAACATACTCGTATATTGTCATTGTTACAGCCTGCAAGACATTCGAAGTTAGAAAAGGCTGACATTCTCGAAATGACGGTTAAACACTTAGAAGGACTCCGTTCAGAAGGCAACGGACCCCCCGATCGGTTTCGCGCAGGCTACCGACAATGTGTCTCAGAAGTCGCCAAGTTTCAAGGTCTAGAGTCTGGTTTAAAAAGAAGACTGATGAGTCATTTGGAGACTTGTGTAAACAGTTCTGGAACGAGGCCAGCAGGAGCTCCAACACCGCCCTCAGAATCGGAAGATATTTCTCCTTCGCAACATTCTACTATATTCATCTCGGGTAAGTCAAAAACAAGATCGTTTATTCTTTATAGAAGTAAACGTGGATTTCGATTTGTTCATGAATTACTTAAAGAATACGATATATATTGTTTATTCAGACATGTTACCGATACTATTAAGATGTGCCTTTTGCATTTAGCAAAATTTCTCAAACACGCTTATTTTTCATTGTTATCATACTAATTTCATTACTACTCGTATTTAGAACTGTAATATTATTTCTTATAAAATAATAGCATCTAAACTTGACTGTATACGTATTGCAACTTATTGTTGATTTATTTCACAGCTGGATCTGGCGCTGGAGTTCGTTTGGTCCCGACGAGACTCTCAAACGGCGATATAGCTCTTGTTCTACCGGCTGGGCTCAATGCTAACGCTATTGGAACTATACCCACACTGGTACCACTATCGCCTCGGGATGCTTCATCCACCGCATCGTCAGAACCAAGGTGTTACTCTCCCGCGAGTTCAGGTTGGGGTACACCGCCGCCTGTCTCTGATGAGCCTGCACCCCTCGCCTTGGTTACAAGGAAACAACCACCCGAAGAAAAACCTTGGAGGCCTTGGTGACACTTTCTCCATTCCTTTACTGGTTTCTGTGATAATCGTCTCCTGTCAAATTTGATGGAGTAAACAAGTTCCTAATATATTATGATGCCTTCTATTTTTGGCATGTAAATAATAATAGATATTATTTTGATGTATTCAGAAGTTACTCATGAGGTCAGTTGTCGTGTGTATTGTAACTATATTAATTATATAGCCTTAATTTATATAACAGCTTATCTAAAGATAAAGCTAAATTATAATCTCTATGTACAAATATGCCTACAAAATATGTTCGTGATGAATTAGTATTAACAGAAAATCAATATAATTTTATACCCTGTTACTATTCATCGACTTCCCGTTGCTTGGATATCGTCAGTTACATTCACATTATGTATATGCGCAAGGCCTAGAAGGCGCGGCCCGACATCAGCGTGCAGAATTTTAAGCACCGTTGCTTAAATTAAATGATTTACAAAATCCTTTATATTTTCGAGTTATAAGTTTCAAAAATAAAGGGATAGTAGGTTCAGAATCTGATATTTACAAATACGTACATTTATCTATTACCATGTATATGTTGATTGCAATATTGAGTTCACGAATCAACTGTATAATATTTAATTTAGTTTAATTCAAGTATTTACAGTTAATATAGTTTTCGTTCTCAGAATAACCATTATCTAGGATATTGGATTTATAGCCTATTAACCAACTTAGAATGGAATCTTATATTTTTCATATAAAAAGAAAATAACTTAATAATTAAGGATACTTTAGTGGAGAGTTGTCCATATTCGAACAAATAGTTTAAGAGTTAGAAATAACTTGTATATTTTAATGTTAAATTTGACATCTAAGACAGTATTTCATGAATGGACATTACAGTCTTATAGTTCGTTACGTAGGTAACCTTATTCTTAGAATTTAGTGCCAGTAATTTACGTCACGTATCTCTTTATACCGTTACGGTGTAATAATTTAATATAATTCAATGTCGATATTTACCGTTATAATTAAGGCTTCAAGACTTTAAATATATCTAATATTAGTCATTATGTTTGCTTGTAAATAATTACGATATAATAATTAGTGAAAATTCGTGCCTTATACAACAAAATCTTATAGTCTTCCAATTTGTATATAAGAGTACTAGTTTGTAAGTATGTAATATTTGAATGAAAAATATTATTTAACTGTACATTCAAAGTTCGAAAACATGAGAAAAAGTTGTCGATTACTTGATTTTCGATTGTATTAGAATGCCATATTTTAAATAAATTCTACTTTATTAAGGAATTGTACCTACATTTAAGTAGAATAATACAGAATTCAATTCAAAATTACACCTGAAAATACAGTGCCGGATTTAGAGGGTAGAATAAGGACTACAATATGAATAGTGGTGATATCAAATAATGTTCATCAAGTAATTATAAATATATTGCTTTGGGATGATTAAAAATAACTGTTTTTTTTTTACTTTTTTCATTATAAGCACGGGTTTTATTTTTTCTCATTTAACAAGTACAATGATAAATATGACAATACTGCAAGTTATTTCGGTTTTTTATTCTCGAACGTTATGCTATTAAATATTTACACGGTCAATCGTTCAATTAAGAGAAATTTAATAACAATCTCGACCGTTTGGGTAACAAATTTCCATGCCATCAGAAATTAAGACCTTGTTTATCCCCCTAGAATCCGGCTCTGTGAACAAAATTAACCAAAAAGTTATGTAATAATTTTCTAATGTATTTACGTTTGCATCTTATAACTATCAATTAGGGTATTATTATTAAAAATGCTCAATATTTATAAATATAATAATCGTGTTACCGAAATAAGAGATAGTCAGGTAAATGTCTTCCTTTACCAGTTACCCAATATGGACAGTAATTTATTATTTAAGAATTTAATTTTTATATAAGTTATACCTAGTATAGTTTTGTATGAAAAAAATTATCTCACTTTTATTATGCAATTCATGTATAAAATCTATAACGAAAATGGTATATTATTGACGTAGAAATATCATGGATTCTCTACAATCTATAATGATTTATTTAACGTGTAATCTACAGATCCTAAACAATAGTCTATCGTCAGTTTAATTTGAAATTTAGATAACGAAATATATTTTCATTTGAACACGTTCAACTCTGCAACTATCGGGCAAATTTTGTAAAATGATTCCTGCATTTTATAGTGTACCAGCTTTTACCCGCGGATTCGCTCACTATCATTTACATTTGGTATATCCCTCAGGAATACATTTTTTCTGGATAAGATATACCTTCTGTTGTTTTGCTGTAACCATGATAACGTGTGTACAAAGTTTCATAATAATCAGTTAAGTAGTTAATGTGTGAAAGCGTAACAAACAAACAAAAACACACATTCGCATTTATATTATAAGGTAGAAATGATTGAAAAATATTGTAAGCTATCCTAACATCGGGCTATAAAACATGCGTAAGAAAGTACGCAAAGCGAGAACGGTGCCGTGTGTCGCGGTACGGGATATCGCGGGGATAAATGAAAGATGAGTGACACCGTGAGGTAAAGTTAGTCAGTCTATAAAATTTTTAAAATAAAATTGAAGCCTCAAAGATTAGGCGCAATTCCTTTTAATTTTCACAGTAAGTATATAACCTACGAATACATAGGTTGTTATAGATGTGTAAGTTTTTTTTTTACCGATTACATATTAAATCATGATAAGTTATAACAAGTGATTATACATTACTCTGACTAATATTGTAAAGTACCTAAAATATGCCCTTAAATCATGTAATTGTGAATAAAAATATATAAATATATTAATATCCGTTTTTATTCCATAAATATAACAACTATATTACAAAAGGTCTATTAAGCAAATGCCTAGTACGCCGGTTGTAAAACATTACAACGTTATTATTAGAAAGGAAATTTAATCTCATAATTATAGGGTTACATTGATAACTTACAATTTCCATGTACAATTATTTTCTACGTTGAATTATGAACCGCAGACTTTATAGGTTCAGAAGAAGAAACTTATGACTACGGAGTGTAGAGACAAGGAACAATATCTTCATACATAAAGAGTCCATATGATAAAATATACTTAGATTGCGATGCTGTAACATAGATTTCTAAAAAAAAAAGATATTACAACATGATAGAACTAACTAGAGACAGAACTAGAGAGGTAATAGGGCTTTTTCTATGTCCGTCTGGCTGGCTACCACCCTCAAGTTGAAAATCTGTCGCCAAGCACCTGTTGCTGTGTTCCGGCAGCTGCAGTTGAGAGCCAGTCTCCCTCTAGGTTTAGCGTGACTACCATCTTAGACCACATCATCATTTAACATAAGATGAAATTGTGGTCAAATGCTAACCTATAAAATATAAAAAAGGACATGTATATCCGCTCTGCAAAAGTACCGTTTTCAAATACTTTGACGACCCCCAATGAATAAAGTTATTTATTCCATTTATTTAATGTAAGATATGAAAAGTTTTCAACAAAGCTTTGTCAATTAACTATTAATTTATTTGTAGTATTATTAATTACTTTATTCAATTTAAAGGGGAAAAAACAGGTCTCTAAGGTTAAAAAAAAATCTATCTTTGAAAAGATGTTTCCGATGAAATAGAGCTTCCAGATGAATCCCTGTGATAACGATTAAACATTTTGAAGTTTTCATCAGGCAACTCGGACAACTATCGAAGTTTTCAGGCAGCTCTGCATTTGAGATACACTTTAAAGACCTCTTTACAAAACTATATAAAAATTTAAAACATGGATCAAAGTTTTCCCTTTTTTATCTAATTCGTCGCGTTAAAAATAAATGTAAAATATAAACACTTCTTATATTAACTTTTAACCACGTTTCCATTTTGTTTTGCAAAATTAACCTCAAATGACTCGTACGATTAATTTAAAAATTCAATAATTCTCCGATCGTCGAAAGACTTCTTGATTTGGCGTAAAAAAGACATTTCCAGCATAATTACATATATGTACATGAATCATTTTTTTAGTTAGCGGGTGGTCGGACTAATTCGTGTACGTGGGTTTGGTTGCGAACGTTTGTTTGAATTGTCTTGACACTAATAGTGGGTTATTGGAGGAATTATTGCACCGGCAGCAGCAATTTACTACAATCGATGTGTTACGCGATGCATAATTAGTTTTAATTTTCATGAGTCCGCGACTGGAGTGGTTTGGAACGCATCAATATTGTTGCACACGGCATAATTATTTGGACATACATTCTCTATTATTTATGATAATACAGTATATCTACTGAGTTCAGATGTTATTATAGGTCATTAGGATTATAGCAAAATTAGAATTAGAAGAATAATAGAATGGAATCACTACATAGTATAAAACAAAGTCTACTAATAATACATAGTATAAACTATATCCCTGTGTATGCTTAAATCTTTAAAAATATGCAACGGATTTTGATGCGGTTTTTTTTAATAGATAGAGTGATTGAAGAGGAAGGTTTATATGTATAATAACATAAATTAAATAGTGGAGAAATACTTTTATTTTTGAGGTTACTCCAAATATAACGCGTGCGGGCCACGGGCAGTAATGAATAAATCAAAACTACTGGATCGATTTTAATCATTTTTTCAGTGAATGACATAGGCTATATATTTTATACCCGTGCAAAGCCGGAGCGGGCCGCTAGTATTGAATAATAGAAACATTTGAATTTCGCGCTTAGTTGTCTAAGTAAAAATTGCAATAATTCTCATCTTTACCCAATTATTTATTTCTGTAATCGTAGGACGATTACGGTTTATACAAACCAAGATACCGTGAACAACATCAAGTGTAGCGAGAATGCTTTATATGTCATTTCTTAAAGGATACCACCTGCGACTGGTAAATTATGGGAATCTTTTATAGCTCAATTTAGTATAAACTGGCTCCTTCTAAACACTCCTTGTTGTTTTTTTGAAAAGCTCTTCGAGGGCCACCCTAAAATTAAAGTATATGCATATTTTGGTTTATGGTTGTTAAGGTAAGTCTCGTAGTGCTTTTTTATTGTAGCACGAAGCGATTTAAAACGATGTACGTTTAGTACGTAGCGTTTACGGACATGATCGATCGACTGAGGTTCGAATCCTTAGAAGAAAGCTAGAGCTTTCGGTATAGGGAAACATCGGGATAAAACCATAGATAGCATTGTGGTAGCGCTTTCTTTAACTACCACTATTAAGTGGAAAATCTGTCACAGAGCATATATAGATCTGTTCCGGCAGCTGCATTTGAGAGCCAGACCCCTTATATGTTTAGCATCTTGAGCCACATTGTTATTTAACATCAGATGAGATTGTGGTCAAATACCTATAGAGTATAAAAAAGTACGTCAAAGTGATGGTATTGTATCGTATAGTACAGTGCAATGAAAAACTACGGCGTCTACAGACAGGTCTAAAATCTATCAGCAGTCTTCCTGCTCATGTCGCATTTGCACAGCTTACTCGGCTGCGAAATAAACGTACACTGGAATAATTTCGAAACACGATAAACCAAACAAATTAGCCTTTGAGAGGTCAATCATAACGAGCATAGAGGTAGCGATCCAGTTGTCTACGAATACCTTACCACTCCGCTCGAACATAGATCTATATTTATTTTTTTTATATATTATAGGGGGCAATCGAACAAGGTGGGTCACCTGATGGTAAGTGATCACCACCGTCCATAGACACTAGCAACACAAGGGGAGTCGCAAGTGCGTTGCCAGCCTTTTAAATATGTGGGCCTCCGGCGCTCTCACTGACCGAACGAAACGCTACAGTGCAACTACTGTTACTTCACGTTTCTGTGAGAGGGTGGTACTACCCCGGGCGAGCCGACCCATTCATGCTGAAACCAGTAATAGCTTCAGCGTAGCTCTACCACCTACAAACATCTACATCAGGTGATCCTGCAACGCTCCCACACCTAAGCGTTACAATATAGTGTGCCATATTCACCAGGTAATCCTACCTTAATGTTTGCGGCACTGTACCCACAACATTCCTGGAAATGAAAAAGTGAATTCTGTGATCCGATTATATGAATTAAAATAAGTTTTAATCAATCGAGAATGTTCGACAAAAACGTTTCACAGTTGCATCCACTTATTTCTCTTCATTAAAATTCATGAGACGATGTAAATTACGAATATAATAATGATATCAGGATCGAATAACTGATATAATTGAAAAGTGTGTGTTTTTATTAATTACATTAGCATCTGCCATAGGTACCACCCAAGTTGAGATGCGCAGCGAGGTTTTCGTTCGCGAAATACCTTTTCGTCTTATTGTTGTAATTTCGGTCTTCTCGTACCACTTAATATCATCAGTGGCTTTAAATTAAATGTGCTTGGGCTATATTTTGAAATAATTTGATTTGAAAACGTGAATCGTTTGGATTTTCGATGAAATAATTACTTTATTTTGATCGGATTTTTATATAGGATGCAAAACAACCCATATTATAAATCTGTATTGAATCTGATTCTACAGACCTTTGAGGTCACCATTTTTCAAAATCTAATCCGATTAAGTTTTTTTTGTTTATTGTAAGTCGTCGCTAAGTTCTTATGACCTCTTTGCGAATGGTTCTTTTTTTTTTAACTGGCTACACTGTTGACTTGGCAAGGCCTCTACAGTTTCACCCGACTACTTTGCGAATGGTCCATACCACAGGCACATATCTTAGTTTAGGGATATGTTCATGAATGTATTTATTGTGGTGCAGTAAAGATACAATGTAAAGTCATTTACTAATTAGATTTCCGTAGAAAAAGGGATTTCTAACTTAACATAGTGCTAGTTTTGCGTTTATTATTATACAAATATGTATTTTTTTATCGGTAATTTTGTTAATTAGTCGTTTTGTTAATTAGAATTGAATGTGTGTACGAGATTTTATCTCATATTTTATAGCATATAAATAAAATTGAAGTTATTGTTCTTTGTCCGTCCAAATATCCGAAATAGTTGAATCGATTCAATTGATACTTTTGCTGGTTTATAGAATAGTTTTCAGACCATTATCTAGCCTATATATGATTACGGTATTTAGAAGCAGCAAAGCAGTATTAATTAATTTGAACAGAGCTAACATAAAGGGATGAAGTAGTCAAGCAATACTGATAGAATTAAAAGTAAAAAAAAATTGGAGACAACAAAATTTGTAGAATAAAGTATAATAAAATAATTTCTCCGAGACTGAAATCTCAAGCAGCAAGCTATTCCTTAACATAATTGCATTTTCTACCTAATAATTATCTTTTATGTTACAATTATTTACTTAGTCGAAAGTGTTATGCTTAAATAAAAGCTCTCATAGTGACATTATCCGAACCCATTCACTAGTTATATTGTTCTGATGAGTGACAGATTTATGACAACATATAAATTAAATTAATAAATGTATATAACATAGAAATCCTATTATATAAACATTGAATAGTTGTGATAGTCCTCCTTAAGACACCCAGTAAGTGCATTTGAATAAAAATATGCTGTCATTCGAATACCAGAATGTCAACAATGAAGTCTTAGAAAGTGAATTTCTTCTGAGCCATCTTGAGGTTTTGGGAAAACCGAATTTGTGGTGGTCGAGAATTTAGGTTTTTGTAAAAGACCTCCTCGAGTCTATCGTGTAAAGGGTAACCATCTAGGTGGTCGACGGGTTGGTAAATGCGCAACGAATGCGTTCAAACTTTATTCTACGCGCGGGTTGATTGAAAAATGCTCGGTATGACGGCAGTATTTGTTGATTAGCGGGACATGACTAAGCTTATTCTCGGAAATACGAAGAATTCAATGCGGTGGTACCAAATGAAAAGTTGTGACACGTCGTTCGAACTTGCATGTGAATTAACTTACATCGTTGTGAAATAATAATTTAAATTGCGTCTAAACTCACGAATATAAATTATAATAGTATTCCTACTTTATAATTGAATTTATTAAATTTGTAATGGCATAGGTCGCTATGTATAAGTACACACAATATAGCACATTAAGACAATACAATAATAGAAAATGTTTGAAATTAAAATGTGATTTTTATGTTTTTGTACTATTTACCCATTTCATTTTTTTAAATACTCACCACGGTGTTGTAGGTAAATAAATTATTATAAAGGTAAATAAAAATAAGATTTGAAAAAAGAATGTTTCGCAGTTTTACTAAATTTGTATCGTCGTTCAGAAGTTCGAAAATTCTTATCCCTATCGAACATGTGGAATCGCTTTCGGACCAGTGCTCCCTTCCTTGTACGATATCGGGTCCTTCAAATGTAGCGTGAAGAGGTACTTTTGCAAGACATGTGTATGACGGAAGCCACTGCCGTTGGTATTTAACACCATATATTTCATCAGATACTGTGTAGTCATTTTGACTAATTCGTATAAAAATAAGAATAATATAGAAACAAAAAAATGAACATGCTAAAAAAAATTGCAATAAACGTTTAATATTATGTCTGATAAATGAAATGGATAACCATAACCATCGGGTAGGTAATACAGAATTTAATTAACACAAGTAATATTTATAAGAGTACGAAAACGCACGGCGCTGTGGGCCGCCATTAGGAGCTTTTAATAATGGCAATTTGAAATAAATTGACCATCTCCGGTTCGGTTGTAATCTCGGTAAAGTAAACGTCTGTGTGGGTGCAAGAACTACTACTTCAGTTTAAAATTGAATATTCATGATACGTGACGTTGCTAACGTGTAATGGATTTATCATTACATAATGCTACACTACTTAAATAGTCTTTTTTATAGATATTTACGATTACGTTAATTTTCGATTTATTTTCTAGAACATTCCATTCGATGGTGACGGTAACATTTCTTCTTCATTATTAAAATGACCTCTAGTTCGACGTATTTGAAAATGAATAGTCTCATCTTATTTTCAATGAAGGATTAAAAGGTTAAAGACTGCCGATTCATACAGGTTTACAATTGAAAAAGTATTCAAAATGTAGGGGAATGAAAGTACCAAAAATAAACAAAATGGCGCTAACGTACTAAACAAACTATGGCAAGAAGTTTACGGTAAAAGTAAAGTCAAAACAGTATTTGGCTAAAATTTCACTTTTGCAGTTTCACTCAATTTGTCAGAACCTTTGATAGGTTATTTAAATTTATCCTCCTTGGTTTTACCGTGGCGCGACGACGTGAAACTATCTCCCGGTAAATGTTTTTACAATAACATCAGATCTTTCAAGCGTGTCGTGAAAAAATTCTTACTCAATATGACAGTAGATTCTCGATCTCTCGGTGATAGCGATTGTTTTTATATTGTATTATGCTTACTGTCCGGTATGGCGCATTTCCTTTTGCCGCAATCCAATAAAAAGGAGCTGACTGACAATGCTACACATAGAAGAAAAATACTTTTCCAAGTTTTTAATGGATTTTTGGTTTGTCATGTGATCATAATTATTCGATTATACCAAATAATCGTATTATATGTCAAATTATTGACCAGTTTATGATTTGTTTGCCTTTAAGAAGAGTTTTTCATTTGGCAAAGGTAATTTATAATATGTACTATGTATTTATAATCTGTAATATTAAGCTAGCGAAATGCAAATTACGTTAACCCCTTCGGCTGATTTTGAAATACATACAAAATACATTTTACATAAAAAGTATAATTTTATAATACAACATTTATTATTTTTCAAAGTTTTGTAATAAATCAGGTATTTTTTAAGGTTATGCTGCCAATAGTCAGTTGACCTGTGCCACATGAGGTCTACATTCGTTTGTATGGAACTCAAACCGTTATGATTTTGGACAGTTCAGTGGTTAAATTCTAGTAGGTTATAGATATCAATTTGTTTAAATTTACCTAACGTATTGAAAAGAATTAAACATTAAAAAAATAGACATGAGTGAAACTGCTTGTTACAATTACTATTACGACACTTAAAGATCG
The DNA here is from genome assembly GCA_035772565.1 of Antheraea assamensis. Taxonomy (NCBI): domain Eukaryota; kingdom Metazoa; phylum Arthropoda; class Insecta; order Lepidoptera; family Saturniidae; genus Antheraea; species Antheraea assamensis. Next base: position 235,019 of record JAQQSE010000060.1, read on the forward strand.
AATCAATCTATTTGTTGATTTTTTTTTTCTAATTTATTCTACCTCTTTAGTACAGATTGTATCACACACACTACAAAAGGTTATCGATTAACTATCAGTGGTTACTTTAATTCGATTCTTACCGGACCCGCCTGCAATATATCTTATCGCGATATAAAGAAAGAATAGTTACTCAACAATGGACATACGTACATCCTTCCAATTAGGGAACGCGTTGTCGATCGGAACGAAGCTATCTTTTCAAATTAATTGGTCTGATTAACCGATTGAATTACGCTCAATTCAGTTTTTCTTCGACAAACGATTACAGGCCAAGAAATACCACAGCATTATACAACGCAAGAGACGCATGAACGGAATTTGGTTCCAATACGAACGACACCTTAAATTATGAGAAGTTATACAGAATCATTTTTTTTTTAAGATTAGTTTCAATAAATTATTTAATGTTTTGCATATTTTATAGTTTGGTGGGATACTCCAAGTATCTATAAAGTTCATTATGTACAAAATATTTTTATAATTAACCTATCTATACTAGACGAAAAATTATCATAAAAACTAAAGCTAACAAAGGAGCAAATACAAAACAATAATTTATAATCGAAAACAAAAAGCTATTGAATATAAAATTACTAGCTGATGCTCGCAACTTCGTCTACGTTATCCTACGCATGCGCACTACACCAATAGTCCCGCTCCTCCGCGACAAGATAATACATATTACTGAACGTGTAGTGTTTATAAAAATCTTAGTTTCTTAAAACTTTAAAAACTCTATATTAATCCCTCAGAGGTCGAGAGTAGGCTGGAGAAATGGCAACAGAAACTGGAGAATTTTGGTTTAAAGATTAGTGGGATGAAAACTGAACATTTGTTCTGTGACTTCGGAGGTCCATCCAGTTTTAGTCATATTACCTTAAACGGTGTATTCTTACCAGCCTGCTCCAATTTTCGGTACCTCGGCTCATTAATCCAAAATGACGGTGGAATAGACAAGGACGTGAGGAATAGGATAAATGCAGGGTGGATGAATTGGCGAAAGGTGTCTGGGGTAGTTTGTGACCCACGAATGCCGTTGAAACTCAAGGGGAAGGTGTATAAAACTATAATAAGACCAGCCGTGTTATATGGATCCGAGTGCTGGGCTACGAAAGAGACGGATGAGAAAAGATTACATGTGGCAGAAATGCGAATGTTAAGATGGATGTGTGGTGTAACAAGGATGGATAAGATTAAGAATGAGTATATCAGAGGAAGTTTGAAAATAGCACCAGTGACAGAGAAGTTGAGGAGTAGTAGGTTAGCATGGTACGGGCATATTATGAGAAGAGATGAAAGTCATGTAACAAGAAAAGTTTTGAGTTTGAAAGTGGACGGATATAGGAGTAGAGGAAGACCGAAAAAGGTATGGATGGATTGTGTGAAAAACGATATGTGTATAAAAAGTGTGAATACTGAGATGACATCTGACAGAGGAGAGTGGAAAAGGAAAACATGTTGTGCCGACCCTACTTAGGTGGGATAAGGGTAAGAAGATGATGATTAATCCCTCAGCTGATTTTTTAAGACCCAGACCTCAAAATGGTGGATTATGTTTTTTTATTTCACGACATAGTACATTTCATGGTTTAGTAAAAAAATGTTCGTACAACTGAAAGAATAATTAAAAAATACGTTTTCCATAAAAATTATAATTTTACAATACATAATTTGTTGTTTCTCAAATTTATGATTTATTACAAATCAAATATTTTTTTTAGCTTATCCTGCCAACAGACTGTTGAACTGTGCCTCGTGAGGTCTACATTCGTTTGTATAGAACTTAAACCTTTATGGTTTTGTACAGTCCAGGAGTTAAATGGGTATACCGTGGTTATTCTTTTTTTTATATAAGGACTAAATGTCAAAAAATGATATAAAAATGATCGATATCTAGACCAGTGGTTCCTAACCTTTTTTATTCAGCGGTGCACTAATATTATACTCTTTACAAATTCGCGACCCCTTACATACTTACATGCAAAATTTTTGATAGTACAAAGAGGACGAAAGTGAGAGTCTGTAAATCTTGTGACACATTTGACAGGTGCTTGCGACAAACCAACATCGTCGTGCAAATATCGTGGCACATCACTATCATTTTCGTTATATAAATATACTATTTTTTTTTTTTATATTATAGGGGCAAACGAACAGGTGGGTCACCTGATGGTAAGTTATCACCGCCGTCCATAGACACTAGCAACACCAGGGGAGTCGCAAGTGCGTTGCCGGCCTTTTAAATATGTGGGCCTCCGGCGCTCTCGCTGACCGACCGATACGCAACAGAGCAACCACTGTTACTTCACGTCGGTTTTCTGTGAGAGGGTGGTACTACCCCGGGCGAGCCGACCCATTCATGCTGAAACCAGTAATAGCTTCAGCGTAGCTCTACCACCTACAAAAAATAACGAATCATTCCTGACTAATAATTAATATGAAAAGATCGATAGACTTCTCACTTTCAATTCTAAACATCATCATCGTCATCTACATCTTACCCTTATCCCACTTAAGTAGGGTCGGCACAACATGTTTTCCTTCTCCACTCTCCCCTGTCAAATGTCATCTCAGTATTCACACCTTTTCTACACATATCATTTTTCACACAATCCATCCGCACTTTGTTCGGTCTTCCTCTACCCTTATGTCCGTCCACTTTCAAACTCAAAACTTTCTTGTTACATGACTATAATATGCCCGTACCATGCTAACCTATTACTCCGCAACTTCTCTGTCACTGGTACTATTTTCACACTTCCTCTGATATACTCATTCTTAATCTTATCCATTCTAGTTACACCACACATCCATCTTAACATTCGCATTTCTGCCACATGTAATTTTTTCTCATTCGTTTCTTTCGTAGCTCAGCACTCGGATTCATATAACACGGCTGGTCTGATTATAGTCTTATACACCTTCCCCTTGAATTTCAATGGCATTCGTGAGTCACAAACTACCCCAGACGCTTTACGCCAATTCATCCACCCTGCATTTATTCTATTCTTCACTTTAAATTCTAAACAACGAACTATAAAACATTATGATGTCACGAACGTTTACCCTAAGAGTCGTCATCAGTCATTCTTTTGTCATTATCACTCTGAAATCGAATATTAGTGGATGAGAGTAATTTTTTATTAACTTCAATAAATATGTCATTGATTATATGAAAAAAAAACAATGCAGTTTAAATATCCGTTTATAAACATAAATTAACTGTAATTAAATTGAACCGATGATGACTGTAATGGTAGCGTGTTTAAGGTAGATTCGACGCCGGTGAAAGCAAACATTGTAATGAAACTATACCACGGTGTCCGCGTCACTAGCAAACATCCTCAAGTTGAAATTCCCATAGATGTGCTCTGCACTTGAGAGCCCGTTGCCATATAGGTTTAGTATTATCATTTCAGGCCACAACGTCTTAATATCAGATGAGGTTGTAATCAAAACTATAGAGTTTAAAAAAAATAGCATTTTATAACTTGAAAGTAATAAATCGAGGCCAGTAATGTAAAACGGCGCGACGCCTCCTCACCGAACCGCCAATGGTAACGACATTTCGATGCTTAATTACCCACTCCGTTAATGTTTGCCTTTAAAAATAAAACTCGGACGAGTCATTTTTTGCTTGCTGCATACAAGTATGCGATAAAGATCCTGCTGTCCGTCGTACCTACGCCTATTGTCCTTAAATGTAATTGCCCTACAAGTTAAAATTGTTGTGTTCCTAAATAGTATATCTTCTTATACCTTAATAGAATTATAGAGCCCTATCTGCTGGTACACACGTGTGCTTCACTAATTCGTATATGTATGATTAACTTAGTAAGATTCGCGTTGTTGCATCTAAGGCAACATCCCAAATCAAGGTCCGGCCACTTTTGGCACCCTTGAGCTTGTTGCCAAACGGCCGAGCGCCATAAGCGCTACCCCCGTTAATCCGATAAACCTGTGAAAACCCATCAGGCCAACAGCGTATAGTCAGTTAAAAAAAAAATAGAAGCCTATTGTTGCGCGCGCATCATACAAAACTACTGGATAGATTTAAACCAATTTATTTTGTTTTATCAGAAAGACGTTTCTATGGCAAAAATATCACGATATCTTCATTTAATATGATTTTTATAAGCATTTAGCGTTCAGCGATGTGTGACTTTTTTGTTGTGGGAAATAGGGGTAAGCGATGTGGTGAGCATGCGCAGGAGAAAGGAATTAAACGAACAGCAATTATTGATCATAAATAAATGTTCTAAGCAAAGTATATTTTTGCTTTTAATGTTTTCGTTTTTTTTTTACCCGCTGTACGTAAAATAAAATGGTAAGATAAATAAACAACGGAAATGAAGTCGAGGGTATCAGCTAGTTAGATATATAAGATAACCATACGACCGTAACTCACGAAGGAAAGTTGATTTAGGAAACTTAGTACAGCCTATATATTAACTTATGATGATAAATGCGAATATGCGTTTGTTTGTTTCGCTTTCCCGCCTTAACTATTCAAACGATCTTACACATTGCTTTGCACACACGTCGTCAGGGATATAGGAAAAGCCATAGAGTATCTTTTATCTAGAAATAAAGTACTATTCCCAAGATATAGGTTACATTAACGCGAGCGAAATTCGAGTAAAAGCTAGTAAGTAATAAATTAAATTTTACCGAGTAACACAATTTTCTGATCTCTCATATTACAAAGAGAATCTGTCACTGGCCTTACATTTATTATACCTACTTATAGTTTTAAATGATCGAAAAGCTAGTGGTCCTTAAGTCTGCATACTTTTGTATCTGACCCATAAAGAATTTGTTATAGCGCTGTAAATTGAGCTCATATAATTTAACTATTTCAAAGTCATCATCTTCTTACCCTTACTCCACCTGAGTAGGTTTGGCATAACACGTCTATCATGTTGTGATGTATCGTAGTAGTTTTTACGATAGGCTGCTGCTCTGACATCAACCTTCCTTGGGATTATTTTGTAGTACCACTCTATCTGGGAAAAATATGTAACTGTTGAGTTTTCTTCATTTACTACGATGATGTGGGCTGAAGATATAATTACATTAGTTGATTCCTCCAGACAGAAAGTTTTACCCAGCAGTGTTACATATACAGACTGACGTTATGTAACATTTATATATAGAGTTATGAAGGTATTTCATGTGATATAAATGGGTAAAGCGGCCATAATTATCATTTTAGCCTGGAGCAAATAAAATCAAAATGTCGACATCGATTTCAAGAGAAATTCAAACACAATTAACTCTCATGATTGTTGGAATATCTCTCTTGTTATAATCTTTAGTGGCAATATATCTATAGAGATAACTATATATATACATAATACTATTACGAAGGTCTGAGAAGTAAATTTTTAGCTTTACAATTTTTCTGTCGATGTCTAGCTTTGGTAGGCTATTTATAATTTGTGTTTAAGCGGCCCTACCGTCCTGTTTAATTGTTGAAGTTGAAGTAGTTGAAGATGCATAGTTTACTTGTTTATTGCTATTTTTACACTGCATTTTCAGGTTTATTTAGTATTCGCGATTTCGGTTATTCACAATACTTTCAACTACACATTCTATATTACCAACTGTTTTCGTTTAAACTTTTTAGGTTATTTACCCACTAGCTTTTGTTCAACTTTGGTGACTGTGTAACATGATTACATAATTCCCTGTGCGGCTCCACGATTTTGTATCACGTAAATGGGTACATTTACTTGAATTAATAAAATTCGTACTTTTCGGAGCATTATTGTCGAATAAATCAGAATTAGATTTGAAAGATACATGCGACTAAAATGACACAAATAGCATGACAGTAAAAATAACTATTTCAAAATATCACTTTTTTTTTTACGTTTAGACGTGTACTCGTTCGTTAAATATAATGTTAGCCGGTTAAAGTGTCTTGTGTTTCAGAATACCATAAGCGGTACATACATACTCGTGTGGTGTCTTAACTTAAATCGTATAGAAAATATGGGTTCAAAAAATGAACAAAGAGTCTTTAATGTATAAAACGTGTACGCCCTGAAGTTAATAGTATTGAATGTCAGTAGCTTCTGAACTATAATAATGTGCGATAGTAACGCCATCTAAAACTTCTTACGTTTACTGTTGTCTTCAATCCTTTCAGCGTTTTAATGCCTCTTTCGCTTTAACATTGTTTTCAAATGTATGTAGACAAAAAATTGTTATTGTGAAAATTTTCTAGACAATATTTCGTTTACAAATTAATTTCTAATTAAAAAGTGTAGATTTATCAAGCTCCAAGATAATATTCTATGTTTTATATTTATTTATAGTGTTTTATATTTATTTTATGACTCCGTAAAGACATAAAATCCATTAAAGTATGTTGATATCTATCTCATTGATATGCGAACCTATAAAATTAAGTATTTCAAACAATGTAACAGGGTAGTGACCGTACAAGGTGTTTAAATGACCGGTACATATACATATTTCACAGTCAATTTTTAGCATAAGATTTTTTAATTATCTGTATTGTGGAAGCGAAATTGAAAGGCTGGCCACAAGTAACATACACGGATTAAATGCTTAAAGAAAAAGGTGCTTTTTCGAAACTGAAGTGAGGATGCATGGAGGTCTAACACAAATGAGATTATTAACGAACACGTGTGTCGTTCGTTTATTTAACGGCCTCAGTAGGGTCATAGGCCGGTTTCAGAATTCAGAGTGATAGTGGATATATAGTTGGCAATGTTTTTTGTAGCATTGATATTACATTCACCTAGTCACGATTTCTATATAACTATTTATTAGAAGAATGTACTTTATTGACTTTACAAAGCGAGGGACTCTAATACGGAAATAATATAGACTTCCATAGCTACATATCTATACATATAAATAAAATTGGAGTGTCTGTTTGTAATATCAAAATAACGACTTTTACTAGTTGGATATGAACGTATACAAGATACTGATAACAGAAATACGATTTTTAAAATTTTTGTCTGTCTGTCCATCTGTGTGTCTGTCTGTGTGTTCCGGGTAATCTCCGAAACGGCTGGACCGATTTTGACAGTAATTTCACTGACGGATAATTAAAATTACAGCGGGTGACATAGGCTACTTTATTTTAGACTAGCTGTCATCCATGGGTTCGTCTGTAGTACTATCTCCGAAACGATTGGACCTATTTTATGGGACTTTCACAGACAGATGGCTAAGGTTATAAAAAGTAATTAAAACTTTTTTATTTTGGACTAGCTTTTACCCTTGGCTTTTTTTTGCAGTACTATCTCCAAAACGTTTGAACCATTTTTCACGGAACTTTCACTAACAGATAGCTGATCTTATAAGAAGTAGTTCACAATTATAAAAAACAAACGCATACGGAGCTGCGAGCAACAGCTAGTCTATAAATATTACGAAACAAAGGCGATTTTCGTATCTGTGTATGTCCCCCTTTAGTCTTCTAAACTACGCAACGGATTTTGCTGCGATTCACTATAGTTTAGAGAATTTCTTTGGGAAGATTTATGTGTGTTAAATACATATATTATATTTATATAAAAGCGACTTATTCCAATGAAGTCTTAAAAATCAATTTTTGAAGACTTACATTAATAACGCTGACTAAACCTTCTGATAAAAATAAAATAAATGTACCACAGAATTGTACATCTTAAAAATACCTACACAAAAGACTTCGATACATACATACATATAAATGAAATTGAAGTGTCTGATGTTTGTCCGGGTTGGTTTACGGAACGGCTGGGGTTGGGTTACGGAACGGCTGAACCCACTATGACGAGACTTTTCAGCTTATTATATAAACTAAATATCACTACGCTTTTCCATAAGAGCTCAACTGTAATATTAAATTGTAACAATTGTAACTCAAAACCGTTAAAAATACTATAGAAGTTAATCTGTTTAAAAATGACAAAATTACAATTAAAAAAAGTTATACCATAAATCTAGATAAATCATGTAGTTTTTATGAAATAACATAACGATATATGCAAATTGACAAAGTATATACTTTATTTGTAGAAGAGACACAAAGAAATATCTCTTTTATGATATCATCACAATTAGTCACTTTAATTGTGACTTTTAAATGCCGAGGAGAGTTTATGAAATACATGGTAAAAAAAATAATTGTTTTTTTTTTGCGAACTGTCTACACTATTGACCTAGCAAGGCCTCTACAATTTCATCGGACTACTAAGGGGATCGTTTAAGGCACTCACCCGATTTTATATAGGCAACCAACACAAGGGCGCACAGTGCGCTTCGGCTTGGACTGCCACCGAATATCCTGAGTCTAAGCTAAGCTAAACTAAGCTAACTATTATTTCATACATATATGAATTCGTGAAACATACACGTGTACCAAGCATGTATGTTTCACGAACTTATACATGGCTTATTACAATTATTCTTCATGATAGATTTCTAAATACTTGCTTAATATTATCACTGCCCCTCAACGAATACATAAGTATTATTATTATTATCATTATTATAGTGTATATAGTTACATTCAGGTTGACCTTATTCCGCGTGCGGTCTATACGGGCTGTGCTCGTGTGCGGCGTCGGAGGACGGACCTGTCACGAACTGGCCAGTTTAAATAATTATACCACTGCCGTGTCAGACCAACGGGTATCGTATCGGGTATCCTTGAAGTTCTCCTTTTGGGTAACGCATGTATGATAAATTACAAACGACTTCGACAAACAAAAATAGTCGTTATCATGTTTAAGAGTGAGTTAATTTTTCAGTTTTCAGCGATTTGCTTTATTTGAATTATATTCTGACACAACATAATTTAATTCGTATATTATCTACAGACACGAGCGTATAGTAATTTGGTATATAATGATTTAAAATGATTATATAGTTAGTGTTTTTTTTTTATGTTTATCTTTTAAAACAAACTTAAAGTGTCATTGTACTGTAGAAATAAAAAATGAATGATATTTTTTTTACATTTTTAAAACTAATAAAAGTGTTTCCAACCTTAGTAGGTCTATTTCAGTAAGCAGTAAATAAGTCGTGGCTGTATCGTAGGTGCTATTTAGCCCTCAAGGTGGTGCGGGCCACTTCGTGACTTACCGCCGCGCCGCCGTGCGCTGTGCCGCCGCGCCGACATGGAAAAAAAGACTGCTTTAAAAATGTGAAAATAAATAAAATGCACACGTCGCCTCTTATCTCCGCTCGCGTATAACCGAGGACAACGAAGGGCCGCGGCCGCTGTGTACATCGTCCACGAGCAATTTTGTCAATTATTTTGTATTTTGTACCTCGCCACGATGCATTTTCTCGATTAGATAAAGGCCTGGGTGAGTTCTCGTAACAAGAGCCAGTGAGCATTGATTAAAATTACTACGTACACATGTTGAACGAAATAAGTAAACGTACAGATTAGGGTTTTATATATATATCGCGCGAGTGTACGACCTTTATGACCTTTACGACAATGTCATTAAATAAAGTGGCAACTGTACAACTGAATGTCAATATTTTTGGAATATACCCTTACTGTTTTCTGTCTCACTAACTGATCCAGTTTATTAAAGAGAAAATTTTTAACGCATTTTTTTTCACTTCTTCGTATGACTTTTTGCAAATATTTCCTTTCATAGAAATCTTGTCCTGACAATTGCAAATACAAAAACAAAGCAATTAGCGACATACGTGCAGCCATTTAAAAGCGATGCGCTTACGTACATTGGGTCATTGATTTTTATTTATACTAATAACTTTCGGCTTACTATTTCTTAAATTCGTAGTAGGTTGTAATTACTAAATTTATATACAAAAATAAGAAGACACCTTGAGTCCTTTTTCCTCTATTAAATGTATGTTATTAAAAAAAAATCTAGTTTAGTTGAAACCAATTTTCAATTTTAATGTATGTGCAGTAATCAGATAATTATCTTTATTCATTATAAAGATATATGTACACGATGAATTCTAGTAAAAATGCTGTATAATTTATTTAATATTCGTAATGTTAGTGTATGACTAGTTTTATAGAGCGCGTCGCGCATGCGTGGCGTGTGCCCGCGGCAGGTGCTTTTTAGTAACCGGTCCCATGCACAATACTGCATCGCTCCGTACCTACATCGCAGATCAAACAATGCTGTATATAGCTTCAACTATTCGTAAAGTGACTTGTAAATAGTTGGCAATCCACGGTTCACTGTAAATTATTTTAATTAAACCAATCTTGGAAATCGTTCGGATTCCAAAACTGAGCTTCGTTTCACAGGACTTTGCAGTAATACAGATAGTCTGCCTACCTGTACTTTCGGAATTAGTAGTTTAGTAAGATTAATTATTTAGCTATATAATTATCGTCCAACAATTATCTTTACGAATACAATAATTTATAGTACTTAGACTAGTAACTTCTCGCGATTTCGCAGGCGTTTTTTTATGTAGTAATTATTTTTATTTTTTATTTTATATCTTTATATATATAAAAGAATAATTGACTGATGTGCTGACGGAAATATGAGGTATTTTCATATACACTTTCATCGCCTTTTTCACCACATTAGGGTTAGAACTTCATATATCTTTCACTAGTGCTCAGTTACAGTGTGAAAGGAAGCAAGAAATGCAAATTCATGCAAGACCTTACACCAGTATTTTGGGCTGTGCGTTGATATGCCAATCAGTCAGTTGTTCTATCTATCTATTATATATAGATTAATGTAAGTCGACCTGGGAACAATATGAAAGTTGTTAATTATTTGTAATGAAAAACGGATTTTATGAGTTTGGTAGAATAATTTACAAGTGAATAATATGAATGGTCAATTCAGATTTCATATTTTAATCCAAGACTCGAAGTTTCAATAAACTCAATACATATTGTAATTTAACTAGATATTCTATATTTTGAATAGAATATTTTTAATATAGTAAATTTAAAACATGTAATAATACGACGCCGGAAAACAGAAACAAGACTGTCGCATTATATGTGATCATCGATCAAGAAATATTATAATTGGATCTTGCTCATAATTTAAATGTCAGAGGCACTTTTTATTTCCTTTATAAAAATGCGAAGTCTTTCATCGTTCGCAAATCAATTTATGGTTCACAGACTACAGTAATGTAGGGAGCAGTAATGACTCGCGTATTGTCAAGAGCTTTTTAAATGGCACGCAACGAACCTAAATGGATCCTTTCTGACTTTGCGATATTTATTGAAAGAGTTACAATAAATTTAAATCTTGTTCCAGATTTAAAGTACGTTGAGATAGAATTACAAAATACATAAAAATACACAGGTTAAATTAAATTAATTGTCCGTGAACAGAAACAAGATCCTATGTTGCAGGTAAGAGAGCTGCCTATTAATCTATAAATCAGAATGATTGTAATAATACTGTAGTAAGCTGTACACCAGAATTTATGTTTCAAATTCTTTGACTTCTACACATGGAATCTTTCCAAGCATTAATGTAACTTATAGAAATTATCAAATAATAAAATTACATACAACTTGTTAGAACGAAGAATCGTGGCAATGTGAAATGATTGTGTTGATGTGAGATCTTAAGAGGCTAATTCCTCTTTTAATAATGTTAAATACAGACCTGAAATCAAAATCAAGATAAATGGAAACGAAAATCAAATCAATAAGCTCAACTCAAATCCTGGATGATGCAGAACGGGGTATCCGCTAATACTGTACTCGATTTCTGTACAACAATACTTGTTAAGAGAAATTACTAATACCTTAATAATGTCAAATGCAAACCTGAAATCACCATCAAACCAAATGAAAACGAAAAACAAATCAATAAATTCAACTCGAATCCTGGATAACGCAGAACGTGAACGTTTTTGTATGAACAAAATTTCATGTAAGTGGACGGATTGTAAGTAAAATGCTATTACTATAAGCATGAAGAGGACTGAATACTGAGATGAGAATTAATAAAAGACGCTGGAATAGATGGAATAATGGATGGTGCATTGACCTTACTTAGCGTGAGACATGAGTAAGTAAAAGAAGAAGTTAGAGAGACAGAAAGAGAAGTATCTCTAGTTTTATTTTTTTTTTATATTATAGGGGGCAAACGAACAGGTGGGTCACCTGATGATAAGTGTTCACCACCGTCCATAGACACTAGCAACACCAGGGGAGTCGCAAGTGCGTTGCCCGGCCTTTTAATATATGTGGGCCTCCGGCGCTCTCACTGACCTAACGAAACGCAACAGTGCAAGCACTGTTACTTCACTGTCGGCTTTCTGTGAGAGGGTGGTACTACCCCGGGCGAGCCGACCCATTCATGCTGAAACCAGTAATAGCTTCAGCGTAGCTCTACCACCTACATATTTTTAATACTAATTTAACATTTAATATAAAAGAAAATATATAAACTTATATTGATTGAGCCTTAGTTATTTATATATTAGTACTTTCATTCAATTTTAACGAAGAATTTGCATTGTCGATAATTAAAAGATAATAAAATTAATTCCTACGACCATTATTAGCACCGACATTAAGAAATCTCATTAAAAGTAAATTGTCACATAAAGTGTAGCCGAAGATTTTACCAACGTAATGGCTTACTAAAGGTGAGTTATTAATGAACCAGTATTTAATGTATATAACTTGAAACATAGTAGGAGTAGGTAGGTAGGTAGTAGGTAGGTAGGTAGTAGGTAGGTAGTAGGTAGGTAGGTAGTAGGTAGGTAGGTAGTAGGTAGGTAGGTAGTAGGTAGGTAGGTAGTAGGTAGGTAGGTAATAGGTAGGTAGTAAGGAAAAAGTAGAATTTGTATAAGACATAACTTTCTGATTAAGTTTTATGGCAACTTATTATGCTAGAAACGTGTTTATTTTACTTGCAAGCCCTATTATTCACTTTAATATTTATTTTGAACTAAAAATTGTTTTTTCTTATAGCCTCATCAAATCTTCTACAATAATCTTTATTTCATAGAATAAATATTTAAATAAGACCTTTATTCTAAAATATGTCAAAGGAGTAATTCAGATATCTAAGGGAATGGTTAAAGGCATATAGCATAATAAGCACGCATTACTTAATAATCACAAAATACATTGTATGAAACAAATTCCGAATATATAATCTAACAGGTTCCTAGAAAAGCTTCCGTTAAATAGTCAAGAACGAATTAATAAATTATAGGTGTTTGTTGAGCTCCTTCTTTAGAATTTTAGTATCTCAAACAGGCATCAAGACGAGTGTTGCTATAATGTTAAAGCTCTTTTAACAGATATGGGATCGCGTTAAAACCACGAAGATTATATGTTCTATACTGATTTGGATGACTGTCTTGACATGATGAGAGATCTTGTTAACAAATAACATCCAATGTGGAATGATAGTACTTACTATAGATCATTCATTTCGATTTAGCCGGCCGACATGGGGAATTAGGTCTTGTAGGCACACTGAGAAGGATCATGCCCAGATGTAAAAATTAAATACGTTAGTTAAATTATACTAATATCTGAAATTGTATTATTAAAGTTCATAATTGTATATCTAATAATAATGTATTTAGTTACAACTTATTAGTAATTATATTTTCACATTACCCAATCTGAGCTCGTCCTTATTTTTGAATCCGGTTCCATCGAATCGTCGACCTTTACACGGCCTGTTGATTTCTTTTTCATTCGTAAAACTGTCTTATTTACGTTAATTAACTGAAGTATATGTTCGTGACTAGTACTGTGAGAGAACTGCAAAAGAATCGCAGCGAAACGTGCCGGCTCATCACTGCACTTGCGTTATTTATGCCATAACCGCATTTTAAGTGTACACCCACTGTACACCTCTATTATAAACTGTATTCAACATACCTTTGGTTTTGTTTGTATAATATACCAGATATCAAGTATTATTTAGATTTTCTAAACATGTTCTATAAAATATAAATTTGTTGTCTGTAAAGTTGGTTTACGGACGACAATTTGACGTGATAACGTCATAAGAAAACATTGCGTCACAAGGCGAACGCTTAGGCTAATTGCGCCTCTCTATTGCTTGTTCCGCGCTCTCGTTTGCACGCTCGGCGCAGGCGGAACGTGACAATGAGTCATGCTTTTTCGTCAAAGGAACACTCAAACTGTAGATTTAAAATTTATTGTAGTACTGCCTTTTCCACGCGTTTTCGTTCGTGTTTATGTAGATTTCCCTCGGGGACCGCACAATTTTCCTCGATGATACTCGATCGTACTATATGTCCTTTTCTGTTTCCCTGGCAATTTGCAAAATGCAACATGTCACGTTTATCCGTTGAGTAGTTAAGGCCTAAGCCTTGAAAGCGTAACCAACTAATAAGCTCACATTCGAATTCATAGAGTTAGATAGAATATTTAGTATATTAGTTAGAATAATCAGTACGCTATAGAAATTATTGTACAAAAAATTTGGGAGTATTATACCTAACAATTCCGTTTAATCATATTAGTAAATGTTACGGATTTCACTCCTTTATTTTGTCTTCATTTTTTGTCTAGAAGCTATTAGTATCCCCTAAAATACATAAAACATTTAGAACAATCGGTGCAGTCAATCGTAAGATGATTTTTTCTGCTTATTAAAGTAAACGATTAAAGTAAAAATCTGAAACTTCCAGGGTCTTATATATATTAGGAGTCTCTGCAAATCCTTTAAGCACCTTTTAAATAACCTTCTGGGCCCGATTCACTACACTTATGGCCCCTATGTCCTTTAAAATTAGTTTTACTTCTTATAGTACGTTCTTATCTAAACTTTATGATGATGAGAGCTTCATTTTGTATAAAATTACAAGAGTTTTAAGAACCCACGGTATGTATTGTCTTGCCGTGGAGAAATTGGGGAAGCGGTGTGGTGCCTTTATTCTTCTGTTCATAAGAATATTATTAAGACAATAAACGAGGCAGCAAAATCGTTGCTATTATCTACTATAATATATAGGTATGTATACTAATACATTGAAATGGTAGGAAATAGGGGCCATGCATGCATTGAATTGTAAAAATAAATGAAATATATACACGCATTTCAAGTTTTGCGGGTAATAATACTAGCTCCATTTTAAAGAGAAGTGACTTATGGTGCTCTCGGCACAGGTTATTACTATCATTATTCGCTCGAGGCTCGCACGAATTACTAAATAACGCCGGTCATGCCAACATAACTTTCTCTTAAAATAAAGTGAATATGTCGGAATTAACTTAGCAACTATTTCATATAATCTGACTTCGTTTACGTTATTTATCATCCTTATAATGTATTTTATATACAGAGGAAAATTAACAGAAGTGAAATGGTTTATCACAAAAAGGGTCGATGTGACTCAAGCGCGGCCTATCGTAACAATTAAGCCCAATCACACGTCACAACATTACAGACATGTTGTACCGACCCTGTTTAGGCGGGAGCAGCATAAGAAGATGTTGACGAAAGAGAAAAGGTGTATTTTTTTTTTGTTAGTAATGGATAAACTCAACAAATACTTGACCGATTAAAAAAAATCTATAACCTATAGAAAACGGTTTAATATGGGCTGTACTATACTTTCAAAATTTACATTAAAGCGAGCGAAGTCGTGAGCAAAAGCTGGTATGATAAAAATCACAATTTTCAAAGGACATGCTCTTTGGGTCCGCCTGTAGACACTGAAAGCTTCTTAAATTTTCCTAGAAATATTATAAGCTATTTTTAATCGATGCCTTATGAACCTCGAGGTAATTACATATAGGAATGTTGTCAATCCACCACGTTCCACTCATTCGAAACTCAATATTAATATGCCAATCAATCATCGATTGTCCTTCGAGGCGCTTTGTTATAATTATAATTTTAAAAGAAAGAAACATATTTTGTAGAGATAATGTAACGTTTGGGCAAGTTAAGTTTGAAAAAAGCACGTGAGTTTTTTAAATACTTTAAAAATGCATGTAAACGAATACAAATTCGAAAAACTAGCCGCAACTAGTTTTATTAGCAAATGCAATAAGTTTGACTTGTCATGTAATCATACAAATATGTTATTAGCCGTGCATGCGGCTTTGCATGATAGTGCGAGATCCCCGGACCATTTTTTCCATTGATTACTCATCAAGCGAATTTTCTACAAGTACCTTACTTTTGTTGAAACGTCCAATTTTTTCTCGTAGAAAGATTTTGGATTGTGGTAGATAACAGGGAATAGATAGTAGGGATAAAATATGTCTATTTCACGATTCTCAAAAATGTATTACTAGCTGGTTTTTTTTTTGTTGTTAAATCTCAGTATAATTATCCGAATTATTGGAAAAAAATATTTGTCATACAAAATATATGGTTTAATCAAAGAATCCTCTCCTTGCAGTACCTAGTATCGATAACGTACTCAACGACAATAATAATTAACCAGCTGATTTTTTTTTCTGTTGAACACTGCGATGACCTCTGGCAGGGGAGAATGAAATAGGATAACATGTTGTGCCGACCCTACTTAGATGGGATAAGAGTGAGATGATGATGAGTGAGCTAACACAGTGGTCGGCAAACTCGTCATCCAAAGGAAAGATTTACCTATGTTATACCTTTTTTAGAGTTATTTTTATGGAAATGATTAGGATTGTCAATTATAGAAGTATATCATTTTTTGCAAGTGAATCGCCGGGATATTATTGTTGGCTTTTAAAAATGTGCCTCTTTTCTGTACGCTAGGCTTGGGTTTGAAAAACAACTTACCTTTTACAAGGCAAGTTAATAAATAATATTCCTTGCTTGTACTAAATATTTTTCGGAAGAGTATGAGTGAAGGAGTATAAAGGGATGACCGTATCCATTGCCAGTAGGCCATTACGACGGCTGTGGCGGTCGGAGTTCCCTCGCGTAGTGTCGCCGCCGTATCACAATTATTCCCTAATTTGACCGAATGTAGTAAATAATCACTATATAAGTCTTAAGCAACATTATCTATACTCTAGTATAGATCACAAATTAAGATTAACAGCTCAATGTTCGCTATTTTAAATAATTTGTGACCGTGATTAAAACGTCAGGTACTGTTTAAAGTCAAACTTTAAAGCGAGTGTCATATATACCTACTTTATTTGTAAATAAATATGCACCATGTTTAATTATTCCATGTATTGAATTTAACAAACGTAATAGAATTTATCTAATTTCATATGCAAGTCTTATTATAATATATTTCCCAATAATATAAAATTTAGTCTACTTACTTATTTCACAAAACTGAATTCACTAATATATTTCAAAATAAAAGTACATCATCTATATTTAGTTATAGACGAACCCTACTATAGTTACATGAATACAGCGACGAACGACTTCTGAATCACTTCTACTTTTTATAGCGTTCAGAAGTAATGCGTAATAAATGTTACTGTGTACAGAAGTAATTCACAAGCTGAATATTAAAGTTTATAGTATATATAGTCCTTAAGAAGTCATTCCTAACCTGATTAATACATTTTGTTGACTTCAGAAGTTATTCTTAGCCTGAGTAATATAGGACTGTTATTATAAACCTGTAGGTATGTTTGTAGATATGGTATTATATATTGAGATCAAATAATAGATACTGCTTAGACCCAGCGCAATTTAATCCCTGTAACTAAAATTAATTTAACGCAAATAGGCACATAAATTGCTATTTTAAGCGGCAGCATCTATCTTAGCCGAGGATAAGGTCTAACTTGTACTCCTATATTGGCGAACTCATATTTAGGAGATAAATGGTCAATATTGGTTCATTGCTTATAATAATAATAATAGTAAGTTCCGATAAATTGCGAATAACAGCCGCGGACACAGACACGTTGGCTTACTGTCAAGTAAAATCTGTTACACCTCTCTGAGCTTGCAAGATATGCGTGTAAATGAAATTAATATCTTGAATGGATATTCATTTAAAAATGTTTGTTACAATTCACATAGAACGAGGATGCTCAAACTTACAGTGTTGGTAATCTACCGCAACTGATCGACTGGCGGTGTACTATTACGAAAATATAATAAAATGCTTATGAGATAATTTTCCATATATTTCTTCTTCTTCTTCTTTATTTTTTTGGCTCCGTCACGGTTTGTGCACTAGCCAGCGTCAAGTAACAAGATTTTGCCAAGTAAGTGTCTTGCGATAATTATAATGTTCTAACAAGATGGTGGTTTCCTTGTTAGAACTTTCCATGGAGTTTTGGTGGCATCTCAGAATGCATGCTCCGTGGTATTATTTCCCATCCACTTCACTTGTGCATAATAACCGAACTATATTACGTAAAACACCACCAATGTTACAAAATATAGAGTCTAATAACACAAGATTATGAATAAAATATAAAAATCACTACATGACAGACTAAGATCCCGCCAAAAACTCCAATAAAATTTCTCTCTTCTCTTCAAAGAGATTCCTCCATATATTTTAAAATGAATTAGATTAAATGAAGGTACGAAGCCGCCACTCATAAATTTATTCTAAATACTAGCTGACCCGGCGAACTTCGTACCGCCTAACAGTCGATTCTTTATTGATTTTTTTATATATTTTAATACTAATTCTGCTATTCGGGACGCTATATAATGTTAAATATTACCATAGTATAAATATTGACATTAATATTTATATGCTAATAACGTCACTCAATTGTTTTGCCTTCCCGGAACGTCTCCACTAAAATTTAAACTTTATGGTATTAAAGTTCAAATTGGTTTTTAAGTATTATTACGAATCGTTTGTATGTGAGTATAGAAAAGTGTTGTTTTTAGATTTTTTCAGGCAATTTTATAAATCTTTCTCTCCGTAAAAACCATCCTCGTACTTCAAGAAATATTCTAAAAAAAGAATTAGCGAAATTATTAACAACACATTCAGAAAACATGTTATGAATTTATTGCTATTTAAAATATTCCCCCTTAGCTTTAATGGAATTTTTCATTCGAATAAAACAATTTTATAAACATTTATGCTGCTCCTACGTAGTGACCTCGCAGACATACTATTTATACTCTTCAATATCTTCTTCTGGTGTTGAAAATTATTGACAGCGTAAATAATTATTGATTTTCGAAAACAGTAAGAAGTTACACGGTGCCAGGTCGAGAATATAGAATAACTCATAATATCTATGTGTTTCCATTTCCAAAATTCATTTCTATGTCTGGTAGGAGAGCTGACATTGTCATGACGCAAGGTGATATGAGTTTTTTAGTTATCTTACAAAGTTCGTCAGTAATTTGAGGTAAAGAAGTTGTACCAATCGCTTTTCACTATACGATGATTCTCCAAAGTGACAATAGCCACCTGTTCAGTTTTATTTAGGAAAGTTACCATCATCCATTTAGCGGCTAATTCGTCATTTTGGTTGATTTCAGCTCAGAGAAGTTGAAGAGTGATAGGTTTGCATGGTACGGGCATATTATGAGAAGAGATGAAAGTCATATAACACGTAAAGTTTTGAGTTTAAAATTGGACGGATATAGAGGTAGAAGAAGACCGAAAAAGGTGTGGATGGATAGTGTCGAAAATGATATTCGTATAAAAGGCGTGAATACTGAGATGAATTTTGACAGGGGAGAGTGGAAAAGGAAAACATGTTGTGCCGACCCTACTTAGGTGGGATACGGGTAAGATGATGATGGTCGGTTTCAGCCTCTACCTGGAAAGACCCGAACGGTAAATTCATAGTTTCATCACCAGTCAGTGTGCCCCACCATCAATTTGACGTCCCTTCATTGGAGCTAGTAAGCATGGTATTGCATTTAGTGAGACAGTCCGTCTTTAGAGCATCAGTTAAATTGTGAGGAATACATCGGGATTTTTTTATCACACACGAGTGTTTTTTGTAGTCTCGATTGTATCTGACTCACACTTATGCCTAATAATGCTCAAATCCCATGGTTAGTCACATGCTCGTCTGTTTCGCTCATAGGGCGTACGCCATAGATGTTTTCTTGTTCGTAGCAGTAGACGACCGCGTTGGAATATAATTTCACTAGTATAACTTTTATTATCAAGGCAACGATAATATGGTATTATAGTTTGTACTTGAGGCTTTACTCTCGTTTTTTTTTTATACTTTATAGGTTAGCGTTTGATCACAACCTCATCTGATGTTAAAAGATGATGTGGTCTAAGATAGTAGTCACGATAAACGTAGAGGGAGACTGGCTCTCAAGTGCAGCTGTCGGAATACACCAACAGGTGCTTGGTGATAGATTTTCCACTTGAAGATGGTTACTGGTTTGCTACCAAACCAGGCAGACTTAGAAAAAACCCTACCACCATGCTATGGTTTCATCACGCTGTTTTCCTACCCGAACAGCTCCGACTCAGTTGCTAGATTTCGAACCGACGTTCTTCGACGCTGTGTCCGAACACACTACCAACTGAGCAATGATCGCTATTTTTTTCTCGAACTGACTACATTGTTTGCTTGACAGACCTCTACAGTTTCACCGGACTACTAAGTAGAGCGCTTAAGGAACTCACACTAGGCAACCAGCACAAGGAGGCACGGCGCGCCGCGGCTTGGACGGTCACCGAATATTCCGAATCTAACTAAGCTATCTATTCACACGTGCAGGAGTTTCTGAGATATACATAGATGCACAGCATGTGTACCTCATAAACTCCAACATGTATATTGAATCTGACAACTAAATTCATACCAAAATAACTCAGTTCGAATAATGGAAAAAAATAAAACCCTTCCACTATGTGTATCTACGTGTGTGTATATGCACGTGTGTGGGGTGATCTGTGTCTTGTTGTGAGACTAATTAAGGTATCAGTGTCACTGTATTCGCGTAAACAACGTGCTCGAGGGTTCCACTCCGGAGGATCGAACCTCGGCTTGAGCCGCTACCGACGGGGGCCTAGGTGAGTGGCATCATCGCTTCAAAAATTCCCCTTTTGTAAATTTGACCTAACCAACGAAAGCGCTCTTCTTTCCGTGATTGAATGTATCGTATGCCCTTTCCTGTACTTCTGGCAACGGGTTTGCAAAGTTTCATAATGTTCGGTTCAACAGTTAAAGCATGAAAGCGTAAACAAGCGTACAGACTCACATTCGCATTCATAAAATTAGTAGGAATATATTGGTACCAACTTAGAATGAATTTAATTATGTCTTAAATCTTATTACACTCCAATATTTGTGTACGGAATAGACAAGAAATAATTTATAAAACAACATCATTCGCCATAATATATCATCACGAATGATCATTATACCTCGATAAATAGGAATTCAGAAGGATCGGTCCGCAATCTCGACGTTCTGATGAGTAGTAATTTCGTTCGGTTATTAGTGGGCAAATACTTTGTAGTTCAGTGCAACGTCTTTGTTAATAGTCGGTCTGTACGATTCGCTACTGGTATTAACGTCTGTCGTGAGCGATTTCAATACTTATAGATGTGTTCTACTAATCAATTCGTTGCTTTCGATTTATTGACTCGTAGGAATTTTATCTGATAGCTTATTTGTAGAGAAGATACATCATTAATACTTTATGGATTAAGAAGAAGGTGTTATGTTATGTTATTCAAGTGTATGTATGTATGTATTAATAATTCTGCTTGCTTAATAAATTTATTTAAGATTAAGTAATGAAATAATAATAGTTCAGTACCTTTAACTCAGTGATACCGCTTTATCACTCTTTTTTGTATACAATGTTTATTTGATTATAATATCTAACTAAATTCATGGTAATTTAAACTGAATAATTGTATAGTACAATTCATATGCAGAATATAAATAATATACAATTCAGTATTTTTGCATTACCGTATCGGTGTCTCGAGTCGTTTACCCCAGTATTTTCACACAAGGTTAGGTATAACCAATACGGCAGTATATATAAATAATATTAGTCTCCGTGAACGAACTACAATAAGATCATTGTATAAAAAATACTTATATTGAATTCAATAATTACTAAGGTAATAATGATTATTTAAATAAAAAA
Source organism: Antheraea assamensis (assembly GCA_035772565.1). Lineage (NCBI taxonomy): Eukaryota > Metazoa > Arthropoda > Insecta > Lepidoptera > Saturniidae > Antheraea > Antheraea assamensis. The sequence goes on from JAQQSE010000060.1 coordinate 257,041, forward strand.
TAAGACAGTTGCGAACACGGTTTCTTTGTAAATACAAAAATATTATGATTTCGAAGTTACAATCATTTAACACTAAATAAATTAAGAAAACTTGACATTACATGTACAAAAATAGCTTTAAAATCTTGTATCCAAGCAACCAATAATAATGTATACGGCGTGACAGATTTTCAATTTCGTGTCAACCCTACACTTCAGAATTTTCGTCACAAATATCATGATCGACTAGAACATAATGGCATGATGTGACCGTGATCGAACTATGTAGTAGGTCCTAGCTTTCACCGACAGCTTTGCTTTGTATATTTGATTTATGCCCCGGGCATTTCGCTTTTTTTTAAAGGTACCCTTTTTGTACCTGTTTATTGTAGTATATTAATAAGGATCGGTTTGTGGACTGACTCAATGCAACTGCCGGATCACATCTACAAATTATAAATAAATAAATAAAACTATAGTCCTCGTCAGTCTTTTTGGCCGCTAAGAATATAGCAGTAAGTTCAGGCTTGCGCATAACATAGTCAAGATTTAAACACAATACAAAACAAAATTAAAGTATTATTATAGGAATCTAAAATTGCCATTAACAAATCCTTATGTCGTTTCGATTTTATATTATACATAAAATGTAATACGTATTTATAACTTAATTCTTATTTTGCACAGTTATATTCAGAGCGGTTAAAATCATAAATCAGCCAATATCGCTTCAAACACTTTTGTTTCAGCTTGCTTCAAGCATTAGGTAAAATATAATAAAAAAAAGGGATTTTTTATAATGTCAAGTCTTAGGCCAGATAATATGTGACAAAGCGATGCAGTGTACTACGCCTGTGTCGTAATGAACAAGGCGAGAATTTTGTCGTGGTAGAGGCAACTGGCATACTCACGACTATGCATAAATTAGAAATGATGATAAAGGTGTGTAGTTAAGGCAAGTTGTCAAACATGACAAAAATTACGAAATTCTTGAAAACATGTCGTTAATTCGATATATCGACCAAAATCCTTGTGAATCATCTGATTTTATATTGAAATAATAAGCTTTAATAAACCGCAGCAATCTTGTGTCAACCAACAATTAGTATTCCGCTTCCGAGTAATAATAATACAGGTATTATAAAATTATAAACCTTTGTATTTTATATATTTATTGCCAGTCACGTGATATACAACCTAACTTACATGTACTATGGTAGTTTGAATGGTACATTTTTACTGAAGTTACTTACGAAATGGAAATCAAGATGGCGGTTTGATAATTACATTCTTCATTTTAACGCATAATACACAATTTTCTCTAATGTCACGGATAAACTTTGTGTGTAAATCTAAACATTTAAAATATAAAGTTTAGTCTCCCATCGAGTGGGAAAGCACATAATTAATTAATTCATTAATTAATTAGTCTCTCAGTGCTTAAAATCGATACGGTGCATAAGATTATACTTTTTCAATGGATGTAGCTTTATCCGGTAACAGGGATATTCTGACTGGTACAAGCGCTTATATTTTTTTCAAATTTATCTCAAATACTTTGATTACTGTATAAGATATGGTATATAGTTTAATAAAACACGGAATCCATGCAAAATTATTTGACCTAGTGGTCGTCGAGCCGTCGAAATTTGATCATAATTCATAAACTATTTAAGTTTTAATATTATTGATTTTGCCGAAAAAAGTACAAATAATGTCGATTACTAGAGACAAAAATTGTGAAATATGACCAATAGAGACATAAATAAAAGTTTCAACTTGCCAGTGGTAAAGAAGAAAAAACTGTTTAAATTTTTTGTCACTGGTAACACATACAAACATAGTTATTAAAAAGCGGTAAATACGAAATTATAACTGATTATACTGATTTATCTAGCCTATTTATATATAGATTTTATCAAAAATAAGTAACCATTTAACATCTATCCACACTACATATTATATGATGTGAAATAAAAGGAGAATATTTGGAACGAATTCATGTCATACACACAAAGTCAGACAGCACCGCGCGAGATTAGATGCTGTATGACAACGAGAAATACGTGTACTTTAAACGAATGTCGTACAATTTAGATAAATTTACCCTTCGAACAGAACTGATATACCAAGTATGCTTAAAGCCTTACTGATATTGTGACTGTATGTCTTCTGAAAATTATTATAAATAATTATACCTCACATTAGTTATGGATTGTAGCAACATAGACAAAAAAAAACTTTAATTTTTACATATTGCTTCAGTTATTAAAACTTTTTTACAATACATATTCACTTTCATAATTAAAAAAAAACGGAAATTCTAATTTTAAATATTTTTAACGTACATCTATACTAAAAATGCATGTGGTTTATTATGCAAATAACAAAAATTGCAAGATTTCGTGAAATTAAAATCATAATGTAGCTTTTAACGTATTGATAATTGTCAATTAAGAGTAGTTACAAGTGCATTATGCGTTTCTAAACTTATATAATTGTTATTGTTACGGACATTATTAAAAAAAGTAAATTAAATTTGTAAGACAAAAGTAAGAATTACTCAGATGAACCAATTATTTCCAGCATTTTCTGCTATCATATAGTGTAGCATGTTTCCATTAGATGTTTAGATGTATACGATTTATACTCTAACGTCACGTTTGTGTTTAAAATATCAACACAAAAAAAAAACAGATTCTGATAAATAAGGTTATGACTCCCATAGCCTTAGCACAAAATCTATGAAATTCGAAATTTACTGTATGTTTTATCTTTTTGTTGATAATGAACTCCTTATTTGTTGTAATACCTACTTTATTTATTGAACATGTTTTACAAGAGGATCTTCCTAATATTAATTGAACTGACATAACCACAGAGTAGATAACTACATAGACACCTTAATGAACACAGATAATTAATACAACATCTCCCTCCTTAAATTAAATAAATGCAATTTATTTCTTATACTATTTCTAATTATACTTTACTTATACAACTCAATTTCTCTTTCAATTCCGTCTGTCCGTTCCTTTGTTACGTTTTTATGGTCATACTCTTGAATTCATCGTAATTACATTTAATATACAGGTACACCTCTATATAGGCTACCTGATTAGAGCGAAAATATTAGAGATTGAGAAGTAGAGTTAACCTAACAATTTTAAAGCTTTTCAAAACAATTGACTTATTGGATCCTTATTCAAACATTTAGAATAAAATAATTAAAAGAGTAAATGTGATTCAATTATATAAACCAAAGGGCAAATAGCTCTTACAAAGGCTATGCTTCAAACGCTAACTGAAATAGATGCTTTACAACAATTTCTATTATCCTTATATCTAAGTTTACCGCAAATAATCGTTAATCATATGATATAATTCAATATTGTTCGTACATAGCCCGGAGCCTGAGCTGAGGTGAGCGCGTCTAACATTAGTATCGTCCCACGACCACGTCTGAGCCGAGAGAGGCGCGCGACGCGACCGCTTCGACCTCGCCGCTTTTGCTGCCGCCTCGTCGTACGTACACCCGCTGCTTCAATAGGAACTCGGTTTATAATAATCATAAATAATGAAGTAATTTGAAACTTGATGAAACGATATAACGACGTTAAAAAGAAACCAACCCTTACATCTATAAGATTTAACGTGTGAGAGAACGAGATAGAATATATTACACATTGTTTCTTATAATGTATTGTCCACGTGTATCGTTTATATGATTATTTTATAATTTTTTGAAGGTTTAACTTTTACCGCGTATGAGCTGCGCACATTTAGTTTTATTTTGTGATTTATTGACCTCTGTCACTAGAACGCATAATATTGCGGCAATGGGCTTAAAGTTTAAGGACAGATATGGGAATACAACTCACAGCTACAAATTTGGTGGCTAATGGCTACCGATAGCTTTTTCATGATCTATTTTGAACTCTATGGTAGTCGGAACAGCTTTAAAATTATCATTAGGTTTACTTTTATTATAGAAGCAGCGTTCGAGCACACTATCAGTCAGTTTAAATTGCTTTCTTAATGTCGCATTACAAAGTGATGACACATTAGCTGATGGTATTCAAATGCAATTAAAAACAACGGCTTCCATGAAGAGGTCTATGACTCCATAGATTCACCAAATCATCGACGCTTACATTTCTGCAAGCCTCTTAAAAGTTGAATATACACGCTGGATGATCCCAAAATATGACAAAACGTCAAACATTTAAGAGAGTCACTGAAACGGCTTTATCACTATATGTGAATTTATTGTGTTACTAGCATTTGCTCGCAGCTTCGCTTGCGCTAATGTAGATTTGATCTACCTCGGAAATAGTTGGTACATTTCTTGTGGTTGAAACGTACCCTATGTCCTATCCTGTACCTCTGTCAACGTTTATGCAAAGTTTTATGATGCTCAGTTGGGTAAATAAAGCGTGAAAGGATTAGGAAGTGTTAGGATTGTTTATTACTTGCATTGCACATTCTAAGTTTGCAGTCATTAAGTTGACTCGAATAGTAGTTTGTATTATCGTGTTCCAATTTCGCCAGCTTCGGATGTCGGTGAGGTCGCGAGCCGAGCGCGGGCGGCGCGTGCCTGGGAACCGGCGGCGCGCGCGCGTTCTCACGGCCTTGCTGACCTACGTTACACCGCCTCTACCCCACTCCTCACTCTCCCCAGCTTCAAAGCCACAGCCTTTCCATAATAACCATCGGTTATATCACGCTGAAACTGCTTTTCACTGTGCCTTTGTCTCGATATATGCTTGCAACGAAATTTCTTTAATGTCGTGTACCTAGCGACCCGCTCTGGCTTGGTAAAAGTGCAATGTACCTACTAATGTGGCATGTGTTAGATCCATTTTTGGCGTTTTCATATATACAGCATTTTGGATAACACACAATCTATGAGTCTTCAAGTCAAGAACGATTCGACAATTACTGAGTAAACACACTTTGTTATCGGCCACCTCATCACTACCCATGAGGTGTGATTGAGGTCAAGTGTAAGCCTGCGTATAAATTGTATAAAAAGTAAAATTATACAGTACTAAGCTATTAACTTGAATAAGAAGCACTTTATTCAATTTTGTTGTAATGACTCTTCGATTGATTCTTAACTGATTGTTTTATATACTTGTTTTATATATTACTGTTATTGCCCGCGGCTTTACATGCGTTAGTTGCTATTTGTTCTCATAATTAATAGTACGTTATAGCAATATAAACATTGTGTATACATTCACTGTGTTTAAATATCTATTCATATAAATTGTCGTAACGATCTATTGAATGGCTGCTGAAGTTAATGTGCTTAAGCGCCACCTAGTAGCGATTTATATAAAAAAAAACGATATCAAAAAACCTTATTTAAAAAAAGAACACTGAGATGTGCCAATTTTCCTGGTGATATACCAAACAGTGTCGCTATTTATCAGTCGCAGATATATATATGACACTAACTTTTTACGCAGTTTCGCTTGCATTGATGTATACTTAATCTATGCCTCAGGAACAATATGTTTTTTCTGGATTAATGTACTGTTAGATAATCACTATTACTCACCAACTGGATGTGGGTTGAGTAGAGGACACTTGGAAAGCAACACAGATTAACAGTTTTCGATTTTATTGCAATTTCGTTGGCGGCAGTAAAAGTAAAAGAGTAGGTGCGCAGCGCGGGAGTCGTTGGTAAGGAAGAAGAAAGAAAGGCATGCGGGGAGAGAGGGGTATCAAAATGGCCGGTAAATTGGCTAACCAATTAAAATGGTACATTTGTGATACTCACGCTCTTACGTTTCTTTATACGCATAGTTTTACGTAACATGTACTTTATGTCCTTTTCTGTACCCGTGACAATATATACATGCAAAATTACATGATAATCAGTTGAGTAGTTAAAGGGTTAAAATATAACAAAGAAACTCACTTTCGCAATTAGTTAGAAAAATACAATATTTTATTTATGTACTTTTATAGGTCAATTATTTTCATGCTGATCTCATTTACCTTTCAGGCCTACGCTTTGACTTTCTTTCCTTTATTTATAAATGTTTTATTTCTCATTATATACACCAATTTACTAAATTTTAACCGGTCTAAACTAAACACAAAATTGTCTTGAATCTTTAGTCAATGTCCTGAATCATGAATAATTATCTAAAGCTTTACTTAATAATATACATTAACTTTCGTTAAAAATAACACATGCAGTATACATACATTTATGCATACACACAGACGTAACACGTTCGAAACAGAAGGCATGTTTCAACAAAGATAGCTTGTCATAATCAAGCGCTATCAAGAGTACAAGTCTCGGGGCATGTATCATATTAAAATATTTCTTTATAACACAAGAGTGCGCATCCCTTTACGCCAAAGGAATGCTGCTATACATAATTTCCCACAATGAACTCAAGTGTGTAATACTGGAATAATAGGTACGAGGCGTTAGTCATGCTTTAATTCGTGGGACGTGAAAATGTATATACCCCTTTTTTATATTAATTTGGCGTTTATATAGAAATCTTAATATTACTTCAAAAAATAATCAATTAACATGTTACAAACATATGATAATGTACATATTGTATTTAAAAATGATACTATATGAATGCTGTTCATAATCTGCAATTTCTCAACGAATTGTGAACGAAGCGTTCTTTTTTTGAATATATTATTTTGTATTTAATAAATGTTGTTTTCTTTTTTTCTATATTGACAACCAGTCTCCACTATTGAAAATTATTATTTCTATTATCAAGTTATTGCAAAGTGTCTGAGGATGATTTCAATGTTCTAATGAAATTGGTGGCCCAAAGAGTTTTCGTTATATCTTAGAATTAATATTTCACAATAGTATTTCTAATTCCAATTCAATTGATGACAGTAATCAAACTACATTACAAGAATGCTACAATGAGTACGTAACACATGATTAAATAATGCAAGTTTATGATAAAAAAATTAAAGTCGCTACATGACAGTCTTCTTCTTCTTCTTTATTTTTGGCTCCGTCATGGTTTGTGCACTAGCCAGCGTCAAGTAACAAGATTTTGCCAAGTAAGTGTCTTGTGATAATTGTAATGTTCTAACAAGATGGTGGTTTCCTTGTTAGAACTTTCCATGGAGTTTTGGTGGCATCTCAGAATGCATGCTCCGTGGTATTATTTCCCATCCACTTCACTTGTGCATAATAACCGAACTATATTACGTAACACACCACCAATATTACAAAATATAGAGTCTAATAACACAAGATTATGAATAAAATATAAAAACCACTACATGACAGACTAAGATCCCGCCAAAAACTCTACATGACAGTCTAAAATATACTTTTAGTAATGGACACAGTTTCGATTTTAATTTATACTTGTCAGGACAAGGAATTAATAACCGGGTAAATTTGAAACATATATTTTAATTAAAATGTAAAACAAAGAAATACATCGTTTTTACATTATAACTAACATGTTATTTACATCAAAAGTATGTTTTTTTTTTAATCAAATAATTAAAATGTGTGCAGGTTATTAAATAAAGCTAAAACTTCACTGAGTGCTATTGCACTTCTTAGTGCAGTATATATCATTTGAGAAGACGATAGGTCAGAATTCAGACATAATCTTCATGTGTTATTCAAGCTGCATGCCCGCGCGCTCTCGTAAGCGCACGATGCGGCACGTACAACCTTTAGTTACTTGACATAGATTCAATCTACATATTTACTTTATGCGCGTGCAGTCGGCAAAGCTTTATAATCTTCTACAATTGTTATAATAAATGAAAAACCGTATCTAGTTTAATTCGTTGGATTATTTTTTTTAACATACGGCTTCGCATCGGTACAGTGTACTAATGTGGGGCGTCATAATTGTTTAAATTACTATTTTTTTTTTGTGCTATGATGTTTTTTTTTTCCAATCTATGCCATTAGCCTAAAGGGCTTTCATAGCTTCACCGGATAACTAAGGCGAGCGATTAAGGCGCTCAATCACGTGGTAACAGGCTCAAGTGTTAGAAAGTGGCCGAACCTTGGCTACGTTAATTTGTCTAAGCTAAACTAAGCTAAATATTTATATAAATATACAAGTTTGTGATGCACACATATGTACCAGTATGTGTGCCTCACCAAATTAAACATGTATTTTCAGTTTGCCAACTAACCTAAACGAAATTAACTCAGTTCGAATAAGGGGAAATCTTTGAGCTGTATATTTCAACAAAATCGTAGAAAGTACATAAAAATCTTCATAAAAAATAACTCGATTTTTACGAGTAATTTTACATCTGTAGCAACTTCTAAAATATACATTAAAGTGATAATGGGCAGTTTTGATGTACACTAAATGCTAAGCGTGATTAAAGTATGTAATTGAATGTGTGATATGAGAACGTAATTACTAGAGGTTACCCTTAATTGTAGCAGACTTTTTTGTAGATATTTTTCAGACGTACAATTTCGTCGTACATTCAATTTAAGTAATTAGAAAAGAACATTTTCTGTATATATGCTTCATGTACAATTACAAAATACAACGTTACACCACAATACACATTGCTCAATTTATTTTAAATACACACATATAGTACACAAAAATACATCCTAAATAATAAATACGAATTACACTACATTAATATACTCAGCTTTATAATAAGGAGTAGGTACAATGTATGTGAATGTGTAGGTTCACTTAACTGAAGTCAAATATTACATTATCCCCCAAATTTTGTCATCTAATTATTGGACTAATTATATTTTTTCTTAATCTTACTTTGTATATAATTAATAATTACTTATGTTAGGCGACAATTGTATAAATAACTTTAAAATGTAGCCAACTAAAGTTTAAAAAAGGTCAAATTATGGGCTGGAAAAGGGTGACGATAGTTTTTAGTAAAACACGAAATTAATTGACGAACTTTTTAAATTTTTATCTTGTTCTTTACTAAAACAAGACTACTGTAATACCCTTAGTGTTATCACAATATTATTAATTTATTTTAATTTTCCTTTTTTTTTTAGTTTTAATACTGTGAAACAGCTTTTTATTGTCTTATTTTGTGCATGTTGTGTTTACATTTAGCAGAGTTTATGTCAATTTTTGATCATCAAACTTAGTTATGTAGACCTTAAATAAATAAATAAATACGACGACTTTATTGACATACCATTAACGAATACAACGTGTATCTAGGTTTCAACTAGGTTTCAAACCTACATCCATTTGTGCGGTGGCAGCAGCACGCGGTGAGGCGACCGCTTAAGCCACTGCGCCTATCGTTCTATCAAAGATGGGTCAACGTTGTCGTTTGTCAGATCAAAAACTTTTAAAACAGACTGTATAGTCAACGAAAAAATAAAATACAATTTATGTTATGTTAAGTGTAAAATATGTAACTCATAACCGACATTTACATAAACAACGTACGTACGTGACACTGTTGAAAATGTAAAACATAATAAGTTCATATAAATAAATAAGTGTATTCTGTACACGTAGCGTCTGTTTTAATTTACATCTTAAAAGATGCTGGGTTTCAGAATCTCAGAAATGTTCTTAACAGAATTTATGGAAAAATCCCATGTACAATATTATATTAGATCTTTTTTATTTCTATACATTCTTTTATTTATAATAATATAATTCAAACGATATAAATTGCGTCGCTAAAAATTAAAATAATAGGTTTGTATGAATTTAAATATTTAATCAATATACAGGACAATTTATATTTTTTGTTTTATTTGTGCTTGGGGCTTGGTCACAAATTAACTATGTCGCCCCGGTGATTACCACCAAAATTAAGTTTAGTCATAACCAACAACAATAACAAATTTTAAGCGGTTTTTAATACAAGACATCACAACCAGTATGTAAAGCATCCTTGCAACTCCGGATGTCGGAAAAACAAGGATGTCATTACATGTATCGATGGATAAGTCATTAATTCGTCTGTCGAGTACAAATTTTGGAAGCATACATTATGTCATTACAAGGTATATTTTAATTTTAAAAAGTTGTCAAGAAGTCTCTCCTAGTATAATTATATTAATGAACTTCGATGATAATTAGAAACATTTTTAATAAAATCATAATATTTTTGTAATTGAAAATCCTTGTATTGATCTTATTTTTTGACAAGTATTCGTATTTTAAGGAAATTCTTCAGAAATTGTAAAAATCTACATTTTAAAAGATCTAAGTCGTGAGCAAAAGCAGGTACAACATAACAATACATTTTTATCTAAATAATAATATTAAGTAGACAACATATAGATAAAGATTTTTTCACTATGAAATTCCCTTTTTCTACTTAATTTCAGTTAGCATAACAAGTTCTGGCTTAAAAAATCATATAGTTATATTCTATGTAAGAGCTGTAGCAGACATTAAAAAATACATCACGTGGCAATATCGTGTGAGGCTGAAGAAAACAAATAAAATAAGTAAATTTCAAATTAGTCAAAAGGAGCCCGCAAAAACCAACTACCTGCGCTTCGCGTCGTTTTGGGATCACATTATAAAAGGACACCGCGCCGCGTCTCCGAAAAACGAAGCGTTAACAGCAAGAGAGCGAGACAACAGATACGTGGTTAAAGAAAGAATGAAATAGCTGATCTATGCTTAGGGTTACGTGAAAGACGATTGGTATTCATATGTGTCACAATAGAGATGAGAGATATGCGTGTCGACTGTTAGTATTACATTTTAAATGTGTCATGGAGTTTTTGGCGGGATCTTAGTCTGTCATGTAGTGGTTTTTATATTTTATTCATAATCTTGTGATATTAGACTCTATATTTCGTAATATTGGTGGTGTTTTACGTAATATAGTTCTGTTATTATGCACAAGTGAAGTGGATGGGAAATAATACCACGGAGCATGCATTCTGAGATGCCACCAAAACTCCATGGAAAGTTCTAACAAGGAAACCACCATCTTGTTAGAACATTATAATTATTGCAAGACACTTACTTGGTAAAATCTTGTTACTTGACGCTGGCCTAGTGCACAAACCGTGACGGAGCCAAAAAATAAAGAAGAAGAAATGTGTCATGTTAACGCAATTCGACAAATCTTAGTAACTTGATTAGCTATCAAAAGAAAAACAATATTATGTTTGATTTTCATCAGATTATATTCCTGATAAATGCTATGACAAATCTATATATAAGAATGGATTTTTATAATGTATTTGTACATATATTTGAGATTAATAAACATCAACTCCGTTCGATCGAATATCACAAAATAATAAGAAAACACTTACGTAAACCTCGAGCTTTCTTTTTTTTAACACGATACAGCTTTAATGATTTAACAATCTCATCTTATTTTAACTGATGAAGTAGCCGGAGATAACCATGCGCAGAGCCTAGAGATACTGGCTACTATTGGAACACATCTATAAGTGTTATATTATTAACTAAAAGGTATTAAGTTGTCAAAGGTACCCGTGTACCGTGTAGCGCTGATTTCCTTCATCAAAAGCTCAGGTCCATTTTAGGATAATTAAAATTAAAATTTAATGCCTATAAGTGTGCTTATATAAGTGACCTATATAACATAGTATATACTATATTTTTATTTGATTTTTTCCCCCTACTCTTATGTTATGTAATGCAGTTATTGATTAAATAATTGATATATTACTTTTTATACAAATGTTTGAATTAGCCATATAATAAAAAAAAACTAGAAATGTATATTACATTGAAATCATAGTTGGGGAAACTAATATTTTACTTGTACTTTTTTTTTAATTTATAGCTGTAGATTTTTTTAAACAAAAATATATAACAGCTATAGCTCATCCCTATACAACATGAGAGATGGCCAGTAGCCGAAACAAGTTATTTAAATTCGATCTGCGATTGTCTGTCGTTACGCCTACGTACGCCGGCGAACATGTCGACAGTAGCCTTAAGCTTTTTAATTAAAATCACAATTAAATGTCAGTTTACAAGTTTGACAGTTGTATGGTGCTAAATACTAAATATCTAAACCATAAATGTCGAAAACTCTATTATTTCAGTAATAAATTTTATATTTATACTTGCTGCGCCTGCGGCTCCGTTGGTGTTTTTTGTTGTTTTTTGATGCAAAAACTTCTGTAAGCACATCGAAGGTCGAACTAAAGTGAACCGTCATGCTCGGGTCAGTGACCATCTTCATCATTTTTAGAACCTAGTGAACGCGTTCTCCCTATTCCTCATTCTAATTTCTCTGATTCTCACGAAATCTATTCAGATGACTTTGAAGAATGTGTAACTTTATGCTCATATTTTCTCCTAAAATCTTGAAGTTTTCCAACAACTTAGTCACAATTTCATTATAATATGGTACTTCATAATAAAAAAAATCTAGTACAAAAATAAAATTTCTCCAAGCTTCACTTTCAGAATCAGTCATAACTTCTACAAATTCTTTCATCAGTATCCGAATTTGAGGGCTTTTAAATATTCCGGCTTTAATTTTTTCCATACTTAACTTAATAAATGTTTTACAAACACATTTGAAGCATTATCTTTCCCTGTACAATGCATTGATGAACTGTTTTATCATACCTTGATGTGTAGTGGCCGAATTATGGTCTTTTCTCTACTTAACAATGAGTCATTTATTACATTGGCTTTACCAACAATTAAGGATATTCTAGAGGACCACATGTTTCGTTCTCAATGAACTTGCTTCACTCTGTTACCCCGTAGATAAATAAAGAGACTTTTAACATGATAATAAATATCTGACAATAATTCGTATAATGAAGAGGTGACTTAAAGTATAAGTTATTTAAATGAAAAAACACGCCAAAGTCAAAAAAAAAGGTTTAATTCAGTACTATCATGAATATATTCGAAAACTGTGGACTTGGAGATATAGGTACCGCAAAAATATCCAGCGCACCAATAACAAATGTTTTTTTTTGTTGAGTTGTTTTATCGATAGTTTAATTTATCGTAAAAAAAAACATTACACGCAACGAACAGCACTGGCCGTGCGTGCGACCAATAAAATAATAATCGCGATGAACCAATTACGTAGCAGCGGAGTCATTCGTTTGCGTTCGAAAATTAAAATTTAATTGATGTCGAACTGTCCGCGGTAACTTCTCGCCACTCGCGGCGAGGCCCGCGTCTCTGATTACCAACGGCCTCACCTCATAGCGTTTATGCAAAATGGTCGGTAATTCAATTTGCGCTTCTGATATATACGTTCATAAACAATTAAGCCGCGTTATCGTATTGTTATCTTGCGTTAATTTTCTTCTCGATAAGAAATTGCTTAATATTTCAAGGTGAAGGTCGATAATTTTTATGCGAGTATATAAGTCTCTTTATCGTACACAATACAAATGATACATATATAAAACAAGCGATCTTCAGTGGCTTCGTCCACATAGTCCTAGTTCTAATTAATATTCTAATGCGAAAGTAAGATTGTATGTTATATTTTCATGCCTTAACTACTCAATCAATCATTATGAAATTTTGCATACACAGAGCTACAGCCAAGAGTATAGGATACCTTTTATTTAGAAAAATGTACTGTTCTAAAGGGGCAAATCAAATCTGTCTTAACGCTAACAAAGCTGCAAAATTATAGCCCAACCTAATAGCGACTTATAGTAATTTGCATAGCATAGAAGTCGTCTCGAAAGGTAAACATGTAGGTGTTTTAGGGATCAAATTGTGTTGATATTTATCGATCTATAAGCACTACGAAGTCATTACAATAATAAAAACAAAAGAAGGCTTTGAACACTTAATTACGGGGGCGAGTCTGCGAGATGTAAAAATATACACTTTTAATATACGATTTATTAATATTAAAGATTACATTTAACTTATATAAAATCTAAAACTACGAGGTGTCTAGAGCTCGACGTGCGAGACAATAGTCCAATAAAACTTAACCTATAAAAAACGAATCTAAGCCCTAACCTAAGAATGTGACTACCTACTGTTCGAATTCTGAACGACGAGTGACACGAAATTTTCTAGTATGTGAGGTGGTTCTCACGATCCCACTGGTGGTGACGAGTTCCCAATTCTTTGTATTGACATTTTGCGCTGTTGGTGGACGGCTTGTTGGTTGTCTGGACGGTTATAAGTTATATTGCAACCTGGCGATTTACGGTGTAACGACTTTATAAATATTTTTCTTCGAATTGGCTACTAAAACGATCATTTGTTATGAAGCTTCATGTTACTTTTTTTTTTTTTTATGTTATAGGGGGCAACCGAACAGGGGGGTCACCTGATGGTAAGTGATCACCGCCGTCCATAGACACTAGCAACACTAGGGGAGTCGCAAGTGCGTTACCGGCCTTTTAAATAAGTGGGCCTCCTGGCGCTCTCACTGACCGAACGAAACGCAACAGTGCAAGCCACTGTTACTTCACGTCGGTTTTCTGTGAGAGGGTGGTACTACCCCGGGCGAGCCGACCCATTCATGCTGAAACCAGTAATAGCTTCAGCGTAGCTCTACCACCTACAAAAACTTATTATTACACTACTTATTTAACCAGCAAAATACACAAATTATTTAGTGTCCACTAACTAAGAATCACCTCAAAACGACATGCTAAAGGAACGCAAAATCAAATATAATTGGTATGTAAATTCTGCTTCCCAAACGAGATGTTTCGCGACAATGATTGACTTTTAAATGGATGTACACACCACGCAAATAAGCGTACCTCACAGAGGAGAACCGCGTTGAATGTATACGATGGATATATCGTATGCGATCGAATGTAATCAATAAATCTGATCAAATATAAATTAAAGTCTTTGGATTCATTACAAGAGTTTCATTATTTAATAAATATGTAGTAATATATTGGAATATCGCCGTCCGCATCTGTCTCTGTAACCTTAGTTCTTCTAAACTACGTGACGGGTTTTGATACGATTTTTACTGCCTATATAAAATCCGGTGAGTGCTTTAAGTGCTCCCCTTAGTAGTCCGATGAAACTGTAGAGGCGTTGCCAGGTCAACAGTGTAGTCATTTAAAAATAAAACTAATTTTACTATAACTTAGAGATTATTTAAAATGTATTACATTTCAGTATACTCACTAACTAAATGCATTCCTTGTAATCACTTAGCGTATCGTACGAGTACAGAATAATTCCTTATCGAAAAAATAGTTCAATGTTGCTATAATAAAAAAATGTGCTCGCTTAAATTGGAGACAGCAATTTACTATATATTTATTTCAAACCTATATCAAGTCTGGTTAAAAATTTATAATAATTGCTTTTATTTAGTTTACATACTGTATATTCATAGAACGTAGAGGAAAATCAATATATTTTAAAGCTGTAAAAAAATGTTTATTCGCTAACGCGCTAAATTCGTGCTAAATTTCATATATACATCAAAACTCTGTACTACCGATTTATATATCTTAAAGAGGTCTACAGAAAAAATCAAGGTGGTCTAAGTCTATCGCCTATGTATAATATATATATACAAACACACTTACATTTGTCAACCCATTGAATACGTTAAAAGATTTTTTTTAAATACATTTTTAAGTTTTAGCATTTGATCACCTCCTCACCTAATGTTAAAAAACTATGTGGCTTAAGATGAAAAACGCGAAGTGTTCGACTTCTCACGACTACAAGAAGAAGAAACTGCTTTATTTATGACCAGATAAAGACATTTAGGACTTCGCGTTTACTTATAATCATGTTATTCAGTGTACCTCTAGATTTAGCTAGTTTAGCATCTTAGGCCACATAGGCTCTTAACATCAGATGAGAAGGTGGTCACGCTAAAACTTAAAAAAGTATTAAAATAAAATTATAATTAAATACAAGAACACGTTTAATTTTTAAATTCATGTACAATATATTTGACAGTAAAATCGAACTACATATGAAATACTAATAAGCTGATTGATTGCATACAGAATGTTACATGAAAAAGGACCAACGATTCCATTTGAACAATGACTGGTGACTGACAGGTAATTTAGTTTGGATTATGAAGCGTAGATGAATATATGAAATCGATGTAAAAACAGAAAGCGTTTTAGTAATAAGTATGTTAAGCTTTTGTAATTGGATTTAAACTTTGAAAATGAATAATTGAAGTTTATTATTTATGGCGAAATAATGCAACACGTTTGTTAGAAAATAATTTTCTAGCTGTCTGTCCTAAAGGATTTTTCTTTGGCGATTTCTCAGGCATCATTCTATAATTTTTCACAGCTGTTTAATTCCCCTGTATGGTTAAATGTCAAAAATTATTTCTTAGTGCTCACTAGGGTATTAATAATATAAACATGTTATATACTCAACGCTTTAAACAACGTTGTTTGAATCGGGTTAGTGCCTTAAGTGCTCCCCTTAGTAGTCCGGTGAAACTGTAGAGGCCTATCAAGCCAAAAGTGGGGTAAGTTCGAGAAAAAAAAAAAACAAAAACAACGCTGTTTGCCTTAGAAATTAAATAAAAGGTTTGAAAATTGTGAAGAAAGAAATAAATAATCAACAATTTTATCTTCTCAATTTTTCTAACTCTAAGGTCCTTTATAAATCCTCAAAAATTTCCTAACTAGTATTTTGTGAACTAAGTTCAACTGGAATAATTATTTTTCAATCGATAAAAAAGAATAAAACGAAAAATCTGCCCACTTCATGTTGTGCGGTAATTTTTTCAGAATTGATTAATATTTTTTTATCAATGACTACAAAAATGGAGACTTCAAGAAAACATGTTTTTCTACAAAAGAGTGAACATTTTCATAGATTTTAAAGTCGTATTTTTTATAGTTTGTCTTTTGAAAGCTCATTTAAAGACGAACATTTTTTTTAAGGACAATTGTTCTAAAGATACAATTTTTGAAGAAGTAAAAGAAAGAGAAAGGTTTTTATAATTCATAATTTTTGTGATAGCAATCAAAAATTGTAAATTTCTGAAAAATATTTTAAAGGGGCAGAAAAAGGCAAAAAATATCAGTTAAATCATAAGTGGTCAGGTTTAAAAGTGGTCGAGATTCACGTTCACTAATATTATTTGGCATTTTAAATATCTTGCGACCAAAAACAGCAATCGAAAGACATAATTGTAACAAAGCAGTATGAGCTAGTGATCATAAAAGAAGGATAGTAATTAGAAACGGAAACATCTACACGAGTGTGTAGTCTCGAGCAAGAAACTAGTTAGTATATAAAAGATGCGTTTAAACAACGCAATGAAAATGTTATGCTCTGAAGTGAACTTTATTGCCAATCTTTAATTAATTGTTAATTGCATTTTAAAACTCGACCGTAACATACAACGCTGATTTAAAATGTACGTGATTTAGCGTCATTGAGCATAGCGATTATTTAATACGGCTGGCTTCATCGAGTGAAAAATAACAACCGAGAGGGCTCTTTCAAAAATCGATTAAAGGAGACATGATTAAGTACCAGAGTTTTTGTGATCGCCGGCCCTTTCTGTAAGTCGTATCGTGGACCAGTGCGAGAGTTAAAATGTTTGCATAACGATACAACGATAAAGCAATCTCTCCGTAAATAATTAACTTACAGTGTGACTTTTTTGTTCGCTGTCGTAACGTCCGCGTCGAATCGTATATTCATACCGATGCGTCGTGTCACATTGTCGAGAAATAAAAATACAAAGCTTCATAAGTAAAAGCGCAGTGTACTGTCTAGAAGTATTCTGGTAAGATCTGGATAGTAAGATGCAGCATTAAGTACAAACTATAGTAACACTTAGGTTTTTTTCTCCTTGGCAGTAACGTCGATGACGTCACGGTAAATGGCATGACGCTCTTTTATGCCGTCATATCCCCATTATGCCATCGTTGTCGACTTCCTTGTGTATATGTGCGCGTATACTATACAGTTCAATTGCATATTCAAATATTAACTTAAATATATCACATCTGCTGGGCGTCTCGTCCTGGCCATTTTTTTTAAATCGTGTATAATATAATTTATGCACTGTACTTTATAACACTGACAATATAGTCCAAAAACAAGAGCCACTACTGAATAATATAAATCCATCGCTAGTCGCCAGTTAACAAGTCTCTCAGTATTGGAATGTATTGATTGATACTAAAATGTGACAAACCAGTCACTGTGACAATTAACCTGAGTCACTGTGACAGATAACCAGAGTCACTGTAACAGGTAACCAAAGTTACTGGGTTAGGTTTGTCACGCTGCGTATGGTGATAGTCATCCAGTCGGTTGTAGACACTCCATCACCTCCCTCGATTAGTAGGTATATTTGCTGATCCCGGAACGTCACATCTCTAAGCATGCTACTACCCAGGCTGTTAACCAGTGTATTGTGGTTGCGATTCTGCCGGACACGATTGCTATGTCCCTACCATAATCCATGGCACAATTTTGTTTTATTATTTATAACTCTTGCTGTTTGACCACAATTTCACCTTACGTCAAATGTTGATGGACCACGTCCAAGATGGTAAATACACTAAACCAAAATGGATTTGCTCTAAAGTACAGCTGCCAAAACACACCAAGAGGTGCTTGCCGCCAGATTTTCAAGTTGAGGGTGGTAGCTACTAACTAGCCAGATAGACTTAGTAAAAAACCCATCAACAACATGCTATGTTATGCTATGCTATGTTTTCATCACAATAAATTTCCTTCACCGAAACCTCCGGCTCATTTGCAAGACATCAGCCCTACGTCGATTTGCACGTTTTCTCACTGTTAACATAAATACAAAATATAAAATAAAACTAGGAAATAATCAGAAATCGTAACAGGCGTGTGTAAGATCGAGAATATCTTTAATGACTTAATTGAAAAAATCGAAGAAACAAAAAAGAATCGGTGTAGATATAATTTCATACACGACGTTTTTTACATACCGACGCCTACCGACACGATTTAATTACAAAACCAATAATCAAATTGCAGAGCAGAATTAATTGGTCGCTCTCCGATACGTATCCGCTACACGAATACGACACGTCAACTGAATATATTGGCTCGAATCATAGCTTGAACTCAATAATGGTTTTTCAAGGCAACAAAACTACATCTCTTTACTACATAGTATAAAACAAACTCGCTTACTCCCTATATCCCTATGTATGCTTAAATCTTTAAAACTACGCAACGGATTTTGATGCGCTTTTTTTAATAGATAGAGTGATTGAAGAGGAAGGTTGTTTATATGTATAATAACATCCATTAAATAGTGGAGAAATACTGTTATTTTGGAGGTTTCTAATGTGATGTCGTAAATAATTACATTTTTTCCGCTTACATTGCAACAAACGCAGGCTGAACCCTACGAGATTTATCAAAATAGTGTGTGCGGGCCACGGGCAGTAATGAATAAATCAAAACTACTGGATCGATTTTAATCATTTTTTCAGTGAATGACATAGGCTATTGCATTTTGGCTATCTAAACATTCTTTGATTTCAATAATCAAGTTGAAACTTACGGATATATTTCTAACTAGCTGATACCCGCGACTTCTTTTACGTTGTTTATTATCTTGACAATATATTTTATTCATAATCTATACTTTCTTTATAAAATTTATTTAGTATTTTGTAGTGCTATCAGTATATATACAGAAATCGTAGTATATTTTCATTGTATATATTAGATGAAAATATGTTTAGATAAGAAAACAATTGAATAACTGTGTCATTTATGATTTTTTAAATCAATTAAAGTCTGAATTATTTAAGTTTAACAATTTATTAATTGAAACTATTAACATTTGTCTGGTTTTCACATCTATTGGCACTCCTAGCAATAATTATATACATTTTTATGCAATAAACGAGCTCCATACATGTATACAGGCTGCTATACTATGCGTGGTGTGTCTGGCGCAAGTGCAATACGTCACGAGCGTGTCGAGGTCATCAGTGACGCGACACGATTATGTTAATATCTAGGAATATAACTATTTTTTTGTGTCGAAATCTGTTTATGTTTTTGCACGATGCTCGCACAACGGCACACCTGTATAATTATATTTATACGTAAAAGAAGATAGAATTTATTTATGTACAAATTCAATAATGCCAGATAATTAAAAAACTAATAATAATATTTGCACATCTTTACGATGTAAATTAACTTCTTGAAAGAATAAAATATTTTATGTCCCGGTGTAAGAAGAATTCGCGTAATTGTCAATTTGGTCTTGTTACTGAAGCGGATAGTTGTTTAATAAAGAACAGATAAATATAAAAAAGCGTACGTCGATCTTTACTACGGTTTTCATAGGCCATTAAAAAGGCAGCAGTTCGCGATAAATTATTGTATTATATGTTGATTCACACCTTTGGCCATGGCTTATAGAAGCGTGTCTAATTGAAAGAATTCTTGATAATATTGATCTTTGCTTACAATTTGTATTTTTAATTGGTTGCTAAACGTGTCTTCGTTCATATAATTTCAATCAATATGTATTTTTTATGAATACTCAGTCCTGTTCAAAAACATAGTGATATGTAGTCTAGATCATTTCTCGGGCTTAGTTATAAAGTTATGTGAAAATATCTTTGAAGTGAAAACTTACTTAGCCGCGTTAAGCGATTTTGGTAGGTGAAAACTTATGCGTTCGCGTCGTCGATATAATCGTTACGCGTCACTGATGATCTCGACATGCTCGTGACGTATTGCATTTGCGCCAGACTGGCCATGCGTATACTACTAGCAGCCTGTATTGAGCTTGTTTATTGTATAGAAATGTATATAATTATTGCTCGGAGTGCCAATACATGTGAAAAATAGACGAATGTTAATAATTTCAATTTATAAATTATGAAACTTAGATAATTTAGGCTTTAATTGATTTAAAAATTCGTAAATGCCACAGTTATTCCATTGTTTTGAGTATCACTTCTGTGGGCAGTTCTTATGACTGTCTCGACTTTTTTCCGGTCTGGCTATCGCTGTTGACCTGACTGGCCTTTAAAATTTATCCGGGCTTTTCAGGCGAGTGCTTAAGGCATGGCAACGAGCCCAAGGGCGGGCGCACGGGTGCCCTTCGGTTTGGACTGATGCATTTGCATACAATATTGTGTATGGATCTAAATTATAACCATACCTGCGTGTGCGCCTCGCGATCGCGTACACGTATTTTGAGTCTGTAAATTTGGCTAAGGCTAGCTAAAAAATTAAGAAAAACTAATAAATACCTTTCCAGAACATATGTACTAACCGTGTGTGTGGTGATCCCATTGATGTCATAGAAAAGCACTAGCAGTTTGCTCGAGGACTCCACTCCAGGGGATCGGACATAGCATCTGAAATCATACAGACTATCATAAAAAAATACGTATAAACCCGCTTATTGAAAAACTCGTGCCCGATCTATTGTACGTTAATGGTACTATATGAAATACTAGCGGCCCACTACGACTTCGCACAGGTATCAAATATATAGTCCTATGTCATTCACGAAAAAATGAGTAAAATCGATCCAGTAGTTTTGATTTATTCATTACTGCCCGTGGCCCGCACGCGTTAAATTTGGAGTAACCTCAAAAATAACAGTATTTCTCCACTATTTAATTTATGTTATTATACATATAAACCTTCCTCTTAATCACTCTATCTATTAAAAAAAACCGCATCAAAATCCGTTGCGTAGTTTTAAAGATTTAAGCACACATAGGGATATAGGGACAGAGAAAGCGACTTTGTTTTATACTATGTAGTGATACACAACAACATGGAGGCATAGTCTTCGTATGCATAGGATACGACCATAAAGATAGTTTTTTATGTAAGACTAGTTCTCACCGTGGCGCCGATCGTGTGAAGTGAAAAACAATGTTAAGGTGTCGTTTAGTAAAGTTATTTAACACGTTGCAATTTACGCGATTTATTTTATATCCAATTATTATTTATTATAGTGCCTTCTTGAACATAGTTTTCTTTCATAAACAATGGGACCAAGTTGGAAGCTGGAATTTTTAATTAAATTATTTATTGTAATAAACATTTATGTTGTAGCTATCGATATAAGTCAGTAGTTGTAGCGTTTTTACATTAAATAGTGCTCCTTTGGTCGTCGAAATTCAAACATTTTTTTTCTTTATAAAGTTAGTACCGTTAGTAGAAAGTAATATAGTAAAGTATGATGAATAGAGACGACGTATAAATAAAAGGGCGATAAAGGATAAGGAAAAAAGTGTTTCAAAATTATATTTATACACTGAAGCTAATCAATAGCTATTAAACAAAAGAATAAATAAAGAGAAACAATCGACAAACAGAGGGGAAAGGGGTATTGAACTGTTTAATGTTCACCTTATTGTATATTGATAATTGTACTAAAAAGATTATTGTTTGAATAATCTCTGTTCAACAGAAGATTGGGTGATATAGGTCCGATCACCCGGACTGGAACCCTCGAACACGTTGCTTGAGCGAAATTGTGACACTGAATTTTTAAATCACTAGTCTTACAACACAACACAGATCACTCTCACACACGTGCACAGGCACGCAAGTAGGTACACATAGTGGATGGGTTTTGTTTTTTATTACGCTTTTCTAACTCAGTTCGTTTAGATTAACTTAGTTGCTAGATCTAAGAGACATGATTGAGTTCGTGAGGTATACATGCTTATGATTGAGTTCGTGAGGTATACATGCTTATAACTAAAATCTCGCATTGAAGTCGTAAAATACCACTAATAGTATTAAATCTTAAATGCTTTCATTTCGAAAAACTTCACTGCTGGCTTCCAATTTTATTTTCAGAAATACGCTTACCAGTAATTGCTTTCCGATGTTTATAGAATTTCAATGACTATAAATTATGTCAACGGTAAGATTATAAACTGGAACCCTGTATACTTTTCCTTTTGTACTGTATAAATTCATTATTAATAAACAATTTCAACTGTACCCAGGAAATAAGGAATGAAATGGATTACCTACCTCTGCCTATAATATAAATCGATTGCTATTGTTGTAACTCGCTAAGGGTAAAACTTTAAACAATAATAAAATCGCAATCATAATTATACTGTAACGCAAATATTTCTATTGATTAAAGGTGAGCAGTGAGCGTTGTTTCGTGTGCAGAGTGAAACGAAATGAGATGACAGAACGAGACGAAGCGAGGAGAGACAGACGTGAAAGCGATCATAGAAGATGCGCTAGTAACTGCCTTCCGAATTCATTATCGTTAATTACAATATAAAACGTAATATGTATCTATACAATGTAAGCAGGAGAATAGGAAAAAAAGTAGCTTTTATCATTCAAACAATTTTTTTTAATTTCTATTTTTTTTTTTCGATCTGACTACGCTGTTGGCTTGTTAAGGCCGCTACAGTTTCACCGGACTACGCACATCAAAAGCCATAGTTCCGAAGATTATCTTCTACAAATAAATAAACTGCAAGAGTCTATTATTGGCAAATACGACAAGTATTGCATTTTAAGGTTAACGTAGATGAAAGACACTTTTTCTTCAGTTTTTGTTTAATTTGATTTTAACGATTATTAACTAAATACTAAAGTTTTTTTTGTTTTTCTTTATTTAATGTCCTGTTAAATTTCGTTATAGGTCAATCTTTCAAACAAGGCATTTTCAGTTCAAATTTTACATTACAATTTTTTTTTTCAAAATGATTGATATTGGCAAAGAAACGTATGTATACGTAAGTACATATACGTATGTAAACAAAATATTTTTTTTATCGGAGTTATTTATTTTTCATTTTTATAAAAATTATCACAAATTAACCAACAAAGTTCATTATATTGTAAGGAAGATTAGACAATACGATAAATAACATAAATAACAAGAAGAAAGCAAGAATTTGCAATGTGTAATAGCGGTGTGCAGGGTTACAATAAGAGCGGGTGGAGTTGCTCTTTTTAGACATTCCACTACCCGGACTTTGGAAAATCAGTAGTAAATACAAGGATCAATATAAAGGGATGAAACTTAAAAAAAAGTATACAAGTCGATGAAAACTACAATATATAAAGAATTAATCATAGCTAGCGACCTAAAATAAGGCAATGCGAACATTTTTTTCGTCGCCGTGTAAAACTTTATATTTAGCACTTGCTCCCTTTAATTTTTCCACCGTTCAACTATAAGCCGATGAAGTTAAATCACAAGTGTGGGTTAGTTGATTCGACCTTGCTATTCGTATAATAAACAATTAAAGGTTTGGTTCCCAACTGCACTCGTGCATCGATACACTGTACTCGTACATTCGATACCATCTCGGCATTTAAACACCACTCTAATTCAGGCAAATTTCATCTTAGATCTCTATCTTGTTAATTGAATGCCGCGTTTCAGATGTCGATTTTTATCAACAGAACTTAATATCTGCCGTTGCGCACTACGCGTAAATCGGTTTACACTTTTAATTTTATTTCCTGCGAACGGATCACATGGCGCTCCGGTGCTTTCGATATCGGTTTACGATTATTTATAGGACTTTTTCAAAATATTTTTAACTCTGATATATCCCTTAGGAACAGTACATTATTTCTGGAGGAAAGCTATCCTATGTTATTTTTAGTAGTTAAGACGTGAAAACGCAACAACCAAATAAAATCTCTTTCGTATTTACAACATTACTTAGGATATCGGATGTAAAGGACACCGATTAGAAATGATACCCTGATTTATTTATATTATGTTTGTATTACTTTATAATGGATTTATTTCAATAAAGGTTGTAGGGATTTTTTTTTTAATATTGTACACCAGAAGAAAGAAGAAACTTTTCAAGCGATTTTGATAGACCTTTTGTACGTTTATGCGTGACATGTGTTATACAGAATTCAATGCGCTATACTTATGGATTTCGTAATAAAGCTATAATTAATACAAGTTGAAATTTTGTTTAATTCTCAACAAATTTTGATGTAATATTGCACTTGTTCGGAAAGTATAAATATACCATTCCTATTTTGATATTCTATATGATTTTTTTTTAATCGTAAGAAAAATCAAAGAACTGCAATTTTATTGTATTTTACCGATTTCGATTAAATTTTGTATAATAGTAGTTATTATAACCCCCTATTTGATAGAATATAAAAATTGACAATTATTTACTTACAAATCGTAAAAACATGTTATTACTGTCTAAAGATCTGGATTGCATTTTTATACGGGATTTTTTTTACATATTTAATCCAAAATGGACATCGTATAAATATTATGAGTAATAATTTTATAAATGATAGTACTCATATTACAATAGAGTAAAAATAGAAATTGAAAAACAATTAGGTACTCCATGAAAACACGTACACAATCGCGGGTAATTAATATTATTGAAGTATTCCTGCTAAAGCGCCAATACCAGTCAATGGATAGGATTGACCTCATACTATTATAAACAACACTATTTTTTTTCTGAGACATGGTTATATATTATCTTCATAATGATAAATGGAGATTTTATACCACTGATAGTCAACTCTTTACAGCGCTCGCTGTGTATACGTAGTAACAAAATAGATTTTAATTTACAGTACCTGGGCGACGGAACCGCATTCATTTGGTTTACGCAATAGTTGCGTTGTTACTATTGGATGTAAGCCCAACGTATTCGCATTCAGATAATGTCATATAGCGCTATCTGACAACATTTTTAGGTATCAGTACTAATGGAGGTACTAAAAGAAACTAAATGGCGCTAATATACATACATAAATATATTGTTTACAATAAATGTTTTTTTTTGTGTAAAATTGCGTTTTTTTTCCGGCAAAACATCTTTATAGATAAAACTAAAAGGCAAAATCTTGTTTAAATACAAAATATAATCAAAATCCTTAGAGCAGTTTACAAGATACATAAAATAAATTTATATTTATACAAGAATTGCTCGTTTAAAGTTAGAAGAATATTACCGATATTTATTGATGCTTTGTTTTTACGAAATATCTGATTAAGGGGAATGTCTTTGGTAATTTATCAGCATGATTTTAATACGATACATAGTTGTTATTCAAAGAATTAGTCAAAATTTAGAAGTGAATGCAACTGAAATTAAATCCCTAGTTAGTTAAAGGTTTAACGACGATATATAATCATGAACGACCTGAGTACCATGAATAGAGCAATCGACGCTGTATTCACGCAAATTGAGAATTAATGTATACTGAGTTGAAGGCACGGACGAGTACAAATAAGTAATTATTAAGGTAGATAATTACGATTTGAAATTATATTACTAGCTTAATGAACGTGTGGTTTCTTTATGACGAGATTTAGTACAAAGGAACTATGATTAAGCTGTTTTCTAAAAGTTATTACAAGATTGCTCATCTAATTACTGCAATACAAGATCTTATTATTATTAAATTATAGCTTTTAAAGATTAGCTGGTGGCTATGGCTTTGTTAACTTGAAATTTTTTGGTTATTTTTACTCGCAGCTTGGCCTTAATGTGCATTTGATATATAGGATTCGGTCAAATCTGCTATTATGCAAGCGAAGACGCGAGCAAAAGCTAGTAATAAATAGTTGAGTTATAGCAAAATGAATATATTGTATTCATTGTGTTCAAATACACTTCATATATTAATTTGTTTAGGGTTCAGTTGAAGGTATTGTAGGCTTATTAATTCATCAATGAATTCATCATTCAATGGTAGTACGTTAAAAAAAAAAAACAGTAGGAAAAAAATTACAATTAAGCAATTGTATTTATTAAGCAATCGAGACTCAAATGAAAACAACTCGTTCCTCAATGCTTAGAACAAGAATGGTTCAATGTTTTTCAGTCTGGTTTTATCTTTCTCTTTATTGTTAATTCTATTTTGTTTCATATATTTTATGGAATCATAAATGGGTGCGATATCACCTGACGTCAAATCATGAAGTAAAAATTGGGAAACATGCCCAGTTTTGCAGGCTTTAAATTCAGCTGCAGATATACACCTAAACATTCTTGATGCTGGTAACTAGCATGGAAGATTTGGAAAAGCCCTGTAACCATTCGCAATGTTTTTCTCTACCCAGCGCTAAGCTTTTTTTTTCGGACACGAGCCTACGTCTGCTATTTTTTTCTTTTGCCGAAAAAAGAGAAAATATTCTGTTATGTTATTATGGTCGGACAGTAATATTGATTTATGAAAATGACGTCAAGGAGATAAAACAAAAGCCGGTGTGCGCGAGCACCGTGACAGATTTGATTTGTATCTACCAAGTTAGCACTAACGATTCGTAGCGAAGGCGCTCGGTTTTACAATACAATTTAACTCTGATTTAAATTAAAGTTAACTTAATTTTATAAAACTTGCCCTTTTTGAATTATTCGACCACTTCATAAATTAAAGTAAGCACATCAGAAAGTTAAATCATATATGTAAATATATAAGTTTATACAGAATGAGGAGTATTCAGAGAAGTTTTCCGATGATGTTCCGAATATCAATCTAAATTACGTGTAAATCTCATTACGTGAACTATGTTCTTTTGAGAAATAAATTTCTTTAAACCGAATTTTTATAAAATGTACTGTATAAACTATATGAAAGTTTGATTGAATATAAAGTTAAAACTATATAAAAAGTACACTGGTTACGAACACCAATTAAACATCTGGAACAATCTAGAATACTTTAAAAATATCGAAAGAAATCCATTATAAAAGAGAAAGAGACACGATACCTTATCGATACGCGGAACACGAGCACGCTGAAACCTTATCGCTCCAGGTGGGTATTGTATATAATCAAACAAGTTCTTAAAATTGCGTACCCTGAAACTTCTTTCTTACTTGAAACATTTTCGATGACATTAATCAAATTTTAAAATTGATTTTAAGAAACGTATAAATAAACCGCGGCGTCATGTAAAACACAGTTCTTTTCTGTCCATTAAGGTGGATAAAATGAGCGATAAAATAAATCAATTTGAAGGAATAAATAATGGAATGTAGAAATGACCTACGAACAAATATGTCAAATCGTACACTTATTAATGTGCACTCCTTAATAAATATACTATATATCTTAAACAGATAAACCAGCTAAGCTTAAGCTAAGCACAGGATAATGTAATGAGTAAGTACACAGTACCGTATAGAACATATTCTCTCTAATAGCGAGTTGGTTCCATTTGTCTTTTCTCGGTACGAATAAATTTATTACACTGAAAACGGCATTTGATTAGCGACGAATGCAACAATACGATCGTTAATTATAAGATGCATTAATATAGACGACATCGCTCGTAGTTAAACTATGGTTAATCTGTACAATGCCGCCTTACGTACAATCGAACAGTGGCATCGATTCAATTAGCAGTGGAACAATGGGAGGGCCAGGGCTCGTGGTCGGCACAAATCATTGCCGTAACGTTTACAACAGAGCTATGACCATTTTCCATTAACTGATTTAGTAATATTCTATTTTTGTTTTATTATTATTTATCTAAATAAAATGAATATACGTTTCCTTTAAGGCTCAATTACGTCAAAAGTACTGAACGAATTGGTATAGGACTAATATTCGACGTGTATTTTTTCATAGGACGACTTATTTTTTGAATTTGCTTTATCCACTGCCAAACTTTTTAATGGCCTACGAAGCGAACTGTAATCAGCTAGTACTATATACCCTAGTCGGGTGATACGTTCTGTTAAAAACTTAACGTGGTTAATAATACAGCTTTGTATAAAAAAAAAAATATGAAATGAAAGGCAATAAAATGTATAATACAATTTTATTTACATTACTCAAAATGTCATATCTATTTCTGTCGTTGCTTTAACCAGAGATGCTCGGAGAGACTCCAAATTCTAATGAGGTTATGTCGCTAAATCTTGTAATTCAGTTTATTTAAGTCTGGATTAGAAGAGGGCTAGTCTTCATACCTAATGATGTCGATTCCACTGGTGATCCTCGTGCCTTATGAGCCGACGTAGAGTCCTGGAATATCCAGTGCCAGTTTTCGAAAATCCTTTGCAAAGAAGTTCCAATATGTTTGTTAGGATGGTATTTTAGTACACAACAGCAATGGTTTTCCGTTGACTCCTAGCTAAACAAATATTGACTAAGGATAATACCCTCGCTGAACCATCAGAATACGCGTGCTTGCTTCTTCACTGCTGCGGGCATGCACCATATCATTGTTTGTTATAACTTTCTTCTATGTGAAAAAAAATATTTCGTCCGATAACAAAATTTCGCGATTTTTTTTTCCCGCGTACCACCATAACAAAGCCCGTGATCTTTTCAGCATTTATTTTTTCAAACGCTCGTACAAATAATGTCCGTTATTTTTACAATGAGCTTGGAACGTCTTCATTTAATACTCTTTTGTCGTGATTCTACTTAGCCACATGTGAAGAACTAAAGATTTTTTGCTTACGCACGGGATTTCGTTGGATTCGCACCTTCGCTCCTTTGATGACCGTTGGTATCCGAACTGTACGAGGTCGGCCGCTCTTTTTACTATCTACGTAGCTCGTATCTCCAGTGTACCGTTTAATAGTGCGATAAACAAGCCGTGTTGTTATTTTCAATTTGTGCAGAATTTTGTAAATCTCTCTTGACGCGTACCACAGCGGTGTAACGCGATAGCCGCGACTCTATCTTCCCTTTTTAAGCTAGGTTTTACGTGACCTCTCTCCACGTTAAAAAAAGACACTTGACCTAATGGTAGATTTGTGTCGAGAGATCGCATGTTCTCTCCCCGCACAGGATTTTTTTTTTTCAGTCATAAACGTAATTTTTATTTCCTTTGGTTACTATTGGAAGACATGTTCAGTTTTAAAACAAATAACGGTATTTAGGTTCGTTTGCCAAATTATCATTATTGCCTAAATGAATCCCTTTATTTGGAAACCATTAGTTCATATTACGACGATAATCCAAATAAAATTAAAATATCTTTATCTTACGTATTACATAAATAATTTGGTATATATGTAATTACAGTTCATACACTTTATTTAAATTTCCCGCGCATTTCTTTTCGTATGAACTATGGTAGTTTACATAGATTATAGTCTATATGCATATACTTTATAGTTTATATATTAATAAGATAAGATGGCGCTGACCGCATAAAAAGACGTCGGTGTGAATTGTTAACAAAGATTCATTATAAAATACCAGAATACTTTGTGAAATAGTAGCTTTAAATGTTTCTCTTTTCACGTAAGATTTGTATTTATTTTTGGTTATTATACGAAGTGAAATATACAAAACACTACTAAAATAAAACTCTTCTCTTTTCAGAGCAACACAATATCGGTTTTTATGTCACTACATTCTGAAACAATACATTATATAAAAAAATAAACATAAATGATTTGGTAGCTGCGACAGATATTAAACGAAAATACATGTCATTTCATATAATTGGTAATAACTATTGAATACAGTCATCAATATGCCACGTCTGAATTTATCACTGGCATTTAAATCTCTAGGGCGTTGTGATATGTTTAAATCCTTTAAAGCCGGTCGCGAATGTTCGATCGTTCGTCCCGCGCGTGGGCGACACCCTTGAGAGCCTAAAAAAGAATTAAGGAGTAAAAGCGCATAAGGAACCCATAGCAACTCCATTAAATGCTTATCGATAGAATAAACAATACGTTGAGAGATTTAAATATATACAGTAATGCTGATTAAGTTGTAATTCTATTAAATATTACAAATGCGAATATGTGTTTATTTGTTATGCTTTGTTCACGTCTTTATCATCATTATAATTTGCATATGCGTTGTCAGAGACGCAGAAAAGGACCTTTCTCCGCTCTTTCTTCTCTTTCTTAAGAAAAGTCACCGTCAATAGCCGGTAGGTAAATAAATACCTATGTAAACAGAACAAGTAAGTGTGCAGAATTGAAACGCGCCCTTCAAGGTCGGTAGCACAACGAGTAAGGCCCTTGGTGTTTCAGTTGTCCATAGGCTACGGTAACCATTTAACATCAAGTGGATTGTCTGCCTATTTGCTGCCTTTTAAGCGGCTTTTTATTATTATTATATTCTATCCTACAGAATAGGCTATTTTATTAAATTAAATTTAATTCCTAATTATTTTACTAATAATTAAGTTTGAGAAGTGAAGGCTCGGTGATAACGAATTATGACACCACGTCGATTATTGTAGTTTGATGAACCGGAGCTTTCGGTGAGCAAAAACATCGTGATGAAATATAGCATGGTGGTGACACTTCTTCTAAGACCCTCTGGATAGATACCATCCCCACAAATTGAAAATCTGACCCCAAACCCCTATTGGTTTGATCCGGCAGCTGCGCTTGAGAGTCATTCCTCCTCTAAGTGTAACGTACCACCATTCTAGGCTGTAGGCTATGTATAGCAATTCAGGTGAATATGTAGTCTATCGCTAACACCTATAGTGATTTCGTTTCAAATATCAAGAACTCTTGTAATATATGTCATTAGGTGATTAATGTTAATTATTACTACAGCTGAAATAGCAAGAAGTTAAATGGTACTATATTGATCAAACGATGGCTCAGTTCATGGTATGTTCGGATACCGCGTAGATTGACATAGTTTCGAATCCTTGAAATTGAGTCGATACATTCGGTCAAGGCTAACCATAGTATGGTGCTAGGTCTTTTTCTAATTCCGCCTGGCTATCTACAACACTCAAGTTGAAAGTTTATTGCCAAGCACGTGCTGGTGCGTTTCTGTAGGTGCACTTCAAAGTCAGTTTCCTCCAGCTTTAGTGTGTTTACCATTTTACGCCACATCGTCACTTAATATCAGATGAGATTGTGGTCATATAATAAAACCTATGAAAACATAAAGAAGACTATATAATACGAATGGAAAAATGTACAGCTATTTTGCAAAAACAACGCAGTTCATCAAGTTTAATACAGAGTATACGTTAAAATAAAACATTATATGTATTATCAGACAGACATAATCTATACACATTAAGGAGTGCGTAGCTTATCATGGTCGGCCTCAACATTTCAATTAAACGGTAAGATTAAGAAATTAAGGGTAATGAGAACGTTCGCGCAGAGGTGGCGATACTGGCTCGCGGTGGATTTACGATGCAAAGGAGTGCGGTAATTGACAGCATTTGGAGCGAGAACATGCCTCCTTTGATCGTAAAATTTAATAAAGCATCATTTTCCTCACGTTCCATTACTTATAAATAAGCGAGTACAGATGCGGTACCTGCGATATGCTGGAAAGAATTATCGGTAGTAATTTCACATGGATTACAAAAACAAAAATGAACACGCGTTTAACACGAGTTTTACTAAACAGTGTTTAAAATTTGAAACCTTATTAAAAACATGTATGAAATACTTTATTACAAAAGCGTGTCTAAGCGGTCTCTAGCTAAACGTTTGGTTTAAGTTTTTTATGCAAGCAACTCTGAATAGCATTCGTTAAATTCAATCTCATCATTCAAAAATGTTTAAATACATATGATATATGTGCAAATAATATGAATTTATGAATAATATTTTTGTTCAGATTTTCATTAAGAACATTTATTTATTTTAGGTAAAATTGGGAATTATTATTGTGAAATTTTGGTTAAAACAAAACGATGCAATTGTAAAAAAAGAGTGTGTGTGTACTTATGTACACGCGTTAGAAGTTATACTTCTTTGGCGTAACAAGATAAAAATCTTTTCAAAAATTTTATCTTTCGCCTTATTCTAAGTTTGTAGAAAAAACGACACTAACAATAGAAAAAAGGTATTTAAAAGATCTGTATCTCTTCTTATAAAGTTAATATAGAGATGTAGTGTAGATAGAAATAATTCGTGTACATGTCGCGTGCCAAATGCAAAAAGAACGATCGCAGCGTTTAGTATTTTATGTCAAACATCGAAAAACTTTTTGTTGACGTTGTACCTTTTTTCTTATAACATGTATACAATACGTTTGACAATAAATACATACATACTTTTTTTGAATAAAATGTTGACCATAGCTAACTTCAGGGTGTCGGTTTTTCGTAAAGGTGTGCGCGCGCATCGTAAAAATTTACTCTCATCATTTTTCCCCAACGCGCCAAAACAAGTATAACTTCAATAAGCAATATACAAGTTAAATAAAATTACTACATCAGAGTGCGTAAAGTGGAACAACAGTATAATATGAGATTAAATACGTTGTCAAATATCAATAATGTCATATAGTAGGAGTTGTCAGTTCCTTCTGAATCTTCAAAATTGTTCAATTTATCTGCATCTACCAAATGAATCGAAATCCATAATTTAATACGAAACGTCTTTTGCCGGCAAATAGAAATACAATAAATCATAACAATAAAATAAGAACTATCAACGAAGACAAGTGTTACACAATGTTTAAATTGAAATAGTATCTATCTCTAAACAAGTGTAAGACATTATTTAGTGATCAAACATTTTTAAACAAGTGTTCAACGCGTCTTTAAATTTTTGTAATAGCACGGGATTTTCTTTTTTTGTAAATCTTTGTACAATTTAAGGTCACACATATATTTGTGAAAAATTGACAATATAATTTTCTGTTTTTAACAATAAATATTATTACGCGGCACGGGAAAAGACA
The DNA here is from genome assembly GCA_035772565.1 of Antheraea assamensis. NCBI lineage: Eukaryota > Metazoa > Arthropoda > Insecta > Lepidoptera > Saturniidae > Antheraea > Antheraea assamensis. The sequence goes on from JAQQSE010000060.1 coordinate 290,559, forward strand.
CAGAATAAAGCTAGATTAAAACATGTTCGATTGTAACTATTTTTATATGGAACGATTCGTGGTACTTTAAAATATACGAACAAAAGTACATTTCCAGCAGCGACTCATTAAATTGACATGAAAACAGTTGGTAGGTGCGGTAGGTACATTTACGGCGTACAGTAAAAGGCCGCTGTGCACTGTTATTGCATTGTTCGACATCTCCGCCCTCCCTACGCACTCGGTAATTGGGAGACGCCAACTTATCTGGAGCTTTAAGTTGGTTTCCTCCGCTTTTGCTTTGAATTGCGTCTGGAGTGTAGATTTTAAATGGTCTTACTTTTATTTCTCGTCCAGTCCTACTCAAAGATATACGTGACATATCTGTATTAAATAAAGGACAACCTATAAAGCAGTAAAATTTATCAATATATGTGTAGGAAGTACCTAATATCTGCATTTAATCATCCTTATTCTGAAAATAGGAACCATTTTCCAATTTACTTTATATTATAGGAATAAGAAGGAAGGAAAGAATATACTACAAGAGCTATAAGATACCCATCTGTGTTACTAGCTATTTTTATTCAGATTTTAAATGGTCTTACTTTTATTTCTCGTCCAGTCCTACTCAAAGATATACGTGACATATCTGTATTAAATAAAGGACAAACCTATAAAGCAGTAAAATTTATCAATATATGTGTAGGAAGTACCTAATATCTGCATTTAATCATCCTTATTCTGAAAATAGGAACCATTATCCAATATACTTTATATTATAGGAATAAGAAGGAAAAGATATCCGTGTATGTTACTAGCTATTTTTATTCAGATACTAGCTGTTGCTCTCAGCTCTGCATGAAGTCGCGAGTAACAGCTAGTAGAATATAAAGTTGCTTAAGATAGCTCTCATTACATTAGTTATATGCTAGTGAAATTTCCACCAAAATTAGTCTAATCGTTTTGGAGATAGCACTACAAATAAAGTCACGGATAATAGCTAGTCTAAAATAATAAAGCTTAAATTACTTCTTATAAGATCAGCTATCTGTTAGTCAAAGTTCCGTGAAAAATGGTTAAAACGTTTTGGAAATAGTACTACAGACGAAGCCACGGATGACAGCTAGTCTAAAATAAAGTAGCCTATGTCACCCGCTGTAATTTTGGCTATCTGTCAATGAAATTTCTGTCAAAATCGGTTCAGCCGTTTCGGAGATTACCCGGAACAAACAGACAGACAGACAGACAAACATTTTAAAAATTATGTTTTTGTTATCAGCATCGTGTATACGTACATATCCAATCAGTAAAAAGTCGTCATTTTGATATTACATACAGACACTTCATTTTTATTATATGTATAGAAGATATAATTAAATCCTAAAAAGTTTGCATACAAATTGTCAAGAGTACAGGAATGAATATTCACGCGAGCAAAGCCGCAAGCAAAAGCTAATATTCTATTAAACTAATAGTGCAGATGATACCGTTGGTGTAATATAAATACGAAATTGTGTTTGAATGTGTAGCGACACACATACCTACATCAAACGTGGTATGTGTGTACTACAACAACTTAGGCGAAAAACCAGCGGCACTATAATTTCCCAAGCTATTCGGTTTAAGAAAGCGATATTCAAGACTCACCGCCCAGGTGGCGACCACATGCTACCTGGGTGTAATTATAATCTCACCGACAAACCGCAAACAATGCGATGAATAGTTATTATAGCAATTTATTGTTTAATTATTTTACTGCCCAGATGTTAGTTTTTAGATTTACTTTGTTTTATAACTCCTTTTATTATGTAAGCTTATTTGTATTGCCGGTTCATTTTATTTCTAAGTCTTTGCACGTGTTTTGCTTCCTATAAATATACACTCAACTCAATAAACGGGAGATTCGTAATCCAGCTGCCAAAGCGATTACTAGTCTGCACAAACGGAGTCAGTTATTTTATTTTACCTTCTGAAAGTAGCAAAGTGGTAGTCACTCTACCATTTCCGCTAAAGTGGTGACCCCGACGTGATCTCCTACCCGGGCGCAGCCGTCAGCCGACGTGATCTCTTACCCGGGCGCAGCCGTCAACTCACGTGATCTCCTACCAGGCCGAAGCCGTCAACCGACGTGATCTTCTCACAAGCCCGACGTGATCCTCTACCGAGTCGAACTAGTCAAACCGTCAACCGACGTAATCTTCATACAAGACCGACGTGATCTCCTACCCAGCCGAAGCATCCACTCGTCAACCGACGTAATAATCTATCCGGCCGACATCACTTCTCTGTCCGAAAACGACGTGAGTACCTGCCCGGCTGACATCATTTCGCTCTCCAAAACCGACGAAATCGCTTTCTGGTTCATGCACCGTACAAGTGGTGACCCCAAAGAACGCGCAAAGCGCTGAAACAACTCCTGAAGAACCCGCAAGAATACGCTCAAGACAACATTGAAGTTTTCCATGCACTTACAACTCAAGGAGAGTTCCTGAGCAACACAAGCAACGAAGCTCTACTTGAAGAATAAACGCAAAGAAAACGCTGCACACCGAAGCCAGATATTGTCAACATGACGATCGAAGCAGCCCAAATCACAGAACATACATACAAATCTTTTTATGAAGAAGCCACCAGAGCTCTCACCAAGCGCATTCCGCCACTCTGGCGCGATAAACCACGACTTTGGTTTATTTATTTTGAAGCTGTAACTAGCATACTTCACAAAAATCAAGAGCAACTAGCACAATTGGTGATTAAATATCTCGATAAAGAAGACATCGATCAGATCGCCGACCTAATGAGTAACCCAGCAAAAACATACCTATACACTGCTGTAAAAGAACGCCTGATCACCGCTTATGAAGAAATCACAAGTCCGCCTACGACTGACTACAAAGCTGTACCTCAAACTCAAGAACAAGAAAACAGCATTCATCAGTTGGATCAACACGAGAATCTTCCGTTAAAGAAGATTACCTTGCCTTACGCCGATCCACCGCCTCTATTGCTTCAAGACGCAACACCACTCATCAACGAAGCCGCAATCAAACTACAGGAGCAACAAATCAACACTCATCAGTTGGTTGAAGAAAACAATCTTCAGACAAAGAAGATTACTATTTCTTCCGCTAATCCGTCAGTCACATCTTTCATGGCCTCAAGACAAAACCCGCCCGAAAAAATCCGTCGCAACACTCTCGACGTCGCACGGAACTTGAGCCACCTTAGCAGCCAAGCAACATGCACAACAACATCGCACATAGTCTCCCGGCCATCTATAAAAACCGACGTTCCCACTAGGGCGAGGCCATGCACACATTATCAACGGTGCAAAATGCAACATCACATGTCAACAACACGCGATAACCTAGACTCAAAATTACCACCAAGGAAAAGCAAGGTCAAACCGCCTACAAGTACTTCATTACGTCCAAGAATTCGATCCGTGTTCATTCTTGAAGAACCTCGCAACCTTGACTACAGAGGCTATGCGATAAAATCTCGGCGACCACCAGAAGAACATTTCAACATCAGCAACCAATACGATAAATCCGCCGCCATCCAGTTACTCGATCGTCAACATACACATCTCTCATCACACGACTCAAGCCGCTCACACAACCAGTGACGACGCCACGGAACCTCATTTATCCACACGTGACAAGACATTACCGCCGAACATCAACCAGCAATACTTACATATCGCCAAACGACGCCCGCACCGATCAGCCGATCGAGACACGCCATTCGTCCACCAGTACGCTTCGCTTAAGGGGGAGCACTGTAGCGACACACATACCTAAATCAAACGTGGTATGTGTGTACTACAACAACTTAGGCGAAAAACCAGCGGCACTATAATTTCCCAAGCTATTCGGTTTAAGAAAGCGATATTCAAGACTCACCGCCCAGGTGGCGACCACATGCTACCTGGGTGTAATTATAATCTCACCGACAAACCGCAAACAATGCGATGAATAGTTATTATAGCAATTTATTGTTTAATTATTTTACTGCCCAGATGTTAGTTTTTAGATTTACTTTGTTTTATAACTCCTTTTATTATGTAAGCTTATTTGTATTGCCGGTTCATTTTATTTCTAAGTCTTTGCACGTGTTTTGCTTCCTATAAATATACACTCAACTCAATAAACGGGAGATTCGTAATCCAGCTGCCAAAGCGATTACTAGTCTGCACAAACGGAGTCAGTTATTTTATTTTACCTTCTGAAAGTAGCAAAGTGGTAGTCACTCTACCATTTCCGCTAAAAATGCTTACTCTGTATTTTAATAGCACTTTTATGGGTTGATAGATTCTAATGAAATTAGGCAAAGAAATCGAGTATGTCGTGGAATTGAATACAGAATAGTCTATGGTTGAGTGAACCGATTGAGTGGCAGTGAGTTTTGTATAAAAACAATAACTATCGTAGATTTTTGTGAGACTCAGCTAAAATCGAGCAAAGGTCTAAAATATTTGTAGGTGGTAGAGCTACGCTGAAGCTATTACTGGTTTCAGCATGAATGGGTCGGCTCGCCCGGGGTAGTACCACCCTCTCACAGAAAACCGACGTGAAGTAACAGTGGTTGCACTGTTGCGTTTCGTTCGGTCAGTGAGAGTGCCGGAGGCCCACATATTTAAAAGGCCGGCAACGCACTTGCGACTCCCCTGGTGTTGCTAGTGTCTATGGACGGCGGTGATCACTTACCATCAGGTGACCCACCAGTTCGTTTGCCCCCTATAATATAAAAAAAATATCGATTATAAAATTTCTAAAATACATGTACCTACATACTGCTGTCTTTTTGCATAAGTCCGAACTTATATGCCAGGTGAATAAGCGATTAGTTTTACCTTTATGTGGATATAGATTATTTCAATATAATTATTATTCTAATTATAATTGAGAATGGAACGTTAGTCATACTATAACTATGATAAATTCTACGAAAACAATACAAAGAATGGTGTTTTGGCGGGATCTTAGTCTGTTATAGAGTGGATTTTATATTTAAACTATAATCTTGTATTATTTGACTGTACTTATTGTAATATTGTTGATATACTTCAGTTATTGTGCAAATAATACCATTGAGTATGAATTCTGAGATGCCACAAAAATTCCATGGAGATTTCTAACAAGGGAGCCACTATCTTGTTAGTGGAACATTGAAATTATGACAAGACACTTGTAATATTATTACTTACCATACAATGACAGTAACAAACTAGAAGGTAGTCGGTGAAACTGTAGAGGCCTTGCAAGGTCATCAGTGTAGTCAGTTCGAAAAAAATATCTAGATGATTGGTTGCCAAAAAAAAACTAAAGTTATACAACTTTAATTACATCTGCAATATGACCTCCAATAATATGTTAAGTAACTTAATTTTGTACTCTACTTATCGTAATGGAAGCTGAGACGAAACTAATTATGTTTCGAACTTTATATGGTTGCACGCCAAAAACTGTTGTAAAAGATTTCAGCAAAACACTGATGTATTTCGACCGATTGTTTCACCTGACATGTAAAACAAAGGAACACGCCTATTGATATGGACTTCATTAAGCCGACCAATCACAACACACGGTGCAGATCTCAAGCGTCAGCATAAAAGGAAAATGTCTATGAACAAGCCGCTGCTTTTGAATAATTCAAGGATTCTAGCGATTTATTCAGTAAGATACATGTTTAAAAATATAATAGGGCACGTGTTGATAAAATATAGTTTAGTTGTCTACTTTATTATTAACTCATGAAGTGTTAGTTTATTTTGTTATAAATAGTAGGAAATAAGGAATTGAATTATTAATAGAGAATTAAAAAAGTCCACAGCAAATATGTGTTATAGGACGCGACTTACATATATACATAGATACATTATAATTTTATGTTTTGTAAAAACTTACTGAAGAAAGTCATGTAAGAAGAAAAGTTTTGAGTTTGAAAGTGTGCGGATATAGAGGTAGAGGAAGACCGAAAAAGGTGTGGATGGATTGTGTGAGAAATGATATGCGTATAAAAAGTGTGAATACTGAGATGACATCTGACCGAGGAGAGTGGAAAAGGAAAACATGTTGTGCCGACCCTACTTAGGTGGGATAAGGGTAAGATGATGATGATGATGATGTAAAAACTTATTGAAGTGACAACTATACTTCATAAATTGATTTACATATTCCTAAATGGGATACAATTAATTGAATAATTATTGTATTGTAATCAGCTTAAAGGAGATAAATATATAACCAAACAATATATATGAATTTAGTTATAATTTATGTAAATACCTTTCAATTTCTATTATTTTCTAGAATAAAATTGATAACCTCTTGTTAAAACATTTGTTTTTGTTTTTTTTTTACAACACATCCTATGTCTCTGATATAAATATGCGATTTTTTCTTACTACATTATGATAATAGTAAAAAAAAACGTGAAAATTCGATGGAAATCAAACTTGAACTTCGAATAACTCTGGAAGAAATCTATTTATCGAAAAATGATAAGGATCCTTTTTTGTAGAGCATTTAATTTACTATGAAAACCTAAGATGACCCTTGCCATAAATTGATTTGATACAGAGGTATAAAATTCCAAAGTAAAAAAATCCTATGTTATTTGAGCGGATAATGGAAAATTGCGATCCGCGACCTCAAATTCTGACGAGGTTAGTCTACTATTCGAGTTTACTATTTTCTATCTCACTCACTTTTTAATATGGAAAATTTTCGCTTTTTAGTACGTTTTTCCTTTCGTGCAAATCTTGTTATATAAGCAACACAAAAAAGAAGTGATGCACTTATATAACATTAGCAATATTTTTTTTAATATAGGTAACTAGCAGGCCCGGAAGCTTGACTTTTTCCGATTCATTCAACAATGATCATTATATTTCAAGCAATTTACAAAAAAACCTTGACAAATTATATACCTAAACCTTCCCCGTGAATTATTCTATCTATTGATGAAGACCGCATTACAATCCGTTCAGTAGTTTTTGAGTTTATCGCGAACATCCAAACAGACGCGACGGACGGCTTTGTTTTATAATACGTATTGATAATTTTACACTCAGATGCCACAAGCATTTGGTACTTAATCGAGTCACGCGTTGATGTCTTTATTACAACTCCATAACGCTCTCTAAATATTTTTAGAATTGTTTATGCCAAGTTACAGATACAGAATGTCTAATACTATATTTTATACAATAAGTAAAAATAACCTTTTCTGTCTCTCTGGCATCGTGATTCCAACATGATGTAAATCTATCTATGTATCTGTATTCTTAGAGTTACGTTTGTAGAGTTTTAACGTATGCGTAATACTCTATCAATAAATGTAGTACATTAGTCATCATAAAGCGCATCAAAGAGCAAAACAACAATGCCATAACTAATATTATTTTGGGCTTATTATAAAATAAACAGTCGACGCACACCACACAGCGGTTTGGAAATCAACTAATGATGTCATGAGTCATCTTTTAACTTTTCTATAAATTGTTTTACAGGTGCAAATCCCATGAAAATCTATCCAGTAGTTTTGGATATTAAAGTATTTAAACGGGCAGCAACATGGACCGAAAAAATGATCGGAGAATAGACTTATTGTTTTCTGTTACATTCCCTACATCATCCGCAATCAGTTTCCGGCAAAAATTTTCAATGTGTAAACACGACGGCTCTATACTATGCATAATAATTTTATATGAACGTTTTTAAAAAACACACCTCAATTAACAACCTCGTACGTTATTACAATGTGGAATTTTATGTGTCAAAAATTGTCCGTTAATAATCGATTCAAAGACTTAATGCGGCGGGGACGACGCGATATTCTAAGTACGGTCGGGGACAATGTTGCACGATGATATCTGATAATCTGTAAATATCGTGGTTGACGTCTTCAGGGTTATCTCTAATATTTATTTTATAGAGGCAAATAATTCAATACACTCAAACTGCTATCCTTGTAAACGGCTGGACATAAAGTAAGACAATAAACAACATAAAAAATACACTAGGTATAGAAAGGACACTTACAATAACAAATACTCGGATCATGTCTGAGGATCAAGGGAACACATAAAATAAAATAAAATAAAAAAAAACGGCTCGACAGATTTTGATGCAATATTGTGTGTCAGGAGTCGTTTAGATTCACAAATGGAGTCGGTAGATGGCGCTGTGGTCAGATTCTATAATTTTTTTTAATTAATTGGACAGGACAACGTGCGCCGGGCCCGCTATTATACATTAATAAGTTAACGGAGGTCGGACGTTGTGCGCGCATTACACAAAAAGTACAGGATATAAATTGTTCATTTTTTTTAATTTACTATATAGACACTTAATCTTTATATAAAGAAAAAAATAACCATATATCTTTATCTTCTGTACATTCTATACATATCTGTACTTTTATGGTTTTTGGGAAAAAAAATGTTGCAGGTGTCTAGGGATAAGTAATGGAATACATTCCAATCATTTTTAGCCATGTCTGTCTGTCTGTCTATTTGTTTGAACAGGCATCACTGCTACAGTACTAGGTTTATGATAAAATATCAGCAAGTATATCATAAAATATATCCTGGAGCAACATTTAGTCTTTGTTCTATTAAAATCGGTTAATTCTATCAAAAGTTAATGTAATTTTAAGCGACTTAAGTACGAGAGAGCAGTAGAAAGTAGATAAGTAAATGGACTTCAGCCTCATTCAAAAACCAGTGTATTTTGTAACATAAATAAACATTACTACAGTATTGCATTATTAAGACATAGAACGAAATAAAAATGGTTAATATTTGTTTTCATACGAAATAAATAAATATGAATACTATAAGAAGTTCAGTAATTCATTTATACCAACAGATGGCGTTCAACAACCATTTTCTAAATCAATGACTACTATAATACATAACCTAAAAATTGGCAAATGTCATATATTACATATTTCTATAAATTGAAATGTTATTAATTAATGTAAAATATTATTTTTGTTTTTCGATCCCATAAGGTTTATGTTTAAATTTCTATTTCATTTCATATTGTAAATATTACAACTTATTGGATCTTATTACTTTTTGGAGCGATTATACCTATATTACTGGCATTCAAAAGTCGATAGCAAAGGGCTCATTTATTAGGGTAAGTTCATAGTTTCGATAAAAATAATCGATAAAAATAAGGAGGTGTCTGAAGCACGGCTAAGTGTTGATGTTAGAGAGGCGAGAGTCAGATTAATCACTATAAATGATATATATTGAGATGGTTTTATTAATCACGGTTTTTTTTTTGTTTTAAGTTTCACGCAGACGAAGTCGCGAGCACAGCTAGGTTAATATAAAGTTATTAAAGTATATAAACTTAAACTTCATAAGTGCTCAAAAGACTAACGAAATATCGTAAGCGAAGTTACTATTTTATATCATTCTACTTTTAATATTTTTATGATTTTTTTCTTCTGTAGAAGAAGTATATTATCAGGATAATTCAAAAAACTAGACCAGCACCAGTTCTTTTACAATATTCAATACACAATTTCTAACATATTTTACTGATTTTAGAGAGGCAGCATGATCGGGATGTCGTCGAGGCCAGGCGTTCGCGCTGGACCTTGTCGCCGGGTTGGCATGGTGCTTGGCTTGTTCGGTCCCGTGTCATTCCATAGCGCGACAGACGGTATTTCGTGGTTTTTTTTTAGCCAGTAGGAGTCTGACACCCTGCTGCTCCCCAAGGCTGAGGGTGTCCAATGTAGAATGTCTTCCCACATTAAAAAAAAAAAAAAAAAACAAATTAACTAGAACTATGCCTTATAGGAGGCACAGTGCAGTCACTATACCATTATGTGAAGCAACTATAACAAAAAACGAACATAACCGCCAGACAACGTATTGCAAAAACTTGGTCGACTACGTATTAATTTTTAAATAAACATCTAACGCAAAGATATTCAGTACCTTTAGGACCTCGGTTTACTGCATAATAACTTTTATAAATAACAAAGTCGTGGTCATTTTTTATAATGCACATATAAAATAACTAATTACGAACATACCGTAATAGCGCTCATAAAACCGCAGTCACTGTTTTATGATAATTTATTGGCCATTACTTATATTATTATTATATGATTTTTACCAAAGCCCCGGAGTTGAATTACTTACAGAACTGTTTTGAAAAAAACATCACTTTTATTCCTCCAAGGATGTCAGTGAACAGGTTAAGGCGGGTAAGATCGTGCAGAAGAAATTATTTTAAAAAGAAATAAGAATGACAATTCCAGTTTCATTCACGCATGGCCCGCTATCAATTGAACTACCAATTAAATATTTCCTCCGCCCGAACTAAACAAAAACGGATCACGTCCTTGTCGGATATCGAGAAGTTGCAATGTTAGTTACTCGTACACATAATCGACGGCCAGTTTTTACACGGTCAGTATCAATGGAAAATCGAATGGTACGCGATGTGGCAAAAAGCGATGCGCCGCGTGTCGCCATTAGTATGGACGGTGGCGGTCAATTGTACGAGCATTAATTTATTGATAATATTGTATTGAATAATGCACACTTCGGGTTCGGCATGTGGGCCGCGTCTCCTCGCGAGCACGCGCCCGTTTCCTGTCTTGAGACCAAAGATTTGACGGTATACTTGAGGACATGTTTATTAGTACCGATACATATATTTATAATATTGCAAATCATAAGGATTACAAAGTATGAAATTAGTATAAGAGTGCCATATCGAGGCTGTTTGATATTATGCCCAAAATGCTAGCAGCATTGCTATATTTTTGTCTATGAATATTTTCTTGGTAAAGTAGAAGTGTAGCTCTACGACCTATGTAGACTTTAACAAAGGCCCTGCATTTTTTTTAAGCCCGACCGTATACACTCGGTTGTTACGACCCCAGTATTTCGATATTAAATTATTCAAACGCGCACTTTTATTATTATTATTATAGACTTTAATTGAGACGAATACAATAACCCCAATGTACCCCTATTCTTTTGATAACCCATCAATAGAGACACTGGTGAGGTAGCATTTTTTGGTATTTTAGTAAATAACATATAATGTGGACCAATAAGTCCACGGGGCTAACTAAGAAAAACACATTTTTTTAGCAAAACTTGATTTTATTCCTCAACATAGTCTCCTTCGAAAGCAACACAATTAAGTCCAGTGCTTCTCTAACATTACCTTTCTTGTAGAACGATATATCTTTAGCCTCGAAATATGCGTTCGTTTCGGCGATGACTTCCTACATATCTATATATATCCTATAGAATCTCTTCCCTTGGAGCATTTTTTTAGGTCTGCAAATAGGTAGTAGTTGCTGGGGGCCGGATCCGATAAATATGGTGGGCGTGGAAGCAATACGAAGCCCAATTCATGCAATTTCCATAGTAACGAGCGACTAGTGACACGGCGCATTGTCTTGGTGAAAGGGCACTTTTTTTTCTTCATTTGGATCCGCTTCTCACCGATTTCGTTTTCCAAACGCATCAATTGGGCAATGTAAGGTTCCCTATTGATCGTCTTACCTTTGTCAAGGTAGTCGATGATCAAAACTCTACAAGCATAACCCAAAATACTGAGGCCATAACCTTACCTGCCCACATTTGCGTTTTTGGCTGCTTTGAACGCTTCTCACCGACTACAGTCCACTCGACTGATAATCGCTTTGGCTCCGAAGATTAGTGATGGATCCAGGTTTCGTCCATTGTTACATAACGACGCAAAAAATCCGGTTAATTCGGCGAAACAGCTCCAAATAGCGTTCGGAATATACGAAATATTGTCGTTTTTAATCCACCGTGAGCAAACGCGGCACCCACTTTAACTTAAATTAAAAATTAATCTACTTTATATACATTTAATGGCCCATGTAATATAGGTGACAATATCTCAGACTATTGTAATAATATTAGAAAAAATTAAATATTGTAATAATTTAAAATAAAAGTGTTAATATCTAAACCTTTAGATCGATCATATTGTAAGTTTTTTAGTTACAGTATTACATCACCTTTGTAAGAATTTACATAGCGATATATCAAAGTATAGTATATGAAATAATAAATACGGTAAGTACAATTGTCATGAACGTCAGTGTAACAACGTTCCAAAGAAAATTCGTCGATAAGTGGCAAGACCCCAGAAAGTTTTAATCGGCAAAATGTTCTGAAAATTTATGAGCCTGTAGTGTGGATTAATTAAAATACTTGCCGGCCCTTGCGGAGGATTCGTGCACGTCGCCATCTGTCCGCGATATCTATTTAAAAGGAAAGCCTTGGAGAGACGCACGTATATTCGATATTAACTGTTTAATTATGTATCGTATGAATGTTTAAATGGCATATTTTTATGTCGACAATATGTTTATTATATGTTTACTGTATATTAAAAGAATTGTGCCGACTTGCGACACGCCATTTTTTTATGTCACTTTTGTAACTCAAAACTAAGCAGGATAGACTTTAAATTCCTATAAGGTGAACGTTTGTCTACAGAAACTGTTTTGAATGTACCCTTTATATAAGCTAAAGTTCGACCTACTAAGGTTTTATTGTATATTAATAAATAAGTTATTAAGCGTAGTAACGTGGATTAGCAACGAACGCAGTACGCACAAAATTTTCCTAAAATATTACTGTAAGATATTCACTGAACAGGTTTCTACTATTTTTTAATGTCGTATGTTAGCAGCTGCGTAAATTATCGACTGCCAAGAGTTGTCACTTTCCCTTTGTACATGAATCTACTTTACAAATTACACATTCACAATTTATTAACCAAATTAGCTTACTTAATAAGTCTCAGACGCTGTCACATCACTCCATATGCGTATGATGTACCAATGATTTATGTACCACCACCTAACAACTGTACAACATCACCGGTATGAGTATTTTTTTTCTTTATATTTTAACGAGGCTTCAGTACATCTTTGATGACTATGCCAGCCTCGTAAGGTAACTCCGTTGGATTCATGTATCATTAAAGTTGATTCTCACATTTATAAATTAAGGAAATAAACTTATGAATTATCCGAGCCGCATTAGACACTGGGTTTCCTAATATAATACCTGATTGAATTGAACTGATTGAATTCCTGACTTGGAACGATATGATAGCACAAAGTGCCGTCGAGATGTAAATATTAAAAAAATAAAAATCAAAGTTTACGTGTATTTTTTATTGGAAGTGTTCTCACGCTCTGGAAGAATACGTAGAGGTAACATTAAGGGCTCCCCAATTTCCAGGCAACTTTTTTTTTACATATTTTCAACAAAATTTTGCTTCAGGAACGAAAACGAAAAGTCGTTTAAAAAAGCACCATAATAAAATATATATACGTAAGATTAATTTTTCCGAACATGGTATAAATAATGATTATAAAATTTTTCAAAAATAAGACACAACTTGGATTAAATTTGGTAATATAGATAAACTATACATATTTTTAACCCCGGCTCCACATGTCTTTTTTATTCAGCAATTATATTGGCCTTGTTATTTTTACTCATTTTTTATGATTCGTAAAAGTGTAAACGATGAAACATGTAATATATTAATTTCGGAATAACTACATTGGTTGTGTTTATCAAATTTTGTTCGTAAACTCGCTTAAAGTTAAAAATATGCTTATTTACCTTTTTTACGATGCCTAAACGCACATTGTTCATAATTATTAGCCATTAGCCTTTCAATTTCGGAATGACATGAACTTTTCGCATGCACAATTTCATAATTATCGGTCAAAGTGTTTTCGAGCTAAATGCAAGTAGTCCGGTGAAACTGAGATGGCATAATGCTGGCAGTGTAGGTCAGTTCGAAAAAAAAAGAGCTAAATGCAGACATACAAACAAAAAGAGAAATAAAAAAAAACATAATAGCATACCTAATCATTGGTTTATATAAGAGATATTTAACATAAGATTTGGAAAAAAAAAAGTTGTGTTCAGACAGAACTATAGATTTATTAATATATTATGGCAAATTGTCGACTTGATTCTATTTTCACTCATTCGAGGGATTGATTATGAAGATAAGTAACGATTGATGAAAAGAATTGGAACAGCGCTATCTGTACACCGGTTCTTGTGATACAAAAATCGATAGCAGTAATTTGTCAAAAATAAAAATTATAGCCTGATCATTGTTATAAGAGACACGGCATCCGTCGGACGGAGTGCTGCTGAACGATCAAAATGCAGTTGATACAGCGACAATAAAATATATAAATAATTCATCCTGTGTACACAAGAATTGATTCATATAAGAACGTGTTTCAAATATTTTATTAACTGTTATATTAAGAAATGAAGCAGATGTGTATGGATTTGATGTTTTTGCCGGTCATAAAACTACTGTATCTTTGAGCCGTTTCAATTAATACGCAATTTGTTATTTTTACTAAACTCTCACGAATAGTTTTATTGCTGTTTTTATTACTTTGTTATAGTATTTTATTGAACACGCTATTAGAAATGTAAAAGATCTGTTCTTATTTACATACACCAAGTGGATTATTTTAGTTGTTTTAATCGTTTAGTTCAATTAATTTGTAATTAAAACATATATAATAATTATTTATTTAGGCTTTATTATTTAATCTATTTGAATTTCGATTTTTAATTATATTGTTTCGCATAACAATACATTCAAAATTGACAATATATTATTAGGAGAAAAAGATGGACACCATGAGGTTTTAGTCGGTAAGAGCCCGACACTATCCACTCTCTTCCCCGGGAGGGTCGTGTCTCTATGCAGGATTTCCCCACGGAAAAATAAGAGTGTCACGTTCATTTCAAAATCCGTTAAATGTCTGGAAGTTAATAACTACATGCTTTACAAAAATCGTCAAATAATTTGATGGCGGACTCCTTCTCCATCAAACCTAAAAAATCGAAAAGATATACTATACGAAGATTCTTAAAAATATTTATTTGCATTGCAATATAGTTACAAAAATGTAGATAAGACTGTGATAAACCTTTAGAAATTATGTATTCTTTGATTATAATTATATTCGTAATGGTCTAGTGATATGACCGGTGGAATATCAATCCGATATCCGCAGGTTCGATCTTCGGCATGTACCAATAAATTTTTCGTAATTCGCGTACATTTACTAATTTCAATTGGTAACGACGGTGAAGCAAAACATTGCAAGGAAACATGAACCTGAGAAATGTTCTTCTAGTACGACCGTATGTGGTAAAAAATATAGAACTGTGGACTTCTGAGAGTTTGAAATGGCCAATACGTCGTGGGTTGGCGTGGTGATTATGCCTACAGCTTCCTTCGGGAAGAGGCCTATGACTTTGCAGTGGGCCTCTTACTTTGTAGGTGGTAGAGCCACGTTGAAGCTATTACTGGTTTCACCATGAATGGGTCGGCTCGCCCGGGGTAGTACCACCCTCTCACAGAAAACCGACGTAAATTAACAGTGCTTGCACTGTTGCGTTTCGTTCGGTCAGTGAGAGCGCCAGAGGCCCAGATATTTAAAAGGCCGGCAACGCACTTGCGACTCCCCTGGTGTTGCTAGTGTCTATGGATGGCAGTGATCACTTACCATCAGGTGACCCACCTGTTTGTTTGCCCCCTATAATATAAAAAAATAAATAAAGCTGATGATGATGATGATGATGATAATTCTTTGATATCAGGCACAATATTGGGTTTGACGTGATTTAACCTCAAAGATACTGTATTTTCGTTATACATAGGTTATGGTCATCTATATTCAACTCTTTTAACAATTATGTAGTAACATTAATTGTATTTTAAATATAATAAAACAAAAAATATCAAACTTTAAATTTAATGAGACTCTTAATGTAATAAGTCTCTAAAGTTACCTATAAGTTTTTCGCATGGTCTCCTCTACCGTTTAACATTGAGTATGGATAGTGGATGCGGTAACAAAAAATTATATTACAATAATTCAATGATGTATATCTTACCTACTATATAATAGGACAATTACGTTCACTGCAAAAATAAAAGAGAATTGAGTTAAAATAGCCAATCGGCGAATCGATGCTAGTCGGAAGGCGGTGCTAAGACAGACCACTGAGGATATTCAACAATGCAACTATGTATAATTGAATTACATTAAATAAAGCCAAAGAATATAACGATCGATATTGTACAATATAAGTAATTGTATATGAATGAAATGTTAAATGAATTGTCTTATTTATTATTACTCAAATTGTATCCAATTCATGATAAGGGAACGTACCCATACTACGTGACCAATTTTTGACAATTTTTTACCCTCATCCCACCTGTTAGTGGCCATCCGTATTATATGAGCAGACTCCCCCCTCCTACACCTTTGGTTTTCACGTAGTAGGTTTTTAATCATTTCTTGCAAACAGAAAGTAAAAAATAAATAAGAATTTGGCTCATATTTGTCTTTATTAATACAGTAATTGCCGTGTGACGCCAATAATTCATACATACATATTATAAAAAATACAGTCTTATTATATAAAAGCGCTAAGCGCTGCATGCCATATTTGAATATAGCTCGAAAAAGCGCGAGATTTCCTTTAGAGGATATTGTCTACGTCACGAAAACCTAGACCCACCCCCTCTCACCTCCTTGTGATTAAGCATAATATTTTGGTTTCACTTTCCCTCTCTGAACGGGTTGAGTAGTATGGGTACGCTCCTTAACTCTGTATTTTTTTTCGAACTGACCTACACTGTTAGTCTGGTAAGGCCTTCCCAGTTTCACCGGACTACTACCTAACTCTGTATTTAACAATTGTCCTCATACATTACCAGCGACTCTGCGGCTTCGTATGGGTGCAATGCATTAATGTGTAATATAAGTATTAAAAGTTTTAGATAGTTTCAAAAGTATGTAAAGTTTTAGATATCTTTATTTGGGATTGTAATTTAACAGTCGTTCAAAGTTAAACAGAAGCTACGCAGGAATGTTCATACAAACAACTTGCTTTTTGTTGCACGTAATTTTAAATATGCGATATCTTCGAAGATATTAATTGGAATAATATGCTGTAAAGAGCCATTTTGATGTACATAAATGTCCAACGTAATAAACGTGTATAATAGGATAGAGTTTATGGTAGATATTATATTGATTTCTGTAAGCCTTTTTGACATGTACAATTCTGTAGTACATTATTTTTATGTATCTCATAAATTTTGAATGTAAACGCCCGAAAACTCCTTCTTCCAACTGTGCTAGAATACGTTGACTTTTCTCTGCTTTTTATCAAGTGTAGTATATATTTATTATACACATAATTCTTGCGGAAGGAATTATCTAAACTATGGTGAAAACAGTATTACAATCCGTTGCGTAATATAGAGGAACTAAGGGAACATACAGACAGACACGAAAAGCGACTTTCTCTTATAATATTTATGAATTACCTTCTGGCAACAAGTTCCTTGTCTTCATCGGCGTATTGTGTACACTTTATTATATTAATGAAGTTGTAGTTTTGTCTATATGTCTAATATTTTTTCGAAATGTTATGATAGGGATGTCCCGATTTAAATTAGAAACGCTTTGTATGAAAGTTTTTACACGGTAACTTATATCAAGATTCTTTATATATTATCCTTGATTAATCGATATTTTTTTAAAGCTGATTTTAATACGAGAATTATATACAAATGAAAAATTATAAAGTTATAAAAATAATTTCGCAATTTTAAAAAAAACAATTAATATCTATCTATCTTTAAGTAAATGATTAAAATTTTAGCAAATATCTACTAAGTAATATAAAATAGAAATAAGAAATATAAAACTAAATTTCTATCGATTAGGAAGTTAAATAATGTATATTAAAGCTAAACAATACAAAGCGTTTTCTTCTTAGTTTATGTTAATAATAAAGAAACTAAAACGTATAGGTAATAATTTCACAGTTTTATTTATTTTCAAGGCAGATACAGATACATCTGATGGCAGATACATCTTACGTCTAAGAACATTTTAATTAATACAAGAATCAGTTTGTATGTTTGTCGCTTTAACTATTTAAACGATAATCATTAAAGTTTTTGCACACGCATTGTCAGGTCTACAGAAAAGGACATACGGTACTTATCATCTAGAAAAATGTATTATTTTTGAAGGCTTGCTTAAATCTCCATTAATGCGAACGAAACTGCTAGTAAATATTAGTACGAAATATATACAAGGGTACAAAAATAAGACCATTAAAATTTCATATAAACATGAGTTATAGTAATTTTTTTTATTACTTTATAGGTTAGTGTTTGACCACAATTTAATCTGATGTTAAATGATGATGTTGTCTAAGATGGTAGTCAAGCCAAGCGTAGAGGGAGACTGGCTCTCAAATGCAGCTGCCGGAACACACCAACAGGTGCTTGGCGACAGATTTTCAACTTGAGGGTGGTAGCTAGCCAGGCGGACTTAGAATAAGCTCTATCACCATGCTATGGTTTCATCATGATGCTTTCCTTCACCGAAAGCGCCGACTCAATTGCTAGGATTCGAACCTATGTCCGAACACATTATCAACTAAGCCATCATCGCTTGAATAAGCCATCAACGACATATTTATATGAATAAGATTCGTAAATTTATATACAAAATTATTACTGGCAATAAAATTCTTAAGTTGAAAATGTGAAAAAGGTATGTAATGTTATTAAAAACTAAAAGTAATAGACTTTCAGTAAAATCAAGTGAATCTATAAACAAGACGACAAACAAACTTTTACGTGATCATCGAATCAGACGTTCAAAGAGGAGGGTAATTTGTCTGACGTCATATATTAATAATACTTTCAAATATCATTCACAATTAACTAATATATTTTTCATTTGGAATACCGTGATAATTAAAGGTGTCGAAGAAGTGTACGACAAATATTGGTTTACAATATTGAAAATGATAATCATGTCGTCAGAGAACGTGGCCAAGAAACCAGTACCATTCTTTTGGAAGATACACAATTAAAAAATACATTAACAGGTCGACATAATCATATAATGTTGTTGTGGTCAATGCTGAATAATTTATGTAATAAGAAAAAAGCATTTTCACGGATTTTATTAAACAACATTGTATGCCACGTATAAGTAGAAAACGAATTAATGGCTAAGCCTTTGATATACCGCTAGCAAGAACTAAAATAGACCACCAATATGATCACATTTACCACCAGCTTTCATTTTGACGTGATAATATACGATAAACACCGGCTGCATGCACGAAAATACATGATTCATTGTCACGTTCAGCCTGAGCCGAGTGTGCAAGCGAGAGTGCGGAACAAGCGATAGAGAGAGGCGCGATCGGCGTAATCGTTCGGCTTGTGCCGCATATATCTCTTATCCATTCTATCGGTGATTCAGTGTTAATAATTCAATTCAATTCAATTCATAAAAGTATGCATTTTGTCGTGAATGTTTTTTTATGATGTTATCACGTAACATTTTCGTCTGTAAACCGACTTTACAGACAGACATTTTTTACTAGTGCGTATCTGTTTATATATGTATATCATTCTTCCACTATGTTTGTATGTAGTCCGGTGAAAATATAAAGGCCTTGCCAGGTAAACGGTGTAGTCAGAACGAAAAAAAAAACTACGTTTGTATGTATTGAAGTTGTTTTAAACGGCTGAATCGATTTCGATGAGATTTTTTCTGTGTGTTCAGGTGGATTCAAGAATTGTTTAGATTCACAATTTTACCCGGTAGGTGCCGTTACGATCTGATTCCACTTTTTTATTTCAGGACAGGATAACATGTGCCTGGCCCGCCTGTATTAAATATAAAAAATATATTATAAGACAAAGACGCTTTTCGCGTCTGTCTGTGTGTTCTCTTAGTAGTTTTTAACTTCGCACCTGAATTTCATAGGGTTTCCTTATGATTTAGATAAATTCTTCTGGAAGGCTTATATATATATAAAACATATGCATATTATATTCACGTAAAGTAGAGAAAAGTCTAAAATTCTAATTAAAAGTCTAATTAACTAATAAAGTTAGAAGGAGTTTTCGGGCGCTTATGTTGGAATATAAGTACATTCCGCATAATATACCTTTATCTCCTGATCATAATGCACATTAATAATTTTTAACTTTTACGTGTTATTAAAAGATTATTTGTTATTTTCGACGCTATTTTGATCAACATCCTATAATTTCTTATTCGATAAAATATAATAGTTACTTTGTCTACTTAATGTAGAATTAAATTAGCCTTTGCAGAATATCAGTTCAATTAATATCTTGGAAGATATCATTGATTTTAGAATATGCACCACAAAAAAGTTATGTGACGCGTGAAAAATTGATTTGAATCTTTTAGATACTTGTGACCCATATTAGTTCATGGCATCAATGCGAAAAAATTAAAAAAAAGTAATTGATTACTTAAAGATTCTAGGGCTTCGGTTTTGTAAAAAATATATTCAAATATTTGATTTTTGTTCTCTTTCTACCTTTACTTTCCATTTTGAATTAAATCTATACTATTATTTACTTTCACTTGTTTCCCGCACGCTTTACAGTTTACCATTTACCATTAACGTACCCTTTACCATTTTATTAACACCCAAAACGAAACTGAAGGAAATCAGCTAGTGTATAAAAAAAAACTTTGAGTACAATCAAATGAATCGTGCATTCTTGAATCTGATATTGAACTAAAGTTAAATTAAATTCAACCTTAAATAAATAATTACATTATGCATTTCATGGTGACGAATTGACATAAAAATGTAATGATTAATTATAATACGATATCGCCGTCTATTTATACTAGCAAAATGAGATGGACTTTCAATTGCCGACCCTAAAAAAAATGGGCTAATTACGAGACTCCGAATTATTTATAGAACGCATGAGCCGTGTATCAAAAATTAAATAATGCAGTGATGTTCATCAAAGGGGCCGCGGAATGAAGATTTGCTATACAAAATGTCAACGAGGTATAAGTGCGCCGACAAAGGAAAAGAGCAGGGGCCAATTGAGTATGAAATCAAGATGGAATTTATCATAAATTTGGAAATCTATTATTACAAAATTTACCAATAATTATTACAATCAAATAAATATATGCGTATTACACCGCCAAAAAATCTGGCATATATACATATAAGCATTTTTATTTTCGATCTAACTGTATTGTTGACCTGGCCAGGCCTATACAGTTCCACCGGACTACTAAGGGGAGCGCTCAAGGCACTTGTTGCATGGGCACCAACACAAGGGCGCACGGCGCGCTTTGGCGTGGATTGTCGTATAACATCCCGAATCTAACTTAGCTAAGCACATATAAGCATGTTAAATATATTCCCATATAGAATGAGAAAGGATGTTTATCACACAAAAAAAAAATATATTTGCTGGAAATAAACGCGTCTTGGCACAAGAGTAACCCTTTCT
Organism: Antheraea assamensis; assembly: GCA_035772565.1. Taxonomy (NCBI): domain Eukaryota; kingdom Metazoa; phylum Arthropoda; class Insecta; order Lepidoptera; family Saturniidae; genus Antheraea; species Antheraea assamensis. The sequence goes on from JAQQSE010000060.1 coordinate 311,981, forward strand.
ACTTAGTAGCTCTAGATTATAAAAAAGTCCAGGTAATAAAACTGAATGTCCTTTATTCTTTTAAGTGTTTTAAGAAACAGTTTATAGCATAAAACATTATTTAGAATATCCTACGACGACTACATTTACAGGCCGGTACGGTTACGCCGAGTATCAGTTGATTTTCTTACAGCGACAGTCACCACATTTCTTTTACTATTATCATCATATCATCGGGTTAAGTTTGCCGAAATCGCGTAAAATAATGACATATGTCTTTACACATCGTGTTAGGTCGTAAACTTTTTTTTAAATAAAGTTCTACCAATGAATTCTTTTTAAAAACTGATTATAACTCGATTGAAAGTTTATATGAATATTGTTTATATACAGACAATTAAATTGACATGTAGGCTAGAGGTTAAAAATAAAGAAATACATTTTGTACCGTATACGGGGGACCGACCAATAAAAAAAGGGATCAGTGCATACCTGGCGCACGTTTCAAAAGGCAGCATCGAGAATCTCCATGGTTATTTAACAGTAATCAGTTAATTGTGTTCCTTTAACGAGTTTGTCGAGTGTGTGGATGTTTTTTTTTAATCATTTTAAACATATAAATTGTTCTGTAAATTCGAAAGCTTGAATGGTTTTAATGTTCTTCATATATCTTTTTGGTGTGGACAATACGTCCTTAACTAATATAGTTAATATTTCTTTGTTAATATAATATAGATTCAATGTTCATTTACGCGAGTAATTTGGATTAATTTCGTTATCAAATTTAATTTCTTCGGTTCTATGTACTTACGCGTGGGTTAAGAAAACGCAAGTACGTAGTAAATTGGATAAGCAAGCAATAAGTGCTTTGCATAAGTGCGTAGGTATCTCGAACGAGCATGATTTCACATTTGTTGATAAATATTGAAATCAGAGTTGATTTCCATTTGGGACCACACACAGAGCGGTTTGTTTGTTCTGCAATAAAGTGCGAGATATTTTAACGGTGCTACCGCCAGTATTAAAGACGACATGCTACAACGGGTGACACAATCTTTATAAGCGCTTCGAATGAGAATGCCATTAAAGCCTCATTAAATTATTTAGTTTATACGACGTAAAAATTTTGTATTATTTTATTTATATTCCTCCTATCACGACACTGAAAAGAGAAGTTTATAATGAATTCTGCATTACGTTCATTACATAAATATTTATATATAAAATCACCTGTTTTTATTTAAATTTATAAATATTTCTTTTTACGTGCGTATCGTATCGTATATCGTAAGCGTTTTATTTACATAAGATTGATTCATTATTTTTGTGAAAATGTTTGATACTGAAAAATGAAAATTATTCGCGTTCAAAGGTGAGTTCCGATTCGACCGCGGTGGAGAGCGGACGTGTGCTGCTAGCGACCGTGTTTACAGGTTAATAATATGTTCGTTTACAATGATACGTCGTGATTGTTGTAATTGTACCCGGGGTCGACTATCTTCTTTTTGTCAATCGTTCGCTCTTTCCAGAGAGATAAAACGTACTTTTTAACTAGCTGTCTGCCCCGGCTTTGCACGTGTGTATTAAGGAAGAAAATGAGAGCAAATCTTCCCTTTACTCTACAACCAACTAGTAATGAAATAAAATTGCAACTGAACGTCAGTTCTGACAATATTTTTTAAGATCTCCCTACTATCTTCTGTATCGTTCACTCATTCACCTTTTATATCTAAATATTTTAACTCAAATTTTTTCACTTTTCCGTACGATTTTTCAAAAAAATTTTTCACTGAAACCTTATCCTAACAATAACAAACATAACAAGAAAAATGTGTTGTTTTATGAAACCGCGATGCAAGTGAAACTATTTTCCGGATCAAACCATTTTAAAAATTGAGCACAATATTTATTTAAATCATTCAATCATTTTGAATTGAGCCATATTGGCCTTGACTGCTCTGCCGAACGCCTACTCTGCGGCCGGCTGTAATGCGACATGCGATAGGCAAAAATTGAGTCTATGTAAAAAAAGTTTCACTTTAAAAAGTGTTAGCCAAATAGGAGCAGCCGTTGTGAAGTGATGCACTAACATACATTCAACAATTGATTTTTATTTATATAGATATACATTAGCTTATTATTTAGGTAAAGAAATACAAAGATCTCCGTAACATATCACATTAAGAAATATCAAAAGAATAAATGAAGTCTGGCCGCAGAACAATACATCATGACATTCGTGGCACACATTGTGTGACAATGCAGAGAGAGTATTATCGACACAGGTTGTCTTTTGTACTGCATGAATGAAAATAATGACAGGCCGGCGAGCCTTCACTGACCGTGGGATGTTACAACAGGCCTTTTACCGTGGGAACTTTTAAAATAATACGAAACATGTGGAAAGTTGAAATTATAGCATAAATTTATTGAATCATTTATGTGTGTGTCAGTAATAAATATGAAAATTTTATTAACACAGTATTTGATTTTGATATGATAGCGGTTTTTGTTAGCTGCTACGTTTTTTTTTATTCAGTACTACAAAGTGATCGCCATTACGACAAGGGCATTATCACATAATAAATAAAAAGGACTTCAAAACGATGTACCTACTCAAAAAAAATAAATAATCAGAACATCCTTGACCATAGTTAGGTACGTACCTAATCTTGGATTGTCATTACCTTGGAGAACGTACCCATACTACGTGACCTGTTTAGTGGGAGGAGGGAATTCAAAATATCACGCTGAGTCACAGGGAGAAGGGAGGAGTGAGGGGGTGGGGTTTAGGTTTTCGTCATGTAGTCAATACCCTGTAAAGAAAATCTCGCGCTTTTTCGAGCTATATTCAAATATGGCATGCAACGTTTAGCGCTTTTGTATAATAACCATGTCATTTTTAGTATAGGTAATAGGTATACATAACATTTTGGCGGCACGTGGCAAGTATTGTATTAATAAACATGGGTCACGTAGTATGGGTACGTTCCCTTACCAATACCTCGATCACTATACATTTCCTAATCGATTTTTAGGAATTCCCTGATACTCCAATATCCAAGGTCCAATGTTAATTAAATGAAAATTAAAATGAGACCGCTTTAAAATATCGTATTTCTAATAATAAAAAAAAATAATTTCCAAATCGGTTCATAAATGACGACGTTCTGACGTAAGAAAAACTTAAAAAAATACAACCGAATTAGATCCTCCCCCTTTTTACAATTGGTTAAATACAACAGCGATATACACTGGCTAAGGGGATGTTCAAGTTTTATTACGTAAGCTGAATTTTTGCAACATCTAACCACCCCCTCCCCTAGTCAGCAAAAGTAAGCAGTGTTCTTAATACTTGAATGACCCCTAATGCCAAAAGTAAATGTGTTACTGTTGCGGGTGTTACACTTCATGTACCTATAGTTGTCACGATCCAACAGTATACAATTATCGAATCAATCACTAACAATAACGGTCGAAAACAATTCTTCAACGGTGACGAAACAGAACCACCTACGATTTAATCTATCCGCAATTTGAGTCACTAATAACTTCGTAGAAAATTTTACGCAAAAAAAAAACAATTTTCCCCACACCGCCAAAGGAATGAGCAGTCTGAAGTAACAGTAAGGCAAACACATCCCAGCAAGAAAGGACAATCATTACAGTAGACTAGATCGGAGACGAAAACCATGCGTTAACAAACGCCCTCGAGTTAAATTGAGCGATAAACTATTGTATGGAAGCTCGAAGCATCAGGATTCGTAGAGCCAGGGGTTGAACACAATAGCAAACCTTAAAGGAGTACTATAAGTTATATAAGAATAATACGGGCTATTGATAGAGTGTATAATAATTCTGATCTTTAACTCTAAAGGAAAAACGAATTCTAAAGACTATTTTAATTTGGAAGAATCTTTATTTACCTACAGAAATATCTACTGGGATATCTGTAAAATAAAATAAAATACTTAACCATTCATAAAATTATAAAGTTTTAGTAACAAATGTGAGGTAATTTTATCGAAATGTAAATTTAAAACCTAAACGTTGAAGAGATATATTATTAAGTGCATAATATCTCCGAAAGCCTTTTATACGTCCTTCATTCATCAGTTGTTCACATTTAACGGTATTTTTATATAAGGTTTTCAGGACCGGATTTAAAAATCGAGAGGCAAGATAATGATTTAGTTGATATTCACAGGAAAATGAGGAGAGATATTAAAAAAAAAACTTAGTGACCATAACCTATTTACATTGTAAGCGCGGGTACCTATTATTCTGTTTTTATTTAACAAATAACTTTGGACAGCTGTTGTCTTGAGTCGTCCTCATGGCTAAGCTGAGTTTAATCCCACGTCGCCTTTCCTTAAATTCGGCCCCGAAGCTTTTATAACTTTAACATGTATATTACGTTACTGTTTTGGATAAATGGTATCCTTTACTGGCTATATCATCTTACTTCCAATAATAATATAATTTAATAACAACGCTACATTTTCGGAAAACAAATAAATGTGGAACATTATTTTAATAACGGTTTTAAATTGATTTCATGACAGTGTCTAATTACAATGCAAAATATTTACACATTGATATAAAACACTAAAAAATATTACGTGTCTAATATTAATTCAGTATTTCTTAAACCTTTTATTCATAACATTTTTCATGAGCTTTCGTAAAGTAAAAAAAATAATCCGTGGTCAAGATGTTGTTTACCAACATTACCATGTTAAATAGGTCAAATAATGTACTAGTAATTTCAGTGATCACTTTTTAACTTATCGTGTGATGTTTCTTACTAACTTGATAGAGCGAATTTCATTTCAGTTTATTGTTCATTTATTTTATTCATTAAGTCTTTATTAAAGTAATAATATAAATAATCGAGACAATCAGACACCGGACAATTACAATTGTTTATAAATAAAAATATATAAAAGCCACGAAGAGAACCATAAAAATTAACAGGAACAATAATCAATCATAGAAAAAATGTCTGTTTGGAAAGTTTAAAAAAAAATACACTAGTACACACTAACTAAATGAATTCTTTCCGTATATGAAATTCCTAAACTAGATTTCAGTCAAAAGTATACAGAATTAATACTTTTATAAATGTAAATTAGAAATGACGTAATAATTCTAAAAAAGATTTTTGACTTGAATCTAATAAATGTCTTAAATTTTATGCTAAGTTAATGAAGAGTTTTATAAAGGAAGATTAAATAAGATTTTCGTTTCTTTAAAAGTATATAGATACTACTGACCTAGATAATTAAATTGAGTGCCCGCTTGCATTCTGTCTGTATTGTCCTTACCAGTGGTATAATGAATATATTCATTTTCTAAATGTGTTTATACACATAAGTAAATTAATGGGTTTTATACTTCATGCACGTATCCTAACCATTGAAATCCTTACTCGTCCTAACTAATATTATAAATGCGAATGTGAGTTTATTTATTTTTATATTTTCAAGCGATCTTCACGAGATAAAGTATACACGTTGTCAGGGATACAAAAAAGGATTTACGGTACATGTTATTCAGAAAAAATGCAATATTCCCAATTACATTGTCATATCTACAGTAACGCAATCGAAGTCAGGAGTAAAAGCTAGTAATATAATGTGATGAATCATATCGATACCCGAGTGGTTTTTTTTTGTCACGTGCACATATCATTAATAAATTCCGATTTACTAATTTATGATACATTCATGAATATGCATATATATAATTAATCTACAATGTGGACACATAATAAATTATAAGTATCCATCGATTTTATTACGTGCAAAATTTCCTTTATCCTAACCCTATTCCCAACACGTGTACGTATTGATTTATGCCAATAAGTAATGCGAAGTTCATGAATATGCAAAAATAACAATTAAAAATAATCAATATATTATCTTCGGTCTTCATTTATTGTCGACTCATCGCGTAATCGTTAACCTTTAAAAAGTCATTATTCCTTCGTACCCGTTCGAGTTCAAAAGCGAAGGGTTAGTTTTAATAACAGTTTTCGAGTGTTTTTTATGTCCATGTTCAATCCGTATAAATTAAAATCAATTGTCGAATGTATGTAAAGGCATCACTTCAAAACGGCGTCATCTATTTGGCTAATTCTTTTTTGTTGTTTTTATAATTGTCAGAAAATTATTAGCATGAAAGATAATGTTTGAAAACTCATACGAAAAAGTAAAAAAAATGTAAACAATCCCCATATATCATATGTGAATGAGTAAATGAGACTGAAGCTAACGAACATCGGAGGATGGCCAACACAAGTGTGCCTCCTCCGTCTCGGGTCTGCATATAATCGGTAAAGGACATGTATCATCTTGGGAACTATCGGTACTTAACATCAGGTGAGATTATAGGTAAACGTGAAACCTATCTTAACTAATAAATGTCGAAGTGAGTTTGTTACCCTTTCACTCCTTAAATGTAAACAATCCCCATATATCATATGTGAATGAGTAAATGAGACTGAAGCTAACGAACATCGGAGGATGGCCAACACAAGCGTGCCTCCTCCGTCTCGGGTCTGCATATAATCGGTAAAGGACATGTATCATCTTGGGAACTATCGGTACTTAACATCAGGTGAGATTATAGGTAAACGTGAAACCTATCTTAACTAATAAATGTCGAAGTGAGTTTGTTACCCTTTCACTCCTTAAGGGATAAGAGCTTTTTACTAAGTAGTAATACTTTTACCGTGTAGTGGGTGGAGCCTTAATAATGACTAAAATTCTCCTTATGTAGGTAATACTCAAACGGCCCGTGTTGAGTTTTCGCACCAAACCACAAGAACATCTTATAATTCAATCGAAGATAATAGATACAAATTAACCAGGCGCGACTGTAATGAGCGAAATCGAGCACGTGCCTGTATTTTCGAAAAGTTCGGGCGAATTTAGGTAGTAGGCCACAAAATAAATCGTAAACATTTATTTTTTTTCGAATCGACTACGCTGTTAACCTGTCAAGGCCTCTAGTTTCACCGGACTACCGTAAAAATTATGTAGCTTATAAGGTCATAGATTTCATACATGACTAAAATAATATGGTAAGCCTTGCCATGGTAGACAAGCATAAGCCCTATTATTGAGGTGAGCAGTTGCATATTCAATGTCTTTCATTATGAGCATTATTTTTAGTTTTAGGTCAGATATATCTGAATGATAATTATGACTTATTTTAGTCACATCAAATCAAATAAGAATATGTCGGAAGATGGTAAAGTGAGATAGAAATCCAACTTACATTTCCAATATTTTACATAGCATTTTTTTTTTTACTTTTATTCACTTTAGCTAATTTAAACTCGTCAAAATATTCACTTCGATAATTTATGTATACAGTTAAAATTTAATAGTTTTATTTTCAATTACCAATTTATGTGTGACCCAGTTTGCCTCCTTTGATTGTATACAATTAATAAATCCACTATTTAATGACTGTAGAACAATCAATGCTTAGTTCGCGTCAGTGGGGTACGTCTGGATTTGTTGCCACAACAAAAAAAAAACACGGTACCCTAAAGGATCTTATAAAACAAATAAAAGGTATGAAATAAATAAACACAACATTACAAAATATCAGTCGAGATTTATTCATAAAAATCTTACCGAGATAATCTAAATTTTTATGCATAACTTAGAAATATAACACAAGATTTGAAAAATAACATGAAATCAATTTTTTGTTTAAATAATAGACATTTATAGATCTGAGAAATAACACGATATGGTATTCCTGAAAGCGATAAGAGAAAACAAAAGCCATTTGAGATAAAACATCTAAAGTTTAGATAACCAGTTCTGCAATGCTTCAATGTCATCTGGATTGTCATCATCTGCTGTATTCGCAGAACTTTCAGCGACATCCAAACGGTTGGTAATGTGTGTGAACTCAAAGTCTTTTCCGAGTTTCCCAAGGTAAACGGTGTTGTTTCCTTGTGACGGATCTACTGATTCGAGCTGACTTGATTTCGTGACACGTACGAGGTTTCTGAAAAAGGTTAATTTCTTACTATTATTTAATGGTAAAGTGTATTTAAACGCCATTCTGTCAATGTCTCGTAGGTATAACATTTTTCTATATTCAAGTTTAAACAATGCTCTAGCAAAATAGTGCACTCTTACTAGAACTCTGATTTGTATTATTATAATTTACTTAATTTGTGCATAATAACGTAAGTATATTACACAAAATGCCGTCAATATTACAAAATATAAGTAAAATAATGCAAGTTTATGCATTAAAATAAAAATCATTAGGTGACAGATTGAAATCCCGCCAAAAACTCGTTATTGAAAATTAAGCACTTAAAGAACTGCTAATGTCAAATTGGAAAGTAATGTTGCCATACAAATGAATTTGTCTATGACATAGGCCAAAAAAGTAATGAATGACATTAAAATATTGTCTGACATAGTCCTAATGACCTAAATAAAAAAAAATACTCAATGTTTGCCGGTATATTGCTGCTACATACATAACTATAAATTAAGATAAATATTTTATACTTCTTTAATTGTGAAAATAAAACTTGTGGATACTAGAACATTTTGACTATTCACAATCACATCATACTTACATTTCTTTTTCCAGTAAGCTCTTAATAACCTGGCTGCCTTTCGCAAGAGGTTGATCTTGTTTATTACAAAGTATTAATATTGGAACAGAATTTTTTTGCACAAAAGGATCAGACAATATAGTGTATAAATATCTGCAAGAAAAGGGAATTTTATATTTTTGTAAACCAAGCTTAATCTGCATTTATTTTTAACAACATAAAAAACATTTCTTATTTTATTTTTGTATGTATATGAACTAATTCAAATTGGTAACACTATCAGTTGACAGAAATCATCATGAGGAAATTTGAACCTAAAAAATATTCTTGTAGTGGTGTTTTAAATTTCCAATAAATAGTGGATTGATGCTGTGCCAATAAGTAGTGACTTATGCTTATACCTATCAAAATATTTCATCAAACTCTCTAAATCAATTCCTAGATATAAGCAAATAAATGTTTTAGATATTAATTGTCAAATACACTTTAGAGGATCCCCACTTCAAAAATGCAATATTACAAAACAATGTGTTTTGAAACCTCATAAGATATATGGAGGAATGATCAAATGGCATTTAGATGTAAAAATTATAAGTTTATTTATACTTACTCAGCAACATCCCTGATCTCTTTCTGTATTGTTACAGAGTCTACTACATAGACTATAGCTTTGGCACTATTTTTGTATTGATCAAAATACTTGCCCCTTAACCTCTCTTGTCCAGGGAGGTCAACAATTTTTAGACATTTCTGTAATTAAGAATTACATTAAATAAATAAATAATTTGGTAGCAATACATACATATACAATAAATTGGATCTGTATATTACAGTAACAAATAAACACAACATTAAATATATTAAATAATAAATAATGAACCATTTTAATACATTAACAATATTAAAAAAGATTTCTTTCTTATTAAGGCAATTTCAATTAACCTATAATTTCTTTTAATGACTAGGTTAATTTTATAAAACAAGAGTGTATAAAAATATATTTATAAATTAAATTGATATTCAAAAGAACCAAACCACTGTAATATAATTAATATACTTTTGCAACTTAAACAACCTCATACAAAAATTTCATAAAAGCCGTTAACCATTATTATTACTTTTTGTACAAAACATGTTTTCCTCATTTGAACTTACATTTGATGTGACATATTCTTCCACATTCTCTTTCATAGAAGTAAATGTTTGCCTGTATTGAGAATAAGCTAGGCGTACAAATAACAATGTTTTGCCAGAATCAGAAAGTCCCATAAATAATACTGATTGGCGAAGTGTCCTTCGTCTTGAGAAACACCACCAGAATACTGAAGAAACAAGCAATAGTTAATCCAAAAACCAACAATCATATCCTGCTTAACATAAAGATGAAATATAGTAAGATGTCGATCAAAAGCATGACTTTTATTGTTAGTTTGTATCTATATTAGAATCTCATTACATTCTAAGGTATGATAGAGACTAATACAATAAAGAATTATTAAAAAAATATGCTCTGCAATAGAAATATTGAAGTGTATCTGAATAGATGCCATATAAAGGATTATTAATATGTGTAGGAGTTTGCTAGGCACTTTGCTAAGCACTAGAAAATATCCATATTGTCCAATATCCAACAGCCAATAATACTGATCTATTATTATATAAGAAAGGAGTAAAATTTTATATCACAGTAACCACATTACTATCTTCAGTTAAAATAGTAAATATTGTCACTAAATTATAAGAAAATATTTTCTGATTATATTTATAACAGATATTTATATTTCATATGTAGTTTTAAATTCCCGGTGACAATTATTAGCATGTCGGTAATGTTTAAAATAAAACAACAAAGAACCACAGAATTCAAAAGTGTTATCTTCAACATTATAACAATTCAAGATAGAAATAGTTTCACAAAAAAAAATATTAAGTCCATTTTTTATGTTACAAACTATACAACACAGCTTCCAACACAAATCCATACTTGCATCTAGGTGAGATTATCAATGAGCTGTAAGCTTAATATAGATATTTATATTCAGCAATGATTAAACAATTGGTAGATATGGTCAATTACAAATAAAATTTTAGTTACTTATGAGCACACCAAAAAATTACGAGTATTGGTGACGTAGATAGTAGATTGTCCAGATGGTAGGTATCTTACGAAATTAAAGTTTGAAAATCGTTGTATACCAAATGATGTTTCGTCATTAAACTACTCACAATTTCGGTTTATAAATTTATTTATCGAAATGAAATAAACTTACCCAAAGTAAAAACTAGAACTATTAAACTCAACAAGGTTATATATCGAGGATCATTCAGCATAGGTTCAGTGTGAATTTTTTCCTTAATTACTTCTGACTCCATTGTGTCTATTATTCAGATGATGAATTAAAAGTATGTACCTACGGAATAAAATATGAAGTTTTATAACCTCAACTGCTGTATACGATGTCTATTGTCTATAGCAAAAAGGTTAAAGTGGGCTGGAAAATTGACATATTCTTACCCATTATTTATTAAGCGCACTAGATACAAGACCTTTTAGCAGACACTGCCCAGTATTACCGAGTTTGCCACTGTTAGCATTCATTTTTGACACCAAACACAACCTTAATATTACAAATTAACAAGTCTTAGTACCTATAATTAATATAATTTTTATTCACTAAATATGTATAGCCAAATTTATGCGTTTTATATGATTATTATAATATATAGTTTTGTACAATCAAAATTCAACAAAACCAGTAAAATGTTGACTTACATTTTTTTCTTTCGCCATTAAAGAATATTCACTAATTAAGTATGTACTTAAAATCTGAATAATCTTAATTAAAAGGCAACAAATACGAGTACTGTAATATTTCGTGTACTTGAAAATATTGAATTTTTACCTACGACCTATTGAATTTCTTTTTTTACGACATAAATTTATTCTTATATAGTTTTTCAATATTAATAATGTAGTCTTTGGTCTATTCGGTAAGACTAAAAACGTATGCATGGACGCCGCTTTGTACATAAAAAACGTAGATACTACGACATGTCGAGAATGTCGATGTTTAAAAACAATGTAAGTTTTCATGTTTAAGAAAAATTGAAATTAGTATAAACATGATAAAAATATTTATTTATAACAAAACAACTAACATTTATTTTGGGTAATAGAATTAAAAAACAATAATTTTGTCAACCTCATGTCTAGTAAGTCGTACCTTTCTCGGGTAATAACTGTTTCAGACTTATAAAATCAACTACGCGCCAAAGCGAATGCGATAAGTAAAATATATATGAACATCAATTAATTAATAAAGTTCAGAAAAGAGACCTTTTACGTCATCCCACAATTTTAAAGAATCTGCTTATATATAAATTACAAGGGATATTATAAGCATGTACAAGTCTGATACCGCTTTCCGTTTATCTGCTGATTTTTTCGACTGACCTCTATAGGAGGCTTAGTGCACATGGATTTAACTAATAATGTTTAAGAACAATACATTGATACAATGTAGCGTTTGTATTGCTACGTGAGTTTGAAGAACAAGAGGTTAGAGAATACAATACATGGGCGCTCAAGATAACAAAATATTGTTTATATTGAGTGATGTACTATGTTGGAAGTTTCATCATCTATTTTAAAGAACTATACATCGATGTTTTAAAATATCGATATATCGTTTGCATTGCAGCACGTGTGTTTGTTTTCATGGTTTTTGTTGTGGAGACAGACGATAGTTTTTGATATAAACTTTTGACATTTTGTGGTGAAACTTATTTTATTTGCGTAATTCAGTAAATAAATCATAGTCTGTCATAATCATATTACCATAGGACTTTTTAGGTTCACTGCATTATCAATGTCTTCTTTTAAATTTAATTTTGCAGGTTGCGACTACACTAAATTAGAAGGTGCATAGTTAGCTACAATTAACTATATTGTTAACTCTGAATGAAATTGATATTAAAAATCTCTTTCAGAAAGCAAAGAAGATATCACATGGTTAGATAGTGAAGAAATTGTACCGAATAAACAAATAAAAGAATTTGACAATTTAGTTAAGCATGCAAAACTAATAACCCTTCTTGATATTGAGATTGGTCACATAGTCACAAGTGAAGCAGTAAATAATATAACAAAAAGTGGATTTAAAAACTTTGTTGAAGTTGCAGACAAGGAACACAGCGACCTTGTTTGTGGAAAATATGAAGGTAATTATGATTCTTTTATTTCAAACCACGAAAAAGGCTTTTACTTTAGTAGAGCAAATAATAAATAAGTAGGTATATACATTTTTTTAAATACATTTATGAGGTATTGTATAGTTTTCATACAGCATATATAGATAGTTATAAAATTTGGATTGCTGTACAACATTGTTTTCAATGCCCAATATTCTATAATGTAATAAAAAATCTACTTTCTTTATTTCAGGTGGATTAAAAATTTGGGAATGTACATATGATTTGCTGGAATACTTCATAAAAAATAATACTGTTTTTGAAAGTTTAAATGTGTTAGATTTGGGCTGTGGGGCTGGAATCTTGGGAATATATACTTTAATTAACAAAGCTCTTGTTACTTTTCAGGATTATGTAAGGGCTAATTAATATATTACTTATTCATTAAACAACAAAGTTGCTAATAGTAAAGTACAAAAGGAACAATGTTGACCATAGACTAAGTCTTCATCATTCTATTCTGTGCCATTGCTTCTTTACACTTATTTTATGGAATATTTATTGAAAAGTTATTAATACTAATGGTTGTCTAGTGGTTACAATTAAACAAAGTTACAATATTACAAAATAAAAAATGGACTTTGCAAAAAGATGTTGGACAATATATATTGAACAAACAAAAAAAAAGAAAATTGGTTGGGATACAGAGAAGGGAGATGTTCTTAACTGTTTTCCCTCTACCTATTTATATATGCAAGACTTTTATTAAAAAGAAAAAAAATGTTTTGGTACATAGTGTTTAAAAGTTATTGTTATTGAATAGATTTATCATTAAACAGCAACTTTATAAATTCTACAACAGCACAGAAAAAGTAATAATAGTGCAATGTTAATGATTTTGCTAATACTAAATTTATTATTAATTTGGATAAGGGAAAATTCAAGAATAGATTGAAAGTATTGATCATAGTATATTTTATCTATTTTTTTTTTTGCATAATTTACATCTTAATAAATTACATAACAGTAAAAATAATATAATGTATTAAGCCATAAACACGAAATGTAATGATTTAATAACTCTGAAACAAAAATATTTATTGTTATTTAAAATAACCCCATATTAATATATTTTCAGAATAAAGAAGTTTTAGAATATGTAACAATACCTAATGTCTTATTAAATATTGAAGAAGATGACAGAGATAGTGAGATAAAAAAATGCAAATTCTATTCTGGTGACTGGGGATCGTTTAACAAAAAACTTGCAGAGGATGTAACATATGACATTATAATAACATCAGAAACAATTTATAATGAAAACAATTATGACAAACTTATAGAACTCTTTGTGAAGAGACTGAAGAAAGATGGTGTTATTTATGTAGCTGGGAAAACATATTATTTTGGAGTTGGTGGTGGCATGAGACAGTTTGAACAAGCTATTAAAAATAATGGCTCATTAGAATATGACGTTTGTTGGAAAAACACCACTGGTATACAAAGAGAAATTCTTAAAATAATAAAAAAACAATAAGAAATACATTTTTTTTATAACTATAAAACTTTTATCTTAAAGATGATGGAAGACTCTTGATTATACAATAAAATTGTATGTTAAGGAGAAAGTCTTTCAAAGACCCATCCCTCTTCACCTTCATGCAATATCTTGCCATCAGGCACTTCACCTTCTCTGAGTTTTCTGAATTTAATTCGATCATGTAAACGATCACTCTGTCCTTGCCAAAATTCCACAGCTCTTGGACGTATTATGTATCCACCCCTAAAACAAGATATTGTATAATTGATTTGTGATTATTTTAAGTATACTTGTTAATTAATAAAGTACACAGAAACTGATTTTGTGCATACTGTAATATAATTGAACTGCAAAAAATTCATTAATATTATTGTTAAAGTATGTAAAATGCCTTACATATTTTAAAACAAAATAAGTATATATGTTACAGGTTCTTATCCTACATTGGCACTGAATTCTCAGTCAATATTCTACTATGGTAGTAGCACACTATTGTAATGTTACTATTGCAAATACTCAGTATGTCTAAGACCTCTCTGTGAATTTTGGTAACTACTTACTAAACAGTCCCTATTTCTATACTTAATATATTTCGATTTTAAAATACATTGTAATCTATCAACCAATAAAATCCTAGTTAAATACTAATACACAGTATTTAATACTTACCAAAAATTAGGTTTTGGCACTTCCTTGCCTGGTATCATATATTTAGCCTCTATAACTCTTTCTCTTTCACATAACACATCCCTAGATTCTATTGGAGTACTTTGGAAACTAGCAGAAGCTGCAATTTGACTTGGAATCGGTCTTGTGTGGAAATACGTAACAGATTCTTCTTCAGATAATTTCTCAACAGATCCTTCAATTCTTATAGATCTGTTAAGCGCTTCCCAGTAGAATGTAGCTGCCACATTGGGGTTTAAATCCTGGATATATTGCAAAATACTTGTATCAGCCCACTTAAATTAGGATCTCTATGAAATACTGTATAAACCATTTATATAATGGTAAAATTATTGTTGTTGAATTGTTTATTTTTTACTAATGAGGTTTTCCCCAGCTAATGGAGGTTGATTGTAACCTTTTTGTATAAAATATTTTTTTTATCCTACTAATATTATAAATGCAAAAGTGGGTTTGTTTGATACACTTTCGTACCTTAACCAATTAACATGAAATTTTGTATACATGTCATGGTTACAAAAACGTAGGATAGATGAAATCTACAATAATAGGAGTGAAGCCATGAACAAAAGCTAGTATAAAATACTATTTACACTAATTTACTGAACTAATACAATGAACTATATATTGATGTATATTCAAAATTGTAAGTTATAACACTGGGATATAAAAAATATAACATACCATCTCTTTGGCTTTTCTACTCTCGTAATTGGTAAAAAATTTAAACCCATCTTTACCATATCCTTTGCACAATACAAATCTAGCAGAAGGATATCCATTTCTGTAAAAAAAGATCCAGTTTGATAATGTTAATTAATTGTTAAGTTGAAATTAAAAATTAAATCTTACTGTGAGACAGTAGCTAAACACATAGCATTGGGTTCAAGGATTTCCTTCTTGTTGCAAGCCTCTTCAAACCAGGCCTTAAATTGTCCAAAGGGTTCCTTTGATACTAAATTTTCTTCCAGAAATGTGTCATTCTTGTTTTTATATTTGATTCTCATTCCTAATATAAAATAGCATTTATTACCCACATGTTAGTTTTTTCATTATTAAGCATTTTCTTCTAAAATAATTTTTGATTTCATACAGAATTAATTAAATTGTGTTGTAATTAAACTTACCACCGATGTCGATGCTCATCTTGCAAGTAACACTAACGCTAGAAATACGTAAATTAGATAGCAAACGATTTATACAATGAATACTCATGGACTATAATATTCAATTTTTATAGTTACGGTATTTTTTTTAGTAATCAAGGACAGTATTTAAAAAATCTCTTAAGGCAATGACCTCGTTTATAGATTTATGTTGCCGCGATTACAATTAATTTATACAGGTGCATCAAAATTGTTGCTTGGTGATACTTTGAGAAACGTTTGACTATATGAAATACGTATTCGGCAATGATAACATACGACACTTCTTATCACATAGCAGGGAAATTTCTTATCAACGTTTTTTTTTTTGTAGTATGGCATTTGCTTATGTAAATAATTTCGCCAGTGTCAAATTATCGGCGTACTGACGAAGAAAAAAAAGGAGAATTATAAGCATTTTAGTTTATTCAAAAGTAACAATCATCCTCGAATTTCTTCGTGTTACACGTATAGATTCTTCATGAACATATTAAAGAAAGTTAAGAAAATACAGGTAGACCTATTGCTATACCATTAGAAGATTTTTTTTAGCAAAAACAATAGTAATCATGGAAAACCAAATTAATAATAATCATGAAAAAATGGTGATTCGGTCTGTCACGGTATGAAATCGTGGGGATAGTGGCTGAATATGTTCGAATAAATAATATTCAGACACTATTTTAAAATAATATTCCGGGGCCAGATCGGCTTATTAATTTTAGGAAATGACATCGATTGTCGATTAAAAAAGCTCTAAAAAAGAAGGAAAATGACAGATCTATTAATCATGGCTGAATATTTAATTTACTACAAAATATTTTACTTTAACAAATTTAGATCTTGATAAACCCCAATTCAAATGTATTTTGGATGAAACGTCATTATGTCTAGATTCTTCTAGATCAAAAATGGTTTGTTAAATAAATAAACCCTGTTTAAGGACCACTTATTTTACTAAAGTGGAAAAGAAAATAAAACAGTATTGACCGGCGTAAGCGCCGATCGTAAGAAGTCGCCTCCTTTGATTACTTATATTCAAAGGGAAATTTGTTTGGGATCAATGAGTGACTGAACAAAACGATATTTACTACTATTTGAACTATTGTATGCAGCCAGTGCTAAAGGGTGAATGCCAACAGACATTTTCTACAACTATTTTGAAAAAATACTCATAGAGTCAATCATTTGGGGAAGAAAGACTAGTCCCTATTATATATGATGGTCACTCAACTCATGTAGACGTAAGAGTTGTGGAACTCGCGATTCGAAATCGTATCACTATTTTCAAACTACCACCACACATATCACATTTATTACAGCTCCTTGATGTGGCTGTATTCAGGTCATGTAGGGAATTATGAAGTCGTAGACTGGCAGCGTAGAAATATTGATACAAAAATTCC
This sequence comes from Antheraea assamensis, assembly GCA_035772565.1. NCBI lineage: Eukaryota > Metazoa > Arthropoda > Insecta > Lepidoptera > Saturniidae > Antheraea > Antheraea assamensis. The sequence goes on from JAQQSE010000060.1 coordinate 329,528, forward strand.
AACTTTTTTTTAGTTAAAGCATTGGCAGTTACATGGCAGCAATCCAACCCCGATATAAATAAATGGGGTTTAAAAATCAGAGATTTAACCTTCTTACTCACAGGTTGTACTTGTGGGTAAGTATGGTCCAGATGCATTTAAAAGATATCAGAAGTTAATTTTGTCTACATCCGATCACACACAACCCAAAATCTTTAAAAGAAATATGTATCTATTTGTTTAACGATCAACTTCGAATATCTAATAATGTTTCTACAAAATCAATTAATGACAATGTTACCTTGCTGTCTCGAGTATGAAAATCCGACATCCAGTTACTGTGTTTTATTGCAAAAGATCCAACCAAATTACCTATTACTATATATTATAAAACAAAGTCGTCCGTTGCGTCTGCCTGGATGTTCGCGATAAACTCAAAAACTACTGAACGGATTGTAATGCAGTCTTTCCCAATAGATAGAGTAATAGTAACGGGGGAGGTTTAGGTATACAATTTGTCAAAGTTATTTTGTAAATTGGTTGAAAGATAATGATAATTGTTGATAGAATCGGAAAAAGTTAAGCCGCCTGGGAGTTTTCGTCGAAAACGCTGCCCTTTGAGATTAACAAAACAATGCATACTGATATATTCGTCTTTTATAAATCTACAAAAATGTCTACGATGACATGTACCTATCTTTTTAGGATGGCTTACTATACCCATCTATCTTATAAAAATAGTCACATTTAATGAGGTAATTGGAAGGCTATTAGACGTATACAGTATTAACCCTTATCAAATCAAATTCAATAGTTACCTTAGCATTTCATGCACATAAGTATATATTTTTTATTATCAGGGCAGGACAACGTTCGCCGGGCCTGCTAGTTTATCTATAAGATCCCACGCCCACACAAAGCCATTTTGTCAAAAATAAATACATTTTCAGATATAATTATCAAAAAACCTCAACAACCACATGAAGCTCGACCATTACCGCAACTATCATATACATTTGAGGACCTGTTACTAAAAAAAATACAACAGGAACAAAACATATAGTATCGACAAGAAAGAAGCGTGTCATCAAAGGCGCTGAGGCAATAACTGCAAGTATTGGAAAAAAAATAGAAAAAAATATAAAGATATGACAGTGACAACAAATAGCAGTAAAATTGTAGAAAATACTTAGCAAAAACAAGATATGACAGCGACAACAAATAGCAGTAAAATTGTAGAAAATACCTAGCAAAAACAAGATATGACAGCGTCAACAAATAGCAGTCAAATTATAGAAAATACCTAACAAAAACAAGATATGACAGCGACAATAAATAGCAGTAATATTATAGAAAATAGCTAACAAAAACAAACAAACGTAATCCTAAAAATAAAAAGGGGTTAAAAATATAAAGTCCTTAAAAATATTTCAACTCGCTTATTTATCTCTAATTAAAATAAAATAAATTTATACACTAAGTAATAATTACCAAAAAACTTAAGAATAGGAGTCTAGCTGTTAAATAGCGAATTTCAAGTTTCATCCAATCCATAAATTGTGTAGGTGGTAGAGCTACGCTGAAGCTATTACTGGTTTCAGCATGAATGGGTCGGCTCGCCCGGGGTAGTACCACCTTCTCACAGAAAACCGACGTGAAGTAACAGTGCTTGCACTGTTGCGTTTCGTTCGGTCAGTGAGAGCATCGGAGGCCCACATATATTAAAAGGCCGGCAACGCACTTGCGACTCCCCTGGTGTTGCTAGTGTCTATGGACGGCGGTGATCACTTACCATCAGGTAACCCACCTGTTCGTTTGCCCCCTATAATATAAAAAAATAAAAATAATAATAAATGTATCGAAAATTCATTGAGACATTCATTATTCATTTTTAACCATTAAACTACTATAAAAACGATACTAATCGCCGTATAATTAATAATCCCATTGCCTTGATTTATTTTACTCGTGACGTTAACAAAAACAGTACTGAGGCCAAATTCGTAGAAGTTTTATATCAAAAATAAACCAAACGAACAAAACAATAACTATGCGTATATTGTTTTAAGACTATCTATGTTCGTCTTTTAATGTTTCAGAATATATATATAAATATATAAAACTTCGTTCATGTTGAAAGTTAGGGATACATATTTTTATTACGGTACCTATACAAAACCTTTGTGAGTACAAAGTAAATTTCTGAATAAAGACGCTTTATAATACTTTTTAACGGTTAAGATCAAACGTTAACTAAATCCCAAAAAAGTCAAGGTTGACTGTTACCTATAGGGAAGTACCTTAAAAAGTAGGAGTCCAGCTGAACGATCTCCGTTTTGTCGATGTAAAACACATAAATTCTTAAAATAATAAAAAAAACAATACAACTTTTATCTTGATGATAATGGAAGATTCTCGATTAAGCATTAAAATGGTATGTGCAAAACATTTAAGGAGAAAGTCTTTCGAAGACCCATCCGTCTTCACCTTCATGCAATAACTTGCCATCAGGCACTTCACCGTTTTTGGGTTTTCTGAATTTAATTCGGTCGTGTAAACGATCACTCTGTCCTTGCCAAAATTCCACAGATCTTGGGCGTATTATGTATCCACCCCTGAAACAAAATATTGTGAAATAAAATTTTGAATATATCATTATATTTGCTTTGCTAAAGTTTGCAGAAACGAATTTTGTGCGTATTGTAACCAGATTACAAAAAATGAATTACTGTAATCTTTAATGTCTGTAAAAATGTGTCACTTATTTTAAAATAAAATACTTAAACTCGGACTCCACAGTGGAGAATTGCATCCTACTATGAAATTTAATCCTCTGTCATAGAACACGCTTTTTATTATACGTTATAGGTTAGCGTTTGACCATAATCTCATCTGATATTAAATGATGATGTGGTCTTAGATGGTAGTCATGCTAAAACTAGAGGGAGACTGGCTCTCAAGTGCAGCTGCCGGAACACACCAACAGGAGCCTGGGGCCAGGTTTTCTACTTGAGGATGGTAGCTAGCCGGCAGACTTAGAAAAAGCCCTACTACAATGCTATGGTTTCATTACGATGTTTTCCTTCACTGAAAGCTCCGACTCAGTTGCTTGGATGCAAACTTACATCCTTCGACGCCGTGTCCGCCCTCACTACCAACTGAGCCATCATTGCTTCGACGTTATGAAATTTTACTTTATCAGTAAAATATCGTTTAGTTACCACTGTCGCTATTTCTCCTCTTAAAATGTTACAATTTTCAACTATATTGTAAATTGTCAGTAAATATTAATATATATATATATGTATATATATATAATTGTTAGCATGGTACGGGCATATTATGAGAAGAGATGAAAGTCATGTAACAAGAAAAGTTTTGAGTTTAAAAGTGGACGTGTATAGAGGTAGAGGAAGACTGAAAAAGGTGTAGATAGATTGTGTGAAAAATGATTTGTGTAAAAAAGGTGTGAATACTGAGATGACATCTGAGAGGGGAGAGTGGAAAAGGAAAACATGTTGTGCCGACCCTACTTAGGTGGGATAAGGGTAACATGCTGATATTATTATTTACCAAAAACTTGGCTTCGGCACTTCCTTCCCTGATGATATATATTTAGCGTCCAAAATAGATTTTCTTTGACATAATGCATCCCTAGATTCTATTGGAGTACTTTGGAAACTTGCAGAAGCTGCAATTTGATTTGGAACCGGTCGTGTGTGGAAATATTTAATGGACTCTTCTACAGACACTTTTTCGACAGAACCTTCAATACGTATAGATCTGTTAAGCACTTCCCAGTAGAATGTAGCTGCCACATTGGGATTGAAGTCCTGGTAATATTGCAAAGTACTTGTGTCAGTCCATTTTAATTAAAAGTTATTTTTTTCAAATAAGCCTCCCTATACTAGCAAAAGTGAAATTATGGTTACAGAACTGAATATGTATAGTTGAATTGTCTTTTCTCTAGTATTTAGGTAATGTTTCACCAGCTAATGAAGGTTGGTTATGAGTTTCTGTGTCAAATATTTCCTTATATATTAATATTGACATTTATTGCGTTGACATTGACTTAGTTAATACAAGTAATCACAGTTGACGTATACAAAAAAAAACTGGGTATTTGGTTATGACCACGGTTATGACCATATGATAGACGTGAAAAGTTATGAATAAATACAAGCATATTATAATATACATAATACATGTATGAACTATATTATAGTTTATACAGATTTATCAATGTTTATATGTATAACACTCATAATATATACACTTGAAATACTATAGCGATTATATACGAAATATATGCAAGATAATATTATTGTAATACGTAATAATAATAAGAACGTAATTATTGGAATTATGCATTCCTTGTCAGATAATAAACGTGATTGATGACGAATGAAGCCGAATATACACGATTCAAAGAGTCACCGAACCTTCATTCGCTTTCATTCTATATTCAATACACTTAAATCTCACTTAATTTCATTCGCCTCACTTCAATAATAAGAAAATTATAATATATGGATATTAATAAAACAATCATACCATTTCTTTAGCTTTCCTACTCCCATAATTAGTAAAAAATTTAAATCCATCTTTATCAAATTCTTTGCACAGTACAAATCTAGCAGAAAGATATCCTTCTCTGTAAATAAAGAATAGCTTCAGAAAATGTATTTATTACATTGTAATATAAAATTTGTAAATATATCTTACTGTGAGACAGTAGCTAAACACATAGCTTTGGGTTCAATGATTTCCTTCCTATTATAGGCTTCTTCAAGCCAGGCATTAAATTGTCCAAAAGGTTCCTTTGACACTAAATGCTCTTCCAGAAATGTCTCATCCTTATTTTTGTATTTAATTCTCATTCCTAAAAAGTGTAAAATATTTCATCCCAAATAAATTATTACATTTTGAGTAACTGTTTATATGAAACTAGCAACCGCCCGCGACTTTGTCTACGTTTGTAACTTTATAAAGGTTTTTATAAGAATTTATAAGATATTTATTTAATTTGGAAAGCTTACGAAACTTATTCTTATTACTTTATAACTGGATTGTTAAATACTAATTTTCATAGTAGTAATTTAAAAAATGACGGATTTTCATAAAAAAATGTCATCCCCTTTTTCACTAGCGTAAGGGTTGACTTTCCAAAGATCATTGAAATAATGTGGGTAAATACGGACAACTTTTATACCTACTAATTTTGCACCCCTCTTTTACTCCCTTAGGGATTGAATTCATAAAGAAGGATATCGGCAATAATCATTATTAAGAACTTATAACCCAAATACAACATTTTACTATAATAAAAATCAGAGTACTTAACTTTGCACCCTCTTAAGAGATGATTTTCAAAAAAATATTTTATACGTGTTTCATGAGTTTCAATAAAGAACCTTCATACTGAATTTCATTCGAATAACTTCAAAAACGGCAAAGTTTCATAATAACTTTGCAACCCCGTTTTACCCCCTTAGAGGGTGAATTTTCAAAAATCCTTTCTTAGCGCTCCCCTACGTTATAAAAAATAAACACTGTGCAAAATGTCAAGTTTCTAATCCTTATAGTTTAGGCCCTGCGTTGATATGTCAGTCATTAAGTCAGTCATCTTCTCCTTTTATATATATATATATAGATAAAATAAAAACTTAATAAAATAGAATAAAATATTTATTCTAGTCTAAGTTTTTAAGCCATATAAAAAAAACTAACTTACCATTACTCATTTTGCAAAAATAAGTACGTTAGAAATACGTGAATTACAAACAATTTACAGAATTAACGACATAAGGACTTTGATATTCACTTCAATATTATTTTTACTAATCTATTTCAATAACGCAATGACCTCGCTAAGCAAAGGTATATTCTATTATATACCTCTTTACATTGGGGTTATTACAATATGCTTATACCTAATGCTTAGTGAGAAATTAAAAACGTTTTACTAGGTACATATTATCATAATATATGACACTCTTTATCGCAGAACCCCTTAAAACTTCTTATAAACTTTCTAATTATTTTGTCAATTCTATTAGTTTATGTACACTTAGCGAACTTCAGCGATGGTTCGCTTAAGGCGACGAGTGTAACCAGAACATCAGACCTTTACAAACATTTTTTATCGAATTCGAGTGAACACGACATCCGACAATTTTGATATCGGTAGAATGGTATAAATTAAAGGGTATATTTTATCCGACTACACTTCGTCAATCTAATTCACTTGTACACTCCATACCACTATTCCTACTTGTATACTGTTGCCAGCGGCGTTTTTTTTATATTATATGAGAGAAATGTAAAATTGTGACAAGATGTAGAATTACAAAAATGCTCTTTCACAAACGCACGCAACCTACTGTAACCCGGCGACAAGGCCCAGCGCGAACTCCCTGACCGCGACGACAGCCCGGTCAAGCTGCCTACCCGTCTACCGAACCAATGTGCAATGGAAAGTCAGGTCCCCAGCCCCTTCCCTCCTTGGTTCGGTTTGGCAGTCAAGGGGTCACCCCCTCCAATCACCACCACCTGTAACTTTTTTACGTGGTTTTCTACCACGGTGACTTTTTAATGAGGTTTTACTCCCTCTCCCTCCGCCCGAAGGCCTCCCCTCTGTCACATTTTAACGTGGTTTCCTCCCGCGGTAACTTTTTTACGAGGTTTCCTCCCTCCCACTGCCCCAAGGCACACCCGTCTGTAACTTTTTAACGTGGTTTTCTCCCACGGTGACTTTTTACCAAGGTTTCCTCTCTCCCGCCGTCCGAACGCACTACCCTTCTTAACTTTTTTACGTGGTTTTCTCTCACGGTAACTTTTTAAGGAGGTTTTTTCCCTCCACCCTCTGCCGGGCGAACCGAAGCAGGCCCGTCCTTACCCCATCCCCTGTCCCCTCTGATAAGCAGAGGGGTACTGCGAGGGGCGCCGTCTGCCGGGGTATACGCCCCGACCCGGTTCTGGAACCGAGCCCCAGGAGTGTTTATCGGCTTTCTAGCCTAGATCCGTAGTGTTCTGCTAGACAGGGTCACCTCCTGTAGGATGTGGCTCTTCACCACACACTGACGGTCTTGGGAGGCAGGCTAAGGATCCACGAGGGAACTGTATTCGCCTGTGGGCCCACCCCCTGCGGTTCCGAGGTACAACGAACGAAATCAACGTTAGTTTGTATTTATCAATAAAAGATTGCAGCAAGCAAACTCGGCAAATAATTAAAAACTAAACTAGCAATATCATGTATATGTCCTATTTTTTCGAACTAACTGTACTATTGACCTGGCAAGGCCTCTACGGTTTCACCGGGCTACTAAGGGGAGCGCTTAAGGCACTCACCCGATTTTATATAGGCAACCAGCACAAGGGCGCACGGCGTGCCTCGGGTTGGACGGTCACCGAATATCCCGAGTCTAACTAAGTTAAGCTGACTATTATTTCGTACATTTCGTAATTCATATAATTCATGAAACATACACGTGTACCATTTCATAAATTTATACATATATATTGAATCTGACTACTAAGTTAATCTAAGCTAACTCTGTTCGAAAAAGAGATTAAAGGCTAACCCAACCACTATGTGTACCTACATGTGTGTATGTGCAAATGTATGGGGTGATCGGTGTTGTGTTGTAAAAACTAGTGTTTGAAAATGTATTCAGTGTTACTGTATTCGCGCAAGCTACGTGCTCGAGGGCTCCATTCCGGAGGATCGGACCTCGGCTTGAGCCGCTGCCGAGCAGGGCCTAGGTGAGTGTGCTGGAACAAAATTCACAGTCACGCTGCGGCAGCGTAATCTGTGTAAACGTTTTGTTTTCAGGAACGCAGGGGTACAGAAAGTTAGCTGCCGTTATTTCGTCGGGAGGATCTGTAAAAATATAAAGCGGCCGTCTTTTGTAACGCGGCGCGTCGAGTACGGTGTCGTAAGTCACAGCTAGTGTGAAAATAAAATATTAGCCATTTTTCTTTCATTCTGTGTCTTAGTAATGTAATACTGTGGCAATGTTTATTTATGTTATAAAATACCCTGGTTTTTAGATGAGGCTAAAGTCCATTTACTTATCTATTTTTCTTTCGTACTTAACTCCCGTCGTCATTAAAATTACAATAACTTTGATAGAGGCAACCGATTTTAATTAAACAAAAAAAATATGTTGCTCCGGAATATGCTTGATTATTTTCTAGTTGGTGTTTTATTAGAAACCGAGTACTTTACCAATGATGCCTGTTCAAACAAACAGACAGACACACATTTCTAATAATTAAAACCATATCGCTCCTTATAGGTATCATGTGCTTTGTCTTGAATAAGTTATAAGGGTGCTTTATTATTTTAATAATTCTGTAATCACAAGGAAAAACATTTATTAAAATATGTTATTTACTGTTTTACCCCGTTCTTTTTCTTTAAGGTCTTTAATATATAATTTTATATAAGGTGGATGGACCATAGGAGGCCACTTTAAGAAATAAACCGTTATTATTCCTTTATTTACTGCTTAAATGAAGAAAATAAAATGTTAAATAATACCTTGTTTTATAATGTAATTTATAAAACGTTATTTTTTATTGCAGAATTAACTATTGCTTATTAAATTTAATGTAATTAAACTCTTCCAAACGACCCTGCAAGGAACAATACTCGATAAAAGGCCAACAGAATAAATCAGTGGTTTTAACTGAAAACGAGCGTTTTGACAATCAAAGTATCTGCATTATTACATTAAAATGAAACATTAAATAATTAACATATTAATTTCATATAAAAATATTCAACGAACATTACTTACATACTATTATAAAATGATGACTGTATTCGTGAAAACGTTAACAATATTAAGCTGAATCTTTTTGAAATCTTAATAAGCCAAATCAAGTCTCGTTAATATTTAGCAACGTTTTTTTATTTAAATAGTGAAGATAGTATAGTACATAAATGGACATTAATATTAAAAATAACGCGATTTTGTTAATTCCTTCGCTGATATTTCACGAACTTCGCATTAATTTACACGACAAAGAAAATACTTAAATTTGTATGAATATGTCGCCGTTTTTAGTAATGTTCTGGGTAATTGTCAAAATGAATAGTAATAAAATAAAACAGAGATAAAAATGCTAATTTTAATGGAAATTTTATTAGCTACTTACATTTATCCGTAGGAGAATTTATGTTCTATTATACATACTACCAATTTTCGTCACAGAATATTTAGGTATGTTACATTACGTTAATGCTAAAAACAAAGTTTTAACATGGTTTTCATTATTGTTCAGAGCAAGGATTCTCAAAATGATCGATATCGGTTTTCCAAAGGTCGACCGATAAATGATCTTGCGCTTGAGTGAACGAAAGTTCGACGCGGCGGACGTAGCGCCATCTATCATTTAACAACATAAATAATTTCGGTTATTTGAAATAGGAATAACGGTTACATTATTTGAATATTGTTCATACAAAAATCGCGATTAAAATTAGGAGGGTGAAAATTTGTGGTTATAAATATTTTTCATTCAAATAAAAGGATAGAATTTTAATATTTTTTTTAATGTAAAGTTTACGTATTTTATTCAAATCGTAACAAGGAATTTTCAGGCGCTTACAATAGAATCGCCAACTAAACTTTATTACATATGTCGGGCGAAGATAAAATAGCCTACACGTAAGATTATTACGTCATCTATAGTGTCATCATGGTTATGATTTGATTGATCAATGCACCAAGACCAATCGAATAAAAACGATATGCGATACAGAAATGCAACACTGAATATAGTTACAAATTATCCGTAGATGTGAATACTCCATTATCAGACCGAGAATGCCCAGTGTATTTTTTTCGAACTGACTACACTGTTGGCCTGGCAGGGCCTTTACAGTTTCACCGGACTACTAAGGGGAGCGCTTAAGGCACTCACCCGACACGCCCAATGTCTAATCGTCTGTCGCCTTTTAAGGTATTCAGCCAAAGTTAACCGCCAATAATAATCGAGCTGCACGAGCAGCCGATACCTTCAACCAATGGAGTTTCAGAACGGGATAAATAGTAGCCAATCATTAGGACGGACGCAACTCCCGGATCAGTAATCCCCCAGATAAATACATAAAAATAATTATACATCTTAAAAATGACTACAGAAAAGTACGCAATGGTATATTTCTATCGCCTTATCTTTTATATATTATCCGCCATCTTCGCAAGGGTGCGATGTACTAACGTGGCTTCTTATGGGTCTAAAGAATCGAGATCCATTTTTTACCGCTTTGATATTTACAGCTCATCATAGTTACAGGAGCTACGTAACAAACTTTACAGAAATAGCTTTCCTTTCTTGCGTGTAATTTGGAATCTGTGATGTCTTCTAAAAAATCATTGTAATTATATGTTGTAGAGGGCAACTATAATCTACATTAAATACCTGCCAGAACTAAAGTATTTAAATGTATAATAAATAATAATACATTTATCAAAATAAAATCGCAACTAATCAAATATTTCCACTTCGGAGGATTGGATCTTGGTTCCAGTAGTTGCTGGGTAACGTCACGGGGTGGCGAGTTTGCGGGGGTGAAATTAACGGCCCGTCCTCAGCGGCATAAACGGTGGCTACGCGGGCGTCGCTTCCGCCCGAACACGTGTTATTTCTGTGACCGAGGAGATACGATCTCGTCGTGAGGGTCGGTTTAATTTTGCATGTTACAATTTTTATCTAAAATAAAATTAGTAACTGAAATTTCTTAAATTGTTTAATGAAAAGAAAATAATTAATTTTTAGTTATTACTTTTATGTAAAATGCATTAAAACGATATGTTTTCGATTTTCCGAGAAATGTATTAGATATATATAATTGTGATTATTCATTTTTGGAAAATAAATAAAAACGATTTCGGTGAAGGGAAGAGAATTTTTTTTTCTTGACCTCGTAGTTTTACCGCCTCGAAGATTAGTCCAGGAGTGCCTCTGGTGTAAATTCAGCGGCGGTTACCAATATTTAGCTTTTTTACTGCATTACTAGTTACAGGTTTAACTTTTTCAGATAATGTTCGAGGTATAAGTATGTAGGTAAGTTATATCAAAACAACTAACCAAAATGTATCATACATTAATTTGTTTTTTTTTTTAAAGGCATCCAAATATTGTAGTTCTATAATTAAAAAAAAAAAAACAACAACAAGTTTTTTAAATTACATGTAATTTTCTTACACAATAACAAGACGGCACTTTTGGTGAGATTTTGGTTTTACAATATTAATGTTTTTTTATGATTTACGCTATATATAGTATTGTACATAGTATCTTATTAATCAAAACTTATTCTATTACTGAACAAACATTCAAAGTTATTTAATACTAAAAGTCTTATGAAAATAAATTAATGTTCTTATAATGATTTTAATCGTTTCTAAAGATAAGTTATACAGTGTCTAATTATCATCGTTTGGTGCTATTTAATTGGCTTCTTCAGCTGTCTCATCTGCTGTGCTGACATCATTAACATCAATACCAGTGTCATCGTTGCTGTCGCCAAGGAGTTCTTCCTGGAAATATATCAACCAAATTATAATAATAATAATAGTATTGTATAAGAATATACAAATGTTGTTGCCCTATATGAAATTACTAGTTTTTGGCCATGGCTTTACTTATTATTATTATTTTTTTTATATTATAGGGGGCAAATGAACAGGTGGGTCACCTGATGGTAAGTGATCACCGCCGTCCAATGTGGGAAGAAATCCTTCATTGGACACCCACAGCCCTGGGGAGCTGTGGGGTGTCAGACTCTTACTGAATAAAAAAACCCACAAGATACCGTCTGCCGCGCTATGGAGTGGCACGGGATCGAACAAGCAAGCACCATGCCACCCCGGCGACAAGGCCCAGCGCGAACGCCCTGACCGCGACGACAGCCCGGTCAAGCTGCCTACCCGTCTACTGAACCAACGTGCAATGGAAAGTCAGGTTCCAAGCCCCTTCCCTCCTTGGTCCGGTTTGGCAGTCAAGGGGTCACCCCCTCCAACCACCACCACCTGTAACTTTTTTACGTGGTTTTCTACCACGGTGACTTTTTAACGAGGTTTTCTCCCTCTTCCTCCGCCCAAAGGCCTCCCCTCTGTCACATTTTAACGTGGTTTCCTCCCACGGTAACTTTTTCTTGAGGTTTTCTCCCTCTCCCTCCGCCCAAAGGCCGTCCCTCTGTCACTTTTTAACGTGGTTTCCTCCCACGGTAACTTTTTAACGAGGTTTTCTACCTCCCTCCGCCCGAAGGCCTCCCGTCTGTTTTTTAACGAGGTTGTCTCCTCAACACCCGTAACTTTTTAACGTGGTTTTCTCCCCACGGTGACTTTTTACCGAGGTAGACACTAAGCAACATCAGGGGAGTCGCAAGTGCGTTGCCGGCCTTTTAAATATGTGGGCCTCCGGCGCTCTTACTGACCGAACGAAACGCAACAGTGCAAGCACTGTTACTTCACGTGGGTGTTCTGTGAGAGGGTGGTACTACCCCGGGCGAGCTGACCCATTCATGCTGAAACCAGTAATAGCTTCAGCGTAGCTCTACCACCTATGATATTATTAATGTATATTTGACCTATCTCTGGGGAACAGTAACTTTTTCTGCATAATAGTGTAATTTTCTATACTCTTAGGAATGGCTATACAAAATTCCATGATGAACGATTCAATAGTTAAGGTGTGAAAGCGTAACAAACAAATTCATATTCGCATTTATATTATGTAACTAAGAATTACATCTACCTTAGATAATAACAAAGTTTGATGGACCTTAATCAACAAATAAAAATATAATATGTCATACCTTGAATACTTCCACGAAAGTATTTGCTTCATCCAACATCTGTTTTAATAGGGTGTTTTCTTTTTTCAAGCCCTCTAATATTTTATGAAGCTTTTCATTTTCTTCCAAAGCGTCTTGTAGAGCAATCCTGATTAATTTAAACATAAGAATTTGAAGTAATCGCAAACATTGAAGCTCATATTGTTACTAATATAATATCTAATTACTTTACTAAAATTGTTTAATTTTATAAATATATAGAAATTTACAGTTAAATTTAGCAATTTACTGTACTGAACTATGTCAGACAAAAACCTATTTTCTCATACTACACAGTTCAAATTAATTGTATATTTAGACTTCACTTATGTATTCATAGGTTTCAACATTTAACTGCAATCTCAAGTGATGTTAAATGATGATGTGGTCTATGACCAAACATGTTAGGCCTAGAGATGGACTGGCTCTCAAATGCAGCTACCGGAACATTTAACAACTTAAGCCTAGACGAGTTTAGAAAAAGCCTTAATATGGATTCATCACAATGTTTTCCTTCAAATTAAGGCTCCGTCTTATTCACAAGGATTTGTACCTATGTTGATTTCTGCAGTATCCGACAATGGTAATCATCATTGTTTTAAAGACTGCACGGATGTGGAGTGGTTTAAATATCCGCCTCACCACTGTACCATATTGACTGTTGCCTATTTAAATCCTATACAACATAATGATTTGTGTAATCCACAAATAGTTGTTCCGAGTTTGTGAATTGTATCTTTGCATGGCCCTCCATGAAACTGGGATTAATGATCGTTTTTGAAATGAAGATCTTTAATGCGGTATGCGCTAGAAGTTAACTCGTAGAAATAATCACGTATGAAAAAATCGTTATACTTCTATCTCTCCCTCCATGTGACCTTATCTCGCTTTCTAATGTTATAGGATTGTATTGTATAAAATGTATACTTTTTTTACATCATTTGTAATTAAGTATTTATACGTAATTTATAATATGAGAATGTTTTCCCTAAAATATGAAATGAAACTTTTTGGTTTGATTCCTTACTTTTCATTAGGGAACTTCTTGGAGAAGGTTTGCTGACTGCATGTGTTTTTTTTAATTTTATATTTGTGTTATTTACTGTCATTCTTTATTATATCCATTTTTAATTTGCTTAATGTCAACTGTGACACAGTTAATAGTAATACTGTAATAACCAATTATTAAATAAATTATTTATTTTGTACAATTTTATAATCCTTTTAGGGGGTAAATAGCTAATTAGTAAGCAAGTAACACGATGTAGATAACATGAAGACATATTTATATAAGCAGGTATGACAGTCGTGATCAGATATGAACTACTTGTACTCAGCTGGTTATCATCTGGCGCATTACATTTTATGTAATAGGAAAAAAAAAAGTTGTTTGTATTGATTTTCATGATATATTGATCAACCTGTACTATTCTACATCACAGAGAATGTAGTATCTCTATGGGCATGGCATTGGCAGAATCATTAACTACTTGCACACAGTACAATACATTTAAGAGATTTCAATTATTTACTTACTGTCGTTTTTCTGAGAGTATTTGCCAATATTTTTCAGATGGTCCATCAGGGTTAGTGAGGTCGTCCACTGTCACATGTTTGTCAAGGTTTGCTTGTGTCTCCTTGTTACATAGGTTCTTTGTCTTCACCTCAGTTGGTTCACTATGTACATACAGTAAAGAAAACAGTAAGTTAAGTTTTAAGTAAGACTTCTTAACTAGTTGGACAATTATTCAATTCACTTAATATTATAGTAGTAATTTTTTTTAAGCCGTAATTATAATATGCACAATTAAATCATAAGGTATTTATTAGAGTTACATTATGTAAATCTACCAATAGCCAAACTAATAATAAGAGGTGCCTTTAGACATCAAATTAAGCGAAGCCTGTCCTATAGCAAGCATAAGTAGTGGATAAGTTTATAAATGAAAATTAGCAAATATTATAATTAAATACTTAACGGTATTCATATAGTTAATTACATAAATGATACTATTTTATAATACGCTTGTTCTCAGTTGCTTAGAATCCAGTTTATTAATTTGTATTTCTTTGAAGAAAAATATAGTCTTATGGTAGAGAAACTGTAAATCAATTTGTTGGGTTTTCGACCAATGTGGAGTGTATCCTGGCAACCCATTATTGTATCCTATATTATTCATATGAGGCATGGTTGGATGTTATAGGTTAGATAAAATATTGAGAGGAAGCATGCATCATCCAGAAACTGTTGCCACCCTAAAGATGTCCATACCAAACGACTATATAATTACAAGATGCAATATAGTGTTGACATGAGAGCCTTGGGCACAAACTAATTTGTTCATGTATGCCCTAATTAACACGATTAACAGAATGTTCTGGCTCACGAGACTGATATTTTTAGTTGTGATTTTATGAAACTAAAAGATATTATAAAAATATCAATATCCACTATTAATTACAGATAGATAATTTATTGATTCAGTACATACAATATGATTTGGTTATATCTGTTGTATGTAATTAAAATATAAATAAATTAATAACAAGTAAGAAGAGATTCTCACCTCTCAATCTCAATTACATGCAAGTAAATGTAATACATAACCATGTGGAAGAAAATAGTTATATAAAAAATGAATTGTAAGTAATAATAAGGAGAAAATACCAACAATTTTGGTGCTTATTACTTCTTAACTCTTTCCTATTTACTTTCAAATAACCCCTAAACTATAAAATAACCTCTCAAATAACTCATGAAACAGGCATGGAATACCAACCCAAATATACATGTACTCTGAAATAAAGACATTGGAAGTAAATATTGATAGAACATATTTCGAATTTTAAATCAAGCATCAAAACAATAAAATCTTACTACTTAATTTTTTAATAACACCGAATCTCTTGACTCTATGTCAGAGAATCAGTTGCCAATATCACAAAGAATGTTAATTAATAAAATAACTGAAGTGACACCTAGAACTACCGATCGCACTCAACGCAAAACCTTTCAAAATAATGATTGAATACTGTAAATATAACTTACAGATTTCATTA
Source organism: Antheraea assamensis (assembly GCA_035772565.1). NCBI lineage: Eukaryota > Metazoa > Arthropoda > Insecta > Lepidoptera > Saturniidae > Antheraea > Antheraea assamensis. Next base: position 345,420 of record JAQQSE010000060.1, read on the forward strand.
ATTAATATGATACATTTATTTTGATTTAAAACTATTTTCATACAAACTATTATTGTTATTGTGGTTTCTAGGTTTTAACATATTAAAATTTGATGGATACTTGTCTCATATTAGACCCCAGAGGCAATAAGACAGCTTCAAGGTTGATGTAGTAAAAAGCCAGTCATACACAAAATTTATAGATCTACCAAAACCCCCATCACATTGACTGAAGATGAGCAGTGTAAATTACCTTCGAAATAGAGATATAATAAAAAATTACGGTTTCTTTACTCACGACTTGCTTTCTTGAGAAAGTTGAAGCTTCAAGTTTTTTGCCGGTCTACCCACTAGATTCTCTCCGTCAGTTTCAGTATGTTGTAAAGTTTTCAGAGACCTTCTCGTGATTGTGCTTGTTTCCTAAAATGAAATAATGAATTTTTACTTTATGCATGAATAACTTTGAGATATCAATGCAATTTTAAAAGAGTAACCTGTGTCTCCTGGGTACTCATTATGAATTGTAAAGAATAAATAAAAATGTTACGAATAAAATCTGTTTTTTTTTTTAGAAATTATTATAAATTCAAACAAAATTAAAAAGTGTCATGTGCACAAAAGCGATATACTATGTATTTGAAAACAAACTGATTTTGACAACTGTTTTAGCGCCAGAAGGCTCACGATAGTTTGCACCACAGTTTGCACAGACTTCTGAAAGAAATTAGCATTGTCAACGTTAATGTTTAAATTTCCCAAAAATGCTTTTCGCGTTTTACAAACTTGGGAAAAATAATTTCGTATTTCTCCACAAATTATCTAAAATCAATATTATATATTAAAGTACCATATCTTTAGGCGCGACTAACAGATATCTAAAAGCACTAGGAGATGTAAGAGTGATAACAAGTATTTAGTATGCAATTTACTATTACTAAATTTAAAAGACTATGCACTTTAATTTAATATTTTCGATTTTATACGCGATATTGTATTGAGTAGTTTATTTAATGATAAAATTATTGCCATGGGGGTTTTTAAGCATTCTGTTCTTAGAGAAATTGTGTTAAAACAATCCGTTGCATATGTGTCACATGCGCATTTCTATGGTTCAACTGTTACCAGTAGTTTGGTTGTTCAGATATTTGTATAGTATACTACTATATTCCTAACTTAATAAAGGTTCATCTAGAATAAATAATATTATTTCGGTTATTAATTTTAGCCATTTATTTATTTAAAATAACATAATACATAGCAATATAAAATACAACGTAATATTATACATCATAATTTGCATATCTCGTAACATATTTCATTAAGATGCAATATATTTGACTGTTTTTAAACCATTGGTGATCGATATACATTATTCAATTTATTTATATAAAAAGTGACAACTCTAATATGTAATATTTCACAGCTATGATTACAAATACATATATTTATTTCTACTTGTATCAGCCTACATTTTGTTACTGTTCTGCCCTGTAGGAACTTCGATTAATCACCCGAAACTTTGGATTACCAATAAGAGTAAAAACTCGCAGCTGCGTATGTTATCTATATATTTTTTATTTCTCTGTGTAACTTTGTAAATAGCATTGCAAAGTCAAATAAAAATGATTAAATAAAGATATTGAATTTTTCCGTTCAACTTCAGAATTGGCAGAATGGATTAATTTCTTCGCCTGTCCTATTGGACGAACATTTTGTGCTTTCTCTGTTTATCGAGCGGAATATCTGTAACCTAAAAGTTGTGATTGTGGTATAAATGGCCTGACTATAATATTTTGACTATTAATAGTCTGTGGGCCTGACGTGATGACAGGTGACAGTTTGAAATGTTCAATAGAAATGAAAAATAACGATATATGATAATGTATACTTATTCTTATTCGCTCTTAATTGTAGGGCTATACAACAATTGAGTCATATATAAATAAAATAGATATAACCATTTTGATGTAAAAAGGAGTATACATAATTTTTGTTCACGCAGCAATTATTATTTATGAAATAATTAGAAATATTATGTATAAAACAATAACATTATTACCAAATATGATTCTTCAGAATTATAAACATAAAGAACTTTAAATATTGGAAGTTAGTGATGAGAAAAAAATTGAGGCAATGTAAAAAAAGTTTTACAAAATATGATATTGCTGCGTTTACTTTTACATTTTTCTATGTAAGATAAATTATTAATTTGAGAATGATAGCAAATCTTGATATCAATAATATTTTTGAGCTATTGCGTTTTATGGATTAATAAAGATGATTGCTTTTTTAAACTAGCGTATTATGTGGTCTTTGATAACGTAAACAATCTTCTTAAATATCTTGAAATTACCGAACATTATCAGAATTTTACACGCTCGAACTAAATACAACTCTATAGTTAAATGACATGATTAGTCTTTTGAAAACTCGGGACGTTCAATAAAATAATAATATTTTTCCGTTAATATTGTACTTACTACCTTATTAATTTCGTGTTATCAATGTGTACATGAAGATTGGCTAAGAAGAACAATGAAACTTTCATAAAAAAAATTAAAAAGTGAACTGCTCTATTAACATGTCATAGTAAATTAAAATTTGTATATTGTTTGAAAAAAATAAAATGGACCTACACTCTGATGAAATGCTTAGAAATTTGGTAAGATATGTTCTACATACACGAGAAAAATCTGAACGCATCGAAAATCGAACCGAAATTCATTCATTCGTTCTTACGCACGAGTTGTAAGTTGTGATAAATTTTGTGTTTTTATTTAAAGTAAGGGGTTTATTTAATTAAATTAAATCCCGCTAGTCACGTATAGTTAACTATAAAACAATGACAGACGTTACAAAAAAGGTAAAAATAAAATTCGTTATTTTTTTTGTCATTATCCAACTTTGTTTGACACGAGCAGCGTACGTCGATTAGTGTGCGCGACCCTACGTTTCTCGGGTGCTTTATTGGTGTATTTTGCGACTATACTAATTGATTGCGTTGTTTGTACGTAGGGTTTATTGTAACCGATATAAAACTGTTCTTTTGCTATAATGGGAGCGGTTAGTATTGTTAAAAGTAAATATAACCTCAACGTGCGGCCGCGAGTTGTAGAAGTTAGCAATGGCTGTTACTAAGTAGCCGATATAATCAGTACGTGTGAATTTCCAGGTACAAGAATACAAGGACTCTCTGAAGCAGAAGGCTGAACTGTTACTAATTAAAGGTTTCCCCGAAAAAATCGTAAAACTAAACGAGCTTCTGGAAACATCACACTTTCGAAATCGATCTTTAACTGATGTACACCAGGTGATTAAGTTATGATATTAATTTATGATAAGTGTTTTTATTGTTTACTTTTTTGTATTTTTTGTATTGTATATGTAAATTACTTGATCCTTTTCTACAATCTTTTTAATTACCCACCATTTATAATTGGTGATTAATATCAGTTACATTTATGTTTAAATAAGTATTACATTTTGAGTTTTGGTTTATCCAGGATTTGAACATTCCAGTACCACCGGCAGCCATACCTGCCTCCACTAATGAACCTCAAGCAAAGCGACCCAGGGTAGATTCATCAGAGGTATCAAGTAATACTAGTATAGAGGGTACAAAGGTCTATGTACTTCCAAATGGCACAGTGCCGTGCAACAAACCACTCAGTGAACTTATACATCTTGTCAAACCACATATTAGAGAACTTGTGGAAGATTCTAACTTGGTATGAATGCATTGTAATTATTATTATTTATACGTTATTTTTTACCTTCAGATTAAATCCTCTATGTTTAGATCTAAATAACACCTGAGAAAGAAGGGTGTTCATTTAGAGATATATATTTATAGAGGTAATTATTTGATTAGATTTTGTACATTTTGTCATCAATACTTTTAAACTCAGTATAGCTTACTTTTTTTTCATCTATACACATAATAGGTTACAACATGTTTGAAGAAAAGTAGTTATTAAGGGAAAATATGTACTGAATTACCACCTTGTAGGGAAGTAATAAGTATTTTAATGTGTATAGGTTTCGAGATTCAAGTGAATATGGTATTTGGGCTTGAAGAGAATGAAACAAGGGTTTCCTTTAAGTTGTATAGGTTTAACTTTTGAAGGTTATTCTGTAGTATAATTTGATGTTTAAAAGCAGGTATAAATTTAGTTAATCAGATTATATTTAAGTAAAACTTTTCATGTGAAAAATAAAAGATTAATTTTTGCTTCATTTTAAAACTTAATGCTAATAATTTAGAAGGATAGTGTATATGTTTAAATTTTCAATATTTTTTGGTTACCTTATTAATTAGATAGTTATTATTATAAAAGTCAAACTTTGTGAGGTTGGATGGATGTTTGTTGTTCTTTCATACAAAAACTATTGAACAGAGTTCAATGAAACTTCACAGTATATAAGTCACAATTTTATCAGAATAAAGATATTTTGATGGAACTTACTAGTTTTCAATTAGGAAATATTTAAATTTATACTCTTCATTAAATATTCTACAGGTTTGAATTAATAATGAGGCAACTCCTGTGGAATCTGAGACATGACATAAAGATTCACAATTTTGTTTAGAAATTTTATCTCGGCAAGTAATTATTGCATATCATTGTTAATTGTGATTAGTACATAGTAACTTTTATGTTCAACAGTTAAAAATGTGGATATCGTTTATGATTCCTAAAATTGAAGATGGTAACAATTTCGGTGTCTCAATACAAGAGGACACTTTGGCTGAAATTCAATCTGTTGAATCGGAAGCCGCTGCATTTTTCGACCAAATCTCACGGTATTTTATATCAAGAGCGAAGATAGTGTCAAAAGTTGCTAAATACCCACATATTGATGACTATAGAAGAGCTGTTACAGTAAGTGTATCTCGTATATAATCTAATATTCTTATGCTACTCCCATACCTGCGTGGATCTGCACTGAAGTTTTGTCTATGGTCAGACTAAGTGCAGATGTGGGAAGATATTATCGTTATGCGTTACGAATTACCGGATTACGTAACGATACACGCAGCATGATAACTGGGCCGGCGGTTTTTGCGCACATCAAATGGAATTTATCAGATGCTAATTTCAAGTTATTGGAGAGACACAGGTGTTGAACGGGAATTCTGTGCCTTATTGGAATGATTTTTGACGTTAATTTTAACGCGACATGTAGTCGACTTCGTCACGCAGATATGTAGTAGCATTAATGTGAACTACCTTTTCTATGATGGACTTTGTGATATATATACTGTGTGGTAGTGTACTGACTATATAGCTATCTATGTATATTAGGTGTATCAACCGCTATAGGCACGTAGATGTATCTAGAGAGGTGCTCAGATGTGTCGAGTTCTTTGTTCCTTTGTTTGAGGAAACCTTGAATAGGGAATACTATTATTTATTGAGTTATAGGGGATGCATTCCAAGGTTAAAAATAAAATAATAATATATCAAATTAAAAGCGATTTATTGAAAAAAACTCTTAATTATTTAGGTGTATTGCAACTTTTAATAGGTTATTTAAATTCCGATGCATAGCTTCAAGCTTACGTGGTTGGCCTGGAGCATTGCCCAAAACTCTTAACAACCTTAAAGGTAAATTTATATTTCTTTAAAAAAAGTCTCAACTTTAAGAAGAAAAGATTTTCGAAACCAGTCAATAAAATTCGTATGTGATAAACTTAACTATAAAGACCTATGTGAATTGCGCGACTACAGTGACACTTAATTAATTTTCAAACACTAATTTTTACAACACAACACCGATCACCCCACACACGTGCACATACATACATGTAGGTACATATAGTGTTTGAGTTTTTTTTTTATCCCTTTTTCTAACGGAGTTAACTTAGATTTACTTAGTAGTCAGATTCAAGATACATGTATGAGTTCGTGAACATACATGCTTGGTACACGTGTATGTTTCACGAATTTGTATACGTATGAAATAATAGTTAGCTTAGTTTAGCTTAGCTTAGTTAGACTCGGGATGTTTGGTGACAGTCCAAGCCGAGGCGCGCCGTGCGACCTTGTGCTGGTTGCCCATATAGAATCGGGTGAGTGCCTTAAGCGCTCCCCTTGGTAGTCCGGTGAAACTGTGGAGGCCTTACCAGGTCAACAGTGTAGTCAGTTCGAAAAAAAAAAAAAAACTTTGAAAATTCTCTATTTGCCAATAACAGTTTTGTCAAAGTTGTGGCAGTTTCAGAGGTTAACAATACAAACAATAGACTCTTCACGTTTTATTTACATATATTGACATATAAGAGTATCAAGCCACTGTAGAATAAATGGAAGCAGATGGTTGCTTATACACACAATTAGTATCATAGGTGTAATGTTATAAATTAGTGTCACATTGTGAATATCTGACTAGGGTTGAATTTGTTAACATAAAAGCATTAATTCAATTTCTAAATATAATATGTTAAGCCCCCTTGAATATGATTGTAGATTTATTACAGTGAAATAGATAGTTACTTTAAAAGCATTATAGTTATTTAAAGAGTTATACTGATCATAAAATATAATTTGGAGTGAATATATTTAACTCGTGTCTTATTTCGAACGTATTCAATTAGCATTTTGAAAATATTAATTAAACCCGGTGCTTCAACACTATTTACGTAAGAGTTAAAAATTTCATTTTCTTTCTAATTTGTTTTTTTTTTGTTAAGTATGTAGTTTCACATCTAAAGGATGAATGTTGTAAAAAAATCGCTTATGCTTTAGCGTTAATCATCACGACTTGACTGAATTATATTCACTTGATATATTTGTTTTGTAGAAAAGAATGTTCATAATTACTTCAGAATTTTATATGAAGTGCTGTAGATGTTATTAACGAACTCTATATTTGTGTACGATTTAGACTTTTATTCAATAAACCTAATAAATTGTGCTGTGATCAGATGAATTTACTCCAAGATATATACTTTATAGGTTAGCGTTTGACCACAATCTCATCTCATCTTAAATGATGATGAGGTCTAAGATGGTAGTCACGTTAAACCTAGAGGGAGACTGGCTCTCAAGTGCAGCTGCCTGAACACACCAACAGGTTCTTGGCGAAAGATTTTCAACTTGAGGGTGATAGCTAGCCAGGCGGATTTAGAAAAATCCCTACCACCATGCTATATGTTTTCATGACGATGTTTGCCTTCACCGAAAACTCCAACTTAGTTGCTAGGATTCTAACCTACGTCCTCCGACGCTATGTCCGAACACACTACCAACAGACATCATCGCTTCACTGAGACATCATGGCTTCTATAATAGCTCTACATCAATAATGAAAGTTAATTATGTTGTTGTCTTATTGTACAACAATTGTTATTCTGAATTCTTGTAATTTATATTGTTGTCGTGTAATTTGCTGTTTCGTATTGTAGGGCCGTTTTTAACAACGTTTACCGTTAAACGAATATTTGTTGTTTATATCGTGACTTTGAATGTGAGCATCGTGCCTGTCGTCTCCTTTTCACACCTATTTGTTGTTGATTAATGCTCGCTTGTTCATGACGTTCCGATAATACCGGGCGACAATTGTCATTGCACATAATAATAATAATGAATAATCTCGACAGTACAATAATGATGGTTTCGATATATTTTGACATTGCGTAAGAGTATTGTATTATTAAACTGTTAGTTATTGCAATAATGATAATCTCTGTTTATAATCGAAAGGGGCTGAACTATCTCTATTGGGCTTATTCAATATATTATCACGAGCATGTGTAAATTAAATGGTATTTGCTTTAGAAGAAAATAAATATACTCATTTTCAAACAATTATAATTACAATACTATAGTCGCAGTCTGCTTGAAAATTTATTCCTATTGTACCGATTTCCTAACAAGATCTGATTCAGTTGCGCCGTGACGTGCGTATATATACCTATTCAGTAAAGGAGGGTGGAAAACTTTGGAAGGTTGACGTCATTATTCGAATGATTTCACAACGTGCGAGACGGGCTATTATGATAACCCCAGTGTGTTTCGTTTCCACGGTCGATGAGTCATCTTTTGTTTATTTGTATTGAGTACGCATAAAAGGTGTAACAGTAGTTAACATGTTTGCATTCTTACTTACAGAGTAATAAAAGATTACTGATTTATATGTATTTAATTATTCATTAACAGGAGTTGGACGAAAAAGAGTACCTTTCACTGTGGCTGGTGATGTGCGAGATCCGTAACCGCTATTGTTCACTTCACGATGTTGTTATCAAGAACCTGGAGAAGATCAAAAAGCCACGTTCCTCCAATGCAGAGTCTCTATACTAAGCATCGATAATCTCAGTATATCTGTAACCACGTGCCGTTATATGAAATTCCTCATGATTTTGATGGTGTCATTGATACTGTCGGAATTGTTAATTTTTTTAATCATTAGACAATCATTTAATAAAAGACTGAAAACACAAATGTGTGTGTATTTAATAATATAACACCAAATATTTATAATATAAGTATTACGCGTTCGCTATTTTTACAATTGAAAATACATTTTAAATTGTATTACAGTATTTCAAATTATATATATTTATTTAAATGCAACATTGTGTTTTCAGTCTTTTTTTTGTCATACATCATGCACACAATGTGCGAAAGCCTTAAGGTTTTTAATAAAATATTAAGTTTATGATTGTAAGTGTGAATCTTCTCTGAATATAATTTGATAACATTGGTTGACTTTTCTGTCGGTATTTATTCAGTTATTCAAATCATATGCTTATTGCACGGATTTTTTTAAAGGTGCATATATAAATACAGTACGATCGCATAACAGTTTGTACAGTGGGGTTGAAATTTCTATGAACAAGATAAATCTTGTCGAGGTCCTTTTTACAGTGGCGAAGTAAGTTCAGCGGAGGAAAACGAAATGAGGCTCTGTTGTTAGATGTCCATATTATTTTCCTCGAACTAAACTATTTTAAAATAAAAACAATAAAACACGAAAATATCTATGAGACTACCCCCAGATAGATGAACATTCTAGAAGAAAAACTTGTGTTTTCATATTTTATATATATAAGGAACCTCAGACTCCATATTGCTATTATACTGATATATATTTGCAATACATTTTGTTTTGGGTTTGACTATAAATGGTCTGTAGTCTGATCTTGGGGGCTTCCATTAATATTGAGCACACTTCCCCCTTCTCCCATTCCAAGACCATCGTATTATTTTTTTTGTAAATTCGCATACTTCAACTACTTCTCGAAGAATATTGAGCTGACATCCCCCTCTCGCTCCTTCTCTTTCCAAGACCATCGTATAATTTTTTTTGTTCCGGTGTAAGTCGATTCAAATCCTCTGAATCTACACAGTGCAGAGTTAGTATAAATCATAACTTCTTAAGGAAGTTTCATACTACATTGTCCATGATGTATTATTATAACCTAGTAATATTTTGTGTTAGGCGTTTTATTTATGATTTAGCCATTACAAATTTAATAGGTGCTAGCCTCGGTTTCATAGTGAGTGAGCAGTGTTTTTCGTATTAGTTTAATGGCAAACTTTGTAGAATCGTACATACACAAAAAAAAACATATATTTGATTATACGCGGATAGCAATGTTTGATTTGATTATAATATAAAAAAAACTGTCGAAGATTACACTTTACTATAAAACTGTTGTATCATTTATAATCCTGTTTTTTTTGTTACTTCAAACGAATTACTTAATTTTGCCCTGATTAATTTTTGGAAGTAGACTTATTAGCGAAGTCTCAATTAAAATGCCAGATAAGATAGTACGACACGTAAGGTGATATGATTGGCTTATAGTCAATAATTAATTTAATATGTACTCTATGTCGATAAAAAGGAATTAAATACATTTCTATAAAAATGGTTTTTATTATTTATTTTCCTGTACCGTTCCTTTTCTGCCTTTTAATTTCAGTACTGACGTTGGACTACGAATCATCTAAAAGCAAACCAAATAATTTATTTACTTTCCATCTAGGACTTTATTTCATTTCATGTAAATCATCTTTTTGGAGAAAAACCTTTTTTGTATTGACCTTAAATTATTGAGCTTGTGATTCTCATAAATGTTATAATGATCGTTATCAATGTTTTTGGCGGCTGTAACTATAAATTCAGATTTGGGCAAAATATACTTAACATTATTTATTGTAGGCAAACTCTCATCAATGATTATTGTAAAACAGGGCAGCAATTGATATATTTTTGTCGAAAATGAATCGACATTTCACGTTACTATTGGAATGTGTCAAAACGTCCATCATAGCGTGCAGCTGTTACAGTAAGAGGTTGGGGGTTCAAAGAGGTGCCAAAATGACTGATAATAGCCGTCATCATTCGATACCTTTTTTTACTTCTGAAATTATATCGTGCTTTCCATGGCGTGTGATCTAGGATCTAGAAACATATCGTTTTTTTTTTTTTTTCGTTATTAATAAATGACGTCCCCTTATTAATAACAATTTGAGGTTATAGTTTTAACCTTTTATGATTTTTTCCTTGCAGACGCCAGGACCCTCTTATTTTGAGGCCCTGTTTAATTGATATCGCAGACAAGGTGGTGTATATACCGCTGTTAAGTACATACATTATAAGTTTTCAGGTTCATTTGCGCGAAGACATTGTTTTTGGAGTACGCATTCGGACGGAGGATCGTAAAAAAGCATTACAATTCATTTCAACGCGGTTTTGGTTATTAATACTTGAAATTACCTAGTTGAAGTACGAAAAATGAGAAAAACAAATCTGTTTTTATTACAACAAATACATTATTAAAATAGGCAGTTATTAAGAAGTAATATTAATTGTTAAGACATCAAATTTAAACTAGCATATATACTACGGGCTAATATAAGCACGGAAATTTCTAAATGTTTTGAGATTAAGGTATCGTTTAGTGTTTGTTTGGGTTGTGTGTGTGTGGCATTGGGGTAATAGTGTATCACCATCATCATCAGCCTGTAAGAGACCCACTGCAGGGCCATTGGCCTCTTCCCGAAGGAAAGTATGGGCATAATCACTACACCAGCCCACGACGTATTGGCCATTACAAACTCTGAGAAATCCACACAGTTCTATATTTTTCCCCATACGGTGGTACTACAAGAACATTTCTAAGGTTCAGGTTTCATCACAAAGTTTTCCTTCCTCGTCAACCGATAGTGTTATCAATTTAAATTAGTGAATGTACGCGAATTCCTAAAAAATTCGTTGTTACATGCCGGGGTTCGAACCCGCGGACACCGGATTGATATTTCACCAGCCAAACAACTAAACCACCACGAGTAAACGTGTATCGTTCGAGATTTATTGAGCATTTTTAATCGTTCTTCAGTTGCCGGCTGTTAAAAATTCTAAGTCCTCGTTAATCTTCAGATACCTACCTATATGTTTTCTATTTTTTATACTAATTTATACTTAAATACTACTTACTGGTCTTAAACTGAAACGAACTGACGTTCAGTTTTAAAATAATACGAGATTTGACATTCAGAATTAAATTATTGACAATTCATGCATTATTTATATTAATATCGTAATAATTCATTTTTATAAGACGCGTCAGGATGGTATTATTTTTTTAAAAACATTAATATGTCAAGTAATACGCATAAGGGACATTTCGGGGATAGTGCTCGTAACACTTTATATTCCGATTTCAAGTCAAATTCTAACCACGTTTTCGATGGGGCAGGTGAAAACATCCAATACCATAGCGATTCCGAGTCAGTCGGGTCTCGGAAGAGCAAAACTCGTTATATAAATCCTGCTATTTGCGTGGAAACCGTCGAAGCGACACACTCCGCAACTTCTTTGCAGGCAGACTCTTGCATCGATGACGTCACTCCCCACCCGCATAGTACTTACAGAAGTAGTTCTACTCCCTTTTTAAGTGGACGCGCATCTAGTGCCTCGTCAAGTAGTGTCAAAAGAAAATCGTGCCGTCTACTAGAGATTGATCAGCATCAGCAAATCGACGCGGCTGAAGAAACTCCTCGCTTTGATCGAACTTACCGTGAGGGAGGGCCTGACACTTTTAGACTGTCAGTTGCATCCTTATCAACAACGACAACAGCAAAAGACGAACGTGAGCGTAATGAAAAGAAGAGACAGGAAGCCTTTAGACAATGGTGTGCTGGTAAAGAACAAGAGGTATTTTCAATAAGTTTTTTTTATACCTTTAAAGGTTAACGTTTTGACCATAATCTCATCTGATGTTAAATGATGATGTGCTCTAAAATGGTAGTCATGCTAAACCTAGAGGAAGACTGGTTCTAAAAAAACCTTTTTATCTACATCAATGCTGTCCTTCGTAGTTTAAAATTCAGTACCGATGGACAGTGGTATGGTCAATAACATGTTTATTAAACTCTTGTATTAAATACTCTTACCATAAAAGTCTGTTAGTTAAAGAAGAATATTTGGGTATATATGTGATTTTTTTTTGTTTATAGTAATATGTATGTTTAAAAAACGATAATTTATGTATCTGCCTGGCAGTGGTGAGGTCTTTGCTAAACTACATTTTTGTCTAGCATAGAAAGATTCTATACACTAAATGAGCCGTTTATTTATTATTCAGCTTCGCTTTTAAAATATCTATCTGTGTAACCGGGTCCTCTGTTAATAACTAGCTTAGATATGTTAAAACAGAAGTGTAATTGGAAGGATAGCTTAAATACTTAGTTTTTTGGTCCATTAACAAAATCCTTTTAACGATAATACTCAAAGTAGAATACACAGAACCTATGAGTTCCGTGAAAACTCACAAGGGTTCTTCCAATCAGTTATATTTGCCATTAAATCGAGAATTATCGTGATTGTTAACTAATTCGACTGTTGGTTATATTATTTTGAAATACTTCGATAGGTATTCTAATAAAGGATTTTAGTTTATTTCAACTTTCATGTATTGCCATTTAACAAAATAAATTAGGTTATTACATTAAAGAATTTTAGAACCGTTACCTTCAAAATACAACCTCTGAATTTTTAATTATATGTGTATCGATTATCGATATAATTAAATTTAAAGAAACGTGAAAAGGCTCGTCTGGAAAAAATGAAGCTACGAATCATACCCTCGCCTTCTCCGGAACAACGTGAAGAATCGTACCGTCGTTGGTTGGAACGCAAGAGGATTCAGTTGGAACGTCATCGAGCTGAGGAGATCATGAAGCAGTACAGAAATACTGAGAGGATTGAACGAGAGCGTAACAAGAGGGAACGAGAAAAGGAAGATAAATTAGCCGAATGGATTAAGAAGAAAGTAGAGGAGATTAAGGTTGCGAAATAATGTTTTTAATTCTTTATAGGTATTAGCGTTTGTCCAGAATCTCATCTGGTGTTAAATTACTATAGGGTCTAAGATAGCAAACACACTAAACCTAAAGAGAGACGACTGGCTCTCAAGTGTAGCTTCCGGAAAACATCAGCAGGTGCTTGGCGAGAAAAATTTCAACTTGGTAGCTAAACAGGCGGATTTAGAAAAAGCTTACCACCATGCTAGGGTTTTATAACGAATGTTTTCTTTCACCGAAAACTCCTACGTCCAACACGTCATCAACGGAGCCATCTTCGCTTCATTTCAGATTAATACCTACTTAAAATATTGTAATGTTTAACACCGGTAATTTACATTGATTTTATTTTTCATATCCTATCAATCATGCGTAAACCTATCGAGTGTGGACACAAATATATGTTATCCAATAATTTCACAGGAATTGTGGTTCTGTTCTTTCCAAATCTTGATATATTTATCTGAGCAAGCATGGCACGGACAGTGCAATCCACACACAGTGCGAGCGGCCACCATCATTTAGCAATCTACAATCCTATGGCATTCGTTGCCGTCAAGTCTTTTGACAAATCTTTCAACAGCTGCATATATATTGGTTGAACCCGTAAGTAACGTGACAAAGAAAAACTCATTGTGATTGATGGGTGTAACATCATTTGCATCATGGTAGCAATTGTAGAGCCTTGCATGCCTATGATCTCGCATAGTTGATCGTTTACGCGACTTTTTGTCAACCTAGATGAAGGTATTTAGTTGTTCGTTATATATACCACCCTCTCACAGAAAGCCGACGTGAAGTAACAGTGCTTGCACTGTTGCGTTTCGTTCGGTCAGTGAGAGAGCCGGAGGGCCACATATATTAAAAGGCCGGCAACGCACTTGCGACTCCCCTGGTGTTGACAGTGTCTATGGACGGCGGTGATCACTTACCATCAGGTGACCCATCTGTTCGTTTGTCCCCTATAATATAAAAAAAAAGATATATACAGATATAAGGATGATAATTTTACGTGATAATGTCATAAGAAAACATTGATGAAAAGTTATGTGTCACAAGCCGAATGCTTAGACCGATCGCGCCTCTATATCGCTTGTTCCGCGCTCTCACTTGCACTCTCGGCCCAGTCGGAACGTGACATGAGTCATGTTTTTTTATGCGTGCAGCCGGCGTTCATCAATTTATAAGAAGTTATCACGACAAAAGATCGAAAAAATTTGGTAATATAAAGATTCTTTAAATAGTTATGAAGACTAAAGAGGACCGTAAGGCAGCACGTGCGGCAATTGAAGCTGAACGCAGGCGTGCGAACAACGAACGAGCTTATCGCGATTGGATACGCACGAGTAAAAACAAACCTTTGCCTGTTCCGCTTAACCAAGGAGAACTAAGTTAGTATTAATTTAATTCAAATTAAAAAGTGGTCATTGGTTGTCAATCTTATTAATTTGTATCGACACTGTGGAACAATTTCTGGTATGTCGGATATAGAGATGATATATACAAATACATTTGCAGTGTTCAAGTTTGCAGTTGTATCCAATATTCTCGGATATCTATATTGTTTCTTTCTCCTATTTCTCTTATTAGGTATATAAGGTATATTAGGTACGTAGTCGTCTCCTATCATCCGACACATTTTTTTCGAAAATATCGGGATTCCCATACATCGGGGATAACATTCGCAATGAGGTCACTCGTAGACATGTAGTATCAAAAATAATTTATTCATTGTAGACTTTGAGAGGGCGCTTCTGAACGTCAAAACTGCTACCGGTTCGGAAAACAACCCAGTCATCGAGGAGAACCGACAAGAAACTCTATCTGGTTTATCTTTTTATCGTATATATTTTTGTAACTATGCTATATAGTTACAATTATTTTTAGTGGATGCACTAAAAAGGGTGTTATTTCAAGACTTCACCATCGTTCACATATTAATCCATCTTATAATAACATTTGAACGCGTTTGATTTGAAATCAAGTGGGTTAATATGGTGTTTGAACTTAATATTCGGCAAATCGGTGATGTATTTTGGGACTTTGATAAAACCTAACCTAACCTAAAAACTGTTCCTAGACTTACTGAGGTTGAAGCATGCGATAGTCAGTGTGCCACTGTTCTTAGTATTTAAATTATGCCGGTCTTTTACAAAATCTAGTTTTGTCGACATATTTGTAGCCTGATATGGCAGCGGCGAATAACGATGAACTGTAAATCCCTCGGTGATCGACGTTGTTATTTGATTTCAGTTTGTTTACGATTATTTACTTTGTAATCAGTTTTGTTGTGTTTCAATAAAACAATAATAATGAACATCTGTTAATACATTCGATTTATTTCCTCAGGTATGCGCGGTTCCGTATCACAAATGTACATCAATCCTGTTCCCTGGCAATGATTTTGATGATTTTCAGCATATCTATTGTTAACAATATTTAATTACTAATATTAAAATCATAGAAGCTATTATACCTATGTGCTAGATTTATCGTTTATTAGCGTTACGTTTTCTAGATAAAATTTTGGATTTTAGATTAGTATTTTTTTTTGTTTGTTATGAAGACTGATTTTACTTTGCAACTATCAATTCGGTATTCGCGTAAATAAACTCGTATATTTTTATAATTTACTTTTAATTTCAAGGGTCCCATCTATAATTTTATATGTAATATATCTAAAAACGTTACTCGTTGTCTAACTATTTGGTACAGCACGTAGTGTTTAAGTAAAAAGTAAAAATATTAAGTGCAAATTGCATAAGTAATGTGCGTAATAATAAGCATACAATTCCAAAGCAATTTCAAACAGCCTTCTTATAAAAGTCGTTCTAACAAGCCACAGTCATCCGAACGCTCTGCCAAAGCCCATTCGTAAACGTAAGTGGACCATTCTTCTTAAATTTTCTGTAAATAAACCTCTTCCTCTTCCTTGAGACGAAGTATATCCGATTTGTTCATGAAGTAATACGAAGCTTGGCGTCCTTTAAGGTCCTTCAGGACTCTCTTGGCACCGGCTCGTATTAAAATGCGGCTCAGAGACTCGATTTTCTCAACTCCCATCGCGTAGTGTAGCGGTGTGCGTTCTAACTGAAAGTTTTATGTAATTTTGAGAAGACTCTAAATCGGTGGTTAGAATGTTAATACTGTTTGAATTAAGATTTAAGTAGACGAGGTTAATTTAGATGAGAATATAGAAACTGAACGTTCTAACATTGATTATAAAGTTAAATTTCATAACATTAATCAGTGATGATATTCTTCGAATGAACCTTTTATTAGTTAATTCTTAACAGAGAAACAATGAAAATACATCACCGAGAACAAATATAAACGAATAAAAATGAAAACAATAAAATGGGTTAAAAATAAACTAATTTTATTGAAGTAACGATAAAAAATATTATTATTATGTATACTAGAATCCAAAAAATAGGTACCCGAGAACAAAAAAAGAAATTAATATAATCAATATATATTTAAAGTAGATTACAGTAGTAGTGGATGCACAGAGAGGAGTCAATTCTAGACATTACCACCGCTCAAATATTATTAATACACTCTATAATAGCCTTTTGACACCAAAACCCGCTTGATATAGGTATGTTAAATGGGTAATATGCTTTGGGACTTTGTTATAAAAGCTAACATTATTACCTAAAAAACCGTTATTGAATTTACTGAGTCTAAAACATGGGACGACCAGTTTTTTTCATAGTTTTTAGATCATGCCAGTCTTTTACGAAATCCAGCTTTTCAAAGTTTTTTTTCGAACATACATTAAGTTATCAAAGAATGTAATATATATGAAAAGGTCTTACGTTATCTCCAATGCGTAGTAACTCCGGATATGTTTGTGCTAAATAAGCGACCGTATCCTCATGTTGAGCTAGTATGGCGATATGGAGGGCTGTTCTTCCGTATGAGTTTTGGCTCCGAGCAATAGATCGTCCGTTTGCTGCTGATAAGATGTCTTGCATGGCCGATAAGTCACCACGTCTGACAGCGCCGTGTAGTGTTTCCCGGGATTCCTTGAAATTTAATCGTAATTATTTCAGTTATGAAAAAATGTTTAACCATCTTCTGATAGTGATGTTTCTTATGAAAATAAATACAATGTATGTGTGTTGTATATTAGTAAAGTTGAGTGGTTTGACTAGTGGAATGTGCCAAGTAATTTTTTGGAATCCGCTTCTAATTTCTAATTTGGATTGTTAACATTATCGGCTGACGGTAACCGACAATATCGTGAGAAAACCTGAACCTGAGAAATGTTTTTTAGTAGTAGAATATACTAGCAGGCCCGGCGGACGTTGTCCTGCCCTTATAATAAAACAATACATACATATGTGCATGAAACGCTTAAGGCGGCTCGACTTTTTCCGATTCCTTCAACAATTATCATTATATTTCAACCAACTTACAAATAAACCTTAACAAATTGTATACCTAAACCTTCCCCGTGAATTACTCTAACTATTGGTCAAGTCCGTATCCGTTCAGTAGTTTTTGAGTTTATCGCGAACACCCAGACATATAGTCAGACGCGGCGGACGACATTGTTTTATAATATACTAGCGGCCCGCTCCGGCTTCGCACGAGTATAAAATATATGGTCTATGTCATTCACTAAAAAAAATTATTAAAATCGATCCAGTAGTTTTGATTTATTCATTACTGCCCGTGGCCCGCACGCGTTAAATTTGGAGCAACCTCAAAAATAACAGTATTTCGCCACTATTTAATTTATGTTATTATACATTTAAACCTTCCTCTTCAATAACCCTATCTATTAAAAAAATCGCATCAAAATCCGTAGTTTTAAAAATTTAAGCATACATAGGATATAGGGACAGATAAAGCGACTTTGTTTTATACTATGTAGTGATAGAATTAATATTATTCGAGAAATCAAAGTAACTGGCACATCAGGTAGAGGCGTTAAGAAAATTCTCCCATTCCTATATTGGATAATGTAATTTCCTATATATTTTAATTTCCTTGATACTTTGCAATCTTTACCTCAAACTCAGGTATTGACATTAATAGGTTGCTCATATCAGTATCATCGCGCTGTGCGACCACTTCTGTGATAGACATGCCGTTCTCGTCAACCACATCATGTATATGATCATATCCTTCTAGTAGCAAATCCGTTATTTTCTCTGTATTCCCTGTAATAACGATTTACTTGTTTGAACAAAATAATTTAATGTATTTTGTATCACACATTCAAAAGAAATCGGAACAGTTTTTTGCAACTGCGATTAGGCATTCTTCTGATAAATATTTCCCTTTAGGTTGGACTTGCAAAACTTTTCGGCTACATTCACATACATAACACCTACTTCAAATGTAGTCAATGCAAGCAAAAATCTAAAACATAACCTTCATTATTTTACTTCCTTAGAGGTTCATTTTACAAAATAATATTATCAAGATAATGAAGCTTGATTTTATAGAACTATGTTTACAAAACCTAAGCTAGATATCAAGATGATTTATAACCTTCTACTATTTTTTTTTGTTCATCTCATAACTCGCTAAATGGTTTTGAGCTTGGAATTTGCATTTGAATTGAATTTTGTTGGTTGTAACTCTCAAGGACAGGATCTTTGTCCCATACTGACTCACCTTTAGCAGCCAAATGCAGTACCCACTTGTCTATTTCAGTCGTGTTTTCCGGTACGTTTGCCTGTATCGAAACATCCCGGGCTGTACGGTAAAGCTCGTCCCGATAGCCGAGATTAATCTCTGACTCTTGCAAAAGTTGAAAGAGAGCGTTACGAGCGTGGGTTCGCGCCGCCGCAAAATGCAACATGGATTGACCGTGTTCATCCTTTAAAATGTTACAGTGTCTTTTTAATTTACGAAAATTAAATTTTTCTAATTAGTTTGTCAGCTCTATTAATTGGAAGTAAGAAAAATATTCTCACGGTTCCCAGAGTGACTTTCTCTAATGTTTTACTTATTGTTTTTTCAAACCTCGGTGTATTTTATACGTAGTTTTAAAATAATTTTGCCGATTGTAGACGAGATTTTCGTAATGAGTAATAAATTCAGTGAATGTGTAACTATGTAATTGTGAATGCTCCGGGAATCTTGGTACCACATCTCGGTTCTTTATCACACGTACAATGTGTCTCGGCTATGTTCGACCAATTAATTACCTTGGTTATACAGTAGGTGGTAGAGCTACGCTGAAACTATTACTTGTTTCAGCATAAATGGGTCGGCTCGCCCGGGGCAGTACCACCCTCTCACAGAAAACCGACGTGAAGTAACAGTGCTTGTTGCACTGTTGCGTTTCGTTCGGTCAGTGAGAGCGCCGGAGGCCCACATATATTAAAAGGTCGGCAACGCACTTGCGACTTCCCTGGTGTTACTAGTGTCTATGGACGGCGGTGATCACTTACCATCAGGTGACCCACCTGTTCGTTTGCCTCCTATAATATAAAAAAAAAAAAACATAATTGAAGCTGAAGTATTCACAGTGTGACAGTGAACCGATTTTCTACGTGCTTATGAATTTACCATTTACAGACAATTGCATTATTACATACAGAAGTACTGAGTAGGCAATATTATGAAGTTGAAAGGGAAAAATATTTAAAGGCCTAATATATATGTAACACATTAAATTACATTTTTTATCGATGGATTATGACAACTTAGCAATGCTCTGAAACTATGTTAGACAATATGTTAGTTTGTTCTTTTATCAATTTTACATTAATTAATAATTATAGATTTAAAGGAAATTTAGTATAGAACGCAGTAATTTACCCTATTAGCACTGCTGAAGGCGATCTCTGGAGCGTCGGGGCTGATGACGGGTTGTGGATCAACAGTGATCACGTCGATTGGACGGTGAGGACGTGTGGCGGTGCGGGCTGCACTACGACGCACATTTGTAATCACCTCCGCAGGAATTGCTTCCTTTGTTTCCATCTTGCTTTCCAGCTCTGTTTCTTCGTGTGCCTCTGTCATATTTGATTCCTGTATACGAAACATATTTACTTCTTTAAATAGAGATACACAAACATTCTTTACCTAAATATAAATACACTTTCTTACAACTTGTATTGTTCTTTGTATTATCATTATATTTTAGGTTAAAATGGTTAAAACAAAATGGCGGTGGATAATACATTTATGGTTAACATTCAACTTAAATATCGTACTCTATTTTAGAGAAGATTAGTTTTTAAGCTAGAAGAAATACTTGACGAGGCGTGTAAATCTTAGCACCTCACTTTTTTTTTAGTACCCATACTAGGCCTAGCCTGTATCACAGGTACTACCGTTTTACCATTGTCATATTGTATGTGTACTGTTGTACTGTAATGTCATGTTATTACTTCATTATTACAAGTAAATTCTCTGTCTGATCATATATTAATGACAGAAGCCACCGTGTGAGATGTATTTTCAACTTAAATTTTGTTCTACTTGTTAAATTAACAAGTGTGCTAGAACTTTTAAAGAGTTTGTTGATTCGATTATACAAATAGGGATCTAAATATACTTGAAATTTTCTTAAAAAATCTAGTTTTGTGGTTTGGAACATCGTAGATATTATTTTTTCTTAAAGTAGTTTTGGAATTGATATTATAGGGTTTGGTATGTTGACGCACTATGATTTCTTTAATAAAAAGTTGTCTGACCGTCAGAACCTGACATTCGATATACAATTCTGAAGTGGGAACAACTTCTGAATAGGTTTAAGGATAAGTTCATGGCTTAAATGATATCTCACCTCGATTTCAAAAACTGGCTTTTGGTTATCAGGAAAATTTTGAAGAAAACTCGCGAGAAATGCCACCGGGTCCTTAGGTTTCACACTTGCCACCTCGGTTAGACCTTTGATCAAAGGATCGCCGAGAGCTGTAAACACACTGTTCAAGTAACCTTCTCTGTTTTTCATATTTTTCGTATTTTTCATTTATTCAGTATATATTTTAAGCTTACACTGAGCGAGGTATCTGCCTTCTTCCGTTCGAAAGATGGGAATGTCCATATGACCATTACCGCCGTGGCTTGGGGCTGAAACCGATCAATTATTCATTGTGATGACCTTCGGAACCTTGTGTAGTATTCATACGTGAATCTATACACCTGTTAGTTATGAGGTGAGTATATTGAACGTTTAAATATAAAGAAAGGAAGGCATAGAAATTCTCTATTAATAAATTACCATGACCGTGGGAAATGTATTTCAATTTGTTTGTATAAATTGAACTTTATAAGCTGAATATCTTTTGTTTCAAATGTCTGAAGTAGGAGTCATTTAAATTGCCCATCTTCCCATTGCACAGGTCCGGCGGATGGAGAAGACGGCTGAAGATGTGTACACAGTCGTTTCCTGACAAGGACGGGGCCCGGCGGCGCTGATTAACGCCGGGCCAACCGCTGGGGCGACACGATTAATACTCGAGAGATCTCGTGTCGCTCCAACAAAAGCGGTGGATGTACACCGTGGGGATTTTAGTGAGTAGGAGTCTCACACTACCCACCCTCTCTCCCGGGAGGGTGTCGTGTCCTATGACGTATTTCCACATTTTAAAAAAGGGGTCATTGAAATTAGTAATTAGTTTCAATTTAATGATGGGCTCTTCTATAAGGACATGGAGGTATAAACAGGTATAAAAATCAAAGTAAACAACATAAATTTAAGCACAATAACATAGTATACGCTATACATAAAACAGCTATCTAATGTTGGAAAGAAGGCATTAGTGAAAGTGCATTAAATCAATAAAATAAATCTAGTAGAAATCGGTACCAATAATAAGTACAAATGTCTTAGTGTAAAGCGTGAACGTTTTGTTATAACACATTTCAGACAAAATTCACACGAGCACGCCACATTGTGTGCATAAGTTTCAATACTGACCTAGATGTTCGGATGTTATTGCATTGTATATAATAATTGTTCATCTGTAGCTACAGCAGATAACAATTCAGCACCTATAATCTTTCCAACATTCGATAAAATTATTTGCTTAATTAAACTAATCGGTGATAAAAGTGTGGCTAAAATTTATATAAACTAAATAATCTGTATCACATATTATTTGCCGCTATCTTTCGAACTGTCTACCCCAGATAAACTGTTTCTATTTTTTCGAAATATATTCGTCAGCATTGTGGATATATGGGCTGAATTTTGCAATAATAATTCATTTTCCAGGTGCAATAGATTCGATATTGCCGTTGCGAAATCATTAAAACAATTCGTCTCGGTAAGACCCAAACTTTGATAGTTACTAATCCTTGCAATGTCATAGCTTAAAGTCTCTCTGTATTGTAGTCCTCTCATGGCACATAAATGTTTTATATTATCAATATCTCTTGTAAGTCCAGGAAAATTTACAATAAGACTGAATCGAATCCCTGCGCCCAGGAATGTCGGTCTGCTAGACAAATGTCCCAGTTTGTCATGCCAAACGAAATCGAGCCTATCGTGAAGGTAAGACATAATGTAAGACATTTTACTGAACGGAAGGCCAATTTCGCCCGGAGAATCTATTGAAGTTGATACAAGAACTCGTAAATGATCATGTACATTTATCCAGATGGCAACAGTTTTATCTTCGCTTACAAAGACACCGCGCCCATACGGCCAATGTTTGCCATGTAAACGCGTACAATCATCAATTTCCTCTCTATCACATAGAGCAACAAGCAAGCCATTAGATGCTAAAGTTGCACATATTTCAGATGGCTTTTCCAAAACTTCATTTAAAGTGTAATACACTCCACCTTTTTGGTCAGATTCCGGATTTGAATATTCACTTAACTTAGTAAAATCTTCCTGCATTAATAACGTTGTTATTATTCTCTCAATCGTTTCCAGCTTTCCGACTTTTAGATTAAAGGCAGTTCAAATCCGTCTATATTTCTAGAACATTCTAGTGTCCCAGATAGAACAAACTTGTCATTCGGATCGATATTCATTTCGACGAGAGGTTCGTAGGATAGTTTTTTGGGTGCTCTCTTAATGTAGTCAGACTTAGGATGTTCAGGTAAATCAGCATGGACGTTTATATTATGTAAATCTTTAATGAGTGGCTTTAAAAATTCATTAAAAACATCATAGATATAGTAATCTGGAGCAGTTATTCCGCCGGGAAAGTCTTCTTCTACGGTTTGAACTATATTCTTACTATCCGGCAATTTTTTTACAGCTGGCCATATAACGTCGAATAGGTCATGATCCAATTTAGTTATTCTATGTTTAACGATATCGAATATTGGTCTCTTTAAAAATCTCCCTAGAACTAGCGGAGGTATAGCTTTATTAGATGAGGCTGACAGAGGTGTACGAGATGGTCTGGTGGAAGCCAAGAGTTGATAACAGCGCTCTAAAGTCTCCAACGCATCTGGTATATCCAATACTCGCCGAGATGACACGTGATCATGGGGAACTATGTACATATTTTATATATATTAATTTGATTGTTAAATGTATTTATGTCAGAAATTAAAATAAATATAGCGAAATGTCTATCTCAATTTCAATATCTACGTACCTTTATCAGAAAACATACTTTTGACAACATCTTCACTAATGCCAAAATCCGATAACAACTGATCGAAAGGCAGCAAACATGGATTCTTATAATAATCTTCAGCTGACCTACCATTCTAAAAAAGATGAATTATGTTATTGTTATTTCAAGTAAATTTTTATTTCTTTATATATAATAGTATTCTTACGTCATCTAAATCTTTTGAGTTAGCCCCAAGTTGCTGTAACAAATTATAGTAATGGCCATTGTCCGGTAGTACCGCTGAGTAATGTAATGCAGTTCTTCCTTCAAAATCTACTGCTGATAAAGTTTCAGGAAACCTATGATGAAAGTCACATGAATAGTATGTTATTTGTTTATACGATATAATTTATATTAATATAATAGCTTTATGGTAGGTTTATAATTATTTACCTTCCCCCTAAATATTTTATAATGTTGGTTTTCCCAAATATTGTCGCTACGTGTAGAGGTGTGGTGCCATTTGGCGAGATTGGATCTCGAGCAATAGCAAATTTTCGTCTGTCTAGAGCAGCTTGTAGGTCTTTTATGTTTCCTTCTTTTGCTGCTAGATGCACTTTATTAATTTTTTGCTGAATAAAAAAAAAGTTTGTGATTGTTAATAACTACTT
The DNA here is from genome assembly GCA_035772565.1 of Antheraea assamensis. Taxonomy (NCBI): domain Eukaryota; kingdom Metazoa; phylum Arthropoda; class Insecta; order Lepidoptera; family Saturniidae; genus Antheraea; species Antheraea assamensis. Next base: position 369,885 of record JAQQSE010000060.1, read on the forward strand.
TACTAACTATACACTAAGTGTAATTTATTTTTATATAATGTTTACCATATACGTTGGTACATTATCCAAAAAAGCCTGTAATTCAGTATTTCTTGATTCACGGCCTATTAATCTCGACCCTTCACCATTTAATACCAGCGTTGCTAACATTTCCATATTTGCATTATTTATAAGATCAGTAACTTCCGGGTCTATTTCGTTGTCCTGAGGAATACAGAAATAAAATAAATAATATTGTTATAATTACTGTTCATTATTTCAACAAATAACTAATAAGCAGGCAAATCAATAATTCATGACAGTGGTGTTACAAGGTGTCTGTGAGGAGTACACAGTGCTGCATTGATGTATCTATTCTAAAGAACATTACAGTTAACTATATTATTAGTTAATTACCTTTTTTAATCGGTTGCATTATCTCATACAGAACGATATAATTTAGGACGATACTTACAAAAATAAAAACTTCTCTCTGTTGTAGTCCACCACTTTGTGTCATATTGGCGTCTTCCGAGTCATGTTCTGTTCCACTGTTAACGATTCCTTCAAGTAGACTTTCTTGTGTATTTCGGCCGTTGCTGACGTTTCCTTAATTAGCAAAATAACCAAAAATATTGAACTTGTCAGGGACCCCGTTATAAATAATTAAGTAATAAATATAACATTATATCTAATTTGTTTCATACGTAGTACCAGAAGAGATTTCTCTTTTACCTCTCTTGGCACTTCCTGAATCAGACAATTCAGATGTACTTTTGAGATTGAAATCATTGTGCTCAGAGCTTTTGTCTCCTTGCACTTGGACATCATCGTCGTCTTCGTTGTGACCAATGTTATTACTACCTTCTGTTATGGTATTTGTTATCTGCTCAATATGTTGAATGTTATGATGATTTAATGTGTCAGAACCATTTTCTGAACTTTTTATTGCCATTGAATTGATATCGTGTTCAATATTATTATTCTCTTTCACGGCTTCAAGACTTGTTGAATTGGTATTTTGTAACTTTATGTCTTCTTGGTAATTTTCGTTGTTAAGACAGCTGTCTTTTTCAGATCGTGTTTCCTTACCTTTATCTCTGTTACTCTCATCTTCATGTAGTTCTATTTTAATATTTTGTGCCACGTCTGTATCTACATTATTTATTTTATCAGCCTCTTTTTCTCCATTTTCTATTTGCAATAAATGTTGTTCAGTTACACTTTGCTTACCTGAAGTAGCACTTTTACGATTAATGTCTTCAATAGCTAATATTTCTTCATGTTTATCTTCTGCTACCTCTTTTAGAGTAGTGGCTTCTACAGCCTCTTCAACAATTTCATTGGTATTACCTGGTGGTTTTTCATTAGTTGAAATGGCTTGTTTATTATCAAGCTCCTCTTGTAAATTTATTGATGGGTCATGAAGTACAATTTTAACTTCAGAATGGTCTATATTCTTGTTACCATTTTCTGTATCCAACTCAACATTATCTTGATCGCGCATATCTATATTTTCAGCTTCTTTAGATATATCTTCTGCTTGTGGTTCCAACTGTATGGTAACACTCTCCTTGGTCTCGTCATTTTCATCTTGTTTCTCAATTTTTCTCTCGTTCTCATTTTTGTTTAGTAGATAACTTTCGCTATCCTTTTGACCTTCATTTTCAATTAGATTGTCCTCTTTATCATTGTTCATGCCTTTGTATTCTAAATGGTTTTGGTCTGCATGATGATTTTGATAGTAATTCTCACCTTTGTCTTCATCCTGATTTTGATTTAGATGGGTATGTTCATCATCATGGTTCTCGTCATTGTTTTCCATATGGTTTTTGTCAGAATGATGATTTTCGTAATAATTTTCGTCTATATTCTCCTCATGGTTGCCATCTTGATGGTCTTCTTTGTGGTCACCGTAATTGTTATCATGACTTTCATCTTGATTGTCATCATCGTTGTTACCATGCTCTTCTTCAATCGATTTTGTTTCCTAAAATACAAAAAATAAGTTCATGCAAATGTTTATCAAAAAGCAATGCAAATTACTGTAAGAGCATTCCTTAAATAAATGTCATGCAACTCACAGCCTTGACATAAGTTTGCTCATTATTATCCCCAATTTCAGGTTCAATACTAGCATCTGCATCGTCCTTGTTTAATTTGTTATTATCATCGAGTTCTGGTAAATTTTTTATAAGTTCGTGTGTGCTACTGGTTTTAATAGCATTCGTTAAATTTTCTGTGTTTTCTGATAGTGTGTTAGTGCTATTTTTAAATGAAAGGTTTTCTGTAGACGCTTTTAAATTTCTCCTTCTTGTCTTTTTGTGTAAGTCTACTATCATGTCGTTGTCTAATAATTTCCAATCCCATGTTGTTGGATATGCACTTGACGCGGTTCTTGGGGCATCAGGTACAGTCTTGAGTCCGTTTTTATCTATTTCTTGAGGTCGATTAGTATAGTAACCTGGAGTTCTATTTTTCTAAAACAAAACGGGATACCAAAATAATGCAAATTTGTTGATTGTGAATATTATAAATTGTGTCTTTTGCAATATTATAATACTTACGTTATCAACTGCGCTTTCATCCGCTCCGAGGCCCACCAGTGTATTATATGTATGCTGATCATCTCTCATAGCGGCAGCATAGTGGAGCGGAGTTCTTCCATCATTGTCAATATCATTTATACCTTGAGGATATCTCTCGGCTATGTATTTCATTATACTGACGTGACCTAATCCTGCAGCCTAATTCGATAACGTATTTAGATTATTTACTACTAACAGCTTGCGACTTCGTTCGCTTTTAGTAGATTATAAGATGTAATAAGGAAAAAAGTATGTAATACCATTCACGCGGAACGTTAATATATAACGTTATATTAAATATTTTAGAATTAATTAGAATCCATGGATTATGTCCTATAATTGTCTTCACTAATGTATACATATAAATAGACATTTAAGTGAAATTGCATATAACTTACGTTTGAAATAACAATTTAAAATATAGCATGAGTTATTGATTGCATTTATTTAAACGCAAATAATTTTATTGTTTTATTTTATTCTAAATATCTAATTTAGAATAAACGGTACTCACTTTGTGCATAACAGTCATATTATAGGAGTCTCTGCTGGAAAGTATTTGAGGAGGTACCGGATCACTAGAGAGTTTCATTACATCTTCTAGATTATTATGAACAACGGCATAATGAATGTCACGAATTGTGTTCTGCAATATAAATAAATAATGTTACTACTGAGACAGATTTTAATGAGCCACATTATTTAGCTGAAGTAAACAACATCTTAATGTCCCCAAGTTTGTAATTACAGGCAGATTTTAATCATACTAAAGTAAAGTTAAGCATGCATATACTAATTATTAACCATAATGTAAGGAACAGCTTCAAGAAATCGCTTGACCACAGGTTGGTTTGAAACTTCGCTGAGGAGCCGCGCTCCGTGCCCCTCCCACACGACACGCTGCAAGCGTGCCATGTCGCAGTCGTGACACCATATTCGAATATTGTGCCGCTTTATTACCAGACCTGTAAAAGGAACCTTGATAAACAACCACAAAGCAATGAATATCACATCACTATTATTCTAACGAACTAATAGTGTAGACAGACAGAGGCCTTCGACCACCATCGCACTTGAAGCTAAATTATGGAGTGCCATAAAACGGTTAACACCTTTATAGTCCGGTGGAACTGTAGCGGCCTTGCCAGGTTAACAGTGTAGGTTAGTTCGAAAAAAAAAGGTTAACACGTTAAAGGCAGAATATCTCTCAAGTGGCTGATCCAGAACACTCCGCTACTATAGGTGCTTGGTGACAGATGTTCAAGTCAAGTGACATGTAGATATAAGAAAAAACACTACCACCGTATCATGTATGCCATTAAGTAGTTTTCAATATCGGAACCTGACTTATTGACTGAATTGTTCCGTAATGAGTGGATCGTATACTGCTTTTTGCAGACATATTTGTAACCTGGGGATCTTATATGAGATCACAACTTCAACTCCGAGCGGACAAGAGATATGCCAGATTATTCTGATTAAAATCCCGTGATATTCTGCTGACACCTTTTTGCCTGTGAGCGGGTACTGCTTGCGTATAATTTCTGCTCAAACCCGGTGGTTGTCCACCCTTCGTCATGGACTGGGTCTTAACGATTTCTTCTAACGAACTGATGGGTGCCGAATCTAATACGATTGTGCCTCGACGTTAAGGGCCTGTTAATTGCTACGACGATGGACATTACTGCAGATTTTACGGTGAAAATAAACCGTCGCTACCTAAAGTTCGCTTTTATAATTTATTCAGACGTAGTTATTCAAAAAGCGGCTTTTTATTTTGTTTTTGATCACGATAAAGTCATCGCATTGAATTTGAAGACAAATTCAGTGAAATATAAAAACAAAAGTTAGTATCGAGATATCTATATTTCATTACCAGTCTCCGATGCCAACAACAAGTTTCAGTATTTTGTTACTTCTCTTTTTATAAAACGAATGAAGGAATATCGTAAATATTACTTTAAGAAAAAAAAAACAAATAATAATAAGCAATTTGCAACGATATTATGAATTCAATATTATTATTAAAGTTATATAAACTTGGATATAAAATCCTTGACCAAGAAACGATATTTAACTATTTAAATATTATAAAATTAATTACTGCAGTTCACGTGTGGACAACTTTTAAAGAGTTGCAGGCCAAAGTTTAGGATGCTACTATCATCAAAGAAAACACGGTAAATAATACGTAGTTATAAGCAACTTTTATACATACATCAAATATATACTAAAGAACCAATTATCGGAACAGTAACGTTACTTAGAAATTTTATCTTGAATTTGAGAAATAATAATCAACGTTGGAATCAACTTCACTTCTAATTATCATCAGTAGGTCTGGCTCGATAAATTGATTTATTATCTTTCAGTATAGAAAAGGACCTGTCCACATTTATATATGCTTTCAAATACGCAAAAACGTTTTTTCACGTGTGATTTTAACACGTCGCAAACCAATTTAAAGTCCGAGATAGGAAGTCCGTTGACCACATATGCTTTTAAATTTAAATAAATGTTCTGTAATTAAAATGTTGAAGATTAATAATACAAGTTTTTAAAACATTGAAAAAAAATGAAAACAAAGAAAGTACCTGCTTAAAATATCTTTAAAAATACATTCGTAGTCGCTTATCTTTATCAATTATTTAATAGACACGATTACGGAAGGTCGTTAGACACAAAAGGAAATCGATTTACAAAAGTTTTGATGTTACAACGTTAACTACAAAGGCATTTAAATCGGCGTGTTATGTATTGATTTTCTTTTGATTCCAATCAATCGGACTAGACGAGTGACGCGGACGGTCCGTAATTGAATGGGTTATTACGAAAGCCAACACGAGTGTAGTTAAAATCCATGTTTTGTATTGTTACGCTGTGTTTTTGATTTTTCAAGGAACGTGGCAATCCTTTAGGAACTTTTTGAACCTCATCAGAAGACTTAGGTTTCTTAGAAAAGTCTTTCTCTCTATATTCCATATAACTCTTTGTTCGTCATTGTCTTTATGTGAATTATTATCATTTGATTTCATTGGTTGTAAGCTTCATTAGGTTCAGCCATTTTGATTTTAAACTTTACAATGAAATATGCAAGTTTGATGTAACTTTTAAGAAGCAAAAAAAATAAATTAATTTACCTGATAGCAAGATAGATTTTTTTACGTGTAGAAAATGACAAATCAAGTAACTATCAATAAATGAATGTAAAGTATAGATAGATAGATATATTATGTAACTGAAAATAAAATACACTATTATTTTGTGAACATGTAGAAATAATCAAGCCGTTTAGTTTGAATTTTCAAACTAAAAAGAAAATATAGAAGGTTACTTTTAGCTACGTTTAATAAAATTTGTAAAGTAAATTGAATTTGTTATTTATTTTAATTATTAATAAGGTTTTAGCTTTTATTGGCATTCAATAACAAAAATATATGTTATATAAAAAAAGGAATGGAATTATTTTTAAACATTAAAATTACAATGGAACTAATTTTGTAAGTGGATTTTATAGTTGCAAATAGTCTTTTTAAATATATTTCATTAAATATACAATTTGCATTAAAAAAAAATATATATATAGTATATTTTATGAGAAAAACATCACTTGCTCATCGTTCCGTCTTCACGAATAGTATAAATTCCTAAAGTGTCAAGGTTGAATAGTGTATTCATACGGCCTGAACATTAGATAGACAGGGTTTTAATATTTAATGAGTCGAGTATCGATCGGCAGCCCACACCTGCCCGCCGCTTTGCCTTTCAAAACCCACATGTCTTTCAAACTGGGACAGTCATTGGATGAACATTAACATTTGTTTACGTTTTGTATCCAGGTAATATTACCGTAGCTACGTGTCCGTATAAAAGCCAAACGTTATATTTTTTATAAACATTGTCTTATTAGAAAAAAGTATAATATGCGTTGAACGCTTGTTTAAAAAAAGTTGATCACAAAAGTGTGTCTTACTCTCGTTTAGAGTTACACAATTTAAACATATTCTAACGCTTGTCTAACCTTACAATTCTTATTATTTTTTTATTTTTTTTATGTTTTACAGGTTTGCGCTTGGCCTCGATCTCACCTGATGGTAAGTGTAGATGAGGCCGACGATGAATCGCGCTTACCCTCCAGGTGCCTGTTCCCTCTCCTCTTGAATACTCCCAAGTTATAGGAGGATGGGAAGAAAGACGCCGGAAGTGTTTTATGTTTGTGATTTACTATGTTTCTCTTTTTTGATTTCGAGATTACGTGGGGATAATTAATTTGGGAAACGTAGATGAATAAAACAATGTTGGAGATTCACAAGTAAATGTACTATATGACATTTGACAATGTATATGTAATGTCACGCTCTTTGACGTAGTATATGAAAGTTATATATTACTTATGTTAACAATTACATTGTTTCTTTTCACTCAAAACATCGGAATGATAATAAGCCATTTTTATTTCAAATAAAAAAATATTCGTGATGAAGCGATGATGCCTCAGTTAGTAGTGTGTTCGGACACACCGTCGAAGGACGTAGATTCGAATCTAAGCAACTGAATCGGAGCTTTCGGTGAAGGAAAACATCGTGATGAAACCATAGCATGGCGGTAGGGCTTTTTCTAAGTCCGTCTGGCTAGTTACCACTCTCAAGTTGAAAATCTGTCGCCGAGCACCTGTTGGTGTGTTCCGACAGCTGCACTTGAGAGCCACTCTCCCTCTAGGTTAAGCGTGACTTACCATCTTAGACCACATCATCATTTAATATCAGATGAGATTGTGGTCAAAACGCTTACCTATAAAGAATTAAATAAATAAAATAAAAACTGAACAAAAGTATTGTCCATAAATTCAAATGTAAATATCTCTATGTAATGGAACATATTTGAATGATATGATTGAATTGATTGAATGAATGCTAATCAGAGTTGCTTGTATAAAAAACTTAAATCAGATGTTTAACTAGCAACCCCTTGGATATGTTTTGTAATAAGTTATTCTAATATATTAACTAAAACTGTTTACAATTTTAGCCACTGTTTGGTAAAGCTCGTGTTAAATGCGTATTTCTTTTTGATTTTCCTATTAAGACCTAAGTATTTGTCTATACATAAAGATTGAAGTATTAGACAAGTATTATATTATAGAGTAAAAAGATTGATGTCACTCCTGAGTAAAATTACGCTACTTATTGACAATATACGTTCAAACAAACACAAATCGGAAGATGAATGAGATATCATATAAGTTTTCTGTTATGTAAAAAAAAAATAGTACCGATTTGTTCATACTCGTTTGCGTATCAGAGACAGTAAACAGTAAATACGGGAACGCAACAAGTTTGCGTGTGAAACAACAGCCTATGAAGTAACGGAAATTAATATAACAAAAACTTATAAAACACTTTTCAACATATTTCATACTCTGATAATCTTTGTCCAAATTTTCACCGTCTTTTTTTTATACTTGTTTATAGGCTTCCACGTTTGACCCGCAATCTCATCTGATGTTAAGTACAATGTCAGATGTGGTAAAGATGGTAACTTTATGCGTTCAGATACTGCGACGATCGATTTGAGTTCGAATTTATGCACAATTTAAAAACCAGTTTTTTTAGGCTTGGCATGTTATCATACTGAATGATATTGTCTTTTACCTGCGATTGGTTTCAAAGGCGAAACTTATAGTGTATAGAAAAAAATCTGTGACAAATTCAAATTGTTTCATAAACATACTTATTATACCTTGGTGGTGCAGTTTTGTAGAATACAGTTTTTTAAGTCAATTTTCTTTTTAATCTTGTGATAATAAAACTTTTGCATATTATTTTATTTAAAAAAAGCAAGAATCGTTGGTACGCAGACATTGTACAAGTACCGGAAGGCTGCCAATTTGGGACTATAGGTATGGTTTTTTATAAGAGAAATCCAAAAAGACATAAAAAATTGTTTTTTTTTTTAAATAATAATATAGATCTTGACAGTGCCACCTATCAGGCCCAGCTATAATTAAGAATAATCCAGGTAACTCCATATTCACAAAAAAAAATCGTCGGAATTATTGAATCTGTTTAAAAGGAGAATTAATTAGGAACGCACATACAATGGCATTATATACAGAAAGGTTATACGTAATAGTAAGTAGTGGCTTTATTTTTATAGATAGATAGACTTAAGATTCAGTTTTTAATGGTATTGCGCTTCACAACGCTCTCATCTGGTAGCGGAAAAAGCGACAAGCGGCCAGCTATTACGGTATAACCATGTGCTGAAAGAAAACGTGAAAGCTTGCAGTATAAATCTGACTGTATGGAAAACGGTCAGAGCGGAGAAAATTTTCAAATAGAAATTTTTTCTCATTTGACAGTACAAGAAAAGCGGATGTTGATATTGAGCGTAAAGAATTGAAAGCCAAACAACCTACGGCTATACAATACGATTATAGTAACGGTGTGTTGACTGGCCCCGAATGTGATTGCACGTTTACCGCGAAAGTGGGATATGCTAGCCATTTAAATGCACACGAAAGGGCAGAGCAGTAGACTGTTGGGATTTAGTCTTTTAGCGATCGCTGTAATCGATAACGGTTAGGAGCAGACGATGATGATAATGATGAATGGTGTTGATAAGAATGCAGAAAAAAATCTTCGATTCATATGAAATAAATAATAAGAGACAACATAATACATACATGAAAAAAGCAATACTTATCATGTTTCGATTTAAGTTTACTGTAAAATTGTATTAAGTTACTTCGTATATATAACAATTAATCAAACAAACAGAAACAATCACTTAAGTGTGGAAAGTTACGCCATAATTATAATAAAAGTGACCAATCGTTTTAGTTTCGGTAAAAATACAAGGTAATAACGAGGTGCGGCGTCACACTAGAATAGAAAGGCTTTCATGGAAATAAATATTCATGACCACGCAACACGGACCAAGCCTGAATGCCAAGCCTTTATCAGCACGCCAATGGAATTATTTCGCGCGTAGTAATCTCAACAAACAACCCGACGGCACGCTTACAGATTTACTGTCATCATATATCTCTCTATATAAATAAAAATAAATTGCCAAATGCATGTAAGTGAAGCTTCAGAACAGCTTCAACGGTTTCACTAATTCTTTTTCTGTTTGAAAAAATTGTAATTATACAATATCGGTTATAAAATCTCTATATAAAAAAGATCGTGAGACAGAATACGTTAGGGAGGTCTTTAAAAATATTGACAGATTGACAATCAGTTCAGTTTGTTCTGTTGCCATTTTATTTCATTATATATTTGAACTCTATAGGGAACATTACGGTTCTTTTTTATTTTTTACCTCGCGCTAAACCGGGACGGACAGCTATAAGTATATAAGATATATAATTATAGATGAAGTGAAACCGTTCGAAAATTATAATTGTGAATATTTTAAAATAATCCCTCGTCGATTAGCGCTGATTACGTTTAATAAAAACTTTAACAAAATCACTTTCTATCGTTGCTAGGACAAATATATAAAATAGTAAATTGTTGATTTCAAGGCGCACAATCTGTAACGAATTCCTTCATACCAACACCTAACCTTACGTCGATTATTCCGATCATTAAATTTGTAGACGTTGTTCAAACATTTTTTAAAGGGTTAATTCATAACCGAGAAAGGTTTTTTTGTATTTATTTATAGTATAACTCAATTTGTTCAGTCTAACTATATACTATAACATTATATCAACATACCAGCGTCATATGTGTTTAAGCAAGTTAGATAAATTTTTTAGCCCTTTGTTATTAACATTTTATTAAAATTATAGAAGTCACGTAAGAATCTTTATACAAATTTGTTTTCGGAATGCCTAATTTTAAATCTGTGATATCTTATAGGGTATTCATTAAAATTATATGTACATTAGACACTCAACGTAACTAAAGTATTAAAACATTATATTATTCAAATTAGTGCAAGTGCAAGCGGTTATTTTTTTTTAATACGCGTAAGACAAAACTGATTATTCTTAAGAGATAAATATATATCATTGTGGACATTTCTATAGGCACCTTCAAGAAATAAACTACGGTAGCACATTATTTGTATGTGTACTATAAACTTTTAAAATCAATAATACTTTATTCAGTTTAGGCCCTGAGAAGGCGCTTATGAACGTCAAAGTTACCACCGGTTCGGAAAACAGCCCAGTCATCGAGAAGAACCGGCAAGAAACTCGATCTGGTTTATCTTTTCATTAAACATATAACTCATATTTTTAAAACATAGTTATAAACGTAGATACAAATAATAACATTCGGTTTTAGTGGATGCACAGACATAGCGTCATTTCCAGACGTTACAATCGTTCACAGGCGATTTTAGCCGGCGTTTTCAATATATGTAACAGTCCAAACACTGCATGTTACGATTTCATTAGAATGCAAACATAATATACGCAGTATACATATACACCATTTGGAGAAAATTCGCTAAACGATAGTGTAAAATTTTGCGCTATTTAGAAAAACTAAGCGAAACAAATAGACGCAAAAAATGATTTCATCAGCGTCAGACTGTTAGAGACTCACTGCATGGCCATAGGCCTCTTCCCGACGGAAGGTACGGGCATAATCACCACGCCAGCCCACGACGTATTGGCGATTTTAAGCTCTGAGAAATCCGCAGTTCTATATTTTCCCATATATGGTGGTACCACAAGAAGCATTTCTCAGTTTCAGGTTTCCTCACGATGTTTTCCTTCACCGTCAGCCGATAGTGTTTCCAATTTAAATTAGAAAATGTACGCGAATTCCCGAAAAATTCGTTGGTACATACCTCGGTTCGAACCTGCGGACATCGGGTCGATATTCCACTAGTCAAAGCGCTAGACCTACACGACTTAGTTGTTTAATATACTCGTAGATATATGTAAATTATATGATATAATAAGCGAAGCAATTGGTTAGAAAGCGAGTTACGAAGCAATAGTGCGGTCGAGCCGTGTGGTGCTGTGCGCATTGTAGGGGACCTAGAACGGGATAAATTACGCGAGTTACCAGTGGGGAATAACTCATTTAATATGAAGTAAAAGTTATACGTGAACCATATTAACCTAGTTAAAGAACAAACAGGTGCACCAGCAATGCGATATGAACGAGTACAAAATACTCGCGTGTTACTGGTATTGACCATTGTGGAGTATATGCAGGTGCTTTTTTATTATTATTTGCAATTCTGTTAAAAATTAACATTTTGTTTCTGTTTATGAAATTTTTATTTGTAATATTTTTCGCGTAACGTACTTTTGATTTATTTTTCATATTATGTCTTACACATTTTCAAATTACAGTTGAAATTTAGGAGCGATAAAATTTTAACTATGCATGAAAATCATTGACAACGCTTTAATCTGACGTTAATTGAATTACCGAAAGTGGTAAATCAATAGTCATGAATACTTTATTCAATTTAGGCCCTGAGAAGGCGCTTATGAACGTCAAAATTACCACCGGTTCGGAAAACAACCCAGTCATCAAGAAGAACCGGCAAGACACTCGATCGGGTTTATCTTTTTAACATATATAGATGTATATTTAAAATAAATTACACGTTACAATCGTTATTAGTGGATACACAGAGAGGAGTCAATTCCAGAGATATTGATCAACTCTATAATAGCCTGGCAAATCGTTGACATACTTTGTGACTTTGTTATAAAACCTAACACTATTATTACCTAAGAGTACCTAAGGTAACATGTTAAAATTAGATGGACTGACTCTCTAGTTCAGAGGCGAGAAGACGCTTTGCAATGGATTTGCAACTTATGGATAGTAGCTAGTTAGGCAAGCGTTGGAAAAGGCCCTACCATTATATCATTAGTTTCAACACTATGTTTTCGATCCACGGCTAGTAAGCTGATTCTGTTTTTCCCGTTTAATCATACCAATACGCTATGTTTGAAGAACTCTTTGGTATATAAAAAAGTTTGAACTAACAGACATCAGATCGATATTTCTTCTACAATGACTAATTTATATACTTAAACGAAATATATATTGTTTCCGTTCGTTTTTGTAGTCATGTTTATACTTACTACTTGAAGCTGATAACGATTATTTTTTAATTATATTGATTTAAGTTGCTACACGTCAGTTCTATATGATTAAAAATGGATTTCAAAAATAGACAACATTCAACCAAAGAGATTAAAAACTTAATTACTTTAAGCATTCAACTTTGTGTTATTGCTTTTAAAGAAATTGAATGGGTACTTTCATATCTACTTATATTAATGAAATTGGATTGTTCGTTGTTTTTCCGAAGTAAGTTCGAAAACAGCTAAATCGATTTTAACAAAACTTATATTGGATAATAGAGAACTTTGCAGAATTATTATTGTCCACGCTATATTTTATTACATTTTTCTATAGTAAATAAGCAGTAATTTTACCATTTAACAGAGGTAAGAGAAAATCGAAACAATATTGAAGATTACAAGGTTCTTCTGCTTAATTTTCTATGGCTCCGGCACGGTTTGTGCATTAGCCAGCGTCAAGTAACAAGATTTTGCCAAGTAAGTGTTTTATGATAATTTAATATTCTAACAAAATAGTGGCTCCCTTGTTAGAACTTTCCATGGAGTTTTGGTGGCATCTCAGAATGCATGTTCCATGGTATTATTTCCCATCCACTTCACTTGTGTACGAGATAATAACCGAACGATATTACGTAAAACACCACCGATATTACAAAATATAGAGTCCAATAACACAAGATTATGAATAAAATATAAAAACCAATACATGACAGTCTAAGATCCCGCCAAAAAAAGAAAACGATTAAAAGGTTATAGGTGTGTTAAATCTTTTTCACGAAAACCAAACCACAGACGCCAGTTATTATTTACAGTTTAGTATTTTTCTACATTGTATATAAGTACTAAGTTAGATGATGTTGAATATAATTTCCACCGTGTCAGAATATAGGTTTGAAATGTATTCGTTGATGTATAATAATAATAGTATTTATTTATGATATCAGTAATGTGTGAAACTTAACACGCACTGCGGATTTTTTACAGCGCGATTTTTTAATAACTCATATTTACAAATGTTAAAACGTACACATAATTATCGAAGTGTTGTAAAGATTCCACGAAATATTTTTTATGCAAAAAAGGTATTAAAATCTAAATGAATCATAAAATCTCTGAAAACTCTTAATTATACCTTAACAAATCGATTAATCTAATATTGAAATAATCGTTATTCGTTAACAATTGGTATTCGTCGCAAAAATAATATTATCTAATGTTTAATAATGCAAATAAGTTTTACTATATCTACAAATTTCTTAATGGACATTTAAATTAGTTTTGAACAATATTTAATATATATCAATGAGTAATAATCGATGGTGTAATCGTTTCTAATACTTTTAATCTGTTTTTATATATAAATGTGTAACTCGAGGTAGATGCTTACCTGGCGTGTTCTTAGCGTTCTCCCGTGCCATGTCGTCCGTGGTGGGCAGCGCTAGCAGAGTGCGACCGGCGCCGCGGTAGTTCCCGGGCGTTCGGCCGCTAGCGTCCCGCGCTCCCCGCGACGCCCCTGCACCCTCGAGCAGCGCCGCCGCCGCCGCTTCATCGCGACACACCGCCACATAGTGCAGCGCTGTTCGTCCATCCTGCATACATTTTTTCAACTCTAGAGAACCGTCACTACCAAAAAACAGCCCGTAATACTCGTAATTGCCTATTTCGCAAATGCAAAGCAATAGCAGAAATAGTTCTTGTCAGTTTTCACGGCGAAGAATTCAGATTTGCGGAGTGACAGGAATCTGTATCTGACTGAATTACGACCACCATACATATGGATATATACCCATCACTATGATATTCTAGCAGGTTGATATTCTAGCAGGTTGTCGCGTTTCAAGATCAGATCCAGCAATCGAGCCGTGTGCAGGCTGGCATGAAACAGCGACAATTACCGATAGACTTGTTTGTGGCGCGCATTATTTTTTTATTACACTTAGTTTACCCCTAGGTACAGTGCCATCACTCTGTCTTGTTACAATAACATTTAAAAAAAAATAACTGTACTGTACTGTAACAGTAAGAGTGATGAGCGCTCAGAACGACAGAAAGACAGACTTTTTTTTTCTAACTTTCCTACGCTTGGTGATACCTTATGGTGTCTTCACAACTTCACCGGAATACTAAGGGGAGTGCTTAAGGCATTCACCCGATTGAGAAACGAGCACAAGGGCCAGTGGGACCTCAACTTGCGCTGTTGCTGTATATTGCAACAAACGCGCATCGATCTAAACCAGAAAAAGAGAGCCTCTTCTATCGTTGTATTTAAATAGATTATGCCGAATACATGAATCTGAATTTGTTGTACAAATTCGAGAAACATTTGTGTTAACATTGAGTTTTTGCGAAATACCTGAGACGGAAACCGGTAGAATTGTATTTTCTATTCTTTTTTTTAGTATTTGCCCCACAATAATTTGACTCCAGTTAAAATAAAAAGCAGGACACAATCCTCTAATTTACTAGATACAGTTATTAAAGCTGAAATAAAATGCTGACCGGAATACTACATATATATTAGACGTTGTGTTGCCCTGATAATAAAAAATATATACTTATGTGCATGAAATGTTTAAAGGTAACTAATGTATTCAATTTGATAAGGATTAATATTGTCTCAGTCTAAATAGCCATCCAATTACCTCATTGTATGTGACCATGTTTTTAGAAGATAGATGGGTATAGTAAGCTATCTTTGAAAGATAGGTATATGCCATCGCAGACTTTTTTGTAGATCTATAAAAGAGGAATATCTTACTATTTTGTTATATCTCAAAAGAATTGGCAGCGTTTTCGATGAACGCTCCCAAGCGGCTTGACTTTTTTCAACACTTCCAACAATTATCGTTATACTTCAACCAATTTACACGAAACCTTGTCAAATTATATACCTAAACCTTTCTCATGTATTACTCAATCTATTGGTGTTACCGCACTACAATCCATTCAGTAGTTTTCGAGCTTATCGCAAACATACAGACGGACAGACGCGGCGGACGACTTTTTTTAATAATATGTAGTGATACAGATCAGAATCCGGTCTCCGTAATCAACTGTTATGTTGCGGCTGTTGATCACAGCCCTTACAACCGTGATTGGTTGTAAGGGAACATACCCATACTACGTGACTCGTTCAGGGCGAAGGGACGCGTTCAAAGTACCATGCTTGGTCATAGGGAGGAGGGTGTAAACCGTATTTATTAATTACTACAAGAAAACTAGGGTCTCCTCATATACTCCGAATGGTGACAAAGAGGAGGAAAGGGGCTAAAAATTGACAAACATGGGCCACGTAATATGGGTACGTTTCATCCGTCCGTGTAACAGCTAGGACAGTTCAATATAATAAAAACTCACCGAGTCCTTTTGATGTACGAGTTGCGGGTAGTTCTTTACGAGGTATTTCACGATATCCATAAAGTCATAGAAAACTGCTTTGTGCAGCAAACCGACACCGGCCTCATCGCGGCACGTGACATACTTGCGACGGTTGTATTCATTCTCGAGAAGTTCCTACATATTAAAAAAAAAGTAGTGGTCGAAATATGACTGTTATATCGCCTCAAATCAAAAGAAAGCACGAGCGTCTTTGAATTCATTCAGAACAAAGCAAGTTTTCCTCTTCTGTTTCAAAATTTTGTATTAATAACACTGAAGCTCGTCATTTAGCTCATCGTAAGAAATAACATAAAAAAGGTCCTTGAAACAACCAAACTTTTATCCTTATCGCGCCATCAAAAATGAATTTAATCGGCAAACGGTTTAAACTAAGTTAAGAGTATTTCGTAGAATTTGACTACGTTTTTCGTAGTCGCTTACGTAGCCATTTGCGTACTACGTTGCGCCGTTTATTGCAGCATAAATATGTTGTCATCATAAAACAGAAACAATTTTATAAATTTCTAACATTTAAAACCACCCCGGAATGAAATCGAATAATAATGTAATAATAACTTTTGAATAACATCTAAAATGGGCCGAATTACTTCCACAAAAATTGCAAATATCTATTTATTATTAGCTTAGACTCGGCAACTTCGTCTGCGTTGTTTAAATTCTTAGGAAAATAAAATAAAATAAGTTACGAGAAAATATATACCAAAATTTATTGTAAACAATGTCATCTATTTATTTCCTCTCTCCTGCGCATACACACTACACCGTTTACCCCGATTCACAAAACTCTGTAACTATACGTGCTTATAAATATCGTAGTTTCTTAATATTTTAGTATCTATAAAGTGTATGAGTATAAATGAAGATATGGGATATTTTTCCTGACAAGGACTAAGAGTGTAGGAAATAACAGTAAAATAAATTGACCGAAATCGAATTAGAATTGTTTGGCGTGATACGCTACATTTTATTTATACTAACTGTTCAACTTCGATTATCATTGATTCATTAGTTTTTTTTCGATATTTTTTAAGCTTTAATATTAAGGAAAAATAGAAAACTTATTCCAAAATTATTTGATAACACTGCAGCACGTCAATGTCTACAAAACACAAAAAAAAGATAATCGGTTAAGAAACAGATAAGGAAGATGTAGTTAACTGTTTTCTCTCTGCATATATATATACAGATAGCTTTTTGAGGCTACAAAGAACAACATTTTTTTTTCACAGATAACGAATGTCACAGTCCATCGAATAATATACGAATATAGTTACATCTAGTCTGTAGTTATTAAATCGATTGTCGAGAATAAATGCTCTGTAAAAGAAGTGAAACAACGAATTGTAAAATATTGAATGCATGATCGGCTAACTTTATCTTGATGATAATGACTACCTCACCCTCACCATGAGTACCTGGAGCTGGAGCAGAGAACCACGCTCGACGGCCGAATGTAACGCATCGCATTTGGCCACAAGGGTGGAAATATGTTGCGAGAGAGATAAAGACTCGGCCTCAGCCAGCAGCCGGCGGCCTTGTCCTGCAAGTACTGCTCGCTCCAGCGTGCTGTCCGTACCACCTCTAGCCAACTGACGAAGCTGTGCCGCTGAGACCACACCTATTACTAAATCAATTAAATAAAATTTTACCTTCATTAATTTTAGTTAAAACAAGGCAATGTGCCAACTCTATTGTCTGTGAACGTTTGAAAGACAATTGAGCTTCGGTTTCAACTGTTTTTAACGAAATACGGCGTAGAAATGTTTCGTGGCTACGTGTCGTAGACATCAACTACGACGTACTGATTTAGTGATTAGCTGATACAGCATGCTTCAATTAACTATTACCTACTTATAGTATTAGTTGAATTCGCTCGTAATTTTTAGTGTTTAGTTAATTTTAAGGATTGGTTATAGATGTGACTAATGATCCACATAGTTTTAAAGCTATACTTCTTTTGTCGCGTTAGGGAAAAACGATGAGAGTAAATTTTACGATGCGCGCGCACACCGTCACGAAAAACCGACACCCTGAAGTTAGCTATAGTCAACATTTTATTCAAAAAAAGTATGTATGTATTAAATACCTTTTTTCTACTGTTACTGTCGTTTTTTCTACAAACGTAGAATGAAGGCGAAAGATAAAATTTTGAAAAGATTTTATCTTGTTACGCCAAAGAAGTATAACTTCTAACACGTGTACATAAGTACACACTACTTTTTTTTCAATAGAAATGATATGTTTATTGTTACTGAAAGTAGAATAAATTGTAAATTAATTACCAACACAGAATATTGAGTTATTATGTTAGCTGTATGTCGTATGATAATTAAACTATATCTAGATGTTATTATTTCGCTTTACAAGGTGCATTTTTTTTTAATCTATGTAAATAGAAATCAATTGCTGAATGTACGTAAGCGCATCACTTTAGAATGGCTGCGCCTATTTAGCTGATTATTTTTGTGTTGTTTTGATTAATGTTAGGATGAGATTTGCTTGAAAAATCGTAATGAAAAGTAAAAGTTTTTGTTAAAAATATCTCCATATAAAAAGTGGGTGCGTGAGTGACACAGAAGATAGTTGTGACGTATTCGAAAATATTGACAGATTGACGTTCAGCAGTTTTCAGTTGCCATTTTATTTTATCGTACTGTAAAGGGAAAATTTAGTTAGTACACCCGCACGAACCCGGGGCGGGTAGTTATTAACTCATAATATAGAATCAATGTCTTATTTAATGACACAGTTGACATGCATGCCATAGTTCATTAGAATTCTTTCTGATCTTTGTTATATCTGTACTTTAATAACGTACTAACTGATACTTGTGACTTTTTTGTCTCTTTTCTTAAAAAATATATATTATATACAGTGAAAATGATATTCTTTGCTTACAAAATTTCATTATTCATTTGCAGTGGTTACAAAAATTTGTTTCGTAGATATTTGTTAAAAAAGTTGTTCTGAATAGAGAAATAAATAGTTAAAATTGTTTTTTGTTACTATTTGTGCGTTATATACTATCATATACATGTAGTAAAAAGTTGTTATTTTGATATTACTAACAGGCGCTTCAATATTATTTAATAGACATTAAATCTGATTATAAAATATTATAATAAATTTTAATTTCAATCTACGCTACGAATGTGTTTTTCATGGGCAAACGAGAATAATATTCGTTTTATTAAAGCATAATTCAACACATATTAAGTATATTTAGATACCTGAATCTTTCCACTTTTTTTTCTTAGTAGACAGCTGGTAGTAAGTACCTACTTGAGTTCAAAAATCATGACTGCAAAAAGCATTCTAGTGCGCAAGTTTTTTATAGAGAAAAAGATAAAATAAATCACGAATAATTTTTTATGTAGTAAAAATTAGATATACTTGGTAAAGAGATATTATACAATTTTAAACATCCTGTTAATTCATTGCATTGAGTGTTGTGATATGAGAGAAAGATTTATGTTTTAACAGCTCAGCCAGACGACATTACGATACCATCTGTTGACCTTACACATTACTGGAACTAGCATACAAATGCTGTAGGATAAAGTCACAACCACGAAAACCGAATTGCTGCTGGGCCCTTCAATAATACAATTCGGAGTCGTGACCAACCCTAGTGGAAACTGTGATACACAGCACACTTTAATATACGTAGTTGCATCAAAATTCACTTACCTTATAGTGTCGCGTAAGCGTTCTTGTTGTTTCCAGTGGATTGTGTGTAGTAAATATGTATAGTTTAATTGTATGTATGAATGAGTGTACAATTGGAAACTTACAAAGCTGGAACTGTATTCACCCTTTTTATTCACAAACACTCAACTCAACAAAGTTATTATAGTCCTTTTAATAGAGTAAAAATACAATTATAAATTCAAAATATCAAATTAATTATTACGCGTTAGACGTCGTAACGCAGCAAAACCAAAAAGTGAACAATAATGTCGCATACGATGTGACCTAGCGCAGGGACCCTTTTTTTTTATAATATTTTTTGCGCCACTCGTAACATTGCAGGTCAACATTCCTTAACAAACCCCCGTCCCGGACATAAGGATTATGTACGCTAATAAATTGGCAAACGGGCTAATGTAGCAATTGCTCGGTGCACAACCGAATCACCAACCATAACTTCGGCCACTCTAGGAACTCCATCCGATCCAAAAATCAATTTTATAACACGCCCTCGACGCCAATGCAACGGCAACAAATTAGGGTCTTTGATTAAAACAAGATCCCCCACCTTGGGAGGGTTCGTTTTGTCCGTCCATTTAACGCGCTGTTGCAAAGTATGTAGATACTCAAGAGACCAACGGTGCCAAAAACTTTGAGTCATCTGTTGTAATAGTTGAAACCGAGTCAAACGTGATAACTTCACGTCCCATAAGGGGTACTCGGGCAGAGCGTTAAG
Organism: Antheraea assamensis; assembly: GCA_035772565.1. Taxonomy (NCBI): domain Eukaryota; kingdom Metazoa; phylum Arthropoda; class Insecta; order Lepidoptera; family Saturniidae; genus Antheraea; species Antheraea assamensis. Next base: position 390,352 of record JAQQSE010000060.1, read on the forward strand.
TGGTTGACCTATTAAGAAATGTCCTGGAGTTAAGACTTCCAAGTCATTTGGATCGGATGAGAGTGGACAAAGAGGACGGGAATTTAGGACGGCTTCAATTTTACAAAAAACACTAGCCAGCTCCTCAAAGGTCAATATGGATTCACCGATAACGCGACGGAGATGCGTTTTTGCAATCTTAACAACTGCTTCAAATATTCCACCCCAATGAGGACAAACTGGAGGATCAAATTTCCAAGTTATCCCCATCTTCGACAAAGTGTGGTTTATAGCAATTTTATTATTTGTTAAGAATTGAACAATTTCCTTTAGATAACGATCTGCTCCTTTATAATTTGTTCCGCAATCAGATCGAATCAGCGAAGGTAGACCACGACGGGAAACAAATCTACCTAGCGCTGCCACAAATGCTTCTGTGCTGAGGGCACTTACGATTTCCAAATGGACCGCTTTGGTGGAGAGGCAAACAAATACACACAAATATGCTTTGAGTGATTTCGCATTACGTAAGTGCGATGACTTAACAGCAAATGGACCAGCAAAATCCGTTCCTACTCCTGCAAATGGTCGAGTTTCCGTGACGCGGTCTGATGGTAAATCTCCCATAATAGGCTGAACTGGTTTAGCTTTCAATCTGTAACATTGCATACATCTAAATAAAATGCTCCGAATAACGCGTCTAGCTGACAAAATCCAGAATTCACGGTTCAATATGGCCAAAAGAGCGTTGAGGCCTGCATGAGCATTCTGAATGTGACGTTGGGTCACCAATAAATTAACAAAAGTTCCTCCTTTAGGAAGCAGCAATGGGTGACGAGCTTCACAAGGAAGATTGGAGTTCTTAAGCCGTCCTCCGACCCTTAGTAGACCTGCTTCATCCAAAAATGGGCTTAATCGGACGACGGAACCTTTCAAATTTAAGCCTCGTTTCAAAATATCAATGGTATCTGCAAAATGCTCTCTTTGTACTGCACGAATCCAAAACATTTGTGCCTCTTGCCGTTGACTAGATGACAAACCTGTATCCAATATTTTATTCTGGGGATTCCTACAATTATATATGAATCGCCTGATCCAAGCAGTAACTCCAATCAACTTATCAAATGAGCTATATTTGTTAACAAGAGTGTCCAAATTATAAGTAATAGGATTCTCCATACCTCCAATACGCAAACCTGGTAAAACCTGAGGAGAAGAAAACTTATTTTGAGGCCACGATAACTCAGGCTGCGTCAGCCATTGTGGATTCCACCAAAGAGAGTTATTTATGAGAGAAGAAGCCAAGCAGCCACGTGAAGCGCAGTCTGCAGGATTCAACTCTCCTGGGACATGTCTCCAAATTAAAGGGGTTTCAGAGTTCTGAATTTGTGAAACTCGATTCGCGACAAAGACCTCCAAATTGTGTATAGACGCTCGAAGCCAACAAAGAACAATTTCGCTATCAGACCATGCATAAACGCCAGATATCTCAATGACGGTACCCAAATCAGAGCTAATATGATTCAGAAGGCGTACAAGAAGAGCCGCTCCTGACAATTCTAATTTTGGAATGGTCAATCGAGACCTAATAGGGGCTACTTTACTCTTTGCCATAACCAAATGTACCTTTATCTGTCCAGATGTGCTGACAGTCCGCAAAAACACCGCAGCCGCATACCCCCGTTCAGAAGCATCGCAAAATCCGTGAAGAGTTACTCGGCACTTTCCTGTTGGAAGAAAACATCGCGCCATGGCAATTTCATTGATTTCTGGAAGGGAAGACACAATAGATGACCACTCTCGTAACAAATCTCCCTGCAAAGGTTCATCCCAGGTGACTTTTGCTATCCAAAGTTTCTGCAAGAAGCATTTAGCCAAAAAGATAACAGGAGTTATCCATCCATTTGGATCGAAGGTTCGGGCAACAGTAGACAAAACCAGACGCTTAGTCCAAGTCTTAGGGCAGTCCAACTTCACTCGATAAGTAAAAACATCCTGAACCGGTTGGTACTGTATACCAAGAACTGCAACCAAATTTGGAGTATCCGGGTTTTCAAAAAGATGAGGATCCTGTTGATGTGCCTCTGGAAGGTCGCTTAATAAGTCAGGACAATTCGATAACCATTTTCTCAATTCGTAGCCACCGGACTTAAGTATCGCAATCAATTCATCCCTCAAAATCCGTGCATTCTCAATACTGGAATCTCCGGTGCAAATATCGTCAACAAAGACAGAGTTTTCTAAAATATTGGCTGCACGAGGATACTTTAATCGCTCACGTTGCGCTAACTCTAACAAAGTTCGTATAGCAATGTATGGGCTAGATCTTAACCCATATGTAGTCGTGTTCAGTTCGTACACCTTGATTGGTTCACATGGTTGCTCGCGCCACAAGACCAATTGATACCGCCGATCGTCCCTATGAACAATAGTTTGCCTGAACATCATTCGTATGTCGGCCACAAATACAACTTGATGGCGGCGAAAATGCGTGAGGATATCCGATATATCACGATGAAGTTTAGGCCCCGAGTGTAAACACTGGTTCAGTGAGACTCCATTCGATGAGGGCGCTGAGCCATCAAAAACCACCCGAATTTTACCGCCGGGGTTCTTCAAAACGGCGTGGTGGGGCAAGAAGTAGTGTTCGTGGGAACGCCAATCAAAATCGGATATGGACATGTGTCCCAAGTCCTCGTATTCACGCATAAATTCAATATATTTATCTCTAAATGACGAATCCCTTCGCATGCGCCGCTCCATAGACAAAAGTCTTCTTTCCGCTAGGGATCGTGACTGACCGAGAAGGGGTCGTGACGCTAGAAAAGGCAATCTAGTAACAAATCGACCATCAACACGGCGACCAATGTTGTTTTGGTAGAATAATTCACATTCTTGGGCAAGTGGGTCAACTCTAACTGCTTGAGGAGGCTCTTCCACCTCCCAGAAGCGCTGGACTGCATCATTCAGAGATATCCCTACTTCAAAGGAGTGATCTTCGACAACCTGCGATAAAACGGGACCAAAAAAACTAAATCCAAATATTGTTGGTGCGGCTACTAAACCATTCGGCTGCAAAATCTGAAGATGTCCGGTTAAAATCAAGCCCAACACATCTGCACCTAACAAAAGATCTACCGTTCCGGGAACAGACCATTTGGGGTCTGCGAGAGCCAAACGCGAAGTCAATTTAACAACAGTTTCCGGTATGGTAATTTGTGGATGTCTGCCTAATATGTCATCCAAAATTATTGCTCTCGCCACAATGCGTGGTTCACCTTTTAAGGGTGAAAACTTAATTTCAACCTTTCCTTTCAAAGCCGTGGCTTGAACTCCACCTATACCATATATCGGGCCACGGTGAGGTCTCCAATGGAGGCCCAACTTTCCCACCAAATGAGAGGTGACAAGACAACCTTGAGATCCCGAATCTAAAAGGGCGCGAGCAATCGCAAATCTACCCTTCGGGCCCCACACCTTAACTGAAACTGTCGGCAGAAGAACGGTTTCAGGTGGGGTGGCTGTTGTGGGAGAGAGGGCAGTTGTTACCTAACACTGCCAATCAAAATAAGGCTGATGCTCAGCCTGAGGTGATGTGTGCTGGTCAGCGTGCTCTCTATAATTTGAACGATTACCTAATCGTTGAGGGCGGCGCTCTAGACGCGGCCATTCGGCCAGAGGTGGCGAACAACTTGATGGACGTCGAACTGCCAAATATCCTCTACCATCTTGATTCTTCGGTGAGTTAGTACCCCCGCCCCTGGGGCGGACTTCCTTACAATGATTCCTCTGGGGATCCGTAGTCTTCACTGAAGAACGACGGTGACTTACTGGGGACCGGCGGCAATCCGTATTGTACGGACCGGAGTTAGTCCCCCCGCCCATGCAGGGGGAATGCATGTTATTGTCCACACGATGAACACCATGCATATTCATGCATAATACAGGGTGGTGCTTACCCTGACAGTGAGGGCAGGGTCGGGATTCCCTACATTGTCTCTGAAAATGCTGTCCCAAGCAGGAGTAGCACCATTTCCGCGAATTAGCAATCCCTCGCCGATCTTTAACGTTTCTATCCAAGAACCGAGGACACATCTGGACTCGATGTCCAGTCTCACGGCAGAAACTACAACGTATTTCTCCCTCACAAGCAGCATGTCGAATAGGAGGGCGACGGGGTTCCACAGGAGGTCGTGTCTCTCTTCGCCGCTGTTCCTGCGGTCGCTCCGGAATTCGAGATGAATTCGCAACACCAGAGTTTTCAAGCAATCTGCACTCGTCCTCCAAAAAACTTAGTAAGCGTTCAAAAGGTGGTAAATAAGTGGCACCATCGCCACCACATATCTGTTCAAATCTAAGTTTGAGCTCTCGCGGGAGTAAGCTCAAGACTATGTGCAGAAGCAAGAACGACCACTGGTCTACAGGCAGGCCTAATCCTTTTAAAGAATTACATGAGGTTAACACAGGGTTCAAAATCTCAACTTGTAAGCGGTCAGTTCGGGTGACACGAGGTAAAGTTAAAAGTCTCATAACATGAGCATCTGCCAGGCGCCGGACGTTTTGATAACGCCGGGCGAGCAAATCCATGGCAGTGCGGTAGCTGTCATCAGTTATGTCTAAATGTGTTATCACATCCCTGGCCTCTCCGCTGAGAGAAGCCCGAAGGTAAGCCAACTTTTGACTGTCCGCCAAATCCTTCCGGGCATCTACTAGACTCATGAACATCGCAAGGAACCCAGGGTAATCCTCAATACTTCCATCAAATTTAGGCAAATCTAGAGTTGGAAGACGTCCTAACAACTCTGGATGCGTTGGAGGTCGCGTTGTCCCCTTCTCATTTCCACCAGCTTCCTTTCTCTCATTGAGGATACTACGCGCACCCTGTGTGATGGTGTCGACCAATTCGTAAAACTGACCGACATCCGCCTCCACCGTGGCAGTCAATTCCTTATCCGCCGACGAGTTTAAAAAGGACTCATAGGCAGCGTCTACTGCCGCCTGTCTTTTATCAATAGCCTTAAACCTCTCTAAGAGGGCCTCCTGTCTGTCAACTCTACCTACCAAGGCGGCAGCAGAAGTCGCCCATACGAGCTCTGTCCTAATCCGCTTGGTATGTGTTGATGGCATATTTCAATACAAATTCCAAAAATATAAAAAAAAATCAAAAATCAATAATATAGATAAAAGAATCAAATTATAACGTTAAAACTCAAATTCAATTATTTAACCACAAATCAAATTTAAAATACAAATCACACCAAGCCAACCCGGATTCAGAGCTTAGTGTAGAAATATATATATATTAAAAACAAATTCATTAACGTTAACAAACTAACATATTACAAACAAATACAATACAACACAAACAAAATTATATTTATGCGGAACCACTGGTTTAATAACAATATTTAAGCAAGTGAACGCAACCCTAAGTGGTTATTAGGCAACAAACAATACGCGAAATAACCACTTTTGCTACCCAAAATTGACGTGATTACGGAAAAAACCACGCTCTGCTACCAAAAAATTGTAGGATAAAGTCACAACCACGAAAACCGAATTGCTGCTGGGCCCTTCAATAATACAATTCGGAGTCGTGACCAACCCTAGTGGAAACTGTGATACACAGCACACTTTAATATACGTAGTTGCATCAAAATTCACTTACCTTATAGTGTCGCGTAAGCGTTCTTGTTGTTTCCAGTGGATTGTGTGTAGTAAATATGTATAGTTTAATTGTATGTATGAATGAGTGTACAATTGGAAACTTACAAAGCTGGAACTGTATTCACCCTTTTTATTCACAAACACTCAACTCAACAAAGTTATTATAGTCCTTTTAATAGAGTAAAAATACAATTATAAATTCAAAATATCAAATTAATTATTACGCGTTAGACGTCGTAACGCAGCAAAACCAAAAAGTGAACAATAATGTCGCATACGATGTGACCTAGCGCAGGGACCCTTTTTTTTTATAATATTTTTTGCGCCACTCGTAACATTGCAGGTCAACATTCCTTAACAAATGCTATTATTTAATTAATTCTTCTAAAGTCCACGTGGAATTGTTGTCGTTTTAATACCTTTCATTATTATAAGAACGCTTGTTGGCATGACTTGGTGTTTTTATTTGTACTTGAACTATGATTTTATGTTGCATAAATTGTATATTATATATTTACTAGCTAGCCCGGCGGACGTTGTCCTGCCCTGATAAATATATACTTATGTGCATGTAATGCTTAAGGTAACTAATGTATTTTATTTGATATTGTATCCGTCTAAATAGTCTTCCAATTACCTCATTATATGTGACCATTTTTGGAAGAGAGATGGGTATAATAAGCTATCCTAAAAACATAGGTATATGCCATTGTAGACATTTTTGTAGATCTATAAAAGAGGAATATTTCAGTATGCATTGTTTTGTTATATCTCAAAGGGATTAGGCAGCGTTTTCGATGAAAGCTCCCAGGCGGCTTGACTTTTTCCGATTCTTTCAATAATTATCATTATATTTCAACCAATTTACAAAAAAAAAACCTTGACAAATTATATACTTAAACCTTTCCCGTGAATTACTCTACATATTGGTTAAGACCGCATTACAATCCGTTCAGTAGTTTTTGAGTTTATTGCAAACATCCAGACAGACAGATAGACGCGGCGGACGTCTTTGTTTTATAATATGTAGTGATGTGAAACTCATTTTATATGATTTCATATTCGTTTATGTTGTTATAAAAATAAAAGAAAAATGCTTTTATTCCATTTAAGCATAAAGAAAGTATTTCGAAGCGTTGTTAAAACATTCCCAGATGTGGTTTATCTGTTCTTTTATTTAACTATCAAGTAATTGTTCACATTTATTTATTATTATTGTTTGTAGCATACGTACAGACAGAAGATCATTTTCAAATATCACCATTGTTTGCGTAATGCCCTACCGTATAAATAACCTTATGTTAAAACCATGTGCTTTGGGACCTTATTTTAAAATTTCACACTATTACCTAAAAACATTTATTTGTGTTACTCAGTCTATAATTCAGACAATAATTCTGGTGTATCACTGATTTTACTCATGAATATAAATATTAGAAAGAACAAGGCAAATATATGGGATTATATAATACAATATTAAGGAGAATAAAAGAGCTATTTAAAAAAATAGTGTCATCACTATAGTTAATATCTACTATAAATGAAAGAAAATCTGCTGACAAACATACGTGAAACTCATGAAAGATATGCTTAATAACCTTTTTGATATTTCTATTCCTATATAGAAAATATGTTAACAGAGTAAAGAATTGCACGACTCGTGTTAGCGGTGAAAAACACTTACATTCTCAAAATCCAGTATCAAAAAAATTTCGGTTCCCTTTTCACGGTCTACTTGAATATCATTATATTCCGGCTTAAAATATTTAAATGTCGTGAAAGTTTATCTACAGGGTATTTTATGTAGCATATTTATTTTGTGGTACGCAGTTTGATAATAATCTCATTATTACAAAGCGATAAGAACAATTTGGTAGGAAACGGTGCGACGTTAAACCCAGATAATTTTATAGTGTCTCGTAAAGGTGACAGCATTTTGTTTTATCAAACATAGTACACTTTAAACTCAGCTGTAGAAAAAACGAACATGACGTCATGTCACTGTGTTGTATTTATCCCCATATTCATAGTGGTTGTGTAGGTGGTAGAGCTACGCTGAGGCTATTACTGGTTTCAGCATGAATGGGTCGGCTCGCCCGGGGTAGTACCACCCTCTCACAGAAAACCGACGTGAAGTAACAGTGGTTGCACTGTTGCGTTTCGTTCGGCCAGTGAGAGCGCCGGAGGCCCACATATTTAAAAGGCCGGCAACGCACTTGCGACTCCCCTGGTGTTGCTAGTGTCTATGTACGGCGGTAATCACTTACCATCAGGTGACACGCCTGTTCGTTTACCCCCTATAATAAAAAAAAACCCACCTAGGCCATAAAATTCCTATCACCGATGTTGCTGACTAGATATGCATCTGCTCATCCAGTAATGTGACTTTTATAAACGTACTAACATAATGAGTTGTAGCGAATCAGTCAGATATAACCGTCGTATTCTATGAAATAGATTTTCAGTTTTGCTGTTAATGTCGTCGACAAGTTGTTTGGCGACCTACTTCTAGCGTAAAAATTGTAAGTGAAGTTTATAAGTTACGTTACATTGGACTTTAAGATATTTGTAGGATTTAAACCGTACATCATATTTTAAAGATGATAAATAATTGTCTGACTATGGGAGAAGAGAAAATATGCAAGTGTTTTATTGTAAGTTGAAACGCACTGATTTTTTATGTTTCATAGGTTTTAAGCGTTTGGTCACAATCTCATCTACTATGAAATGACGATGTGGTCTAATATGGTAAACTCTATAAATCTACCGGGGACTGACTCTCAAGTGTAGCTGTCGGAACACACCAACAGGTGCTTAACGACAGATTTTCAATTTGATGGTGGTAGCTAGCCAGGGGGACTTAGAAAACGCCTTACCACCATGCTATGGTTCCATCACGATGTCTTCTTATACCGAAATGTTCGACTCAGTCGCATGAATTTGAATCTAGGTCGATCGTGTTCTAAGACGTTCTCAACTGAGCCATTATCATTTTATAGAAAAATTAAGGTTGGTAATGGGTTGTTTTAAGTGTTATGTAAGAAGAGCTTTACTCATTCTTCGCCCCCACATATCTTTATCAGCAAAAGTAAGTAAAGCTTTTCCCCTCTTATGCTAACTTTATTTCTATTCTTAAGTGAGTATTGGCATATTTTTTACAACATTTCTTCGGTTTCTTTTCACGGTTTTGTTAAAAATATATATATGAAGGGTAAATGACACTGGCGTAATGAACATTCAGATCTCCCATCCTTAATGCTATCAAAAATAAGTAAAGCATAAACTCCACTTCCCCATATTGTGAAAGGGGCTAAATCCGTGAAATCAATCGACATAGGATTACAAGGCAATAAGGCGATGTATTGTCACAAGGCGCGGTAAAGTCGATAATACAAATGCGAACATATAGATTACAATTATACAATGTAAAATCGTTTTATATTGTGTCAAAGGTGAAAAACCGTCGGCCAGTGAACCCTCGTCAATATTCATATGTCCACAACTCCTGTGGCGTCGTAATGGGTTGACGGGCTAATTGCGCTTTATTGCCTCGGATATATGACACAACACCTATATTTACCAGTTATAGATAGATCTAGATTTATATATAGGTGTTATCTAGATTATTGAAATAGACTAGATGAAATTCTTTTAATTCTATTGATTTTTAGGCTGAATTGCACCAGTCAATGTTAATGTCAAAAGTTCGGTTAAAGTAACTGTTAGGCGATAAATAGGTTGCACCGGTTAACAATGGTTAAAATGACGTCACGATTTAACGTTAACAATTACCGGTCGATGTTGGCCGGTTAACGTTATTGTTATTGTCAACTTTTGAACTTCTTGTCAGTTTAGTAGAAATACCTTAAAATATTATGTAGTTACTGCAAGAAATCTCGTGGGAAACTCAAAATAGTTCTTCCGACGAACAGAAAAAATACAAATCAATATATTTGAGATATTAAAAAGAGGACAATTTATCTTCCTATAGTTGATCGGTTCGCTAAACGGAGCAAAGAAATATTATTCAAAAGATTTTCCAGGTGTCTAAAAAATTTTCGGTTGCGCTAACTCTGTACTTAAAGCATTTGTTGAGGCCGCCAATTATGAAGTGAGTACTGTTCTGTTTTACAGGCGCCTCTATTTGTACGGGCATTTCTAAGATACACGAAGATGGCGTAGTTTCAGATATTCTCTTGTTTTATAAACAAGTGTACGAATTCACCGCATAAGCTAAATCAAGCGCCATCCAGAAACTTTTGAATTAAATTAAAACCAGTAGAAGTTTCGTCATCCGGGTGATATGTTTTCAAATGTATAAAAAAATGAGTATACACATTCAAAGTCAGATTTCTAAATAAAAAAATAATTTTATAAAATCGACCTCAACTTTTTCCCTTTTTAATCTCTATTAGTAAACACTTTTAAAGAATACAACAACATAAACTAATTAAAAGATTATAAAATCGAAACGCCACTGAATAAAAATGAAAATAACAAAATGAGACCCTCCATTCCTCAAAAAGCTTCATGATCAACAAACTGAACTGTATAACGAACTCATTGGATATTTAGAAAATAAGTTGTTTCCACCGTATTATAAAAATAACAAAGCAAACAACTGTTTTATTAACAACGTATTTATAAAACGCTTCAGGTGTTTTTATGTCAAGTTTCGTTAGCGCTGAATCCGATGCAGAAATTCAGTTGGAATGTGCAAGCGGGTAAATATATTGAGTGCACGCGAATCTCGAACGGTACAGGTAAGGGTTATTTTCCAGTACATTGATACAAACGTTTACTAATTTTTTGTTTCATAATAATAATAGCTCAGAATTCTTTACTAAATTAACATTTGCTGTATGTTTTAATTATGTTACGATTCCATTAAAATATAACAATTAATATTTCGTATTAGTATTTAAGAATTTTTTTCAATTGAAATAAAAAGCAATCGTCGAATTTATGTAAGCGTATCACTTCAGAATGGCTGCACCTATTTGCTAATTGACTTTTTCATTTGTTTGTAATTATCAAGATATTATGTTTGTATGAAAGAAAATGTTTTGAGAAATCGCACAGAAAAGTCTTATATCGGGTTAACAAATCTGCATAAATAATAATAACTTTTACAAAAAAAAAAAAAAACCGACTTCAATATGAAGAAGCACTAAGGAAACAAGAAGGCACTAAAACCAAAAAAATAACTAAACTACTACATTAATCAAATTAAATAAAAAACAATTAGTATATGCGCTACCTAATAATATATCCGAAGTAATAGAAATCATCAAAATCGGTTTACCCAGTTGAAAGTTATGAGGTAACAAACATACATAAAAAATATACAGTCGAATTGAGTACATCCTCCTTTTTTGAAGTCGGTTAAAAAGTGAGTGTCTCAGTGATACACATGACAGTTGAGAAATCTTCACAAACGAGTTGTAACAATTTGTAGATTTGTAGAGGTATCAAATAAGAATATTAGTTATCATCAATATGCTTTGTTATACTTTATTCCAGCTTAAATTAATGGTAATATAAATAACCTCAAACTGACCCGTTTCTATTATTACCACAGACTTATTATAATTGAAACAACAATAAAGACAACCCCACAGATTTCACAGGAGGTTTATATGTACAATCGGTACTGTACATATAAATAAAACTGAAGTATGTATTGCCTCTATCAAGTTAATTTTAGAAACGGTTGAACTTATTTATAAAAAAAAAATCAAGTACACTAGGACTAAACTATTACTTACGCTTATCACTAAATTTTTCGACAGATGCTGAACAGTAATCATGAACTTTGACAGCAGGTAACTTAGAATCGCTAAAAGAGTTACAGGATTTAAGTAGTAACTGACAAAATTACAATGAAACCAGAATAGTCCTGAAATTAATTCAGATAAAATGCTAACTTTCTATGAAATAATAAAACAATTGTCACCAGTAGCACGTAGTCGCAAACACTAGTAAGTAATTCTATAAAAATCGACAAAAACTACCATTTTTGAAATTAGCTCCTGCCCGAGGCTTCACAGTGTCTTTCTTATGGATGAAAGATATCCCATGTCTTCGTCTGTACATCCAAACAACGTATATAAAAAAAATCCCAATCGGATGAATAGTTAAGGCGTGAAAGAATAACAAACAAAGTGACATTCAAATTTGTTAGTAAATAATTATAACTAAGGATAAAGATTGACAGTTCAATTCCATTTACCTTTAGGTGGACTGTAGTGCACGTAGAGACCATTCTTTTTAACCGCTCTCTCATTTAACCATTTCTTGACACTTTCCATTATCACAAGTGAATACAGGACACGGTATTAATAACTTAGTTTTTTAATTTATTTAAGTAATTATTTATATTTGTAAAAATATAATTATTCAAAGACCTCTATTGTCCAAGTTATTTAATTTCTTGTCAGTTAAGTATAATTATTTAGCATGTGTTTTTTTCTCATAAACTATTGCAATAACAATAACCGGTAATCACGATGTTAATATAATAAAGACAGGTGAAGGATGCTCGTCTATAACCTGCATTAAAGTTAAACATTTCATCGATTTCCTAGTTTATGTGGAGCGAACGAAAAAGTATGTATGTAGGTAGGTTGGTACCTTATAAATTATGTATCTACTAGGTAGTAGGTACGCCCGATACGGTACGATAGTTAGCCTATATCGGAAATTACTTCTCAATAGTTTATATCAAATATTAGGACAATTTTATATTTAATTGTGTGTCTTTAACGTCGATAAATACCGTCAGTATTTGGGTGTTGTTATAAATTATTATTAATATTATCCAGGACAGATTTTTAGTGGCGAGATTCGTTGTGATGGTTTTACAAAACACACATTAATTTTAGGTCTGTTGAGTCTTTTCACACTGCCTTCTAGGTAGAGATAAATACAAGGAAACAGCATAGATTGCAATGAAGTTATGACCCTCAAATAGGGAAGGAGAAATATGAAACATTAATAATATTTTGATAGTGTAATATTAGCCTGACCAGAATAAAAATAGATGAAGAGTACTTCAGACTTTCTCAACTAGCCACGATTCAGAAACTGTTTTTTGATGTCCAGTAGTAAATACACTCTTGTTTATTTAACGCATTTTTGCTATTGCAATAGTTCTTATTATTTGATAAAAAAAATTATCAAACCGATAAATTATGACTCATTAATTTTTTTACATAAGTATACAAACAGACCGTAGCAAAAATTATTATTAAAGTAGATCTTTATTTAATTGTGATCAGCGAGTCATTTCCACCGATTTTGTTTTCGAACCGACTACACTGTTGGCCGGTTAAGGCCGCTACAGTTTCACCGGACTACACATTTCCGCCGATATTTTATAGTTGTCATAGTTATCATGTACGAGTATTTGGAATTTTTAGACAGAATAGAAAAAAAGCTGTACTGCGCATAAAGTAAACCAATGACATATCAAAATTATCCTCTCGTATGTACACAGATAGTATCGTTTATTGTCTTTTTCTTTTTGTTTTTCAAAAATACACTACACTTTTACTGTAAATACTCTCACAAAGTTATAGTCAAGAAAAACTGGGAAGGAATTAAGTGTACGAAGGTATTTAATACACTGTAGCAGTACTACATTTTTTACAAAGAATATGCCATACCTTACTATTCATCTATGCAATACAATAGGTACTGTCAACGACAAAACTTATTTAATACTAGGCTTAGTTATTTTGAAACTCATTTTTCTGTTTAATGGAATAAAGTGTACAGGATTAATAGTAGCCTGCCTTTTATTGCAGCGAAAACCTCTTTAGGTGTGTTGTTGAACAGTGAACGAAATTAATCCATCACGGTCAAAAAGTAGGTGACGTTGACTCGGGTTTACTCAGCTCGACTTATATATATATTTTTTGCTGTTTTATAACTTTTTTGTAATTGACGTATATATGCGATTTTTTTGTCCCAGAATCCTTTGTACAGGATAATTACAGAGGATTTAGTTTGGGTATCATTGCTAGAAATAGTTTTTCATTAAAATTAGGAACCCATTTTATTGCTGCGTAATTTTTTTTATTTACTGATATGTATTTTTTATTAATCCATTATTCTCAAGGGATTGTATCTTTTGTTAAACGTATTATTTATTATTTTTATAGTACCCTTTACTATAAAATCAAGCAGGTATTCCAATGAAAAATCCATCGCAAATATTCACTTCGAATTTCATCTCACCAGTGTACCTGATTCAGCGATTTTTTAAATAAAGTTCACACATAAAAGTAATTTGACAGCTTAATTAATGACTTAACCCCCACTAGAAAATGCCTTCCTCCACGATAAAATTAGGTACTAGGTGTTATATGGTGAAATCGCTTATCGTTTTCGTATTTTGTAAAAATCAAAAATATGTAATTATATATGTAGAATCATATGTTATTATAGTATATGAATGACTTTTATCTGTTCACTATAAACATCAATGAATTATTAAAGACCAAGTTTCGAGAATTCGGTATCTTAACTCTGTCGTTCGTATGGATTTTCGACAATTGAATGCATGCCAGCAAAAACTTAGATATCCCAAATTTAGTAAAAGACCGGTGTGATTTTAATACCAGATATAATCTCAAGTTTTGAGTTTGAAAGTGGACGGATATAGGAGTAGAGGAAGACCTGAAAAAGGTGTGGATGGATTGTGTGAAAAACGATATGTGTATAAAAAGTGTGAATACTGAGATGACATCTGACAGAGGAGAGTGGAAAAGTAAAACATGTTGTGCCGATCTTACTTAGGTGGGATAAGGGCAAGATGATGATGATGATATAATCTCAAGTTACCCATCTAATGTACCGGACTCAGAAAGACCAGTAAGTTTTTTTTAAATAGTTTATAATTTCTTGCGTTTTGCAACAATCTCATCTAATGATAAATGACGATGTGGTCTAACATGGTAAGAATGATAAATTTTGAAGAGGACGGGCTCTAAGTGCATCTGCCGGAACACAGGTCTTTGCAAACAGGCGGACTTAGAAAAAGCTCTACCACCGTGCTATAGTTTCATCATAATGCATTCTTTCACCGAAAGCTTAGACTTAGTCGCAAGGATTCAAATCTACGCCGAACGACACGCTGCCCCTATACACTATGAACAGAACCATCATCACTAAAAGGCTTTCGCTTTTTTTGGTAACAGCATTAGGGGCTATAATACAAACCCAAAAGTAAATTAATAGTTTCCTGGATAATAGGTTCAGACACCATGTTTTACGTTAAAGTGTGGATCATTACATGGGCAATAGTGATGTCTCGAAATAGGATACCCTTTTTTGCATCCACAAAAAACAATTGTAACTACAATGCCTGTTATAAAAATATCTATATAAATGAAAGTCAATTGTCGAATGTATGCAAACACTTCACTTCAGAACGGCTACATTTTTTTTGTTATGTTTGTAATTGTCAGGATAAGGTTTGTATAAAAGAAAATGTTTGAAAAACCGTACGAAAAAGTGAATACTTGAGTTAAAAAATCTCCACATAAAAAAAGAGTGAGCAAGTAAGAGAGAAGACAAAAGGGAGATCTTCAGAAATGTTAACAAAATTGACATATTAAGGTCCAGTTGTTCAGTTGAGTTTATTCAAAAATATTGTCAAAGTTGATAGATGAACATTAATTAGTTTGGTTGCCATTTTATTCTTTTATATACTCTTACTGTATAAGTAGGGCTTTGGTCGGATTTTCTTCCGTGCGAAACCGCGGGTAGCTAGTATACAATGAAAAGATAAACCAGATCGAGTTTTTTGCCGATTCCTCTCGATGACTGGAACGAACGATTCTTTTCCGAACCGATCGTAGGTAAGGCTTTCATAATCGCCGTCCCAATATTGAATAATGCATTTTTTATTTCGACACTGTTTATTATAAAGCATATGCTTCGCTTACAAAAAATGCCGATTCTTATATCAAAATGATGAATTGCAAAATGTATCACAAAAATTACCGATTAGTTTCAGTTTTAGACATAAATTGCCATTTATCTTCTCTATAGTTAACATTTCAGTTTTATAATATTTTAATTGTAGTAGATAATCTAGCTGTAGGTGTTATATGACAATTTTTCTCCCATTGTATGCCGCAGACTCTAGAACTAATAAAATAAATGTTTGTCGTTTACGTTTCTCTCAACCCAAAAATTAGTTGGTAATGAAATTAAGATAAAGGACAGACACATAAAACCTTTTTTCGTTTTTACTGGGTGGTATTACTGAGGTGACTGCAGTTATTGGAGGCAGTTTAAATCCATGAAATTATTGTACAGAAGAAATAAAAATTAGGAAAAATTAATTAAAATTGTGGTTATTACATAGATATGATAAAATTAAACTGTTTGTCGATAAAGTGCGATTAAAAATTAATTTAATAAAAATATATTTTCATTGTAATAGTAGGTTAAATGTAGAAAACTGGATTCTGTTTATTTTTCGTTTCTGATTTGGTCCAAACTATCCGATACCGTTATGTTAATGTTAAAACCGATATCTTTCGTCTTTATATTTGAATTAGAAGCTTGATCAATAACTTCCATTGTTAATGGATTATTGTGAGCTGTAAAAGTAAAATAGGATTTTACGATTATTTAAATATTTTCAGGACTTGCTGTTTTTACAGAATGATCTCTGTCGGTACACACCTTTGTTTAATATGCGATGATAGAGCTCGGTAAATCTCTTTTGACGTTTAACATTCGATGGTGTACGGACGACTAAAGTTGGCAATAGTATAAAGTGCTCCAGATTAACTTCCTCTCGAGATTCATGCTTACGGCGCGAAATTTCTTTTTTGACAACCAATCGGGGTTTTTCTCGAACGTGATTTGAAACCGGAGATACCGCTACTGCTTGTTGTATCCATGCTTGTATTGCGATGTGTCCCTTGCTCAATCGTGCTGCTAGTTTCAGGCTTCTTTGGATTAGACGTATGATAACAACAAGTCGGTTCTCTCGTCATTGATGTTCGCACCGCATAGCTTGGACCTGGACAGCAGTCGTCATGTTTCGACTGAGGTTTTTGACGAAAATTATTTGCCATCAATCGATCATGACTCCTATAATTTCTGCGATAATTTCGATCTTCCCAGCGTTTTTCCGATACTATAGTACTCCCTGTATTTTGATCGCTATTAACTACGTCCTCACTTGCTTGCCTGTTTTTATGACTTGCTACAATAATGTCACCTGTTTTGCCAACTGTTCTGCAATTTTCGTGTCGGTGGTTCAGTTTCACAATTCGATAGTGACGTCTCCTTCTACGTTCGACATGCGCCACACGTTCTCTTAACAAACTGTCTATTAATCTCTGCAATTCATGTCTGGTTGTACATCTGTCGTTACATCTTTCGGTGTAACCTCTACGTCCTAACCTAGCACTGGGCCAGTGCGTGCGGCAGACGTCTTCCCATATGATGTCGCTGAGTACAGCTTCTCTAGAAGGTGTTAGCTTAATGCCATCATCACGAGGAGCAAACTCACCTTGAGCTAAGTAGTGTACTGTATCCATTAGCCGATAGTCACGTACTGGATTAAGTTTATTTCTTATTTTGTGTACTCTTTCAGCGGCGAGTTTTGGTACACCGTCCCGTTTGCATGGAACAGAAGCACATTGTCTTCGACCACGTGCCGTAATACCATCGTACGTGGTAAAATCGCGTCCGTATTGTTCTGAATTATGTTCTTTTTCAAGAGTAGTGGCTTTGCTTGGTGAAAGGGGTGTTGCTTGTTGAGCGTATCGTTGAAATGCAGATGTTTCAGGAACATGGCTATATTGCTCTATATAGCTACAACCTGGTTTGTCTGAAGCAGAACTTGTCCTCATTATATTGCTTTTAGATTCTTCATTCAATGAAGTTAGTGGTAAATTTGGATCACCAGAACGAAAAACCATTTCCTGTTTTAAAATTTTACGTTCCAAACGATCTATTCTTTTGTTCAATTTTGCAACTATGCTCGCAGATGGAACTTCGGAATCCTCAGATGATGTAGTTGTTATAATTAAAGTAGCAATATCTGCTTTATCAGGGCTAACAACTTTACTACCTTTTGCTTCTATTTTATGTAGGTTCATATTTGTCTGTCTTTGAGCATAAATGTAACATTTTTCTGCAGATCTTTGTTTTGGATACCAGTGTTGAGCATTACACGGTGAACTATCAGCTTGTGAAGGCTTTGACGTATAAGCTAAAAACTCTTCGTGAAGTGTTACTGATGATTTACTATTTTCTGCTACTCCGCTACTAGAAAGTGGTTGATCTATATTACAAACCTTTGAAATGATGGTATGAAGATTTAACTCATTTTCATTTAGCTCTGAAAATAAATATTCGTAGATATAAATTATAATTTTAATATTTCTTTTAAATATGTATAAAGTAACTTACGAGATGTGAAAGACGAATGGTCTCCAATAGCAAAACGTGAACCTGATTTCTCTGAACCCTGGAAACGAGTGAACGCTTATTTAAAAGCCCGGCAACGCACTTGCGACTCCCTTGGTGTAGCTAGTGTCTTTGGACGGCGGTAATCACTTACCATCAGGTGACCCAACTGCTCGTTTGCCCCCGATAATATAAAAAATATTCTTGTCTTTAATTTTCTACTAAACTGCATTGCAATAACGATAAATCGACGAACGACTTGGGACTTATTTAGTTATTGGACAAAATAAAATAAGCGACTGTGGTCATGAATATGGCTGTTAGTTTCAAAAATCTAAGACACAAAATATTTTTTTAGAGCTATTACTAAATTATTTGGGTTTAGTTAAGGAGAAAAATGATCAAACCTTTTTACTATGAAATCGTGATTTCTCTGCAATGTATAAAGTTTTGATGGAGGGATTTCGTGGTTTTATGGAAACAAGCACTCTCTGGGATGATTGATGGTGGGTTGTATTCTTCTGGAGTATTTCAAGGTCTAAATAAAAAAATATTAATTTGTAACAATATAGCAAATGACTGTGATATTGAACGGTATTATTACCGAGGAGATGTTGCTTTTTAGAACAGCGCGTTGATGCTCCCGCTACTTTATTGTAGTCAATTTCTCTTAGCAATTTCTCTTCATGGATGGATATTAGCTTTTTCATGGATAAAGTCTGATTATTTTCCATCACATTTTACTTTCCTTTTCCCTTGCATATTTACAAACTTCACGAGGCTGTACCATAAAATATTTTTTGTGGATAACGATAATTTTGCTATACAAAATGAAAATTTTACATTATTTTGACAGATCAAAATAGGCAGAAAAGAGTGGTTATTCTTCTTTACAAAATCTATGGAGAGGAAATTAAACGAATAAACGAGGTGACGTATTAAAAGAGTTTTGTTCTATACGAATAATTGATTGACCTTTGTATGTGTCAAAATTTTCACAATTTATTCATATGTCAAAATGACATCTTTTATATTTCGTTATATATACTGACATACTTTGTATTGCGAGCAATGATTATATATCGGTATTTCGACTAACAAAAATAAGTATATGGATTAAATTAAACATATACTTATAATTGAAGTGTAATGTATCTATTCATCATCATTTTACCCTTATCCTACCTAAGTACCTAAGGCACAACATGTTTTCCTTTTCCACTCTCCCCTGTCAGATGTCTTCTCAGTATTCATACCTTTTATACACATATCATTTTTCACAGAATCCGTCCACACCTTTTTCGGTCGTGCTCTACTCCTATATTCGTCCACTTTCAAACTCAAAACTTTTCTTCTTACATAACTTTCATCTCTTTCGTGTCATGTATCTATTATGTAGGAAAATGTATAATTCATAACAAAAGGTTTATAATACGTATATAAGCAAAACGTACCACTTGTTTAATTCAGTGCTTTCTGTAAATTGGTTAAACTTTATGACTTTTCTTTAACTTACGGTTTTGGCTTTAAAACATGTTATTACCCATTGACATATAAACGAAACTTCTTTTTAAATATACAACTTTTCGAAAATAGAAGGTAATGAAAAACAAGAAAACTAACTGTCTAAATTTACAAGGAGTGACGTTTGAGCCATTTCATAAAAACCGATTTCATAAAAAACAACAACTTTGAGCCCTATATATTCTGGCTGTAAATAAGTGAGGTTTCAGGGGCAAATCGTATGTATGGACGACTGATTTATTGTGAAAAATGTCGGAGCACGAGAAAAACGCAGGCGGAAATGTTTCCCGACGGTTCGTCGGTCGTGATGATAGAGTCGGCTGCGAGACATAAACAGCCCTACCGTCCAACCGGTATGCATGAATCCTCACCGGAATTGCACCATAAGCACTCCAAAGCTCCAGCTGTGCCATGTATGTCGTTGTATTTTACCCCGCATCTGGTCACACGATAACAATGTTGTTTAGCCTTTACGGCGAGTCATTTATTTACATTATTGATTAATTACAATTGGATGTGATTTATATACGGGTATTATTATGCGGTTTATTTATACAAAGCACCGAGCATCTACTCATCCAGCGCTTTCAGCTTGTTATTACGGATTTTTATTTGGATTACCAGTGACGACTAATTTCTTAACGCTTGCTTTTGCGCTTACCCAATAATGTACTTAACGGCAGGTTACAAAAAATCTTTGCACGAATATTAACATAGAGATAGAGAAAGTAATTACAGTTGCAAAATATTTAGTAGGTGTTATAAATGCGAGGGTATGTTTGTTTGAATGTTTGTACTTCAGTCACGTTTGAACGGCTCATGTGATTCTAATAAAATTTTGCATAAAAGTCGATTGTATTTAGAGTTATTCATGCCCTTAATCTACATAAATACATGCCGGTACAACATACTTTCTTCGTTATCACCTTTCATGTCAGCAAGTACACCATTTTCACACATATAATTTCTTACACACTCCATTAACACCTTCTTCAGTTGTGTTGTACTCCTATACCCAGCCATTTGCATGCTTAACACTCTTTAGACTTACATCCTTCCTCATGACGTAACCATATCCACTAATAGCTGACGCAAGTTTTTTGCTTCATTATCCTAGTGCTATTTTTATACTACCACTAATGTATGAACTGACTTACTGACTTCCCCGTTCCGTTCCTGTTCCCGGTTCCGCGTCCGGTGAATCTGTAGCGGCCATAAAAGCTGACAGGATATGTCAGTTCAAAAAAAAAAAACAAAACTTCCCTGTTACGATTAGATTAATATGATGTAACACAAAATGAGTAGGTTAGTCTTGTTTCAAATCTATCCTGATTTTTGAACTATTTACTTTTGTAATTAGCTGTTGCTGAAGAATTAAAAGAGGCGATCGAGAGTACAGAAGCGAAAGAAAGGAAAGAATTCGAGCGCGGTGAGAATGAAATACATTATATAAAAATGTATTATTATAAAACTATTAAATATATAAACATTATTTTATTGATAGCAGTTTCGTCAGAAAAACACAAGCAGACGGTCGCTAAGAAATTATCTTCGAGCACCAAGAGGAGAGGATCTTCACCTGAGGCCATCACACTCGCACCGTTAGAGGTGGAAACAAAGGTGAAGTCGTTTTACAGCAAATTATTTTTTTATTGTGTCGCGGCATAGTGACTACATTATGTCTGATGGTAAGGAGAGAAGACAGTTGCCATTGTCATGCTGGCCTGCGTAAATGTCTCTTCACGTTACGCTTGAGATACCCCATCATGGGAAGGAGGAAACACATTGGTTGGGACATTGTTCTAGAGCCTCGCGGTACACTAAAGATAAGACGTTGCGAACTTTTTACTCCGTGCCCACATAGAATTTGCCGTAAAACTGTGGCTCTGAAGCCTTAGTACGCGTTGTTCGGTTATCGAAAGAAGAGACAGGGACTAAATTGAATAAAATTATTTTTATCATCATAATTTGATAGTGTAATAAATATGTAACAATCAGTTAGCGTTTAACTGCAAAAATCGATTAGAAACCAATATGTAATATATTGATATGTTTTGGTTAGCCTTTTATCCCAACCAATAATATAAATTTTACTGTACGTTTGTTGGCTTCTTGTGCTTTGACATCTTAATTACTCAACCGATCTTTAGGAAATTTTGTATCCATATTATTAGATATACAGAATAGGAAAATTACCCTAATACAAGTACCCTACATTTCACCCAAAAACAAGCACAGTTTCCCAAGAATTGGCTAAATCTACATTAACGTGAACAATGGCTGCGTTCCCAATATGAGACTAATTATTGTGTTTTTTTACTATAACACTTAACTTTACTTATGTTGATTTAAGGCTATCTGATGGTAGGTTAAAGCCCAAATGTAGAACATTTGTAATTGCAGAAATACGTAAATATGATAGTGATAGGCATTCAATAGTAAATGGTTCACAATAATGTAACTAGTTTAAAGTGTCCCTATATCAAATGCTCTGAGGAAAACTTCTGACTGCTGAATTATATCGTACTATCCATGACCTGTGGATCTAGGAGTCACTGTGACTGAGGTATAATTCGAGGTCACGAATATTTGATAGCCTAAGTAGTATATAACTAGATAGCCCTTGTAGCTCGGTGGCTTGTAGCCTGTATTAATGAGACGGCTAATACTGCCGTAGCTACGCCCCTGGGATCACTGTTTGCGAAAGACTATGCGCCGGAAATGTGCCATTTTATCGGAGCTTTCATCGTCACTATTAGTTTTATTGTAACTAGGGACTCGCCCCGGTTCATACGGGCCGCAGTGGACTATTTTGCCGACTGAAGTGTCTAAGCGATTTAGATACACGTACCTACTCTCGGATCCATTTCTTGACGCTTTCACATTGACAAGTGGTCGAAATCATATAAGTTTTATGTGTCAAGACACACAAAGAACTTTTTTTATTAGGCCTACTTTACCCAATTCGCCTCGGCTTCGTTTGTGCGTAATGTGTGGCCTTATAAGTGTCTAAACTATTTAGATCATTCGGGACTTTAATGTTTACAGTTCATCAAAGCCATAGGAACTACTTAAGAAATTTTATACGAACAACTATTTTTGTTGTGTATTTTATAACTTTCTTAACTTCTAAGATATCCATTGAAAAACATTTCAACGTATACTTATACAACATATTCGTAGGTAGTATGACATATACTGTCCGGGTAATTTTGATCAAGATTAAAAGCCCGACGTGACCAAGAAATTTTATAGGATAATAGCATTACTATAATGATCTCTAATTTTTTTTTCTATTAATATAAATGAGAAAGTTTGTGAGAATGGATGTACGAGTATGTCATTTACTCTTTCTTACAAATACTGCCTAATGAAAATTGATGTCGGAATAATATAATGAATATAATTTGTAAAAAATACCCACGCAGACGAAGTCGCGGGCGGCCAGTAGTAGTATGTAAATGTTAAAAACAATTACTGTGTGTACACGATGTAATTTTAGAAGTTATTTTTGGTAGATATACCTTTACTGATTTGTTATTTATAATATATACAATTCCTGTGTATTGTAGCTTGTGTTAGTAATGAAAGGGCACTTACTATTTATTCTACTTATCCGAAAATTACTTACATGATGACGTCTGTCTCTATCTTTTTGTAAAAGTGTCGTCATATATACACTGCTATTAGCAGTTTCCCATCCGCTTTGTTAGGCATTACAAACAAGTGCCATAAAGCCAAACAAATAAAAAAAATGAGTAGTCTAGAAACATCCACGATCAATTCCGTTTCGAATAGTCCAATGCCGATATGTTTTCTAGTTTTAATGTAATTGCACCTAAGAGGAATTGTATTCTTATTATATATATATAAATTGTAACATGGAATAATTTGTACGTATGAATGACACAGGAAGGTAGTTTATCTATAAGCAATGATCGGATTCTTTATAAATTTCATAATATCTGCTATGAGCTATATTTTGTTATTCAGTTTTATAGCACAGTTAATGCCTACAGAGTCCCTAATGAATGTCAATCTTTAATAATACATTAAAGTTCGAGAACTTTTCGACATAGTTATAGCATACTAAAGTAATTCGCTTCAATATAATATACTTTCTATTTTTTTTTTAAACAGAAAGGATCAATCACGCCCTCGCCACAACCGATACCGGCACAAGTATCGGCGGTGGTGTCTGAAGAGTCTGGGTTGGCGATGGACAAGCCCGCGGCATCCGAGATGGAGAAGAAATACGACGATGACAGCATAACAGAAGAAATCGAGTCCCGGACACCTGAAGTGGTTAAGCGTTCTTCGGAATGGGTGAGTTTAACGGACAGCATATTTTATATAACACAAAATAGTTTACAACTTGTGAATTTTCCTTATTTGTGTTTCTTATATATTTAAATTGTTATGTAATGAACAGTGGTCTTCCAAGTTGTCCGAGTTCGCCTACGTAAGCATTACTATCACACCTATTTCTGCCGCACTCGCATTACTGTATTCCTGGATAAGAGTATGATGGTCGGCAATTCACTATTTACGAACCGTACCAACTCAACCCTCGAGAATAGCAATCCTTTATGATTGCTCCTAAAATTTCTTCAAGACCATTTTGTTATACCTTAAAACTTAAGTCTGTCAAATACGCGGCAGCCCGCACGTAGTTAATATTCAACGTTCATCAATAATGTAATAGTTGTAGAAGACGCTCGTTGTAATGCTTTCGACGGTGTTTTTGTTTTAGTCCGACGATGAGGAGGCTAGCGGGCTGCCGCGCAGTGATTCGCGTGCGTCGCGCGTCTCCCGCGTCGTTCGCCAGTTGTTCTGTTGCGGTGCGTCTTACGACGCCGCCTCCGAGCACCAGATATCACCTCGCGGCTACACCAACGGCATATGAACTCGTCTTTCCACCCGGACATCACCTCACACTTGCTCTCGTTATGTTTGCTCTATCAGATGTTATATTAGCTGGCCATTTTTGACTTTCTTATCGGTTTTACATATATCGCAAAAACAAAGCGATAAAAGAGTCGCTTGATATCGGCTACAAAATAGCATCATCAGACTATTGTCTTAACAAAGATTTAGAAAAGCTACTGTATATTTAATACAGAAATATTTTAGATGTAATTCTATAGAATAGTGCATTTTTGGTTTATATTATATAGTACGGCTCGTAGATAATGCAAACTTTGAAGTTGATATTTAACAATTTCTGCTATGGTTTTCCTCTTGCCAAATATGTCATTAAATGTTTGGTAAATCCCGAAGAGTGGTATATATAATGCAAATAATAGCAACAGCTCTACATTTGCGTTAACGTAGTTGTTTAGTAACTAGACGATTCATTTTGAATCGACGTTCGTAGGTGACGACGGTCGGAAATGGCCAGCTAAGTGAAGTGGGAAACTTTTTGTGAACATTACGTGTGTACTTGGTTGTGTATATAAAAAGTATTAATAAACGTAATTTAATTGTTATTATGTATATTATATTTACCCTATTAGCGTTCCATTATATTAGACTATATATTATGCTTTCAATGTCATTAGGATTCTGTATGGATATCATGAAATTAAAGCATATTTCAGGATTTTACACTAGCAGTTTTTAATTTTTCTACACTGCGAATGGTACGAAAATATCTTAGTAATCTGTATTATATCTGCAGTGCAATATTTCTGTATATATAATAATGAATGCTCAAGTAACTACGTGTAGTCCGCGTCAATGCGCAATACAAATTTAGGTATCGGAGGGACGCAGATGAGGTGAAGGCGGAGCAGGATCACCCGCGCGCGTCCCTCTCCTCCTATTACACCTACGCAGATATGTGTTTTATTGTGTGTGCTAACTGCGGTACAGTCGCATTCAGAATAGTTTCGTTGTTGACTAATCTTTTAAGTGAGGGTAATGAAATTTTGCATAGTAGTCTGGGATCCAGAGAAGTGCATACTTTTTATATTACATATATCAAACGATATGCAGATAAAGTTGCCGTTAAAAGCGAATAAAATATACACGAGATCAACGCAAGTGTTTTGTATTTGTATACTTATAATGTAATGTAATTTTTTTTAAAGTGATAATAACTATCGTTCTTATTTATTTCTCATTTTTCATAATAATGATATGCTTATAATTATGACGCTAAGATGACAAGTATTACTGAGTGATAGCGTTGCAGGTAAATTCAAATCCTATGAGTGTTAACTGCCAGTACAAGAAAACACTATGATGAAATCGTAGAAGGTTCGTAAAGTATAGTATAAAATGCCCGCCTAACCATTCACCAGTGTTAAGTTGGAAATTTGTCACCAACTAGTCAGTCTTAAGAGCCAGCTTGTCTCGTTGTAGGTTCATCGGTTTACCACTTAACCCTGCATCGTTCTTTAACATCAGTTAAACTTTGAAAGTATATAACAAATTATATTATTTCATTGAAATTAGTATTTTAAGAGGTTTCGAGTATGTAGTAAGATGTTGTAACCATTTTATATTTACCCATATAACTTTGGAGGTTTAATTATTTAGTGTGTTAACTATTTATAGTTTAACTATCTCTGATAACTCTTTGGAGAATAACGAGGACATATCTGCGATTTCTGAACCTCACAGCTTTGCTTAAAAGTTAGTTATTGTTTGACTAAAAAAATAGACCCGTAATAGTCCATATAGAAGAAAATCATGGAGTATCTTGAAAAGCAAAGTATTTCGACTAGCGATATAATTTTATTCCAAACTAGGCGATAGCCGCGATTTTGTCTGCGTTGTTTATTATCTTAACAATATAGTTTTTGTATAGAGGAAAAAACATAAACACCATACCGCTTACCCCATTTCCTTACGGCACGAAAACATAAATCGTTGAAAGCGTAGTGCTTATAAAAGCCGTAGTTTCTTAAAACTGCAATAATTTTATATGAAATGGAGCTATTCTAATATTTTTTTAAAATAAGGACCATGTGTCAAAGCAGTAAAATAAAAAAAAATGATAGATATCAATACGATAGTTTTTCAGCGATGCGAGCGTAATGGCAGACTTCTACTTTTTTATTTATTCGTTAAAAAAAAAGATGATGTAACAAGGTGTATACTTTAAATAACAATGTTTTAGGAAAAATAGATAAACTATAGAAATATACTTTCAGGCCAGTGACACGTACAAAGGGAAAAAGAAGGAAATTTCTTGGAATAAAAACGAATATTTGCAAAAAAATAATTTGCAGGTTAGTTCTATAAACTATACTTAATATTATGCTTTAGTTAATCGCTATACTTTCCATTTTCCGCTAGAAGAATCTAGCATAGGCCGGTATTATTACATGAACCCGTAGACTATGAAATATTTTATGCTGAAACTTCATATTTAATCTTAAGAGTGGAGCAGGAATTTCATAGAAATGAAACCGTGTTACACAATTAACATCATAGAATATTTAAAATTACATACATCTTTTTGGTATATAGTTGGTCTGTACGTTCTGATTAAATCATTTTTGAAGTTAAATACTCGTATAGGTACTAATAAAAACACAAAGTTATTAACCTAAACTCGAGAATTGTTAACCCATAATATATTGGTTTTCGTTTCTATTTTTCATTTTAGGAAATTGGAAACACGAATCGAGTATTGCCTTTGGAGCGAAAACGATCAATTGGGCCCTGTCTTATATCATCTTCACAGTTCGGAGGTCCATCGGGGATTACAATAAACATTCCCAAAGTTCTGTATTTATTACTTATTTATTTATGCATTGATCAAAACTTAAACGTATACCTATGTTTTACGGAGATTATTATTATTTTCGGCACGTTTTTTTATTTAATATTCATTATTTTGTGAAGATGAAAGTTTAATTTATCCATAACTAGCGGCCTGCTCCGGCTTCGCACGAGTATAAAATGTATAGCCACAACCATAAATGTCATTCACTGAAAAAATGATTAAAATCGATCCAGTAGTTTTGATTTATTCATTACTGCCCGTGGCTCGCACGCGATAAATTTCGAGTAACCTCAAAAATAACAGTATTTCTCCACTGTTTAATTTATATTATTATACATATAAACATTCCTCTTCAATCACTCTATCTATTAAAAAAAACCGCATCAAAATCCGTTGCGTAGTTTTAAAGGTTTAAGCATACATAGGGATATAGAGACAGAGAAAGCGACTTTGTTTTATACTATGCAGTGATTATATTGCCGGTTAGTCGGATGCTTTGCTGGTCTTAAATTAAACTGGAATAATAATAACACGTGTCATATGACTTATTCAAAGATATATTTGACGCCGTAAGGAACATAGGCAACTTTAACTAAAACGCAAATCGGAGAAAAATTCAAAAGTCTCTAACCTGCACCTTTAGCGAAGTACGACTAAGACATCATCATGTTCATCATCTTACTCTTATCCCACCTAAGTAGAGTTACCATATGTTTTCTTCTTCCATTGTTCTTTGTCAGATATCTCCGTATTCACAAATTTTATATACATATCATCATTGTTCACAAAGTCCGCCAAAACTTATATGCATCATCACCATCAGACAATAAGAGACCCACTGCAGGGTCATAGGCCTGTTCCCGAAGGAAAGTATGGGCATAATGACCACACCAGCCCATAACGTATTGGCGATTTTAAACTCTGATGAGATATCCACAGTTCTATGTGTCCCCACATACCGTGGTACTTATTACAAGAACATTTCTCAGTTGTTTTCCTTAACCGTCAGCAGATAGTGCTATCAGTTTAAATTAGTGAATACGCGAGTGATACGAAATACGCGAATTTCGAAAATTTCGTTAGTATATGCTGGGTATATGGGTTCGAACCTGCGGACATCGGATTGATATTCCACTCAAAAAACTACTAGACCACCACGACTATATTGGTTTCATGTATATATGTATATTGGTGTGTGTTTAAATTCTGTGAATCTTATAAAAGAAGAAGATCGTTTAAAAGAATGAAATCGAATGACCTCTAAAAATGTTGACTTAAAACTGATTTATTGATTTTCAGAAATCCCTGAAGAGTATTGATGATAAAACTGAAGCTATACGGTCAGTTATTAACATAACAGTGTCAAAGGTAAATTAATAAAATAAATATTTAATTCGATTTTCTTTTCCATACTACTCGCAAATACATCATTTTTTTTATATATATTCCTATTTCTTTTTCAGTAGCTGTATATTTTTTAAATTATTTGTTCTCATCATTTTAGTTAATAACATAACGATAGTGGCATTAGATAAGTCGCTAAAATCTAAAACCAATAGTCCTACAAAACATAAGTATATCGAATAATGCTTAATTACCTAAATATATACATTGATGTTTTCAAAATAATACGTGTTTGGCTTTTATATATAAAGTAATTGTGTTCGCTCTATTCTTATCTTTCTATATATTTCATTTCTTCATAATGTGTAATCATTTGTAAACACCTATAACTGTCTACAATCATCATCATCATCTTACCCTTATCCCACCTAAGTAGAGGGTATGCACAGCATGTTCTCCTTTTCCACTCTCCCCTGTCACATGTCATCTCAGTATTCACACCTTTAACACACATATCGTATTTCACACAATCCATCCACACTTTCTTCGGTCTTTCTCTACCCGTATGTCCGTCCACTTTCAAACTCAAAATTTTTCTGGTTTTACGACTTTCATATCTTCTCATAATATGCCCGTACCACGCTAACCTATTACTCCTAAATTTTTCTGTCACTGGTGCTATTTTCGAACTTCCTCTGAAATATTGAATTGTTATAGTGTAAATCTTGTTGGCGTGTGAAATAAATGTATAATTGGATCTATGGAATTCATTTATATAAACAAAAGAACATTTACACAAAGAAAATAACTTTTTTTTTTATATTATAGGGGGCAAACGAACAGGTGGGTCACCTGATGGTAAGTGATCAACGCCGTCCATAGACACTAGCAACACCAGGGGAGTTGCAAGTGCGTTGCCGGCCTTTTAATATATGTGGGCCTCCGGCGCTCTCACTGACCGAACGAACCGTAACAGTGCAAGCACTGTTACTTCACGTCGGTTTTCTGTGAGAGGGTGGTACTACCCCCCCGGGTCGGGCGAGCCGACCCATTTATGCTGAAAGCAGCAATAGCTTCAGCGTAGCTCTACCACCTACATCAATTGCTGATGCTAAAGGCTAAAGGCTTACTTTACTTTACTATTATTTATTTTTATTATTTATTTTATTACTTTACTATACTTTCAAATTATGATTTAACATCTGAATCTTTTGTCAATATTTGATTATTTACAATAACTGCCAATCTATTATTACTCTTTAATGTCACAGAAATGCTTAGTCACAAAGTCGACATCTCGGATTTGCAACCAGCCAAAGGGTGAAGATGAGTCCTTGAAGGTATTAAGATTATTTGACAATATGATTTCAAAATCAATTATTGTTAGAGACCGGATTTTATGCATCTGCATATTCACACATGCAGTTATATATTAACCCCATTCTCACTGATTATTTCATATATCACATAAAATCTATTGGTGCGTACAGAGATTAAATATATTTCATAAAATTTGAATTGTTAAGAGTTGTCACATCTTTAATGAGGCAAGATTTATATTATTTTTATAGAGTCCTTATTATCATTACAACGTTTACAAATTCAATACTATATTTAAATCCTATCTCTGTTTATTCTTCAGACAAATGACGAGTTGATTGTGAAACCAACCAAAGGATTGAAAGGAAAATTAAGCAGTATGGGAGAAAAAATTAGAAGCGTATTTAATATGGGTCTTTAGACTTTTTATATTCGTTCAATTTCTAGTACATCTATCACGTTTCTGTATATTAATAAAATGTATTTATTATTTTATTGTGTACTTTGTTTTCTTTGGATTTACACTATATCTTAAAAAAATATTTGCTTTAAATAAAAATATAATTAAAATTGGATTGGAGGAACATTTGATAATTTTTGGTCGTGAAGCCATAATAATACCATAGCCATAATAAAATACTAACCTTAGTTCTTCTTGCGGTGCACCGCAACAATCACGTACGTATAATTGTTAAATAAATGCTTTATTATGGAAATTGTTACATAATAATTCAATTAGAACGGCCAAAAAATCATATGAAAAGCTCGCCCGCGCTGTCTGTTGTAAGTTAGAAGGGAAACTGACCGTTGCAATACGGTCAGCACATAAGGAGACGCGGTATTGCGATTTATCCGAATATAAGACTATAAAAACGCCTGGACAAACTTCACAAAAGGCCACAAGGGCGTTGTCGTTTTTATGGTTTTAAACTATGGGGTACTCTCATTTTAAAACTTTTGAAGACTCTTGATATTGTAGGGAAATAATACTATAATTGTACAAAAATTGCATCATGGTTAAAAATAGTGTAGCGACACATAGCTGACAGACAACATTACTGTGTGGATTAAAATAATCAACGTGAGAAACCAAAAGAGGCACTTTGAAAGAACAAACATTCTGGGAATGCAAAATGCGCGCAAATTAGCCGGATTAGGAACGCACATGCGACGCGCAAAGAACAAAGCGCGTATCACCATACAACTGCCACTAATTCGAGCTCATTAATGTTTCCGATATTTATTTTATTATTCGACTTTATTGTACACTGCTTATTTTAATGAATTATTAATAATAATTAGGCATAATTAACTATAAGGATTTTCTTGTATGTAGGAGGCGTAAGGCATTTCAATTTCGTTCGAGTAAATCGCGGCCACCATACCACTAGATGTAACCCCCACCATAATGGCTCGTTTAGAAGTGTCCAACTCCAGCACAGTGACTCTCTCCTAAGTTATCAATGACGTCATTTTATAGAGCTACAAAAAAACTAAGAAATTGTGAATCGTATTTACTAGCTGATTTCTTCCCACTTTGATAGGTATAAAAAAATTGGCAAAGAGTCAATCGAATTCACAAAAAGTAGCCTAGAACCATCTGCGAAAAATTTCACATCAAATGATCAATAAGTACGACGACATTGAGCCTCCACAAAACCGTGTTTTCATTATATATCATCATCATCATAATCTTACCCTTATTCCACCTAAGTAGGGTCGGCACAACATGTTTTCCTTTTCCACTCTTCCCTGTCAGATGTCAACTCAGTATTCACACCTTTTTATACACATATCATTTTTCACAAAATCCATACATACTTTCTTCGGTTTTCCTCTACCTGTATATCCGTCCACTTTCAAACTTAAAACTGTTTTAATATAGAAGATATTAAAATAAGAAAAAAATGTATTTTTAGTATGCCCGTGAAAAAGATACAAACAAATTTGCTTGCTAATGATAATCTTTATAATTTAGTGTAACAGGGATTTTTAGCTTTGTCTCTGATCTCCTGTTCGATTCTCACGCTCCCCGGCGCGCGGCACTCGGAGCAGGAAGACCCCTTTAAGGGTATCTGGTGTGAGAGGTTGGAAGCTCGTGCCGCATCGTAATCGACTTCACGCGGTCGCCAGCACAGCTCAGTGCTACCACATTTACAGCTCATCTCACGGCATATCTATCAATAAATCATAAATCCAGCTTCTTCTCTAGCGACTTCTTTATGTTCTACAGTAGATTTTCACCAAAAACTCACCTGAAGTCACTGACGTTTTGTAATGTAAATTTCATAAAATCTTAATTAAGGCAACGCTTAACTTACGTCTACTAATCTACAGCAAATGCATATTTCTACGATGTATATTTCAGGACTCTAGGGGACGATTTTATTACATTCTTATGCTGCGAAACTTCAAGGTTTCAAATAACTGGTGGGTGGTAACAGACATGACGACTGGGTGTTGCAATATGAAAAACATGAATGCTGAGTGGTAGGATGCGACTTCTTGGTATATTACAATTTCAACAACCACAAACCAGCTGTAACAACTGCCATAGTGATACGCTTAACAGTATCGTTATCCGGGATCAGTTGATATATAACCAGTAACCCAGAAGGCTGGTAGGATTTTCTATCCAAATCGATAGCAACCACCATGCATTATACACATTGATAACGAGATACAGTGACATACTTTTTTTTGTCACATACCGAGATCAAACATTATACATATCTAACAACCGAGAGGCTGGATTGTAGAACGGAATTCTAGTTCTAGCTATGAATAAGGTCATAGGTTGCACTTTGCTTATCATCAGACACAGTGTCGTCATTTTATCGTGCTGCAGTAAACAAAATATATAATAACCGATGCAAGGTACTCATCGCGGCAAGTGTCAGGACTGTCGCACGTCCACTTGGTTGGAGGCGCGCAGGGCACAACGGACGAAGGCAAACACGACCTCGGGTAAGTGCAGCAAGTTGTGCAGCAGCATTGCTGGCACATCGAGTACACCTGTACATGGTTATTAGCAATTTTTTAAACGTTACATCATTTGAAGTTTGTTCAAAAACTAATGTCATCACCATCATCATCACGTCAAACTCTAAAAGACTACTGCAGGGTCATAGGCCTCTTCCCGCATTTTTCGAAATTCGCGTACATTTAGTAATTGAAATTGGTAACACTATCGGCTGACGGTGAAGAAAAACATCGTGAGGAATCCTGAACCTGAGAAATGTTCTTGTAGTACCCCTCCTTATGTGGGAAAAATATGGAACTGTGGATTTCTCAGAATTTGAAATCGACAATTCCTTGTGGGCTGACGGGTCACGGGTTATGCTCATACCTTCCTTCAGGGAAAAGCCTATGGTCCTGCAGTGGGTCTCTTATATCCTAATGATGATGTCAAGTTGGGCATGTACTAGTAGCAAAATCTAAAAGATATGGAAAATCATATGATAATGGCATCTGCCGATTGCATCTGCAAATATCTGCTTTATGTCTCATATAAAAAAAAACAACAATGTGATTTATACTAGCGTTTGAAAGTCCGAAGTAAATCTTAAAAACAAATAGACTTACAAGCCATACAGCTCGTGTAATTTCGTTGCGTATATGCGGCAAACAGTTGGACAACAAACAATTTTCAAACTTCGTTAACTCCGGTATACCCAAATTTTTTTCTATGCCTGATGGACCTAAAATCACCTGAAATATAGGATTAATTAACTTACAATACGTGAAACGATATATAAATGTAACGTCCTTATATAATTTTTACTAAAATAATAGTTCGACACTTGCAAGCAAGTAAGCATTATTATTGTGCTGAAAATTCACCAGTTAGATCTCTGTATAGGACTCATTTTTGTGCAATGAATTTGTATATGAACTGTTTGGTAAGCATTAGCCTTCGATCGACAGGTGTTTGAATTCTGCAATATACCTGCGCTGATAGTACTCAAAAATATTTCGATGAAACCATAGGACGGAGGTAGAGCATCCATTAAGCATCCAGTTAGCTGCCAAACTGAAGTTTGTCACCAAGTGTTTATAGGTGTATTCCCGTAAATGAACTTGAGAATTAGGCCGTTATCTATCATACGTGATCCCATCGTCACTTCCCATGACATGATATTATGGTTCAACAGTACACTTTAAAAAAAAAAGTGTGTGGGTTTATGATCACACGAAGGAAGTGAAAACTTCTTTATAAAAAGTACAACAAAATAAAAAGCGATGTCCACACATGGTCACCCATCGATTTACCGACCGCCCCCGACGCTGCTTAACTTCGGTGATCGGACGAAAACCTGTCTTTTCAACACTATCCGACACAGTGTTTACCCCCACCGCTTTTCGTCACACAAAAAGGGTTGCGGATCAGAATTTCAAAGCTGTCCCATAAGAAGATTTACTTCAAAACCTACGCTTAGATTTTAATCCGTCCCTAACTTATTTATATAAGCCAATAGTACCGTCTGTGTATGACATGAATATCTTCTATAAATAAATATTTTTTTATGTGTGGGAGAAAAATATTACATTTCCGCTGATGCTGTATAGTCCAAATAAATTTAATAAAAAAATAATATAAAAAAAATAACACTTGTAACGACATACACTTTGATCATTGTGCAATTGTTTAAAATTATATTATTCTATAATTGAATACCTAAAATGTTAATTAAATTGCATATTTAACCTCGCTCGCTAAGAATTGGCAGTCAGGTGCGCAGGTCCCTTGACTATCGACATAGGCGCATTGTACTATATCCCTGGTACCCCGTAAACCGTTGATAACGTTGACGGTGTTGCGTGCTACTGCATACGCTCCGGCGAGGCAGGCAGTTTCCGTGCAACATCCTTTGGCCGCACACACTGCTTCAGTACCACTCATTATACACGACGTCACACATTCTATCTGAACATTCAAGGATAGAATATAAAAAAAAAAAAAAATCATTGGAGTTTTTTTTTTTTATATTATAGGGGGCAAACAAACAGGTGGGTCACCTGATGGTAAGTGATCACCACCGTCCATAGACACTAGCAACACCAGGAGAGTCGCAAGTGCGTTGCCGGCCTTTTAAATAAGTGGGCCTCCGGCGCTCTCACTGACCGAACGAAACGCAACAGTGCAAGCACCGTTACTTCACGTCGAGTTTATAAAAAGTTTATAAATAATTAATCAAGATACAAGATACCTTTGTTAATGAGTGTAGATAAACGTAGTCTTTATAATTGGGTTGAAACGTTTAAAAATTTACAAATAAAACCACCGAAGAAGTTTCTTTTGTGACGAGTATCATAAAACAAATGGTTAGTAGGCAGTTAGAGAGGTCAGGTATAGTGCTGAACCTTGGAAAAATTGGAACAAGATAAATATATGAATCGTAGTAAACCAGAACACAATACTAACGATGGCCAAATGAGAAAATGTCTCGTCTGTTATACCTGTTCTTGAGACATCGTGCAAGGTTGCACAGCCGCAGAGAGAACTGGCACCATTGTTTTAGGAGTTGCGCCCCCTATGACTGGTACTCGAACAGACTCCGGTTCCACTTTCAGGAAGTCAGCTAGTGCGGTGTTCGCACGAACGCAATTCAGTTCCACACATCCCAGAAGTTTACGTGCATTGTACACGGCACGTAATCTTTGGATTTCCGCTACTAATGGCACCAAACTCTCCACGGGTTCAGTAGCGACAATAGTAAAAGCCTGTAATTTATTAAAAGCATTTATTTCATGATAATAAAGTATAATTTTGTTTGGGCTTCATGCAGTATTAAATGTTGCATGTTAAATAAATTTGTTTAATGGATGGATTGTTTTTCCGGACTAATCTCCGAAACGGTTGAATCAATTTTAATAAGACGTTTGAATTAATTATTCCATTTTCTAACAGAGGCTGAACAGTGACATTAAATTTAATAGAGGAGTTTTATGAAAAAATTAAAAGATATCCAGCAATTAATCCATATCAAATACGTATTTTTCAAAGAAACAACAAAACCGTTATCATTAGAACGAAGTCACGAACACCAATTGCTTTATTATAACTTACTAATACCTTAAAATCCGATCTAATGCAATTTGTTTTGCTTTTATCGGGTATTTTTGTTAAATCTTTAATATACTTAAATTAGGTTCAACAGAGAACAGACACTTTAATGTTAAAAATTTTGAATTCAATAATGATTGTCACTTGTAACAACAACAAACTCGTGGTAGTCTAGTAGTTTAACCGGTCTAATATTGATCCGATGTCCGCAAATTCGAACCCCGGCAAGTATCAGCGTATATTTCGGAATTCGCGTATATTTTCTAATTTAAATTGGTAACACTGTCGGCTGACGGTGAAGGAAAATATCGTGACGAAATTTGTACCTGGGAAATGTTCTTGTAGTACCCACGTACGATGGAAAAATATAGAACGTGATTTTTCAAAGTTTCGTCTCGTGGGCTGGCGTGGTAATTATGCCCATACCATCCTACTGGTAGAGGTATGTGGACCTGCAGTGGGTCTCTTACAGGCCGATGACAATATAAGATACAATGATATCAGTATTAGAATTCAATATAACGAAATTATACGAACAGAAGGGCATGTATTACAGATCTGTATGCTGATTTCCGTGAGTATTGGTGCATTACATTCAAACGTGTCAGATTGGTTCCGTGCAACGATAACTACTACTTGTGAGTCCTGCAAATACAAAATGGGATAAATTAAACGACGATGTTGTCTAAGATGGTATCAGGTAAATTCAGTGAGGAACTGGCTTTCAAGTGCAGTTGCTAGAATATAAACATTGAGCAGTAGATCTTCAACTTAAATATGGTAACTATTTGGTCGGGCTTCTGTAATGTGACTTAAATTAATTAATTGATTATTTATTATGATTATATTTAATTAAATAAGTAGTTTTAATATAATATAACATGGTTATAAGGCATTTTTTGCTACCTGACTAATTAATTACAATACTGTAATGGTGTTTTCTAAGGTGTATAAAACTATAATAAGACCAGCCGTGTCATATGGATCCGAGTGCTGGGTTACGAAAGAGACGGATGCGAAAAGATTACATGCGACAGACAGGAGAAATGCGAATGTTAAGATGGATATGTGGTGTAACAAGAATGGACAAGATTAAGAATGAGTATATCTGAGGAAGTTTGAAAATAGCACCAGTGACAGAGAAGTGGAGGAGTAATAGGTTAGCATGGTACGGGTAATAATGAGAAGAGATGAAAGTCATGTAACAGGAAAAGTTTTGAGTTTGAAATTGGACTGATATAGGAGTAGAGGAGGACCGAAAAAGGTGTGGATGGATTGTGTGAAAAATGACATGTGTATAAAAAGTGTGAGTACTGAGATGACAACTGACAGGGGAGAGTGGAAAAGGAAAACATGTTGTGCCGACCCTACTTAGGTGAGGTAAGGGTAAGATGATGATGATGATGATGACTGTAATTGTATGGCTATTTCCAACTATGTTTGTGTCATGTATAATGTTGGTACTAAAAGTTTGTTCAAACCCATGAATAAGGAAATATAAATACCTTAAGAGCATCACATAACAAATGACGACCGGAATAAGAAGATATTTTGCATCTTGTATCGACATGACTCAGTTCCATTCCATAACCACACGTGGGGCAGATATCATAGAGGGCGATCTCGTCCAATAATGGACATTGTTTTAGTAGTAACGCTAATGGCTGACCTGTTTTTATAATAAATAATGTAATGTATTATTATTGCATAAATTTTAGTCCTCAGTACTATGCTTTTAGTTATATAGTCATTTCAATTATTTGTTTTCGTTATTGTATAATTCTTCGATTTTTATTATGTATAATACTTTTCTAAAGTACACATAAGGTATCTTTTCTGGTAGTGTTTTTTTTTGTATTTGTATCTACTAATATCCATTATGATTAGAAACTTTATGGAAGGGTATATTGGAAGGAATTTTTCCATAAGCGTGATATTATTATTATTAAGCATAATTTTATTAACCAACGGACAACCAATTGAACTGTTTTAGAAAAAAAAAACGAAGATATTCAGAAACCTGTTCGTCCTGATGCACCACAAATAGTAACCTTCATGCCAGCAGGACAAGTGCTGTATGGTTGTCTGGGCGGCTTCTGATACTGTAAACTGAAAACATGTTCCCGTGTCGTTCCCAAAACTTGTTTGCCTGCTTGGGAAACGACCCTTAAGACATAGTGAAAGCGCATTTTTTTTGAATATTTTTTTCTGTATTTATTTTACTAATTGCATATTCTTTTACATGACTTCAATTTTGATTATCTACTTATTATATTTGTTTTTATAGTTTGTGACGTAATGGTGACAAGAATGAGAAATCTTCTTAAAATGAATGTTTTTACAAAATAGTTTCGACCTTTCCAGAATATACTATACAAAGTTTGTTCTGTTAACTAGGTATCCTAACTCCGCCACATGGACCATGATATGGGAGCTAAGTAATAAAAAAGTAAACAAATAAAAATATTTGTGTATTTGTTTGCTAATTGTAGTTCACAGTCGGAATTTATATACTTACATCAAAAGTTTCAAATATTCCGAACTCTGTCTTTAAAGCAGGATAATAATATTTGTGGGTGATGATTTTTTTTATATCTTCGCTAAACAAATGGCACGGGCCTTGCGTTTTTGAGCCATGCGCTTAGAAAAAAATTAAAATATATTGGCCTTCCAACCATGCTTACTTATCTTTTTTAGTGTTCGTCCTTAATTTACTCCCTTCTTTTCTTTCCATGCAGAACGTAGGGCCTACTAGTAACATTTGCTACAGGTCCCTCAGCTTAGTACACCTCTGGCGCAGTAGTTATTTCAGGGTTACGTATATGTATTTTGTAGTATATAGTAATTACTATGTCACACGTTAAATTATCAAGCTCATACCGTACTAAATGAATACTAAAAGGTGTTTAATTACTGTATTGTGCACATAGACACGGTCCGTCCATGAATAAATAATAACGTGGCGATACAATCATACTGGTGCTAACATAAATGATGTAATCATTGCATTTCATATACCTGAATGTTACTTTCAAATCGAAATTACGACGCGACAGTAAATTTATATCGCGTAACGGAATCTTTTTCTTTTCTCATATTGAAAAATTCGATATGAATTTTTACGAAGTATTTAAACCTTTATATATTCTACTTTCGATTCACGCTTTGTTTCCGTACAGCGTTAAGTTTGGCAAAAATAAACAATTTATAATAATACCCAAATCAATTTATCTGAATGCTATCTGTGGAGTTTGTATTGTTGTCGTTTTATTAATATTTGGGATATTGCACATTCAATTCATCTATACTTCAATCGAAGACAGTACAATGATCGACGGAGTCTTAACTAAAATAAATTACGTTGTAGAATTTTTTACCTTAATAATTTGTTGCGTCATTACATATATTTACTTCTATTTATATAGATGTAAATTTGTGGAAATATTGAACAAAATAGCAACTTTGATTGAATCTACTGACGGTCAAGAAGAAGATATATTTAAATATATACGTCAGCAAATTATATTACTCGTAATATCTATACCAGTGGCTTCTATTTTTTCGACAGTGTTAAACTTTATAAGGCAAGATAGCCTTTGGAAGATAATTTTAGTCACGTTCAATTTTATGATAACTCAAACGATTCAGTTCATTGTTATAGGCTATTATTATATTCTTTTCAAAATGGTGGCCGTCCTTTTAGAATATATCAGAGAACACATTTCAAAAATTATAAATGAGAACACGGTTACAGATTGCTTTATAAAAATAGAACCCAAACCTACAATTACATTGAGATGCTTAGAAAGAATGTACGTTGAAGTATTAGAAGTGAAACGAACGATAAATTCTGTTTTTCAAGCATCACTATTTATGTCGTTGATTCAAAGCTTTCATTCCTTGGTGAGTGAGTCGTACATTATATACCACGCGATAGTCGTGAAAAGTGACATGACAACGTACGACTTTATCAGTTGCTCATGCTGGATACCATATCAGATACTAAAAATATTTGCTTTAGCTTATATTGGGCATTCATTGAAAATCCAGGTAACTAACACATTAAAATTGATTTTTCTCTTAGTTTATCTAATCCACATATTCAAATATAATTATGATATTCATTAAAATTCTATAAGAAGGAAATCTACATAAATAAAGTGATAGAGTTCTGGGGTTATGTGCGCATCGCTCCAAAATTTCGATCAAAGATTTCAATTTTTTTTATTTAATTTCTTAGACATTTGGTCCTTATCTAAAATAATGTCAGGATATCTTCAATTAATTACGGTTATTAAAAGTTTTGAGTAACTACAATTTTTATAAGCACTACGCGTTCAACGATGTCCGTTTATTTGCCGCTGTGGAGGCAAGCGGTGTGCTGCTCATGTTTCTTTCTATGCAATATACATAAAGCATTTTGTTAATATGATAAATGATGAAAACAATGTCGCGGATATCATCTAGTAGCAAACAAACATGCAGACGATCTGATATTAAATTGTCTCCGAAACCTACTGCAAACCTATAGTCAACTGCAATTTACATTCTCGTTTGGCTGCAGTCCTAACCAAATTGATCACTGATCACTAATAGGATGCTACTTCTGTGGAGTGAGTTGAAAAACCATTAGTGATAATACATACAGGCTACATGTACCAAATACTTTACACTAGAACTCTTAGCGACAGAAATGTGTACAATTACTCAAAATAATCATAAGTATTCATTAAGATGTTAATTTTAATAACATAAAAGTTACATAAATCTAAATACGATTTTTCAGATACAAAACGTTGGGCAAGCACTTCATAACGTGCCGACTGAAAAAGACGACACAAAATTATTAATTGAGGTAAATGAATCAAATAAAATTACTCTTTACTAGCTGGCTGGATCGTATTCGTACGGGTATACTGAATAAGAAAGTACAACCAAATCTTTCCTTTACAGTAGTGGTCGCGAACTTTTTTCATCGTACGCAATGAAATTTTTTTACAGCGCGCTGGGCACATGTGTTTGTTTTTTTTTTTACTCGGTAAGAGAGAGAATAAAATAAACTCAACCTCAAATACTGAAACCAGTAAAACAAATGAGAATGAAATTATTATTATTTACATTATTTTCATATGGTTAAGAAAAGTTAAAGAAGAATAATGTTTTTTAATTAGTATTTTAGAAATCTTGCAGTGGATGTATTACAGATCAACCGTGGGTGTACTAGCACTGGCCACCACTGCTTTACAGTATCACCTACACGGTGAAATAAAATAGAAAGTGAACGTCACTATGTCAATCCCTGACAATATTTTTGAATTACGAATGGAATTGAATTATTTAACTAATTCGCTCACTTTTTTATATGAATTTGATACGAGAAACCTCTTTTGCGCTTTTTACAAAAGTTAATATTTTGAGATCTGGTTCTAATAAGTGTGCATGAATTTTCGTCATTATATCAAATAATTATATTTTTATATATGCACATATATTATTCATATGAAATAATTATTTTAACGATTAGTTTAATTATGACAGTTTTTAATTTTCAGATCCAACACTTTTCATCGTTAATGCGTTATCATGGAGATGAATTAAGTGTTTATGGACTTTTCCCTTTAGATGCAACTTTAATGTTTAAGGTAATAATTGATTGATAATAATATACAAATGATGTACCCAGTAAGTATCTGTCGTTGTTAATTTTTATTATTAAGACTTTTTCTAAAAAACAAACTAATGGAATAATTATGTAGTCTGCTAAATTAATCTGTGGCATTTATTTCTGAGACCTGACAACCCATTCAGGCATCATATGGGTTCAATGCACTAATGTTGCCATTTTCAAATTTACAGTTCATCAAATTCGTCTTGAATATGCATCTTCTCATTAAAGATAAACTTTTTTATTGCACGTAATATTAAATCTGTTATGTCTCTAATATATTCATTAAAATGATATGCTATAAAGGGTAATTTTTATCTACATTAAACATAATGTTCTAAATAGCCAATTATTCTTTAATATTATGTAAAAGATAAAAGGGATAACCAATGTAAGCATTCAAATAGAGGTTCTTATGACATTATAGTATTCTTCTATTCTACTTTGTATATACCGAGCTCTATTTTATTTGATCATTGTTAAAAACCTCCTTGTATTTTGTGTGACAAACTTTTTTGTGTTTTAGTGTTATATTATTTTCTATTTAAAAAAAGTATATTTTAAATGAGACATGTTCGATGTCACAGTTTTGGAAAAAAGGTGAAAGTAAATGCTTGTAAAATCTGGAAATATTTTATTGTATACGTGTTATAGTCGACTGACCTCAAGAACCTGAATTTAACAAACATAATACACATACGTGTATTACACACACAAAGTTTTCAAAAGAAAATTTCTAAACGATAGTCAAAATCTTATGAAAATACGTTGTGTATTTTAAAAAACCTAGAGAAAATACACGACAAAATGTATAGATTAGATACTAGCGTAAAAGTGATTTCTATTAAATAATTAACAATTCTTCAAATTAATAAAACAAGGCCCGAAGAATGCTAGTTCCCTACGTGAGTCTGTTTACCTATACCTGTAAAACCTTTTACGACAAGATAAAAATTAGGAAAATTCATGAAAATGCAGTAAATGTGTAGTAGTATAACCAATCTTTGTGTAATAGTTTTTGTTAACAACTTTATTAATAACAGTTCATAGCAATCCTTTATATACACTTACTCTGTGATCGCTCCGTTCATATAATGATTCTCAAGTGGTTATAAATACAATGAAGATTTACTTTTTAATTTCAATCTATTTTATCTGTTTACAGGTAATCGCATCAGCTACAATGTATCTCATAATTTTAGTACAGTTTGATAAAAAAACAAATGTATGAATTGGTAATGAGCACTTTTGTTAATAATACAAATAAATTCTATAAAATTATGGTTTATTTAAATGCAGAAGGTGATTAATACCATCGGGTATCGTGTTTTCTTTTGGCTATTTTTTATATTCATATTGTATTCGTAGTTTTTTTTTTCTAAATCATCTATGCTATTGGCCTGACTACTACTACTGCCGTAAAAAACCTAGGCGCGAGATGTTGCCGAACGGGCCGCAACGTGTGTGCTGGAGTGGTTAAAACCTTATGTGATATTAAGCATGTCTTCTTATATGGAGTTCTTTTAAATTACTTAAATAAATAAGATCTTCACTTGCTGGAGATAATTCACACTTAACAAGAAAGTGTTTTAAAAGTAATTTAATAAATATCGTGTAGCATTTTAATTAATTCAATACTACTATTTAAGTTTTTAATGTTATAAGCATTACATGAATAAAATCAAAGCACCAATTATATACCACTAGGTAATTTAATAGTTGGAATCAAATTTGCTTCCATTTTTGATGTCAACTATATTAATGCTATACTATATAATATAATTTAATGCTATTTATTATTTTGGTTTACTTTAGCAATACTATAAGTATAAAATTGTTTGTTTTGCTTTAGTCTTTGGCTGATTCCAAAAAAATGTCAAGGTGACTAGGAAATAATCTATACGTCTATTGTAATCGAAGAGAGAGTAATTAAATTGTAATAGTTTGTTATAGGCTCTACCAATAATATTGTTATTCTGTGGTGATAGTAGCCATCTTGAGTCACCGGTCGCCATGTCAGTATTGTCAGATGTCATTTGAAATCACGTTTACTCGAAAAACTTAAAAATAACATCCATCGTCTTTACTGTTGTTTTTACGAAGGAATAAGTAAAACTTTATAAAAAAAGACTCAACTTTGTATTTACATTAAGTTGCCACTAAAATAAGCTATATGTATGTAAGTATCCCGTTTAAAATTTCGGTCATCGACCAGTGTAAAAATTTGGTTAGGGAGATCAATTTGCAATTTACTTCAAAAAATTATGGTATTTATATAGTTTGTAATGACATTAAAAAGCCGGTAATGTGCTATGTAATTTGTTGTTGTTACGAAGTGATTTTTCTTATTTGTGATTGATATAATATTTATTGAATGTCGTATATAATTTCTCTATTATGTAGTCATACTCATTTTATAATTGTTTACATTGTGAACGATGTTAGAAACATAATTTTACCTGTACACATAGATGGACGGGAACGCGGTACACCCCCATCCTGGGGTTGTGCCCGGTATGCCACCTCCCGTGGTACTTGGAATGCCTGTTCATGGAGCAGGTCCCGATGGCGAACATCCAGCACATGGTCCACGTAGACGTTATCAAAATAGGCCCAAGACTTCTAACTTGGATCGTTTACCATTAGATGAAGCAGCAAAAAGAGTAAGTGTTAAAACTACCGAGACAAACATAATAGTG
Organism: Antheraea assamensis; assembly: GCA_035772565.1. NCBI lineage: Eukaryota > Metazoa > Arthropoda > Insecta > Lepidoptera > Saturniidae > Antheraea > Antheraea assamensis. The sequence goes on from JAQQSE010000060.1 coordinate 434,796, forward strand.
TTAATATATAAATTACTAAATAGTTCGTAAATTATTATTATTTTTTATTTACATCATCGTTAAGTCAATTTACAAAATAATTTGTGTTTTATTGTCTAATTAGTAATTTACCACTATTGAAATAATATTTTTCCTTATGTTGGAATATATAATACTAGCTTTTACTTGCCAGCTTCACTTGCAATAATGTAGAGTAGACCCTCGTATTTGTTGAAAGAAAAAATCTGGGTGAAAGAGATTCTGTCCTTTTCTGTACTTTTGACAAAGTCATGTCAAATTTCTTGTTGATCTGTTGAATGGTTAAAGGATGAAAGTGTAACAAATAAACAAAGTCACATCCGTAATACTAGTTAGGATTTGTCTATATTATGAGCGTACCTTGGTGTCCTGTACATTGAAATGTCTTTGGATAGTAAAAAATGTAAATACAGAGTTTCATATCAATTGTTAGAGCCATTATTCGGAACCAAATTACAATTAATTATAACTTATATAAACAGTAATTATTCACTTACTAGCTATAGATATATTATACACAATACTTTATATCTTAAGCCCTGGACTGTACAAAATGATAAAAGTTCCATACAAATATATGTGGATTTCATAAGGCACAGGTCAACAGACTGTTGGCAGTATAAGCTTAAAAAACATTGAATAATAACATTATGTATTGTAAAATTAAAATTCTTGTGTTTAATTGTATTTTTTCTAAACCATGAAATATATAATATATGATGTTGTGAAATTAAAAAATCGTTCCGACATCTGGGTCTTAAAAAATCAGCCGAGTGGTTAACTAATATTATAAATATGAAAGTGAGTTTGTTTCTTGTGTTTTCATACCTTAACTTGTCAACTAATCATCATGTTATTTTGCATATATTTTGTCAGAAGTTTAGAAAAGGATATGGGGTATCTTTAATCCTGTACCACTGGGTTCCAATAATCTATCTGTCTATAACGGTCATTTAAAATAACTACATAAACTATAAATCAGCACATTTATCTGTTTCTATAAACACAGATAGATAAAAACAATTAACTTTACTTAACTACCTGTCCAAGGGTCTGTACTTTACCATTGTTTTGTAAGTTTTAATAATACCATTCTTGTTGTTACTGTTCTTAGTTTAACATATCTTTTGTTTGAATTTAGTTTATCACCTCATTTAGGAGGATAATCTGTCCAAGTATTCTTAAATAACATATTTTATTAAAACATTAATGATGTTAATAATATCAAAATGTAAGAAGTTGGTGTAATTGATTCAGACTTAGATGATGCATAATGTGAAGATTGTACATTCCTTATTCCGATAAACTATGAAACTGAATTTTCAAATTCTGAATTGATATATTGATAGTACTAAATTGTAAACAATAGTAGAAGGTTATATTTCTAGAAAAAGCACAAACAGTGGTAAACAATTTAGGTTTTTCGAAATATATCAAGAATGGGGTTTTCTTATTTTATGTGTGGTATTTCATGTAATTACAGGAGCAAAATGTGCATAACAAATATACATTCTTATTAATAACTACATAGTACAAAACAAAGTCGCTTTCTCTGTCCCCATATCCCTATGTATGCTTAAATCTTTAAAACTACGCAATGGATAATGGATACTGCTGCCCTTATTTTTAATAGATTCAGTGATTGAGGAGGAAGGTTTATATGTGTCATAACATAAATTAAATATTGGAGAAATACTGTTATTTTTGAAGTTACTCCAAATTTAACGCATGCAGGCCACAAGCAGTAATGAATAAATCAAAACTACTGGATCGATTTTAATCATTTTTTTAGTAAATGACATAGGCTATACATTTTATACCCGTGCGAAGCCGGAGTGGGCCGCTAGTAATAATTATAAAATATTGTTACTGAATCATGATAATTGTACTAAATATAAATATTAAGTATACTTATCATGTTCATCTTAACCATGACACTGAACATTTTAAAGGCAGAAACAAAAGGAATCTAAGGGACTCCCTTTACTGCAGTTAGATTTTATCTATCTGTGGCCTTATTCAACCTCCTGAGACGACTGTTATTAAAACACCAGTCATAGATAGATTTGAAAACAATCTTACATAGCTATTTACAATTAACTACGAGTTAGATTATTGGGATGGCGATAAATTTACTGTTCCTAGGGTATAGATTAAATCTACATTAATGTGGGTGTTGTGATGGCCAAAAGCTAGTATATTATAAATGTTCAAGTACATTTATTTGAATGTTTGTCATCCTCGTTTTGATTGCCTGTTCAAGTGCCTGACAAATTGTAATGATATTTGATATACAAGTCAATTATATCATAAATTAGGTTCTGGTATACTTTGTATCAAGCATACTAAATTTCAATTTACATTCAGTGAAATGGGTACTTAAGAGCTAATATAAAAATAATAAACATTTTTTTAATATGTGATGATGCATAGAATTTCGTTACATAGTAGAGTAGGACATATATTATATATTTTTTTATTTCTGTTAAAGGAAATGGAAGCTCTTCCTTTGAAAACACCAGTGTCTGTATTGCAAGAGCTATTGGCCCGTCGTGGTACTGTCCCCAAGTATGAGTTGGTACAAATTGAAGGTGTCATTCATGAACCAACTTTCCGGTATAGGGTCACTGTTGCAGATTTAATTGGTAAGTGTATACTGCATTTCTTTTATAATTACAAGTATTTTAGAACTTTAAAATAAGTTTATTTCTGCTTTTCTTAGTATGATTATGCAATAACATGAGATAAAAACAAAAAAGAGAATCTTATCGTAGTGACTACAGTAGATCAAAAAAATAAAAGTTTGCTTTGTTTTACTATTTTGGGCACTTATACAAGACTCATGCACTGCAATATCTAAAGTTGTACATTTTTTTAATACATAATATAAAAAGCTAAAAAAAATAGACTACATTTAAAGAAAATATGCTATTTTATAGAAAGTTTAAAAATAGATAGAAGACACGTGTCATATATTAGTTTTTATAACTGTTTTTTGTTCACATCTTATTACTGTAAAAAAATATTTATCTGTAAAAACTGTCCTATAAGCCTATAGATCTATTTATTTCAGTGTACTATGTTAATGCTCTATATATTTGTTTAAATGTGTGTAGACCCAAGACATAGTTACTGGGCTAAATATTTAGGAATTGTAGGCAACTCTAGCAGTTTCTGGGTGTTAATAGATTGATTAGAATCAATTTCTCTAAGTGGTTCAGAAATCAGACACAATAGGGATATTTTCTTATATTATGATCTCATTTGTTGAAATTATATAACGATAGATTGTTATTTTTGTAGCCATGGGTACAGGAAGATCCAAAAAAGAGGCAAAGCATTCTGCTGCGAAGGCTCTACTCGACAAATTAACTGGTGCAGCACCTGCCGATCAGTCCACAAATGGAAATATGCCTGAGGCGTAAGTGTGACCTTCGCATTAACATTTAATTAATTACTCTACACTAATCTTAAGAAGAGCTTTACGAATATATTTGTACAGTACTTTGTACTCCACACCTACCTGTCTAATTCTGTAAATTCTTTCACTAATATGAAACAACGGTATCTCTGAGTTCTATATATGTCCAGTGAAGCTGTGAAGGTTCATCAGTAGAACAGTGTATAGTCAGTTAGAAAAAAAGAAGAGTGTTTTGTATAGGCTTTGATTTGATGCTTATTAATTGTTGTATTTGTAATTTACATGTACAGTATCATGGGCCATTGCTAGTATTGTTTATGTATTTTCTTGAAGTAAAGGGTTTTCATAGAAACCTTGAAATTTTTCAGGTATTTCTTCATTTTCTTATAATTTTTATTATAATGTCGCACTGCATGTTACTTGTTATAATAGAATGATTTATAAAAAAAAATACTTCTTTGACCTCTTATATAATGCATAGTTAAAAATAGAGTTGTTAACAATAATATCAGTATATATCTTCTAAAAATGGTTACTAACTTGACATTTTTTAAATTATGCCCATGTTATAATGTTAAAAATTGGAATAGATTAAAGGATTTATTTAACAATTATTTCAGTGGCAATGTTGTTGCATCATTCGAAGATAAATTGATGGGGAACCCAGTGGGCTGGCTCCAGGAACTGTGCATGTCTCGATTTTGGCCACCACCTTCATACCATGCCGAGAATGACGATACTATTAATAGGCGTAAGTACTACAGTGTTTTTTTAGATAATACATTTGATATATTTTAATTATGTCTAAAATTAAAATTGAAAATAGCGTACATTTTAGGTTTATATAATGAAAGCTACTAGGTTAATTTAACTATTAAGTCTTCATTATTTGACCTTATAAAAATTGATGAATGAGAGTGTACATCCCATGTATGAGATGAAAATTCAGTATACTAAATCTTTTTATCTAATTCTATTTTATTTTACATATAATTAAATGATAAGAGGTCTTCAGTTATGCGCGCATCATGCAAAAAGTACTGGATATATTTTGATCTTTTTTTTTTTAATCTTATTTCTTAGATGTTTATCTTAAAAAAATAATAAACACAACAGCTTCATTGAATCTATAGTTATTAAAGTTTTAATCAAACTACGTTTCTATAAGCACTATGTGTTGAGTATAGTGTTTTCTTGGTGTGGAGAAGAGGCACAAGCAGTAGTGATAATTATGTTTGTACATAAAATGTATTATTAATATATTATACATTGCAGACAAAATACTCTATAACAAAAATAGGTTGTCTGTTAAGTCGGTTTAAGGACGATAATTTTACGTGATAATATCATAAGAAAACGTTGATGATAAATTGCATACTTTTATTAATTTAATTAAATTATTATCACTGAATTACCGATGGAGTGGAATAGAGATAGATGCGTCACAAACCGAATGCTTAGGACGATTGCGCCTCTCTATCGCTTGTTCCGAGCTCTCGTTTAAACGCTCGGCTCAGGTGGAACGTGACATTGAGTCACGCTTTTTTGTGCATACAGCCGACATTCATCGATTAACAAGACGTTATCACGTCAAAAACCATTTCTTCACTTGTTAATTACAATGTCTGTAATCTTAAGTGTAGCTTATAGTGATAATGTAAGGTGAAAATGTTATTCAATTTAGATAATCTTATTATGTATTTGAAAATATTTATTCTATGATTTTTAATTTCTTTGAGGGTAATTTATAGCATATGTATATTTCAGGATTACCCCATGAACGTCAATTTACTATCGTGTGTACTCTGCTGAAACGCCGCGAGGTAGGAACAGGCAAATCTAAGAAACTGGCAAAGCGTCAGGCCGCTTACAAAATGTGGCAAGCTTTGCAGGACAATCCCCCGGAGTCTTTCCAACCTGACGAAGAGGTAATGTTTATATTTTAGTACTAACTAACAAAAATAGAGCATAAAAACAACATGCTAATATACAGTATATACAGATTAAAATAAACCAGAAATTGTTTATGTAAATGTACTGATATCTATATACATGTATAATACTTCTATTTATACTATAGTTGTAAAAACGTTTGTTTACTTATGGATACAAAAGGAGGTGATGTCTGTCTAGTCAAATAGTGTTATTGGAGTTACACCTGGTATTTCAAAGGCTGATCAAAATATTGATCAACTAAATCAGTTGTTAACACCGTTGTCAAATTAATTTGTGTAAAATTTACTAATCTATGCCATTTTGATTTGACATAAACATTATTTTTAAGTATGGTCACTTTGCATAATATAACTTTCGGCTTTTCATTCGTAACTCATTCTCAACTAGTATAGTGTATTATTATCTATGTTCTTAACTCCTTAGCTTTTCGTAAATAACACCACGAATTTTAATTTTATAGTAGTATAATTTTCATAAGAATTACTTACCTTTTACAATGACTTTGAGGGAAAAACTTTCAGTAAGAGAGATAACTATAATTCTTTGGAACTTGTTCGCAAGTAAGTATAATGTTATTTATGTACAATAAATAAAGTCTAATTGCTTGGTGTTAGGAAATACGAAATTGCAATATACTTTGTGTTTGTAGATTCAAAAATGTTCTAAATAAAAGTGTACAAACACAATGGCAACTAATTAAAAAAAAAGCTTGGGAATTGCTAACATGTTAGTACTGCTGAAGTACTGAGAATCCAAAACGATGAAATACAGCCAATGACAACGAAAACATATTAATAAATTGTTCAAGCAGTAGTAAAGAGAGTTTATTATAAACAAATGACACAAATCAACAGTCAATTCACCAATAAGCACTGATTACTTGACCATACTCTCTGACAAGAGATTAATCTATACGGCTTAACTGAAGTTTGAGAAATACGAAATGGTGTGACAAACGTTTTTGTATTAAATTTTGACATCTCTATTAATAGTCTAGAAGATGAAATCGAAATAGTAGACGACCATGCTTTTAGCAACATAATGGGCACTTTAACAAGTAATTTGACAGATGATGACTTAGTTTTTGTGTTGATTATTAACTTTTGAGAAACTGGGTGTTAACATTATGTATTTTAAATTCAATAGACTAAATTAACAAATAATAAATGTAATTTCTCTTACGCTGCAACATCATAAAAAATATTATTTTCTTCCCAAGTTTGAAGAACTATTACTTTAAAATTGAATGATTTATGTCATATGAAGGGAGTCAGTCATCTTTATATTACATTTTTAGATACAAAATCGAGGAAATTGAAATGATATTTGAATATTGTTGAAATTTATTAACAATTTCCACGTACAAAATATATTTTAATACAATTTATAGTAACTTGAGCAATATTACTTCTGTGAGCGCTGGATTCTGATAGATTTTATTTCTACAAGTAAGGCCTTATTAAGGCTATATTTCCCCCCGTGCCGTATTTACACGACGACTTGGAGTGTATAGGACAAAAATGGACTCGTCACAATGCTGCGCTAGCGTCGCATAGGAGACCTCCTCTTCTTGCACGATACACAATAACATTCACAAACAGTTTCAAAGTCACCTGTATTCTTATAGTTTAGCACACAACACAAGTTATTATAAACGTGTAGTTCAATCGCCGATCGTCCGCTAATGAGCGTTTAAAGAATGCAATTGTCAAGGCGCCGGGTGAATAGGGATGGGGGAAAGGAGTGCGAATAGACATGTGGGACAAGGATGGGTTGTCGCCGTGCAAATCTGGCCTAAACAACTGCCCTTTACTAGATGATGAGTAAACTAAGGTTTTTTTTTTTTTTTTTTTTTTTTTTTTTATATAAGTTCGGCAAAATGACTGTACGATACCTGATGGTAAGTACGGTACAGTCCAAAAACAACGGCGACTGTCGGTGTTAAATACCAACGGCAGTCGTCGTCATCATGCCGACCTGCAAAAGTGCCTCTTCACGCCTCGTTTGAAGGACCCCATATCATAAGAGGGAGGGAACACACTAGTCGGGAGGCGATTCCACATCTTCACAGCACGACAAAGATAAGAATTTTCGAACTTCTTCGTTCTTGCCGAGAAGGTTTCTACTGTGAATCTGTGGAGCCGCGTACCCGCCCGTGTGGTTCTGAAGTGGAAAGGAGAAGATGGGATGAGGTTGAATAATTCTTCAGAACACTCGCCATGATACAGCCGATAAAACACGCTCAATGAGGCGATGTCTCTTCGTAACTGTAGCGGTTCAAGGTTGTTAGTGATGTCTGTATCATTCACAATGCGGACAGCCCGCCGCTGTAACCTATCTAGGGCATCGAGGAGGTATTGGGCGGAACCATCCCAGAGATGCGAACAGTATTCCATACACGGCCTAACTTGTGCCTTGTAAAGAAGGTTTAGCTGGCCGGGCGTGAAAAACCGTCGCACTCTGTTCAGGATGCCCAATCTCTTAGATGTTGCGGAGATAACACTCACAACATGGTCCCTGAGGTTAAGGTCACAGCAGATATCGATCCCTAAGATACTTAAGCTGTCACTCTTTGCAAGCGAGTCATTCTGAAGGGTGAGGGGAGGAGAAAAAGGGGATTTTTTGCATGAGAACACGCAGACCTGTGTTTTCTTGGCATTGAACTCAACCAAGTTGCTTGCTCCCCATAGAGATAGGAGTTCCAAGGACTGACTGAGTTCAGTGACAAGATCAGCCCGCATTTTCTCAGTCTCGCCACGACCACTCGAGGGCTTACTGCTATACCCACCTTTATAATATTAGCCAAGATATGAATAAGTATATATATATATGTATATGTACATACATATGTATGTATGGGTTAATTGTGAAATGTGACTTGTAAGGTGTTAATAGTATATCAACATAAATCCTACTAATCCTTTGAAAGAAAATCTATACTCCATTTTTATTTGGGTAAATTGACAATCATTAATACCAAATTTGAAAATAATGTTGCCAAGTTAATTTATCTCACGTTATAGTGTGTTAATTTTTAATTCTAATTATTTTAATCGCAAAAAAAAATTAATTATTGTTTTGAGGGATTTTATTTGTTAGTTTTTATTATAAAATTCAAATTACATCAATTAATTATTATCACTATTTTCTTATATAATTTAATAGCCAAAAAAATTATATAAATGCAAATTTACTTTAAAAAATCCTATTTAAAAAACTTGGATCCAATTGAATTGAAAACAATATTCATTTTATTTATATCTTGTTTGGTTTTCGTCTTCAGAACATTTGATGTTACATTCATAAAAAATTAACATTAGAAATTATATTTCATATAGTTTTATGGTAAGTTTTGATTAGTGCACACAAGGTTTTTCTCTTATTAAAAGGGAAGTCTCTTACATCTCTTACTGTGATATAAATTACTGTTTTTATTTTATATAACTATACTAAAACTATTCTATATTAGTGATAATTTGGTACAATTCCCCTTTTTAAGGTTATTTGCTAGCACTTGGCCAGGTATTTTACTATCTTTCGGTCGGCTCAAGCCGGCGAGAATGGACGGAAGGTTCGTGACATAATTGATTCAAATACATAATTGATATCCGTATTGTGTTTTAGGGCGGAGTCGCGGCTCGTTATGCCGACTTGAAAGATAGTAAAATCTCCACTTTGACAACAAGTCACAGCCATAAAGTGTCGCAGTTTCACAAACACCTCAAACAGTCTGTCGGCCCCAACCTGGCCAAGTTGCAGGTATGGAAAATTTCAATTACTATGCATGTGTTGGAAGTCGGATGTTGTCATATAAGTGGTTTGCATGTAAATGTTACATATATATCTGAGTAAACAGGTGACTTTTATTTGGCATCATATATAGAGCATACACGTCATATGTACATAAACATGACACATATTATCCTGTCTGTGATGTTAGATTAAAGTTATGTATTTACTGGGTTTATTATATTATTGCATATTTACATGTAATTCTATTTACGTTTCAAATAATAAAGCTCTTGTTGTTTTCTTTTTTCCATTTCCAACAGGTAACGCAGCTGAACAACAAGGACTTCAATTTTGTGCAATTCTTGCAAGAGATCGCTTCCGAGCAATCGTTTGAAGTGACCTACGTCGATATAGAAGAGAAGTCCATGACTGGCCTTTGCCAGTGTCTCGTCCAGCTTTCCACATTGCCAGTTGCCGTCTGCCATGGGTCCGGGCTCACTAGCAAGGACGCCCAAGCATCAGCTGCCCAGAACGCCCTGGAGTATCTTAAAATTATGACCAAGAAGTGAATCTCACCACCTTGCGACATCAATACATTGTATTCCTTCAGGGCTATCAGACGTAACTAATGGTTAAAATGTATGCATCACACAGTATTCTTAAACGAATGAAGTCTGCGAATTTTGTGGATGCAATAAAAGCCAAGGAGACTTGTAATTGATGTCGCTAGGTTTCGAATTCGCTACTTTCTTTTATACCACTTCCAATTTGAATAATGGTATTATTATACCATTAAATAAGTACTTCGGGCTATGCTTTATAACTGGCATGTTTGCAGTATCTTACTTGTGATTATTTTTTCTTAGCCTTTATTTGATATACGTACAGAATGAATTGAAATATATTTCGACTGCTTGAACCTGGGTCTGTGAATATTATTTAATATTTCTAAAAACTTTCTAAAAAATATGAAGAAAGTTAATTGGATATCTTAAATAAATTAAATTAAAATGACATCATTACATTAATAATACGAATTATACATATACATAAAAAAATCGTATATGCATTATTAAATTTTAGTATTCTTATGCATGCTAAATAATTACTTATTATATATAAGTGCCAACAATTAATTCAGTCTAAAACGATTCTTATATGTGAATGTAATTTATTTATCAGATATGGTTTTCAAGATTTTGATGAAATTTTTTATTTAAATAATGTTTATACTTCTGTTTTTGTAGATAATTATTATACTTTTTTTTTTACGAAAGATCACGCTTGTTAGTCATATCTAAGTGAGACTTACTAGCTGTAACAAGTTTATGATAAAGGAATTCATAGAATGCAATGTTCATAATAATTGAATATAACAATCAAGGTAATAATAATATTAGTGAGTTATAAAGATTTAATTATTAAAAGCAAAACATGTTGTGCCGACCCTACTTAGGTGGGATAAGGGTAAGGGGATGATGATGATGATGATGATTAAATTATTAAATACTAGCAGGCCTGGCAGACATTGTCCTGCGCTCCCCTTAGTAGTCCGGTGGAACTGTAAAGGCCTTTTTGGCTAGCAGTGTAGGTCAGTTCGAAAAAAAAAAAAAAACATTGTCTTGCCCTGATAATAAGAAATATATACTTATGGGCATGAAATGCTTAAGGTAACTAATGTATTTTATTTGATAAGGATTAATTCTGTATCCCTCTATATAGCCTTCCAATTACCACAGTATATGTGACCATTTTTAAAATATAGATGCCTATAGTAAGCTATCCTAAAAAGATAGGTATATGCCATTTTAGACATTTTTGTAGATCTATAACAGAGGAATATTTCAGTATGCATTGTTTTGTTATATCTCAAAGGGATTAGGCAGCGTTTTCGAAGAAAGTTCCCAGACGGCTTGGCTTTTTCCGATTCTTTCAACACTTATCATTATATTTCAATCAATTTACAAAAATCCTTCACAAATTATATACCTTAACCTTCCCTGTGAATTACTCTATCCATTGGTGAAGACCGCATTACAATCCGTTCATTAGTTTTTGAGTTTATCGCGAACATCCAGACAGACGACTTTGTTTTATAATATGCAGTGATTATATATTAAATATGATAAAAATAATTCAATAAAAATACACTAATTATTGATCTGAATACTGCAAGTCATGGAGGTGAAGGTGGTTTTACCAATGGAAAATCGATTAGATGTCCACAGGTTAAAAATTGACACACGTATGACGATTTTTCGGAATTCACACACATTTATTAATTTAAATTCATAACATAACTGCTGGTGGTGAAGAACAACATCGTTAGGAAATGTGAACATGAGCAATATTTTCCTACAGCATCAGTATTTGGCCTAGCAGTGACTCTTCCAAATTGGTATTATTATTGACTTGAGAATAAGGAACTTCCCGATTTTGCGGAGTTTATTGACGAAACTGTGAGAAGCAATTGCTTGATTTTAATATTCTTCAAAGGAAACTACACTAGCTATATTTCGTTCATAGCATCATCATCATCATTTTACCCTTATCTCACCTAAGTAGGGTCGGCACAACATGTTTTCCTTTATTATTATTAAAGAGCTTATCTGAAAAGATATCTCGAAATTGGCAGTGAATTGTTAATAGAAATTGATGGTTCAAAAATCTATATTCTCATTGTTTATAAACATTGAAGACTGAGGTCCTTATTACCAGTTAAAAAAAATAGATTTCGCAATGTGTTTACTGAATTATTTCCATAAAGGCTGGCAACACAACTAAAATTCTACACTTCCTTTTAAAACTATCAATAGTTATATAATATATGAATGAATTATGAATAGTAGCTTTTATTTGATTGAATGAAGAAATATGATATATTATGTAATTACTCCGTTTGGAAAAATCGTTAAATTAAATTAATGAGTTCGTAAATAATTAATATTATGGTGATATTTTTAATGTATTGATTTTATTGCAATCGTTTTATTTTCATTTGTTTCGTTTTAAATGAGTGTTCCTTTACTTTAAAATATTCATGAGCAAGTGATCTATCACTTGTACTATGACTGCCAACGTGCGAGGGTAAATGGCATAGCCCGTAACTTACAAAGTATGGAGTGGTCACAATAACAATATACAAGCTATACTTTGCATAGAATTAGTGTAATTTTCCCAGCGTGGAAATTACTTTAAATATAAAATAAATAAAAAAAAAAAACAAAAAAAAAAAAAATATATAAAACAATAAAAAAAATGAACTATATTTCCAGTTTAATATTCAGCATTATATAGGCATGATTTTTGCAACAATATCTTAATAATAATAAACGATAAACTCGAAATTGTAGCTTTGTATGTATACTAATTAATTCATGTAATCATGATAACTTTTTCATTTTAAACAAGCCTTTGTAAATTTAGTTTAAGCGTTGTGTGTTAAGCCGTAATTAACATGCTGAGCATTAAACGGAAAAAATATTCTCAGCTAGTAATGTCTAGTGGATGAACTGCCCGACTTTAGCTTTGTAATAAGCTCAAGCTCCGATAATGCAGTCAGAATCACTTGAACGTTTAACAACTAATTTACAAAATGCAAGGGTTGGAACTTATGATGAAGAGGCAGGAGTGGAGATTATTTATAATTTGACAATTGTACCAGTGATTTATCTAGGTTTTCATTTAGATACAAGACGGTTAACTTTGCAGGGAGGTATAGAACTAGTGTGTTTGAGAGTGAAACGATCACTGGAAGTCGACGGTTGCGCAGTTAGGATCCCTTGCCTGTGAAAATGGGCATTATTTTAATGCAAAGTATAGAGGTTGTAACAATTTCTACCTGTACAGTATCGTCGTCGATGCTCACGTTACGATGTCGGGCACTGATGAGGATGCTGCACGCACCAAGTTTCTTTTAAATTGAATGGTGTGAGTTCAACCTGCCCTTGTAAAACATCGCACTGTTCAAGTTAGAAAAGACTACTTGAGTAAAGGATTGGAGTTCTGTTCAACCAAGACCAACTAAATAAAATAGATGTTTGCCTATGGTGGCATCAATATTCCTGACCTTTTTTGTGTTTAGTGAGTCTTGGTTTTACTTATTCTTGTGAGTAATCTCAAGATTTTTAATTTAAATATGTAATATAGGTAACTGCTCCGTTTTTTAATACCTTATAGTAAATTGAATGTCAATATTGTCAAACGTGAAAATGTAATAATGTTGCCACATTAACTGCCCTACTGTTTATTTTGTCACATTTTGTTTTAATTAGTTAATTTTTATGGTAATATTTATGGAGTGTACTTAACTTCTTATTATTACGCTCTTTAGCGAACTAAAGATTAAACGTAGGGCAAATGAACTACTTGTAGAACAAAATAATTTTTGGATAATAATGGCCATTTCGTTTACCTCATTCGGCTTTCACTTTTGGAGCGTTTTTTTTATGAACTTAATAATATTCATCTTTTATTGTTTTACACTTGTCTTGTTTACTGGACAACATTATATTTAAAATGAAATGAACTAGTAAAAAATTAAACGTAATTTTATTCTACGGAATTAAAAAACGGACTTTAGAAATGTATAATAGTGACCTTATTTATGTAGGTGTTTTAAATATTTATTCAAATATTTTTATTTATGCTGTGCATTGTGTCTGCTCTAAATTCAATAAAGATTTCGTGTTGCTTAAGATGTTTTTATTTTGTAAGTTACACATACTCTATACATTAATTTTATTTAAATGAAGCGTAAACGTTTTTCCTATTCATCTTCTCTTTATGGTTAAATTGGAACTGCTGTAACGTGTCTCTTAAAGAATTATTTTGATTTATCCGATTATTTTCCGGAGATTTAATACTATTGACTGTGTAGGGTATAACAGTGTCATCGCTTATAGTTAAATGTTTGTAATGTTCTTGACTCTTTTGGCACGATAATACCAGAGATTCCATTTTCTCAGATGTTTCTGCCATACGATTTGAATCTATAATATTTTCTATTTGAGAATGTAATGAATCGAGTATGCCCGGGTTATATTCATTGAAGTCTGTTGTATTCATATGATCATCTTCTGGAGTATTGTTGATCGATTTGTCTCTATATTCCGGTGGTGGTGGTATAATATCACTATTTTCGTCGCCTAAATAAGATAATAAAGTTATGGGATCAAACATTGATTGGTAAATTTTGAAATTTAAACATTCTTCATTCAAGTCCGTTGCTGTTGTTAATGGCTGATCTTCTGTAATACATATTTGTTCACGTTGGTTTTGACCTTTTACAATCATTTCCGGGACTGATGTAGTTTGCGTTGGAATTATGTCTGCTAAAATATTTGGTAAGGGAATCTCCACATTATCAATATCTAAAATTTTGAAAGGTTTGCTAATTTTCTTTAATTCTATTGCGTTGTTCTTTTTGGTATTCATGTTTTTAGTTAAGTTTCTCTGTCCATTATCTCGCTCTTTATGGTCATTCCTGAAAAAGTATTAAAACAAGCATAAAGGTAAATATTAAGAAATGACTTTGTTACTCCTAAAATACTGAAGTAAACGGCATAATTATTATTCTCTTACTGGAAAAGTTTCCTGTATTTTTCTAAAATATCTGAAATGTTATTGCTTTCGGGTAATTTTTGCGGTTTTTCGATTCTACACATGTCTTCGCATTCAGATATTTTTCTGTTATAACTCTGGTTAATTTTCCGTACGTTGTCCAAATCTATAACATTGAAATCATTTTCGAATCGTTCTATTGGTATTGTATGTAAAGATGCATAATTCTTTACTCCTGTATCAATATTATTTATTTTGTTTATATCTGGACATAAAATCTCATTTTTATTGTCACTTAAATTTTGATCTTCTTTGCTCATGCCCACGTCTTGAGTTGGTTTAGGTAGATAGTTTAAGTTATCTGGAACATTGAAACCTAATTCATAATGTTTTGTTTTATTTATTTCGTCAATTCGATGTACTCGATCACTGGATACGAAAGATGAATTAATAATATTTTGTAATTTGTTATTCACTGCAAAAGCTTTAGAGTTTGGTATAGAGGTTATGTCCTTTTCTGTATGATTTACTTGTTTTGTATTACAACTGTTGGAGATATATACGGCTTCTGTAACATTAAGATTGATTCTGACTTTTTTTACGACATGTATCATTTGATCATTGTCACGTTTAGTGCAAACATCGATTTTTGTAGATGTACAAGTATTTTGTATAATCTGTTTAGTAGGATAACTTTTTATTGTATTTATAATGTCATTAGATTGGTTATCTGATTTTTCAATGCAATTAACAGAATCTATATTATTATCTGGTAAGGTGAGCTCTTTAGGCTTTTCCATGTTGTCAGTTTTTATCAAATTAATTTGGGATACAACACTAGCGCATGTATTGTAATGGTTGTCTGATTTATTAAAATCTTCAGTTCGATGAAATTCTTGGCTGGTATAAAGTATTTCGTTGTCAATATTATTGTGGTCAATATCATGTTTTTTAAGGGAGCTATCTGTAGTATTGCAAGGTTTTAAAATGTTCTGCTCGTTAGATAAATTACTTAATATGTGGTCTTGACAAGGAATGTTTTCTGGTGTCATTATTTCTTTTTCCTTATCAGCGCTTAATTTATTATCCTTATTACATACTTTCTCGGCTATATCATTATTGATATTGATCATGTTCTTAACGTTAACTTCACAAATATTATCTACATTTTTATTTGAATGTTCGTAATTCATTTCTTTTCTTGTTGTTCCTGGTATCTCTATATCTCCTGAAGTTTCTAATAATTTATTAATAATTATTTCGGAGCCTGTTGGATTACATGTAGTCTTCGTAAAAAACTTATCTAGTCCTGATTTTATTGTTTTAGAAAAACCTATATCATCGTTAGAATTAATGTTTTCTTCATCTTCACTGTAACTCACATTTCTTTCTAATAAATCGATAAAAGTGTAATTATTTTTTAAATTATTCTGCCTTTGGTTTTTTGTAACTTTTTGTTTCTTATGCTTGTGTTGTAATATTTGTTTAGTACATTGTGAATTGATTTTCTCTGATTTGTCTTTAGATTCACGGGGAAATGTGTTTTGGAGCGTAGTTTTTTTATATTGATTATCATTTTTGGATGAATTTAAAGAGCTATCAGACGTCATTGAACATTTTTGATGTTTTAAAATTTCGTTTTCGATTTCATTTATATAACAATTTATTTTGTGGTCATCGTCAAACTGGTCAGTTTCACTCCCATTTGTAAATGTTTCTGTGCGTGAGGTATAAGTTTTGTCGTCAACAATTTCCGTTGAGTTCATAATAACAGGAGATGGAATATTTTTATCACAACGTACATAATCATGTAACATTTCATCCGAAACACCTGTTAAATTATTTAAATTTTCTTTAAGTTTTTTTGAAGGCGCATTCAAAGACTCTTTAAGACATTTAAATTTTTCAACCACAATACTCTCTCGTCTATTCTTTTTCTTAGGTTCTGTAATATTATTTTGATTTTTTCTTTTTCGTTCATGAAAGCTGTCTGTTATAAGCGGTTGCTTATTATGTATGGTTTTTATAGTTGTATCTTCTTGTGGACGAAAAAGTATTGGACGTAAATCTTGAAAAATATATTCACAGTGTTCATCAATACCAACTAGGAAGAATAGAATACTATAAATTAGCTCTCTATTAAAGAAGATTCGTGTTTCATCTAATAATCTAACATAATACTAACCAAAAGTTGAACTGATACAATAAGCATAAATTGTATGTTCAAAATCGTATTTTCTGGTGATTTTATAAGTAATGCTTCCAAGATAAATATTTATTAAATCTTTATCTCTGCAAGTGAAAACATTAATTAAGTAAGATGCTTGTAATACATTAGAAAATGAATACTACATATCGTACCTTTAATGAAAAAAGGAAGTAACTCAACATTTTCGTTTTTCTAGTTTTCACTAGAAAATAAATGAACGTTGCAAGAAGAACACACGTCAAATTGAACAGCCATTACAGTACGAACAAAACTACGAAAATAGATGACTGTCGTTCCTTTTTTGTAGAAACGTGTGAAAAACTTAGTACCGGTAAAGGTCGAACGTGGTGGTTTAGAGATGCACGGAAACGATTCAAGTATATGAAAATACATAATAATATGAAGTAAAACGAAATAACTCGATGTTTTTACATAAAGTAAATATGTTCTTCACTTTATTTTTTTTTAATGCATAACTTTAGATTTACGTCATTTTATAAAAAAAAATTACGTAGTTTTAGTTTTTTTTTAGTGACATTTCACTTTAAATGGATGCAATTTTATTTTGATTTTAATATAAAACTACATAATTTGCAGAAGTATTGAAATTATTTAAAAACACAATATAAAAAAGTGAATCAACTGCGTATTTACGCACGTACTTATAATATAAGTAATTATTTAAACGTATTTCTGTTACAAATAGTGATGTTTTCTACAAATACCAAATAGCAAGGTAATTACACTACTTATCCCTACGTTTAGAATTGTCTTAAAGCGCTTCATACATTTTTTAGATGAATTTAAGTCGATCATGTAAACATGGTAAAATTTTAAACGCATTATCCCATAAAATTGAATTATTCAGTTATTTCCTTTTTTTGAATAAAGATGCAATATATATGATATAATTAAAGAAGCTGGTGATGTGACAAGCAATACTCGAATTATGTGGTTTAGCTTTAAGTTATAACCATGAACGTTTTGATATCAGTTCTCAACTATACGTCATTTGTTTTGATTTACATCATAGACGAATTCATTTAAAAACCATAGCTACTTTGGAAAAGAAATAAAAATGATACCAATTTTGACAAATGTTAATGTTAACAAAAAAAAATAGTACTTTAGTTAGTAGTGCGTAAAGAAGCGTATAAATTCAAGTATAAGGTTTAGTTAATTGCAATTTTCATATTTATTTTCGCTGTGACAATGTCACGAAATAAAGGATAATTAATGATCTCATAAGTATTTTAAAAACTGTTGTGTTGCTTAAAATACAATATAGTATATTTTACTACAGTGTATGTTAATAGTTAATTCTTGGGTTTTGTATGAAAACAAGACTCGGATTATATGAATTCGATTAACGTAGCCTACCTCAGGATCCTACCATAACATACGTAGGAATTGCCCGTATTCATATTTTTAAAACAAAGTCGCGTTTGAATTAGTTCTCAGCAGATAATCTATGCATTATTTTGGTATATTTAGTGAATGTAAGAGAAAAATAATACTAATAAGTAAAAAATGAAATTCACTTAAAAGATGTCAACAGTAGGATGTGATTTTCAGAGTCTCCAACGAGGACGTAGCACTTATGTGCATCGCCTGCTGTCAAATGATCCGAGCTTTCCGCCAAATACGATTGGTTCTGCAATACTAGTTGTATGTTTACAGTTTTGTCGTCCTCTGTTGTTGCTTTCAGAACATATTTAGGTAATAAACAGACTTGTTTTAACAGAATATTTCCAGCCGGTGGTCCCTTATTCATTATCTGGAAATTAGAATACTCTTTTGTCTTCTCTTATATGAGTAGATATTTCAATCTCTATTAAAACTTCTAATAGTTTCACATATCGTATTGTGAACACGCAAATGTGAACTATATAATTTTTAAAGCTAAAGAAATGGTTTGTCTGAAATGCGCTAATATTTGGAACTATCAAACAGTTTTGAAATATTCTCGTTGTATTTTATAGTCTAGGTATTTGTTTTATAATAATTACTGAGGCTGAAGCTATAGGCTATAAACCTATACATACAGGCTATCCAACGCCACACTATAACCCTTATGGTACTCCCATACCTGCGTGAATCGGCACGAAGTATTGTTTATGGTCAGACTAAATGCAGATGTGGGAAGACATTATCGTTATGCGTTACGAACTATCGGATTGCGTGACGATACACGCAGCACGATAACTGGGACCGCGGCTTCTACACACATCGAAGGAACTTGGAGACGCTAATTTCGAATTACTATTCAAATGACAATGGTGTGCAAACGTTATTCTACGCCTTTATCGGAATTAATTTTGAGGTTAATTTTTAGCGGTACCAGTGACCGAAGCTTCGTCGCGCAGGTATAGGACTAGCATCAGGAGGTGTGCTATTACTAACAGAATGTACGCTAAACAAAAACCAAGTAACAGATCAGACGGCTACGCAGGAATTACGTAACACTCTTGCGTTAAATAGAATTGCTATATAACTAGTTATTTATCGCGGATTTGTTCGATATATCGTAGATTTGGCTTATCCCTTGGGAACAGTACATTTTTTAAATAGTTTCTGCTCGCGGCTTCGCTCGGGTTAATGTAAATTTTATATACGCCTCGTGAGCAGCACACTTTTTCTAGATGTAAAGTATATCTTTATCTGTAATCCTGACGATATGTACAACTCGTATACAACATTTCATGATAATTGGTTCAATAGTTATGGCGTGAAGGCATAACAAACAAACAAAGACACTTTCGGGTTTATTGTATTTGTTAGGATTAGGGTTACGTTGATAATAATTCAAAGTTTAAAAAGTAAATTCGAGAAATACTGTGAAACACAGATAATGAAATATAAACAGATCAAATTGAATTACAGCGTTTCGATTTAAAAATGTATTTTTTTACATACCAGTATTAAATTTGTTATTTTAAAGCGATTATATATATATATAAAGAACGAAAAAAACTCACTCTTTCTAAATCCCTAGGATTACTTTCTCTTAGCGTCGCAAAGTTAACTTTGCCAGCACTCGCCAATAGCGCGCTAAAAGCCGGTCCGATGCCTTTCAGTTGTCGACTTAGAAACGGAGAGTTCTCCCACAGTTGGGATGATATACATTTAGCGAGTAACAGGGAATTCAATACAGCCGAGAAGAATTTTGGTTCTTGAGATATAAGGTCTGAGCGCGTCATGTACGCTACTAGGCCTATAGGTAGGTATACTTAATAAATTAGAACACGTTTTAACTGATTTATTCGAATCTTCGTAACGGTTGAATATTTTGACGAAATGTTTACAGGCGAATAGTTGATTTTTAGAGTACGATCTAAGTTACATATCATTAAACTTAATTATAGGAAGATAAGCAGTGACGATAAAACTTAACAAAGTCAAATTGAAATCGATAAATTGTTTGTAGGAGTAAAGAAAAAATTAAATACCGAAAAATAAAAAATCCGTACTTGATTCAGATGAAATAGATAGTTTTGATGAAATAAAATGTTTTTTTATTTGTAAGGACAATATTCTTAGATAAAATATTCTATGTGTATAAATAAAAATCTATTGCCGAATGTATATGTAAGCGCATCACTTTAGAACGTCTGTACCTATTTAGCTGCACTTTTTTGCTTTTTTATTGTTCTGTGTGTACTTATTATGATAAGGTTTTTGTATAAAAGAAAATGCTTAAAACATCGTAATAAAAAAGTTAAAATCTCCATATATTAAAGTGAGTACGACAGAAAACAGTATATCTTCAAAAATATTATTAGATTTGACGTTCAGTTATGCAGTTGCCATTTTGTTTAAATATATGGTCGTACTGTAAAGGGAATATTTGTTCTCAATGTCTTCGGTAGTTCAACTTCGCGAGGACAGGGTGAGCAACTAGTATAAGAATAAAAATAAGTTTATCTCATCGACATGATTTACTCAGTGATGCTTTTCCTATTCCCATACCTGCGTGATGAAGCTTCGGTCACTAGTCGCGCTAAAAACTAACCTCAAAATTAATTGTGATAAAGGTGCAGAAAAATGTTCACACACCTTTCTCATTTTCATAATTACATTTTGTACGTGGTAGAGCTACGCTGAAACTATTACTGGTTTCAGCATGAATGGGTCGGCTCGCCCGACGCGCGGGGTAGTACCACCCTCTCACAGAACACCCACGTGAAGTAACAGTGCTTGCACTGTTGCGTTTCGTTCGGTCAGTGAGAGCGCCGGAGACCCACATATTTAAAAGGCCGGCAACGCACTTGCGACTCCCCTGGTGTTGCTAGTGTCTATGGACGGCGGTGATCACTTACCATCAGGTGACCCACCTGTTCGTTTGCCCCCTATAATATATTAAAAAAAAACAGAGTTAGCGTTGCCGAGTTCATTTGATGTGTGTATGTGTGTAAAAACCGTGGGCCCGGTTATTGTACTCCATTTTTCGTCACGCAGTCCGATAGATCGTAACGCATGATGATAATGTATACCCATACCTATATGTACCGTTACAATAGACAATAATTTGTGGCGACATACGCAGGTATGGGATTAGCATTAGATAAATCTATGCCAATATAAAACTGTAATTTAAAAGTGATTAGTGGCAACACAGAGGATCTGTCACAATATTACCGATGTTAGTTTAGATGCTTGGTTGTTGCTTCAAGTTATAAATTACTAGCTATATCCTATCATATCCTATAATGTATACCTACATGTAAAAACTACATTTGTCTCATAAAGCGTGTAAGTGGAATAAAACTTGATAAGTTACCATACTGTTTGATTTTCCCACAATTATATATTAATTTATGTAAATGTATCTAAGTAGTAAGTAAATATGGCTGCAGTTGTTAGGTATTCAAGCAATTGACAATAAATTATAAATGATTGATCATAAATAACAAATGATTCATTCTGAAGCTAGTGATTTCTTTAAATAAAATAAAATTAATACAATTCAGGAAATCCGTTTGTATTATTCATATGATACTGAGAACTTATTCGCCAAAAATTTTACTTATTGTCGTGCATTTATTTTGAGATATTCGGTTTCAAATGTACATATATAAATACACCTGATTATACAGCTAGTTCTTTTTTACTTCAGTGGTCATAACTTGGATGTAACAGAGGAAACTTTCTATAACATCGGTTGCTATTACGAAAAGAATCTCTATAAGTTAGAAATTAGTTCAATTTGCTTTGTTTACAATAAAACCCATACAACCCTCATACAGACTTTTTAAAACGCAAGTAGAAATGCATTCATAATTTGGGCCTCCGCACTGATTGTAGTGTTTTAACACGTTAAAACT
The DNA here is from genome assembly GCA_035772565.1 of Antheraea assamensis. Classification (NCBI taxonomy): domain Eukaryota; kingdom Metazoa; phylum Arthropoda; class Insecta; order Lepidoptera; family Saturniidae; genus Antheraea; species Antheraea assamensis. The sequence goes on from JAQQSE010000060.1 coordinate 457,018, forward strand.
TAGCAAGTTTTTACGGCATACCATAGATATTGTTACTATGTTCCAAGTAAATTCATATCAACCACTTACATTTACATATTCTATCTGCCATTCTCATAACCTTCATAGCTTCTTGGTTAAGCGAAGGATCAGCAATTGGTAGGCAACCGAGAATCGCTTGAATGATACTGTAGGGTTGGAATATTACAATTAATAACATAATTAAAATTATTTATAAGTTTAGTCACTGTGTAGAAGTGAATGTCACTAATTCCAGTATAAATCTAGAAATATAAATTACTTAATTGTAGTTGTAACGTAATTTAAATGATGACTCTTAATAGCTTTGTGTCTTAATGGCTGTTGCGTTATAAAGAGTGTACCGATGAATGAGTTTTGTTAATGTAAATTAACCGAAATAAACAAATTTGTACGTTATAGGATACTTTTTGTTATGAGGAATGACTCTATGAAGAATTCATATTGTATTAGCAATTTTGCGCGACTTCACACGTGTTTTGTATGCAAAAATTGTTTTCGACTTGTTTTATATGTATAATGTATATAAGAACTAGCAGACCTGGTGGACGTTATGCTGCCCTTATAATAAAAAAAATACATACTTATGTGCATGAAACGCTTAAGGCGGCTTGACTTTTTCCGATTCTTTCAACAGTTATCATTATATTTCAATCAATTTACAAAAAAAACTTAACAAATATATACCTTATATTATATACCTAAACCTTCACCGTGAATTACTCTATCTATTAATGAAGACCGCACTAAAATTCGTTCACTAGTTTTTGAGTTTATCGCGAACATTCAGACAGATAGACGCCACGGACGACTTTGTTTTATAATATGTATTGATTACATAAGAATTACTAACTGATGGATTGACAGGAAAATGACGGATTCTCATACAAATTCGCATTCCTGTTTTCTGGTATATTTATATTTTAATAGTATGTTTTTCTGGTAGTCCTTAGTAGATGAATTTCTAAAAGTTCTTGATGTTCACCTACAGTGTAAAAGGAGCTCACAGGTAAATTTTCACGGCCCCAACCCCAGTAGTTTCAGTTAATCAGTTCTTTTATATGTATTGCACATGTGTTCCGTGTGTCACGTCAAATCAAGCACGTATAAATATTGGAAAATTTTTCTACTGTTACAAAAACAATTACTTACCAATTGACTTTCATTTGTCGCGTTGTAATCTTTCCTTTCATAGGGAACCGTATCGTTGTCGCTGTGTTGTTTCTATTGAGTGCGTTCAAACATCTTCGTTCGTCTACTCTGAGGTGCGTGTCAGCGAATTCGTGACTCTCACATACGATACAAAGCAAACGTTCTAGGGTTTCGGTGCCTTCAATCTGTGTAAATTATTGTTATTTACTTTGTAGTAATACCATTTATTATTGAAGGTAGTGTCTCACCATATATATATGTAGTTTATGGGAAAGTCATAGATAGAGGAAACTGGGCTATTAGGTATAATATCCCAGTAAATTCAGAAAGGTAAATAAAATTTAACAACGTTTTGCCAACGTTGATTAATGGTATCGGTAGATTGCAAAATTATATTGTTACATCATGATATACAACGAAATATAAAGTTCCAAAGTAGTCCTGCCACGAACTACTTGAGTAACAGTACGTCTGTTTTCCAGAATCTTCCACCTCTCTTAATTGAAATGTATATCAAGAGCGCTACGGTATGTCTGAGTGGAATTCAACACAGATCACCCCCCATATAAGTTCACAATTACACATAGGAAAAGGGTATTTTTTTCCTTTTGGTTTCGTACTTGCTTAGTTAATGCTAGTCTAGTTGTCAGATTCGAAATCCATCTTTGAGTTCGTGATGCACACATGCAGGTATATACATGTATATCTCACTCACTCACATATGTCTGACTAGCTTAACTAGCTTAGCTTAGTCAGATTTGCGATGTTGAATGCAACAGCTCATGCTGAGGTTCGGTCACTTTGGCGCTATTGAATCTGTTGCCATTAACTGAATGCATTAAGCGTTCGCCCAAAAAAGTTCTATGAGGTTATAAAGATTCGCAAGGCCAACAGCGTAGAGCCAGTGCAAAAAAAAAGTCCGAATGGAGTTCTATTCTAAACATCGGAGTGAATACATAAAGAATCAAAAGAAGAGAATTTCAAGCCAACTGCGATATTATACAGTGAAAGTGTGCCTGTAGTGTAAATTAAAATAGAAAAGCTTAATAACAATAAAACAATAATAATAAAAAATAATTACAGTGGCGAGTCAGACCAGACCAGCCGTCGCCACGGCTTGCGTCGCCACGCTATATGATAGTATGTTAATTTTTGTATTTAAAAAATACAAATATTTATTTCATAAAAAAAATAATAGCCTAACGTCATCTAGTGGTGTGTTATTCATATAACAATATGGATAGTATAAGAAGTTTCTCATTATCACGTTTCTAATATTCTAATTTGAGTTTTTAAGAATTTCTACAAAGTTGGGTAATGTATGTCCTAGTGAATTAATTATTCAGTAAATAATAATGCCTTTAATATAATTTTATACATAGATTATCTGTTTCATACTTATATCAATATGATGAGATGTGATGTAACAAATGTGTACTAGCCAATGATGTCATGTTTTTACTGCGTCCGGGAATTAGCTATTTAATTATACCTTCATTATATGCTTCATAGTTTCCAGATCAATATAATAAATTGACATGAGTCGTCCTGCTTCTGTCGACTCTATGCAACTCGCCTCGTCCATCGTTATCAATCCAGTCGACGCCAAGCCATTCATTGCCTTTACACATAACTCTGCAAACAAAAGTCATTATGCTTTTCGATGTTCCTCTACCAGTAGTTAAACAATATTTAGAGAAGACTCTTATATGATTGTTTGAATTCTTCCTAAGAAAAATTGTTAACTATGTGTGGGCATTGGAATATTTACTATTCTTCTACTCTCTACTAGTCTTAGATCAATACTAAGGCTAAAATAAGCCACAATGATCAGTTCGTCACTATCTAAACGTTTGTAAAAATAACCTGAATGGCTAAAATAAATCTTTAGGGTCCGTACAAAATAGAAAAGGAAAGCATTGCTTTAGAGTTTATATATGAAATCTATATCATAAAAAGTGGGATCAAATGTCTAGGCGAGGAAATATTAATGTTATGAATATTTTCCTTATATGTAATTTAGACATAGGAGGTTGAGAAGATAAGACGATGATTTAAACGAGATTTCAACAACGTTTTTTTCTGCCTTTGACATTGTCTGCCTTATGAGACTTCATTCAGTATTATTTATCACTTTTTTAGCGATCCACTACTGGCTTTTGCTTGTATATTGAAGTGTTTGAATCTCAGTATATTTAGGGATACCATTGGTCTGCAATGGAATCTTTATCCGGTTTTCGCTTATTGCTATCTATCACGTCTAGATTTTGTGATATGATTTGTTTTCGTACTTATAATATTTAGATTAAAAAATATATCTGATTTTTTTTTTAGCGCTTAATGAAATTTGGTTTCCTCTACCATTTCACATTAAACTAGGTTTCCTGAAAGCTGTAGCTTGTATTATGTTATGGCGTCATTTTTAATACGATGCTGAAAAGGCAGAAAAAGGATATGGACCGCTTTTTTAAAGGTGTGTGAAGGTTTTCTAGGTAATAAAAAATTAACATCAGCAAAGACTCTTTTTAGGAACTTTTTTCTTGGCCTTGGGCTTATATTTTTTCTCCGATAATCCTGGTGCTATATCGAATGAATATGGCGAAATGTTTCAACAAAGCATATGTGACATATAGAAAAATGTTATGATGGAAAGTTGTCAGAAACAATTCTTGAAGATTTTTGTTTGTTGATTCTCTGGGAGATTTCAAGTTGATAAAGTGAAAGGAAGAAACCAATATAGGCATTAAAAATATACTATTCAACACAATTCCTATCAATTTTACTATGTTACCTTTTGGCCCCGATAACTTTATTTTTGCTATCTATAAGTTATTGTATGAAAAATAACTTGTATGAAAAAATAGTGTTTTTCAGATAAAAAAAGTTAACCTTACAAAAAAAAATGCGCGTAGATTTTTTTTTGTTAAATAACAATTCGTGAACATCGACTATTATATTTATTTATACATGAAAATTGCAATGACATTAATACATGCCAGGGAGCATACAGGACAGGAGCAGACATGAGACATAAATAAAGGTAAATGGTGATCATTAATATAGCTTGCTACATATTTCTATAGTTTAACGAAAATAGAAGACTAATTTCTCAATCTAATGGTATCTGGAAATAATGCGTAGTTTATCTTGGTGGAAATTGAATCCGCAACGCTTACCAATTGAATATATTGATTGCCGTATATGGATAAAATGAAATAACTCCTTTATTATTTATTACATTTTATATTTACTGCAAAGCAATCATAATAAATGCTGAATCATTAATAAAGATGAGAAAATTATGAGCACACATGCCTAAATACCTTTATAGTATTACACATATGTAACCTTTTATTGTTTGAACTAAAAAATATAGTGAGCCGTGGCTGAGTTAATAGCATAGAGCGAGTAATGAAATATGTATGCTAAAATCAACGATTTTAATTCCGTATCGAAAAATAATTGATAACTAGCTGCGCGCTCCGGCGTCACACGGCTGTACTAACGAACAAAACTGGACTCTAAATATTCCCTTTACAGTGTGAGGAGAGTGATTTGAAATAAAATTTAAACTGAATAATTGAACACCAATATGTCAGTTCTGACAATATTCACAGGTAAGTCAATACTATTGACTACGTCTTCTGTCTCACTCAGTCATTAACTTTTATATGTAGATTTTTTTAAACATTGTCTCTCACACAGACCTTGCCCTGATAACTACATACACAACAAAAAAAAAGTGCAACAACCATTCTGAAGGAATGCGAGATACAGTACTACATACAGCATAAGATACAGTGGGTAATTGATCTTGAGTTATATTAATTATTTAATCACTTTATAGGTTAACATTTCACCACAATCTCATCTAATGTTCAAGTGCAGCTGCCGGAACACACCAACAGGTGCTTGGCGACAGATTTCCAACTTGAGGATGGTAGCTAGCCAGGCGAACTTTGGAAAAGTCCTAGCACCATACTATGGTTTCATAACTATGTTTATATAGATAACATAAGCAGTCGGTATTTTACCAAAAAAAATTTTTCATCAGTACTTGGAGATATAAAAATGGACTGAACTTATAATAGTGAGTATTTAACGGGATATTTGTTGCTGTGAATAATTAAACCATATATTTTAAAAGTTCTATTAAAATCTTCTGTATGTCGGGAATATCGAGATATACAAATAAACACTACGGTATTTTTGTACAATTAGAATTATTTTTAATAACATTAACTTTGGACCATACTTATTAGTCGATGTCCTTTGATTGTGATTTAGAGTAACTGTCTATTATGTTTCGCACGTTTCTGCATATGCTAAGGATTCGAGCTGCGATGAGCCGTGGTACCATCACGATCCGGAACTAAGAAGGTAATACTACTACTTTAAGGATGACGAACACGTGTTGTTGAATATATCCAATCGCTTTTCTGAACTGCGCATATTATGTATTGAGTTCTGTATTCCGTTTTTCCGAGTATAACTAGTTTTAATATTTTATTCGGTTCGACAGTTTTTCTTGAATGACACGTACAAGATTTTTTTTTTACATTGCACTGGGCGGAGCTTGATCTCAGTCACACCTGATATAAAGTGAGAATGAGGCCCAGGATGTAGCGCGTTCGCTCAGTAAAACCGCGTTCACTCTTCTTTTGAAGACCGTAATATTATATGTTTCGGGAAAAACAGACGCAGGTAGCGCGTTCCATTCCTTCGCGGCTCGCATAATTAAGATTAAATAATTATTGTTTATGGGTAAATATAAATTGTCATTAATTATAAATTCTAATATTAACTTAAATGTTTCAAAATTACCGGGCGTCCTGAGACAGCCACCTTTTTTTATTTTTAAAAAGATACAACGAAAAGTATGAAGATACAGACTACTATTTTATTTCAATTCGGGTGAGTGCCTTAAGCGTTCCCCTTAGTAGTCCGGTGGAACTGTAATGGCCTTGCCAGGCTAACAGTGTAGGTCAGTTCGAAAAAAAAAAATTCAGCACAGAATAAATACTATCTCTATAAAATATAATCAAGGTAAACTAAAATGCAACAAATATAGCCGTTATATTGTCAGCTCGTGATTTAGCCCGTTACTAGTTATAAATTTTTGATTTATTGATGACAATACAATATTATATTAAACAATTTGCAAATGAATATATAATTGAAACAAAAACCGCATATTTAACTTTATAATATATATTTTTTTAATAATAATGCCCAAAGAGAACACGAAATGGAAACAAATGTTAGTTAGTGAACCTGTTGAATCACATTTGTAGGAAGAAATCTTCATAGCTACGACAGACCTGGAAGCAGAGCCTATGAAGGGGCAATACATGGATACATCTTACATAAACGCGTCGTTACAATCGTTACCAGGTGTTATCAAAAAGTCAAATATACATGTTTGGCATCCATTCGACTTTAGGAAGTTGAATTTATAGTGGTACTATAAAATAATCCCAAGGCGGGGTTGATGTCAAGCACGCGGCGGATCGTAAAAATTATGCCAAATCATAAATCACAATATGAGAAACAAACATGTTGTGCCGACCCTGTTTAGGTGGTATAAGGGTAAGAAGATGATGACTAGTTATAATTTTTTTTATAATAATGCTGATTATTGTTTTAGGTTATATTATAAAATACTATGGCGTTAACTAGCGAAAATTAATAAAACGAATTCACAGCGATATATTAGATTCTGTGTTATAGTAATATAAAAAATAGTAATACAGTTTTATAATTGTAATCTAGTCGTAACTAATATTATAAATGCGAATATGAGTTTGTTTATTTGTCACGTTTCAACGCCTGACTACCTATTATCATGAAATTTTGCATATATTAAAAATAGAACAAGATATAAGATACCATTTAGAGATACTCGAGGCATAGAACAATTCTATATTAACGCAAGCGATGTCGCGAGCGAAAGCTAGTAAAGGATATTCTTAATGTTACGATGAAGCGATGATATTCATACGGCCTCTTGTACAGATATGAATTTATGATTATAAGATGGATTCCTGAGTGTATAATTACGTCAACAGTATATAGATTTTTTTTTATTTCATCGTGTTTATACAATCCGGAAGACAAACTAAACGTTCAAAGTGCATTATTGGTAATGAGTCGAAAATTATTTAAATAACTGTGAAAAATTGAATAATTAACTTCGATTAAAAATATTGTGCCTACAGATAGTGTTGAGACTTGGCTTAGTCTCGGTATTGGTCTTGCGTCAATACACCTGGTTTTGGTCTTGACATTGCGCTCTCAATTTTGCTTTTGGTCTTGCAGCAAGAGTCTTTCAGGTCTTACAAGTCACTTATCAAGTCAATTATCTATTATTATTATATTATTTTATTCTTCCAAACGTCGACGAACTTTGATATGAGAGCGTCAGCGATCAAACAACGTACCTAGTCAATGTTGTGATACACTTGTCGCATCGTCTTTCAATTAAGCAGCGTTTTTGTCACTAAATTGTCAAATAAGCAATCATAATTGTCGACCGACCGATAGTGAATCAAAATATTGAGTAACGTAAATTGTTACTTTACACTAGGATCTATTGTGTTAGTTTTAAAATTTTGCTAAATAAACTGTACTTTTTGAGACATTTGTTTGTATAAACTTATTAGTTAAAATTGTTTGTTGTTAGATGCAAAGGAATCGTAAATTTTGATATAGATATAAGAGAACGTACTATCAATATTGGTATTGGTAAGAAATACTCGATAATGTTCAAATCTCAGCTCGACTTAACTACAAGAGCGAAAGAGTCTCGCAGGCTCAGTCTTGTCTTGCTCAAATGTTAGCAACGAATCAGCTCTTGGTCTTGCTAAAATTTGACAGTCCTGGTCTTGGTCTTGTAAAAACTACAAGAACAAAACCAAGACTGCAATGCCAAGACCGAATTCGGACAACACTACCTATAGACAATTAGACAGGTAATAAAAAATCAAGCTTTGTAAATACCGCTCGTATGTATTTACGAAATATTTAAAACATAGTAATTTAATATTTCTATTTATATGTATAGGAATGTTAATTGTCATATATTTGTTATAGTAGTCAAGATTACATTTCAGAGGTTGTTCCTATTTAAATTGAAGAGCAAAGTGTACGGGAATGATATTTACATATCTTTTCAAATTGAGAAACGTTATTCGTCTATAGAATCCTATAATTATATAATTTGTGGTAGACACAGTTTTACAAAATTGTATATCAGAATAACTGTTTACATAATTTTATATTTCACGTTAGATACGCTACAGAAAATTCATAAATGTTATGTAAATTATATTTTCTAAATTTTATGTAAATTTCTATGTAGAAATGTAAATATAGTAGTTTTAAAGTATTTACTAATACTTGGCTCACTTTTTAGGTATCGTTGCTGTATTTTGACAGTCACATTTATATTTCAGGTCTTTTTCTGATTTTTAAATATCATATTATCCTTAGCTATATTGTCGTTTAGGTGAGATTATTATCAAATGTTAATTAATAAGTTGATAAAAATAACAGTGTTTCCTTACCTTCGATTTTCTTAGTAATTAATTCCTGGGATGCTGTTGCAGGTAGTCCGAGATATCTGCACGATATATGCATAGTTACAGTTTTTGTTTACAGTAATTGACCAATCAATTATTAATATTAAAAATGTGAATATGACTTTGTTATAAAATTTTGTCAAATTTTATAAAATGGTGTCAAAGTATATAGTCCATCCAGAAAAAAGTACTGCTCCCGAGAGATATGTGAAATCTACGTTAACGCGACCGAAGAGGCTAGTAGAAGGTAGTTCTTTATATTTATCACAGTAGTTTACTGACGAATATTTATCAGAGGGTTGTAGCTAGCGTGAGTGCTACTCGAAGCGGCAAGGTATGTTGTTCTAGCTGGTTAGAGCAGAAAAAGTAAGATATGTATGGGATTCCATAGATAGATTATCTATTTTTGGTATGAGTATGGTGGTGGAGCTTTTTCTAAGCTCGTCTGGGTAGCTACTACCCTCAGGTTGAAAATCTGTCGTTAAGCACCTGATGGTGTGTTCCGGCAGTTGCATTTTAGAGTAAATAGTTTTATCGTACAATCATCTTAGGTCACATCGTCATCTGTATTAAGCGAAATTGTGGTCAAACACTAAGCTGTATAAAAAAGTATTTTCTATCTCTAACAGGTTACAGTGCATTCTCTTATCTTTTTCGTTTTTTTTTTTGGAATAGTATACCGAAAACTTAGAACCTTCTAGATTTGCAATACTTACTATAATTGAAAAATATTATAATAAGTTGTTAAATATTTCTTCAATGATCGGATATCGCACCTAACGGGTCGCTGGTCCTGGTTGCCTCACATTAAATACGCCTGATATCAGCTACAGACGACGTATTTTAATGACTTGTATTTATTTCATAACCCTTTTTTGTTATAGTACAATGCGACAGCGGCCAAATAATTCTAAGCGGAAGTGCGAAGTAACGTCCACCCTAATTGTTAATGAAGAATTTCTGCAAAGTAGGGAACGTCTAGCGCCTTCATCAATCAAACGGTTAAAAAGATTAGGACCTTAAGAAACTATAAGTTTCTTTTGAATAGATAAGTAAAGTCTTACCTCTTAGGATCTCGACGAGCACGGACCCATAGAAATGTAGAACGCAGCCATTGAACGCACTGAGCAACATCAGTCACCGTCCGTAGTGCAGCTTCGCTGTTTAAGTTCTCCGGCAACCTCTTATGTAGGTAACTTTGAAGAGGTTCACTTCCACCAACTAAAGCTTGGTATCGATGCTGTTAAAGAAGACTGTCTGATGTTTTTCTAATATATTTATTAGGAAATAAAATATTTTTGATATATAAATAGGCTAGGATAAATCAGTAAACAACCCTAGCTAGAGGTCAGTCAATGACATATTTTAAGAAAGAAAGGAATGCATATCACTATCTGCGCTCTTTGGCTCCTTAAAGGAACGCAAGTGCTAGTGCTTGTGGTTCAGACTCTTTGTCTCAAGCCTCCATTGCGTATTTGCGGAAACGACATATATACGATTGATAGGATATATAATAGTATTCGGGCCTAGATGACTTACTACTCAATGTATATTAATTAATTATGAAAACAACGTGGAAATTTCTGACCTAATAATATTTGATTTTATAGTAAACTAGGAAAATTGTATTAAATCATATGTCTAATAGAATTGTGATATTATACTATGAACTTGTATTAATGTATAGGTACCCAGAATAACAGTGTTTATATAAAAAATAACGCTGACCGGAAAATAGTTAATTAAACGGAAAAGTAAATTCACAATTTTGAAATATGTCAGTTGCATGCTTATTTTGTAAACAGAGAATTAATTATACGAAAGATATTTTTTAGAAATAAATTATTAGAAAACGGATATGGCGCTAACAAAGCAACAAAAAAAGGCTAAAAAGGAGGCGAAGAGATTGGAGAAACTAAAAGCAGAAGCTGAAGTACGTAAAAAACTAAAACGTGAAGAATTACACCGAGAAATGGCCGCACAAGCACTGCGAAGGGGTGAGCTTGACAAAAGTTGGCGCGAAATGATGCTAACAATAAAAGAACCTATATTTAGGCAAGATATTGAAGTAATGTGGCACACACTTGAACGAGCGTATGACAAAAAGGATCATCTTATTAAATATACAATAAAACTTATGAATGTGGGTGATGACCAGTTTCAGCGGACCATTACTAGTTTCTGTGATACAATAGACACCATGATAAATAAATTTCTTACTGACCTGGACGAATTATCTAACGAAAATAATCGCAGGACGGCTGAATTACTTAAACGTGGTGAAGATGATTCCGACCGTATCATGATCGATCATGATACAGCTGAAACACATCTTCAACTTTTATTATATCATGCTCATACTACAGCTGATTCTCTAGCTTGGACGACGAGAGGAGAAAACTTAGTGAAAGGAGATGAAGAAAAAAGCAAATACGCAAACATACGAGAAAATTTGCGTTCTTATTTTGAAAATAATTATAATACAATTTGGGATGAATATAAAACTGTTCTCAAAGCTTATGTCGTCGGAATAGCGGATAATCAAAAGCAAGCGCGTAAATTACGCAAAAAGGAAAGTTTAATGGCTGATATTATTGCATCTCAAGGTAAAAAAATTGCTAATAGTGATGGTTTACTTAAACGTCTTCGTTTAGAATTAGCAGCATACGAATCAGGAACTAAACAGGCTGTTTTTAGAGATCGTCGTAATCGACATAGGGTTGCATGTAATCGACTTAAAAATAATTTATATGATGGAGTTGTCACGGACCAAAACCAGTTGGCTATACTAGTACGTTTATCAGATGACTCTGTTGAATGGCTTGAAAGAGCACACAAAAAAGTAGAAAAGATACTTCGTTTAGCTGCACTTTGTCGAAAGTTTGAAACGCAACGTGAAAAAGTTTTACCATATGGTTCCAATATACCCCATTCACCAATTCAAACAAAAATGAATGTACGTCGTCAGCAATCCGATGATTCTTTGGTAATAAACGCTATATCTACAACATCAGGTTTGACTAGACTTTGGCAAAAAATATCAAAGGCGGAATTATCTAAAAGGGCACTATTACGTGAAAAAATATTGTTAGAGCACGGAAAACGCGATGATAACATGCTAAAATACAACAATACAACGAGAATAAGATTGGGCTCGTGTCTCAAAAATGCACATGCAATACTTCTGGCAAAAATAAACTTCTTTCCCACCCCGTAGCTATAGAAGGCGTTTTAGAAATAATAAATATCATAAATGTTGATGTATGAGACATGATTACGCAGTTTAATATATGATTGTGTGGTACATTTCGATTGTTTTTTTGGTTCCGTGTATCATTATCCTTGTTAGAAAGCATACGTTTTTACATAATGTTGTATTATCTCACAGTTACTTATAAAATTTGTCTTTAGTTTTTCGGATCACGGCGCGACAATCGCGAATATCGCGCAAAAGATATGACGTAATCCCACGAAGTAAAGACGATGGTACTTTGACCTCACCTACTTTTCAAAGTGCGGAACATCTGAGCTTTAAAAATCAGAACAAAAAAGCTAACAAACTATTTGTAGATAAATGTGACGACAACTTTCATGAAATAAATAAATTTTAGTTCACATAGGCATTAGGTTTTTGAGATAGAATTATATCTCTGGTTCCATTAGTGTGAATTGTCAAGAAAAAGAAGGGATACAATGATTTTGATATAAAGCTCGAAGGAAAGGTTTCCTCCAATTTTGGTTTATGCTCGCTACTATTAAACGTAGGGCTCTCTCAGCACGTAAGGTAAATATTCTACCGATTGCCTCAAATAATGAATCGATATACGTATATAACATCAAAATCGACCTTTAGTAACTTAACACCACAAACCGCCGTAACTCAACCGTAAAGGCAAGTTCATTAGATATCAATTTCAAAATAATATATACATAAATGAATTTTATAAGCGTCATTAAAGTAATTATCGTAGCTAATGATACCATAGGCACAATAACATATAAAGTGACCTTGCTCTTCGTGTGTACGCTTAAAAGTAGGTGAACATTGAAATACAGGTCCATTGTGATAATGTTTTTCACACGTGATATTGAAAGGATTTTTAATATTGTCTCGCAACACATTTTTTTAAAGTTTGTCTCACAGCAATAAACTTCGTATTGAGTTATATTAATTTTGAGGTTAAATTATAACAAAAGTTAACTATTTCTGATCAAATGTGCAACGTTTGAAGCATTTTTAAGAGGCGTATAACTTGATTGATTAGTAATAAAATAAATAATGAGCCTTGGCCGGATGCCTGTCAGATGTGAAACATCGATAATATTGTGTACAAGTAATATGCATGAAAGAATAGATTACGACAGGAACTAAATATGGCATAATGTAAAAATTTAATATTACGATTTTTTTTTTTCAGAAAATGATGACTGTTTTATATATAATAAACATTTCCTTTATTAAATATAAAAAAATCCACTACCACTATACATAGACTGTTTATGTGGCGACGCGTCACCACCAGCATGCGTCGCCACAGCCAGCCATCGGTTTTAAGTGCGGCTATAGATGTTTACATCAATATAATATTGAACACAATGTTTCATTAGGATTCTGTTGTAAAAGTAGTTATAAAGCAACAATCTATTGCTTAAACTTCAAATACATTGTTACTGCATAAAGGACAAGACGACAATTGCATATGTCAATGCCACAATGTAAGTTCAGCATTAGAGTCCCTTAAAGGTTCGACTGCGGACGCAGTACAGCCGGTATAACTATTTTTGTCACAAGGCACCAACGTCGGTGGTACAAGAGGCGTTCCACCTTCCAAGCGTTCCAATAAGCGCTTCTCATTAAGGTTATTTGTAACTGCCTATAGAATGCATAGATGACTTGACATGATGTGAACTTCATACCAGTTTGCTATTCTCGTTTAATAAACAAAATAAAATGCATAATTTAATAATCTGTGTTATTTACAGAGCTATTTTTATCTGTTATGATTTATGATATTTAGGTAAGTAATATTTGTGCTTACTTACAAAATTATTGTCAACACGAATACAGAGACCACATAGTTTCCTGTCTCATTTAATCTTTCCCATAATTATTTATGTAATACAAGTGGTGATACTAATTATTCTACATTAAAATGTCCGCGACTCCCTCACCTCGCACTTTGATTAAGTCTTTCGCTTTGTAATACAGTTTTTTTTATCAAACCTTATAGTAACAAATTATATAATTGATTATATTAGCATTACTAATTGTTAAAAAAACCATTGCAACAGGGATATGTAATAAAAATAGAAAGTCTATTTTATAACTATGAATAGAAATCTCTAGAATTACAATACTAAAACTAGCTCATTTTGTATCCCTGATTTTCTACGGGCATCGAACACAATTGTAGATAGATGGATGCATCTATTTCTTTTCTGGAATTTAAAAGCTTTGATACAAATTTTATTGAGGCATATATCGACACTGCCACCGTTGTCCTTTTAATTCTTGTAAGAGTATGAAGGCAGCTATACCAAAGTTATTAAGAAATGATTATACTATATGACAAAAAACAAAATATGATTTTATCACCTTTGATTGTATTTTTGTTTTATATAATAATGTATTCTGTACATTTAACTGCGATATTGCGTTCGTGCTAACATTTCTATAGGTAAAAGCAAATCAAAAAACATATGTTTGTCATTCCTCCTACACATTTGAAAACGTTTCAGAGATTACAAACTGTCATAGAGGCACGAACTGTGTTCCCACAACAATATGAGGATTACAGATAGCAGCTTTCACCGAGCGATGCAGCTAGGATACCTACAAGCACAGAGTTACAAGGAAGAAGAGCTGACCTACTTACTATAATGATGTTTATTGAGATGCCATTTTAATGTAATTTAGGAACTCGGTGTGTTCATTTTGTACGGAACCATACAGTTTGGTGGGTCGCGTCATCACGGCACACCTCAAAAAGCTCCGAGGGATTGTCGTAACGATGTTAGTCTTTTTCTTAACGCAAATATTTCAACACATTTGTATGAAGTCATAAACATAAGAAAAAAGGTATACAAGAAAAAAGAAATTAAAACTGCTGTTTCAACTATGAGCTCGTCGCTAACCTTCTACATATATGATTTTCGTATACTTCTTTTTGGTTTTGTATTCGTATGTTACAGATGTTGGTCGTAAAGTCTGGGATAGGTAGTAATGAGGAATTATGATTCAAAAAGAGTTATGCCCATTAATTTCAATGAACATATATTAAATTAGGAATGTGTTTGAGTACTTTGAGTAATCATAAAACAAATATCGTAATGTCTTGTACATCAGTAATTTTTTTAAAAAGTAAAATGGTAATGTAATTATTGTATAATTTTTACTTATACACCGTTTATATGAATGGTTCGAAAGAATCCCATAAAATTGTGTCCAAGTTATTTGGCATATATGTAAATTAGTGTTTATAACATATAATGGAATGCAAAAAGGACTCGCCAAACATTTGAACAAAAATAAATAAAAGTATTTTATTTTTAGTTTGTTTTGAAATTTTTATCTATGCTTCTATGGTCTTTATATCTACAAGTATGCTTTACGTTGTTTTAAAATATCGAATTCAATTTGGATTTGTTTTCCTTTTTTCGAACTGACATACCCTGTCGGCACTATGGCCTCTACAAATTCAACGGACTACAATTTGAAAATCAACTTACACATGTTTATAAGTTTCCGTTTGTAATTGAAACAAGATCCGTAAGGACACAAAAAAACTTCCGTCAAAGAAACAAGAATTATTGAATTCGCCGATGACATTAGATATTTAAATTACTAAAGAAACCTAAAGTAATTAAAAAATCATAATTAAAAACAATTATCATTAATTTTGTACAGAAATAAATATTGTTCTAGGAAATATCTTCGCAAATACATTTGAACATATACATGATAGGGTCCGGTGCTCTATGGGCAGGGTAGGCAAGTTTCTGTACTAAATGTACCTACTACATATATTTCGAACATATTTTAGTTTTAAAACTTTTGCAATATGGTAATAATTGTTTAATATTCAAATATATAAATGCAAAACCATCAAATTATGAAATAATTACAGGTACAATGCCAAGAAGGAGTATCAAGAAATCAACAACAAGTGTTACGAAAACTTATACTTGGTAAAATTTGCTCACGCGATGTACCTCTCGTTAATGGACGGGCGGGCATATTAGGTGGTCTTTCATAGAGCTCGTTACCCGTCGATGTAAAGAAGAATCGATCGTGCGAACTAATGAATAGGTTTGTGTAAACGATTCAATTTAGTCACGGTTATCGATGTATTATCGCCCTGAGACCTGAGCGCGGAGGCGCATCCATCACGCTAGGGCGACATTGCAGCATCTTCGCTTGGACGGGGCTCCGCGGGCTGCTTATATAAATTGGAGACGAGGCCGGGGCGCGCGAACAGTCGCCTTTGCACGCCAAACAACGATCATTGTCACTCGTACCTACTGATTGTTACGAGTTGTGTACAGAGTGTCGTGCGATTTGTGTTTCGCGTCTTCTAAGGTGAGTTTTTTTTTTTTACCTAAATAATCAACTATTGTATTTGATCATAATAATTATGAGAGGTAAGTTGCGTAAAATAAGTGGCTTCGGAGACTTGTTCATGTAAATATTTCAAGGTTATTATGTATAATTATTGTTTAGTTCACCGATGATTTTTTTTTATTTGTAATAATTAGATATTTTATCATTTGCATAACCATTTGTCAGTTTATATTTATTTCATTTATTAGTAGGTTTTATTGTTTTCGTTTATTTTACTTGTTTCATAGGAACTATTGCTTTTACCTTGTATAAAATGTCGGTTGTCTTTATTTTTATTTTAATACTACTATTTAACTCATATAAGTATTTCGTCGCGTATCTGTTCTGGAGCCTGAACAATAATCACTTCAATATTATTATATATATAATAGTAGAAAAATAGGAATTATGTATAAACTCCATGATTAGAACATGTTCAAAAATTTCATAATTAAATGTGCTTATTAAAATCTATAAGAGTCTTTGAACAAATCTTTATGAAATTCATTATCACTTTGGATTATTTTTGGACAAAAACATTTTTTTTTTACTGAAAATATTGTCTACGGTTATGTTTTATCTATAGTAAAGGATAATTAAAACGTTCAATGGGTAGGTGATTCTGTTTCAAAATATTAGACAGTACTTGTGTAAAATTTTTGATATCACATCAATCTGTAAGAGTTCTACTGGGGGATCATAAGCCTATTCTTGAAGAAAGGTATGTGCAGAATTGACATTCCACTATTCATAGCGTCCGAACACCATGACTTCTTTTTGATTGGTTTCTACATAAAAAATTAAAAATAGGTTGCGGTCATTGGCGCGAGGTATAAGCCGTAATTAATTTATATTACTACTAGTAGGCCCGGCGGACGTTGTCCTGCACTCATAATATAAAAAAAAATACTTATGTGCATTAAACACTTAAGGCGGCTTGACTTTTTCCGATTCCTTCAACAGTTATCCATTACATTTCAACCAATTTACAAGAAAAACCTTGACAAATTATACACTTAAACCTTCCCCGTGAAATACTCTATCTATTGGTGAAGGCCCCATTACAATCCGTTCAGTAGTTTTTGAGTTTATCGCGAACATCCAGACAGACAGACAGACGCGGCGAACCACTTTGTTTTATAATAGGTAGTGATATAAATTTAATATTGTAGTTTTTATCGAAAGGGAATAATTTATAATCTAAGTGGCTGACATCAACGTACAGCCCAAACTCGCGGGGCTAGGAAGCGTAAGAATTTGCATGGAGATTCCTTTTACGTTGTAGATGAGCACTAAGGACTTCTTGAAATGTAATCCCTATAGTAGTCAAAAAGGGGATGAAAGTTCATGTGAAAATTTGTAATTCTTAAACTTAGATCTATAGAATTGGTATTTAGCGATTCAGTTAGAAACTAAAAAAGATATATTTTATGTTTATTTATTTTTTTCAAATTAAATAAATATCTTATGTAGTCTTTTATAAAGATAAAAATGCAGCTGAAGTCGCGGGCGACAGCTAGTTAGTATTTATATTTGAATATTACATTCTACGATAATTATGTTTCAAGTATTTTTTTGTGTCGCAATTGTACTTGCTATTCAATTTTACTATTTATTTGCGATAGGAATATTTGCTTTACACTTAAATGAGGTGGCTAATTAGTATCTTTATAGTATAGTATAAATAAGATTACATTTGTCGAGTATGCTTTTAGTACATATTGCTATGACGATCCAATCTTTCAACGCAAGTTCAATAAACATATTCATTACAAACTGTATAGGCATCAAATATTAAAATTCAGAAACTAATAAACCAGTGTCAAAGCTATATTACCTTTAAAACAAAATTTAACAATTCATTAGATAAGTAAAATCTGCTTCATGCCTGCATTTTAATATATCTGCATGACAGAGCAATCTGAAGAGGGAAGTAAAAACGTGTGATAAATAACTTTTATTGCACACCGTTACTGCTGGAAGTTGAGTAAGCAATGTCGCCATATTTGCCATTTCTTCCTATTTTATCGGCAGGGTCGGAATATGTGATTATTCCCACGGTAAATAACATGACAATTAAATTGGTGACAACAATCAATTACACTTCATCATTATAGAGATAGAAAGAGTGATCGTCAATAACCAATGGATTTATTTTGTAAGAAGGATAGCATTGAGTTTGTATTATAGTATAGTTATCATTTGGACAGATTATTGACTGATCTAAAATCTTGACTTAGGAAAAGTGAAAATTTACATAAACCTTCCTATAACATATTCCACATAAATAACGTAAATCAAGTAATCAAAGAAAGTCAGATCAGTATTTTATTACACTGTAAGTACGAACCCTACTGGGTTTAATGCCACAAGGCATTTTGTTCCAAGTAACTAGCTATATTGTGAATATAAAGATATTTTTGTAGGTATCTTAACTAATATCATAAATGTGCATTTAATTTTGTTTATTGGTTTACGCATGTATAATTTTTTTATTATTTTCCTACGTGCTTTTTTTCAAGTAACAATAGAATATTAATTATCAGCAGAATTCATTGAAAACTCTAGTAAAATTGGTAAAAATTTATGGCTCACAATTAACTCCTCTGTCCCTGGGATCATAGTAATTGTAACTATGGACATAACAATCGTGTGTAGTGGTCGCGATCATTAAGAGTGTAACACCTGTCATGTCGCACAGATTCGCTTATGTATATCCAGTATATAGCGTGGTCGAAGGTATATGTAGCTGACTAGTTCGCGACCAATATACACATGGTTTTAAATTTGTTATAGTGGCTCCCTTTAGTTTGCGGTGTTTCGGGATCACCCAGTGTAGTAGTTGAGAGGGTTGCAGGCCGGCATGATAGCGATGACTGCCGATGAATTGTACATCTTTCAGTGGACGGTGTTGTTTTTAGATTGCATTTACTAAGTATTAAACACGGCGTCGTTACTCTGCCGTGTTAGAATAACATCGTCTAAGTAATTATGGGTTTTGAAGCTATTTAAATTTCATTAAAAATACATACATTAGTGTTATGTATGTAATGAAGTATATGTCAAAATATGTATATATCAAGAGATTTATCAATCAATTAATTATACTTCTTTTTAATACTTTATACGGTTTATTCTTTTATCACAATTTAATCTGACGTTAAATGACGATGTAGTGTAAGATGGTAGTCACGCTAAACCTGGAAGGAAACAGGCTCTCAAATGCAGCTGCCGGAACACACTGACAGGTGCTAGGTGACAGATTTTCAAATTGAGGGTTGTAGCTAGCCGGGCGAACTTAAAAAACCCCTACTATTATGCTATGGTTTCATCACGATGTTTTCCTTCACTGAAAGCTCCGACTTAGTTGTAAAGATTTAAACCTACATTAATAGATGCGGTGTCTGAATAGACTAAAAACTGAGGCATAATCGCTTCAACTTATTTGAGTAATAAACTTTACTATAATGGATACGCTGAAGCGTAAAGCGCTGTTTGAGGTAAAACGAAGGGCTTATTGTTTCTCACGAGTCACATATTTCATAAACTTGTCATCGTAAACCTACAAACACACTTACATGACTTTGCCCAGTGATGGAATCGTGACTCACTCACTCCTAGTTAATAATGGTTTCGTTGTTCGAAGAATATTTTAAATATTATGAAAAAGATTTAGTAATTTCTCAATTGAAGTGATTAGCGATATGCTTTTACCATGTGAATTTGTAAATAACATCGCTTTATTTTAATTGCATATATTTTTTGTCTAGAATTATTTATCTTAAATCTACAAAATCTTTATCCATTTATTATCTAGTAAATATTAGTATAACAGTTAATACTATAATTTGTAAATAATGTACATCTATATTTTTGAAGAAATAATTACCTAATTTAAAACTGATTAAAGAGGTTCAAAAACAGTAATTTAAATATGTTTTGGTTTGCTTTTATTCCTACTTAGGGTTGGAATATACCGTTTTCCTCTTTCACTCTTTCACTCTTTTCTATCAACGTATAATTCTTGTCCTATTCCATCCATACCCCCTCCGGTCTCCCACGAATCCCTCATTTGCATGCTCAACCCACATATATTTATATCACACTACCATTTGCTTGCGGATTCGCTCGCGTTTATATAGATTTGACCTATTCCTCGGGGATAACGTCCTTTTGTCTTTTGTATCCTTGTACCTTGTTGTAAAACCGTAACAAGCAAACGAACTTTGCATTTATATATATTTATATATGCATTTATAATATTAGTAAGGATTCACGACAATCTCACGACATACCAATACTATGCGAAACTATCACTCCTCAATTCATTTGTCATGTAAATATCTCTTATAATTTCAACAGCATTTAATTGACCATCATGAAAGTTGGAAGTATTTTTTCACAAAGGTATTTATGTTATTAATTTTACTATAACACGCCGGTAGGTGACGCTAGGTTTTTATTCTATTATTACTATTATATTGAAATAAAACGTGAACGAAGTCGCGAGCAGATTGCTGGTAAAATATAAATATAGTTCATAGGATGACGACATATAGGTTCTTAACAAACTAATTGCATAGCATTTCAATGATAAAAACATAAAGAATTCAAACATGTGTCTGCAATTCACTTGTTATTTGAGACGCAACAAAAAGGAAAAAACTCACAAGGGAATCGATTAAGTAAATCAGCATTTCTTAGCATAGCTCTTTTAATGTTTTCTGCAGATGACCGCCATAAAATTATACTGTTTATCTTAATTCGTTCTGTTTGCATACCTAATTTAAGGTTTGGAGCGAAACTTACTTTTAGTTTGGATAAGGTATATTCCATGAGGAAGTTTTACATTTAATATATAAAAGTATTCAGTACATTGATAAGTTAAACTTAGCGTAGTAATACTTTTACGGCTTCGGTCATTTAATTTGTACAAATAGGGAGTTTTGATGTTGAAATAAAAAAAATCCTAAATTGTTCTCATTGTTTTAACATTCAAATAAACTGTATAAGAATATTGTTAGTAAAGCACATATATACACATAAATAAAGTTAATGTGTCTGTTTGGAATCTCATAATAACAGTTTTTTACCAAATGCATATGAAATGCATATGAAAGTATATATGTAATTAAATCCAAAAACTAATTTTAATATTTATGTCTGTTTGTTTGTTGGACCAATTTTAATGGGATTTACACTCGCAAATAATTATAAGGAGTAACCTAGGCTACTTTTATTTGATAAAAAAACAGGGTTCTGTTTAAATGTAATAAACTAAATTAGTAATGTCTAGAACCGTGCATTTCTATACTGAACAACAATTTTATTGCTAAATTCCACGCAGTTGACGTCGCAGTTAACAGCTATAGTGTTCGACTATTGCTAGCTGTTACTAAGAACAAGTCAACCGAAGGTCTTACGAACCTAGGTAAAGTGCTGTAAAATAAATCACCAGATAAAATTGTAGGAACGTAAAACATTACTTCACATTTGTTTAAATTAACTTCGACAGTGACGTTGTATGAGTCACTTATGTAGTGACTTAATGTAAAAGCTGTGATTTAAGCCAAAAGATTTACCTGTAGTATTATTATAAAGATAATTATATAAATACAAAGAAAGGTTGCACTTATTTGGTTAATTGTTTTTGTCC
Organism: Antheraea assamensis; assembly: GCA_035772565.1. Classification (NCBI taxonomy): domain Eukaryota; kingdom Metazoa; phylum Arthropoda; class Insecta; order Lepidoptera; family Saturniidae; genus Antheraea; species Antheraea assamensis. The sequence continues at coordinate 479,024 of JAQQSE010000060.1, forward strand.
TTGTTAAATGTGTACCTATATTACTATAAGGATAATGTTTCTATACAAGAAATTGTTTGAAAAATCGTACAGAAAAGAGAAGAATTTGTGTTAAAAAATGTTCATATAAAAAGTGAATGAGTGAGATCTTCAAAAATATTGACAAGCTGACGTTCAATTGTTCAGTTGGCATTTTATTTCTTTACATGGTCGTAATGTAAAGGGAAGATTTAGTTGTTTACTTCGTTAATATAACCGTGCAAAGCCGGGGCGGACAAATAATAAAGAGATAAAGTTTATAGAATATCTTGTCTTTGATTGTCTTGATCCTAAAAATTCTTTCTCTGTATGAGTCATATATTATATTTTATCATTTTATACGTCGCGATACAGTGACACTGAAAATTTTCAATCACTAGTTGAACGATATAACACAGATCACCCCCACGCATGCACACATATACACATGGTTTTATTTATTTTTTCTTATTTTCCAACGGGGTTAGTGTAGATTAGCCGAGTTATCGGACATAACCCATTCTCTCCCCCGGGAGGATGGGTATCCGTTAGGGATATCCCCACGTTAATAAAAAAAAAAAAAGTTTTCAGATACGAAATACATGTTTGAAATCGTGAGACACATATGCCAGTACACATGAGTGTCTCATGAACTTTTGTATGTATGAATAGCTAGCTTAGTTTAGAGTTTACAGATTCGCGGTGATGCATTCAAGGCAACAGCCCAAGCCGAGGTTCGGCTAGTTTGGCACCCTTAAGCTTGTTGCCAGGCAGCGAAGTGCCTTAAGCGCTCGCCTTAGTAGTCCGGTGAAGCCATGAAAGCCCGTCAGGCAAATAGAGTAGTCAGTTCGAAAAAAAACAAAATTATAGTATAATTAGTCCGAACGAGCTCGCGGGCTATTGCCAGTTATATTTTACATAATCAAGTGTTTTTGCACTGTATCATTTAAATGTTTTAATTAGCTATGAATCCACGGAAACGTTTCAATTGTCTATTTAAAATCCTACATTTAAAATTATCTACACATTATGTAAACAAGAAATAATTAAAACCAAACTGACGTTTGAATTTAATGTCAATATTCTAGGTTCTAATATGCATTGAAACTTAAATGGGTGTTTTCCGTCAATTTCGTAATTGTGCGTGTTTAAAACTATTGATGTGTTATTGACGTTTACTCTGAACAGTATTATTAGTTATTTCATATAGTATATACCGTTTTTGTAATTAAATCACTAACAAAGACGAATCTATACAATGTTCGCGGCAAATACATACTACTTCACATTATAATATTTGTACGATACCACGTCCAGATTACCTTTAATCATTTTCATCCTTTAAGACCTTGATACTCTTTGGACAAGAACGTTTAAATTATGTTGTCATTTTAAGAATACATTTAAAAAATAACATAATAAGAAATAAAGTAGTAATTTATCGTTTCCTCCATCGTGCGTTCTTTTTTCTGATATAAAGAGTATTTTATATAGACCTGTAATATCATAAATTTGACTTTTCTTGTTTATATTTCAGAAGAGTAAGGTAACCGGTATTAAAGGGTATCATATAACGTCTTAGGCGTTCGGTAATGTGGTCATTAAACAAAAGCAAACAAAAATTATCAGAATTTTCTCTGCATTAATATGTGTATGCTTCTCATTTATATGAGTAAATTACGAAATGTTCTTTAAATTAACTTATGTATGAAAACATATTTATATTAGATATAAGAAAAGGGACAATAATTACATGACATATCATTTTATTTGGATTTATTTTTCTATTATATTTTTAATATTTCATATTATTGTAATGGTTTATTGTAACAATAAAAACTCCGAAAGATACAGACTTTATGAATTCAAGACAATATAAGTTAGGTACACCGATTTACTTGATACAAAATCTTGGAACTACGCAGGCGAACTATGCTATAACATTCGCCAACGTTGAACAAAAACCATGATACTACAAAATAATCCCTAGGAGGGTTGGTTTCAGACAGGCGGACTATCGTAAAAATTAAGTCAAATTACACATCACAATGAGGCAAACATGTTGTGTCGACCCTACTTAGGTGGGATAAGGGTAAGAAAAAGAAGTAAGAAAAGAGGAATGAAATAATGAATTCTGATTACAATATAGAATAAACATCAAATTAAAATTGATTTTTATTATGCTGTTTGATTTTTTTTACCTATTAAATTTATTATTATAAGTAATCGTAATAACAAATTCCTGTTTTGTTTTTCAATAACATTCCAATGTTAGTGTTGAATCACGACATAAGTAGTTTAAAATATTTAAAACGTCCTGCTGTGGTTCTAAAAACAAATCAATGTCAAAATGACATCCTTTGTATTATCTTTTTTTCTTTTTAACTTCGGGCTCTACTAAATCCTTACTAATCTGTGACATTTGAATTGCGAAACAGAAATTATGGCATCGCGTTCCAGTAAATTGATGTGACAGATAAAATAACTTTATTATTTTTAGGACCCTTTTCAAATTCGAAACTAACAAAGACCGTCCACTGTTTAGCTCAAGGATTTTGGATTTTATCGATATCCATAACTAATTGCAATGTTATGACTTATGAGTAGATACTCTATAGAGGTATCGATTGCTTAAGTTAACCCTATCTCTAGAGGGTACATTCTAGTAAACAATGAATAAGTGAAGAGAAAGGTGAAAGTCAGTGGGGCAGTAGAGCACATTAAACTTCAGTATAAAAAACTGCTGTGACATCATTTTTAATTAATCTATAACCAAATAGGTGAAGCTAAAACTAATAGAAATATTGCAACGTATGTTATACTCCATAGAACATTTGCGGGACAGGTCATAGGTAAAAATTTGTCACTGTTACATATTGCGATAATTACCTTTCTTGATTAACAATATGTCGAACTACCATTGCCTTTCGTCATTATAAGCTGTATAACAGTGCGATATCTACAATCGATACCTAATTCGTATATCTGTGTATTCAGCGTTGTTCTTTGACAGTACCTAGTTAATGCCAGATAAAGGGAAATCATTATACCAAATATAGATTAAAAAAAATACAAAAGTTTTAAGTCCCAACTCGGGTGATTTTTATCTTATACTTAATACTGGTTTTGGTCTTGTTCTCTGTTTTGTAAAGCAGTAAACACAATTAAATATTAAGTACTTTACATATTGTTTTATATTTGATAAGTCCACATGTATGAGTTCGGTGAAACACGCAAGTTTTTACACATGATGTTTCACAAATTCATATATGTATGATATAGCTTTGCTTAGCTTAGTTAGAGTAGTCCGGTGAAACTGTAAAGGACTTGCCCGGTCAAAAGTGTAGTCAGTTCGAAAAACAAAAGCTTAGTTAGATCGGGATATTCGTCGACAGTTCAAGTCGAGGCGCAGCGTGCGCCCTTGTGCTGGTTGCCTATAAAATCGGGTGAGTGCCTTAAGCGCTTCCCTTAGTAGTCTTGTGAAACTTTAGCTGCCTAAACAAGCCAACAGTGTAGTTTGTTCGAAAAATAAATATATATCTGATAGGTTAAAAATTTGATAACATTTTTTACAATCGCGTACGTCGTAATTAATTAACGTCTCAAACAAGATTTTTTGTTTTATTTTTGGTAAGTCTAATGTTTAAAAAAATCATTGTACAACCAAGCAAGTCCGGGGCACGTAGCAAGTTAAGAACAATCATATTGGGCTTACGGGGTGTATGCCTATTTTTAGAAATTTCGTTGATTTTTTATTAAAAAGATGTAATTTATTTGTGTAAACGTTACAGTTTTCTTAAAATATATTTTGGATTTATACATATTAAGATTGTGAGTAATATAAATATATCAATTAATAAATTAAAAGATTAAGTTATTAAAAAAGATACTTGTTTCAGATGTCTGCAACAAAATGGTTTATGTGTGCCGTTGTGGTTGTATGCGTAAGCATACGACAAACAAGCGCAGCACCAGCGCCTCAGCAAGAAGAATACCCGCCTATGCCCGTAAGTACAAATATACATCTTAACTATTGTCAAATATCGAAAAGAACAACGAAAACAATATTTTTTAAATAATGTGTCAGGTGTCTCGAAACTGTAGCTCATCAAACATTTTTTGTTTTTTCGAACTGACTACACTATACTACTTTGAAGCGATGATGGCTCAGTTGGTAGTGTGTTCAGACACAGCGTCGAAGCAACTGAATCGGAGCTTTCGGTGAAGTAAAACATCGCGATGAAACCATAGCATGGTGGTAGGGCTTTTTCTAAGTCCGCCTGGCTATATATTTTATACCCGTGCGAAGCCGGAGCGGGCCGCTAGTATTGTATATATTATACTGTTAACAATTTAGATGTATTATTTATGTAGATAAAACTAATTAAATAATTCAATTTAATGTAAAACCACTGTAATTTATAATTATAAAAAAAAAAAAACTAAAATTCCTGATGTGTAGCATTTAATGGTCGTGTATATCATTTTAAAATATTTTAATTGAGGTTTGTTATGTGAAATAAGTAGGAAGGTTAACTAGTTTATTACATTTTTAGTTTTATACATATTCAAATGTAATTAAAATAGTAACAGAAAAACTGTGCATGTTGTGTTGTGTTCTAAGGCGAAAAGATGTTCCACATTTTTAACTATGCGGTACATAACCTTTAGAAGTGAATAGCTACTGTATAAGGAGAAGCTTTTGAATAGTTACATTTCGTAGTAATTTAAAAGCATTCATGAAATTACTCGTAATTATACACTATACGTTTAACTGGGTCGTTAGATATTGTAGGCCAGTGAATCTGCAGAGGCCCCAGGGTCAACAGGGTATGTCAGTTCGAAAAAAAAAAGCTCGTTAAATATCCTAGATCTTATGAAACACGTTGCAGTATTATTTAAAGTAACTTTTTTTACTATACCTAAGTCCTTTTAAGCTTTCCTTTTCAATCTAATTAAAATACCAATTAGTAGATATTTGTTGTTGTCAAATACATTTGTTGACATATATCTATTTTTTTACAAATATAAAAGTGATCTCTTCTGAAAAGGAATCATTGGTATAGCAAGAGATATAAAATATTATTATACGATTAAAATACACGAGTAAATATTTTAATTATAGTTTTATAGTAGGCCATCATAATTCTAAGTTGTCTACCTTAACACAGACAAGTGACTCTGCAAGGATGCGTCGTTAAACGTCGGCAACGATTTAAACAAAGCGTGCACCTTTGACCTACGGTGGCTACAACACGGCACATCGAGTCGTGTTTAAATAAGGACGTTAAAATTACCTCACTTGTGACTTATAAAATCACAATATACAATCAAAGAAATTAGTTACGATTTCCCCTTTACCCCCACCACTTTTCGTCACAGAGAAAGGTTGTCGATCAGAATTTCAAAGCCTTTCCATAAGAAGTTTCACTTCAAAAATAACTCTAAAGTTTTATTGTAATCAAATAATGACTTTTTTTCTCTTGTTTTTCGAACTGACATACCCTGTTGACCCTGGGGCTTCTACAGATTCACCGGACTACGCAAATAATGACAGTGACATTTACAACGTAATTAATCATTGTATAGAAAAGATGTTAAGACGAAAATTGCGAGACATGGTCACAAGCTAAACAATTCCTTTCAAAAGCTCACAAGAAAATAATTACATATAGAAATTTGTTTGGATTTATGGGAATATACCTTAACATTGCTTGAAAATGTCGATAATAACGGAATAAATACGTCTGAAATGTGGATTTGCAATCATAATTAAATAAATAATATAGCTTGCTTATTTATAACCATTTTTATCTGAATTATCTAATTACTAGATTAGAGGTTAAATATTCTTTTTCGCAATATTAACTACATAGTATTATACCCTGTGGGTTGTGTAGAAACTGAAAGAAACTCTTTATAATGCAAATCTGACATTTATCAAATAAATGTATTTAAAAAATCAATTGTGTTCGTTACTTGTGATTACACCACAATTTAATCATCATTGCCATGCCCCTAACCCACACTCGTAAATTGGTAACTAATGTATGGAGTGACCAGTTTCTTAAAAGGTTATACACATTATTTGAAACTTGAATAATTCTTTGTTTGACCGTCGCTCCTAGTAATATTGCATACACTTTAGCGTCATATAATAAATTTACTACGTGGTTTTAAATGGGTACCGATTTTAATAGGAATTACAATAAAACCTTATCAACTGCTTGTCTCAGGTTCAAGGTCATACATGTTGTTTTACTGTTCGTTTAAATTGTTAAAGATAACATAATATTTTCCGCAGTAAAGTAAAACATCGCTCTGTGACTTCAAACCACCACAATCACATACATCTTGATTATTACTCTAACGATGTGAACATTTGCGATGTAAACCCAACTAATTGGAAGCAATTGCGTTTAACATTTACATTGTGTGCATTATTTGCATTTTATCTAATTTTGATCACGATTAAGTGGTTGCAAACTCGTAACACAATAAAACCACTAATTGTATCACATGAGCCGTATAATATTGCCGAGCCGAATTTTAATTATTCTCATACAGAATAAATAACGTTGTTAATTGCGCGTATAAACTATTTCATATTTGAAAAACATCATCATTACCTTTTGTTCGTTAGAATACGCTTGCGCAAAATACTGTCGCGTTTGTAACTTTTGTGTCGTAATAATGGAAATTAAATATATATTTGAATATTTTTTAAACAGTATGAATACAAGTACGACGTGGAGGATCCGGAGAAGGTTCTCTATTTCGGTGCCAACGAAGCGGGAGATGCACAAGGGAAAGTCATCGGTGGATACAGAGTTCTACTTCCTGACGGTCGTCTCATGAACGTAGAATACACCGTAGAAGGGGATAGTGGTTTTGTACCCAAAATCAGTTTTGAGAGTAATTCAAACCCATTCGGCAAAGGAAAGTAAACTTTTGGTATAGCAAGACTGGATCGTGATATCTGTATATTAATAGTTCGAATAGCAATGATATTTAGGAACCGTTGTCAGCATGCATTTGATTAATGGTTATGTGTAATAATTTTCTAGATATTTCTATCACCAAGCATTTTAGCTTTAAGTAATAACGTTAGAGAACAGTAATGTCTGAAAGACATCAATATAATGGACCCTCAGTATATTGTGTAAAAACTGAGATGACGTAAACACTATTGCCATTAAATACAAGATAAATCCCTACCATTATTAACATTAGAATAATTTTTATACGATTAAATTTAACAGTTAGTTAACATTTAATCTTTTATAAATATTTTATACATACATTTTGTTTTATTTATGAATTCCCTGTGTTACTAAAATTTTGATTATGTGTTTTAATAACGATTTGTTGCTAAAATAAAATAAAAATTAAAAGGGGGTATTAATATATTTGTTACTACTACGACTAAGGTGAAGTCCCTATTCATTTTATAATAAGATATTAAAGTACGTATGAATTTGATATAAATATAGAAACAATAGAAACGGTTGCTTTCAATATTTCGGTACTATATATATATTACGTATAGTTGAACAGTATATTTGGTTATGTATACATATTATACATATTTAAATGAGTTGAAATTATTGTAATAATTTGCATAAAATAAAAAGTAAAGTATTATTTGCATATTTTCAATGTAACATATATAAAATTACATGTAATTAATTGATGTATATTTTGTGCAAATATGTTGTGTAGTCTAGTTGTTAGGTCGAGACATAACTTGGAATCGCTGCTATTTCAAGTTGCTTTGAGCAATACTCGCGAGATGTTCAAGTATTATGTAAGCAGTCATTCTATATTTTTGACCTCCCTAATATACCAGGTATAAGAGAAAATAGAAACCCCTCGTCGAATGACAAAACTTAAGATTTTATTTCACTCTTCTTAACTGTTGTACTAAAACGTCGAATGTGTTTAGATTAAAGTATTGTTCTGTAACTAAACTCAAATATTTAGTTTTATTTCTGGATTATCTCTTTCCTTAATACAATTTATGTTATCTCTCTGCCCGGTTTCTGAAGCATTTTTAACTGTAGTTTATCTGTTTAATAGCGCTATCGGTTCGATAACTTGTCAAATTGGGTTTCTGAATACAAAATGACACGAGAAATGTCAGTCTACGTCTCATTCTGTATTCAGAAACATTGACAGTTAAACGCCGCTTGTCTTATGGATAACGTTATTGAATCAATAGCTATTGATAGTTTAACTGACGGCTTCAGAAACCGGGCAAATTCATTATTGATACAAAAAGTATGAACACATTGAACCCTCGCTTTCTTGGTCGCTTTGCGTAACCCTTTTTTTTATATTATAGGGGTCAAACGAACAGGTGGGTCACCTGATGGTAAGTGATCACCACCGTCCATAGACACTAGCAACACCAGGGGAGTCGCAAGTGCGTTGCCGGCCTTTTAAATATGTGGGCCTCCGGCGCTCTCACTGACCGAACGAAACGCAACAGTGCAAACACTGTTACTTCACGTCGGCTTTCTGTGAGAGGCTGATACTACCCCGGGCGAGCCGACCCATTCATGCTGAAACCAGTAATAGCTTCAGCGTAGCTCTACCACGTAGATAATATTGCCTTGGAAAATATGTGCCCTAAATAATCATGTAAAGTCCAACACTAAGAACACTTTGAGCATAAAAATTGAAGAGGGAAACAAAAGTTGAAAAACAGTCTAATTAAGAATTCCAACAAATACATCAATAGCAATCAGTAATCTAAAAGAACTAACCTTGTCGGCTAATCGAGTCATGATGACGGCTGTAGCCTCGGTGTCGTACTGCGGCCGCCCTGCGCGTCCGACCATCTGCAGCACCGTGCTTATGCTGTATTCCTGACAATAATCACAGTTCTAGTTCTGTGTCGAATGTTCGAGAATAACACGATGAAGGAGAGAATAACATGATGATGATGAGAGAGATGGTAAAGATATTGGCACCCAACGAGTTGTTCCAAATTAATCCGTATCAGTAGCAATCTATCTGTTACTGACTTAGGATAAAAATACAATCTAGTTTTTTACTGGTTGAAAATCGTTATCAACTTCTTTTTACGTTGTTATTCCTTACATTTAAGTTACTCTCCTTATTTTTTTGTTTTTATTAGTTTAACTTTTAACCACAATTTCATTTGATGTTAGGTGTTAATGTGGCTGGAGTTGGCAACATGCTAAATCCAACAATACCTATTCTTAAACGAATCTACTGAGACTTATCTGTTTGGAGCTGGGAGACAGATTGTCAAATTGAAGTGGTAGCTAGTTAGACAAGCATGAGAAAATAGCCTATCATCATGCTAATTTTTTATCTCAATGTTATTCTGAAATAAAAGCGCAAGGTAATTGCAGGATTCGAACGCACATCAATGCCGACATAGTGTTTGAATAAACTGACATTGACCAATAATTGTTTCATGTAATAACATTGATACTTACTTGGTAAGCTCCGTTCACGTATTGCTGAGTATTCTTGATAATGACAAGATGCGCCGGTAAATTCACACCCATTGCTAAAGCATTAATTAAAACTATCAATAAACTATAACACAGTTTTATTATAAGTACCTACTTAGAAGTAACAAAGTAATAAAACTTATACATAAGTTTTTGTATCTAAGTGGAAATTAAATCAAAATATACTGCCACCGTAACCAAGAAACCAAGGATAATGGACCCTTACTCAAGCATAAATCTAGTCAAAGCCAAAAAGTCTGTAGTCTGCGCCTTTAGCGAAAAACATCTAAGACGTTTTTTGATTAAGCACAAATTGCAAACAGAAACTCATCGGTGAACAAAAGAACTACCAGATGCTCCTTTTTTTCCTGATTCCGTATATATATATATATATATGAAACGCAATATTGTAAAAAATAGACAGATACGTCCCATTTTCTTTAGACGGCAGTATAAAAACGTTAAAGTTTAAAGTAGAACCAAAATAAAGTAGAATTTATTTGACCATAACTGTTCCATACGGATCAAATACAAAGGCAATGTAATTCTAGAAAACTTAACAAATAGAGAATTCGAGACATCGAAGAACCTTAAAGCTGCTCTTTTGTATGAATTAAATTGCCTTATTCCAAACAATTGCAAAATGTTTCGTTTTTTACGTTTATAAATGTCTCTTATATTTTATGAAGTAATTTATTAAATTATAGCAAATGGAAGATTTGGAATAACATAAAAAAAATCTTTTATTCAATCTAATCTATCAGCGCATTGCATAATATCCTATTTAAGATCTGAGGCGTCATCTGTGTATTTGAGCCTTAAGTGCTTTAAGCGCTCCGCTTAGTAGCCCGATAAAGCTGTATATACCTGTCAGGCCAAAAGGGCAGGCACTTAAAAAAAAAGATATGTATATTAGATACCAGTATTGGCTTATACAGGTTTTTGGTAAGATTACTTTGACAGCTTAATATACTCAATTCTTTAATGACCAAGATATATTTAATGGTAAAATTATGAATGTAACTGACTCAAGAATTCAACTTTAGGACTCGCTGCTATAAAGTATATATAGATATAGTACCTAATATTTGATTTAGTACGTCGGAGAGAAGAATGAGACGTTCGGATAAGGTCGGCTTACTGAGGTTTTTGTAGAGCGTTCTCTCTGTCGCACAGCGCACTGACTGTGTTAGACAAGGATGACACTATACAAACCGAAATTGCCCGACTAACTCGGTCTTCTCTCCGGCGTGCCAAATCAAAAGCTAGGTACCATACAATACCTTTATCGGATTCCATACATACTACTAAGTTACAATTTATCTTAGTTTTATGATTATAGATATTGTAAAATGCAGATCTATATTTGTTAAAAAAAAAAAAACTAAATACCTAGAGTTGTAGTAGTTATCAGTATAGGAAGATCTCTGTTCCTGAATGCTCTTTCAATGTTTGTCCTTTCTTCATATAATAAGCCGGCGTGATGGCATCCAACGCCGCTTAGTATTAAACTCTGGGTAATAACAATAATTGTACAAAAATATCTGATAATTGAGATTTAGCTGCTTTTTAATATTATTTTTTGTTCATTAGAACTCATATTCAATTAATGTTTACATCTGTTTCTCTATTCAATAACTAGCTTTTACCCGCAGCTTCTCTCGCATTAAAGTAGCTTTGATTTATATCTCAGGAACAGTACTCGTAAAAACTTTGAAAAGCTGGATTTGGTAAATGACCAGCGTGATCTAAATACTAAAAACTGTGACAAATCGGTCGATCCATGTTTCCGACTCAGTAAACCAGTAATAGGTTGTTCGGTTTGGTTTTAAAACAAAGTCCCAAAGCACATTGCTGATTTGCCGGACTGTAAGTTTAAGCGCCATATCAAGAGGGTTTTGGTATCACAGAGTTATTATAGAGTGTATCAATTATCAATATATGAACGATGCCTGGAATTGACTCATTTTTGTGCATCCACTAAAAACAATACCTAAATAGAATGATGTATTTTTTGATTTGATATTGATTTTTGGCTAATTTCTGGATGAAAGGTCCTTTTCTATGATCCTGATAACGTGTATGGCAGATTTCATGAATATCGATTAAATTGTTAACTCGTAAAAGCGTAACAAATAAACAAACCCCGTTTGTTAACTATTTATTATAATTATATATTATACCTTCTGCATATGTATTCAAATTAAAATTAATTTAGTTAAAAAAAAAACATATTACCTGTAATTTCTTATTCTTTAATGTAGACGCTAATGCAATTAACTGTGCTTTCTGATCGGGACTAAAATTGATTGTTATCTCACGGGATAACATCTCCGCTGTTAATACAACGCTCTTCCTTGTATTGCAGAAAATCTGGATATTGTATTTATTTTAGATTTTAGAGACGATTAATATATATTAAGCTATTAGCGCTACGTTAGTGATTCCCATAGTTTCCGTTATATATCTTCTAGTCATTATATACACCAAATCGATTAATAATTATTTAGATTCTACTACTACGTTAGTGATTCCCATAGTTTTCATTAGTTTCAAATCTCGAGTGAATCTCACAGTTTCGATCAAGGTAAATTTCTGCTTTACTCTTATAGGTCGGAATGTGAAGTTACATAGCCTAGGACTTTCCTCAGTAAAGAGGATTTCTAACGAAAAAATAATTGTTCGGCTAGACTCGTTGGTTTTTGCGACTAACATATTCGAACACACAGACTCTCTGGATTTACAATATTGATACCTATATAGATTTGTCAAATATCAAATTAAGGTCAAATGCGGTTTTATATTAAATTAGTAGGCATCTGCGGTTACGTTTTTATGAAAACAGTTTGCTATTTTATCGAAACTATGCGTTTTATCTGGATTCTGTAAGGGTTTTTTTATTGTAACTATTGTTTTATTACTTAATTTAACTTGTATGTATAATCTATATACAATTATACAGATATATGTTAAGTTACTTCAGTTTAATTTTACCATTGCTGATTAACTTTTATAAGGTTTGCATGGTGGTAGGGCTTTTTCTAAGCCTGCCTGGATAGCTACCACTCTCAAGTTGAAAATCTGTCGCCAAGCACCTGTTGGTGTATTTCGACAGCTGTACTTGAGAGTCAGACTCCCTCTAGGTTTAGTGTGATTACGATCTTAGACAACATCATATTTTAACCTCAGGTGAGATTGTAGTCAAACGTTTTGTTTTTTTTATACTATAAAATATAAAAAGAAAAGAAAAAAAAGGTACTTCTAATAAGGAACTATAGGATTTCCACAAATTAAGTTACACGAAAGTTTCATGGCTTTTGAAGGCCTTTTGAGAGTTTTTCGCCTCTGGTGTGACGTCACTTATTTTCCGATATTAATTGTAGAAATTACTAAATTTAAACAGCACTTCCAAAACTGCTTGTATATTTCTACTTATATTTTTTTTTTTCACAGAATCAATAATAAAACAATGAAGTTTAGTATTTTTATATTTTAAATATATGTAATAAAATATAATGAAGCCCCCTCTGGTCACATACTTTGTTGAGCCACCTCGACCATTTACGTTTGACGTAATATATAGATTAAGAAAAATATACTTCATTTGTCTTAGCGTTTGATCATAATCTCATCGTTAAATGACTATTGCCCGGTTTCTGAAGCCGTCAGTTAAACTATCAATAGCTATTGATTCAATAAAGTTATCCATAAGACAAGCGGCGTTTAACTGTCAATGCGTTTCTGAATACACAACGAAACGTCAAATAACTATCAAACCAATAACTACTTCTTTGATGTTCACTAGATGACTCTTTTTACAAAATGGTGTATAAAATTGATTTTATCATTTCAATTCGTCATTAATTGTTGTTCTATTGTAACAGTTTTTTTGTCAATTTAGATTCGTGGCCTTATTTTAATTTTAGTTATAAAGTTTGTATGCTGATTTGTTACATAGCTGTTTCTCAAAGACTGAACATTGACTCCTCATTCCCAAAATGACGAACATTTTAAAAACTTTGGTTTTGTTATTGCTTGAATGGTATTATTATCATGCATAGTAGTATTATTTTTGTTGATTCAGTTAGATTTTATACTCAGCAATCCTGTTGAAATCATTATTTGTATGTATTTTATAAATAGATAAAAAAATATATGTACGATAATAAAGCACGAAAACAGTATTAAAATATTATATAGTTGCTAAAGAATTTGTGTCGACAAAAAATAAACATAAAATGATTTTGAAGTACAGAGATAAGAAATTATCTACAGTATTTTTATACTGGATTACGATGAATTTTCGGATCCTTATTCATATTATGGAACATAATAAACAATAATTTAAACAACATTTGTGCTAAAATTAATATACCGACATAAAGAAAAAAGGGTTTCAGGTCAGTTTTGGCAGATGAAACGTCAAATTCAACTAATCGAATAGATAAACGCCCAATCTTGGCCAGTTAAGTTGAACCGAGGTTAACTGACATTTCTCGTATAATTGTGTGTTCAGAAACCCAATTTGACAAGTTATCGAACCGATAGCGCCATTGAACAGATAAACTACAGTTAGAAATGCTTCAGAAACCGGGCATATGTGGTCTAAGTTGCTAAGCATGCACCTAAATGGGACTAAGGGTGCTTGGGAGTAGATAATCAACTTGAGAGTCGTAATTAGACGGGCGGACTTAGAAAAAGATCGAAAATCGAAAAGTCTAATAATCTGCAGTTCAAATAATACTTTGAAAATTCCTATATATGTTAGCAAGATTTCATAAACATTAGTCGTATATATTTTGGATATCAATCTAAACCAAAACATATACTTCAATTTAAAACCAACGTTTTACTCTGAACACTACGAGTACGTGCAGATATTTGTATTACCAACTTACAAGAGTGGGTTTTCCATTATGATATTTTTGTATAATCGGCCACAATTTATAATTCAATATTATATCGAACTTGAAAATACTTGTGCCTTCAGAACACGGGTATCCTTCGACAACTCGTCTTAATTTTACTGGGCGGCATTCGTCACCAAATCTTAAAAGCACCGTTTTAAACGTTATTGAATACATATTACAACTAGTTTATGAAATGTATTCATATATATACATAATTGGAACTAGCTGATATCCGAGACTTCCTTTACGTCGCTTATCTTGACAATATAAGTAGAAGTAAGGTAAAGTAGGTAAGTAGGTAAGTAGGTAAAGAGGAAAAATCATAAGCATCACACCGCTTGCTCCATTTCTCCACGGCGCGAAAACACATTTTGGTGAACGCGTATAAAAACCGTTATAAAAATCGTAGTTTCTTAAAGTTTCAATAACTTTATACATGAATATACTTTAACTTAATACTTAAATCTATCATAATATTTTTTAGATAAAGACCAAGTATCTGAGAAATGAAACTAAAAGAATTTGATAGAACTCTATCCTGTAGTTTTTACAGGAAGCGCAAACAACTATAGAACTCTATCACTTTATTTATATACTATTATAACCGCCCGGTCTGGTTTTGCACGGACGTCAATGCAGTCAACTAATTACCTTATACCGCCATCTGTTAGAATCATATCGAACTAACAGAGATAATCACGACTCTTTGTTAATAAGCAAATAAAATTCGCAATAAAATTATATTGCAATTATAAATTGAAATATAAATTATATCTATATCTTTCAAGTTGTATGAAAAGGCACATAGTGTGCAACATTTTATTAGCATCGGTCCAGTAGTTCAAGAGTCCAGTGCGGGCAAACAACATGACACGCAATTTATATATATTATGAAGATAATAAATAAATCTAGAAATTAAATACCTGAATACAATTTCTTAGCAATATAGATGCTTAGCAGTATAATTTTCGTTAATAAGCACATAACTAATTGTGTTAAAAGCGCACTAGCTTTATGAAAAGAAATAGCAAATTTGAATGTATGATACAGTTCACTAGGCGTAAAGTTGTGAGAGCGTATATAATATAATGTAAATTTTGGAAATAAAATACTATTCATGTTACTCGCTGATAATGTGGCCTTCTCTAGGTGAGAGAAGCTGTACAATCGGTTCAGTTTTTTTTGTATATATTATATCAAGTACAAACAAAAACTCTTTTCTTTATAATTGTAGTATAGACAAGCATTCCGCCATAGCCTGCGTTTCTATCTTTATAATAAGCCTGCTATGTTTTATGCGGAACCATGTTTTATGCGGAACCTTATTTTTATCTATAATATAAAAATGAATCGCTAAATGTGTTGCTAAGCGCAAAACTCGAGAACAGCTGAACCGATTTCGCTAATTCTTTTTTTAGAATATTCCTTGAAGTACGAGCATGGATCTTACGGAGAGAAAAATTAAAAAAAAATACCTGAAAAAGTCTTAAAACGACACTTTTCTGTACTCCCATACAAATGATTCGTAATAATACTTAAAAGTCAATTTGAACTTTAATACCATAATATAAAGTTTAAGTGTTAGTGGAGAGGTTCCGGGAAGGCAAAACAATTGAGTGACGTTAGTATCGTAAAAATATGAATGTCAATATTTATACGATGGTCCCGAATAGCAGAATAAGTATAAAAAAAAAAAATAAAGAATCGACTGTTAAGCGGTACGAAGTTCGCCGGGGTCAGCTAGTTTTCAAATAAAAGTCTAATTTACTCCTTATATAATAAATTATATGCCAGTGAAAGTCCCGTCAAAATCGGTCCTACCCTTTCGGAACTTAGTTGGAACAAACGGACATAGAGACAACAATTTTTTTTTTTGTTATATTTACCGTATATACTTTCATATCCATTTAATAAAAACTATTATTTTGATATTACAAATAGACACTCCAATTTTATTTATTTATTTAGATAACCAAACTCTACAGAACCGCACACAGTCAATAAGAGATTATTATGTTAGACTTTAAGCCCGATTTGGAGTTCCACTGTCGTGTACATATAAGTAATCACACAAAAGCAGAACAAAAAAAATCCTGATTTTATATGGTCAACTTTTTTTTAACAAATAAAACCGTCTCCAAAGAAATTCACCTTTTTTTCGAATTGACTACACTGTTGACCTGGCAAGGCCTCTACAATTTCACCTGACTACGAAAGAAATGCATCGGAACGTACTTGATCATAGTTAAGTGCCTACTCAGTCTTGAATTTTCATAAAAGTATCAATATTTCAATAACTATACATTTCCTACTCGATTTTGAGAAATTCCCTCGTTTGTCTTTGAAATCCAATGCTAATTAAATAAAAATTGGACCACCTTGAAAATATCCCCCTTCCAAAAAAAAACAAAGTTTGTAGTCGGTTAAAGTGAAGCATTTTTACTACTTAATCGAAACTTCTAGAAAAACGGTACACTATACAGATACGAATACCGTATAATAATATGTGGTAAACTGAATTATAATAGCTTACTTGTAAAAAACAGCTGGATTTTCAGAGTCCCCTATCCAGGAAGCCACATCATCGGGGTTGCTTACGGTAGCTGAAACTGCCACAAACCTGATCCTCGGTGGTGGTTTATCAGATATTAACCCGTCACCTTGATATTTCTTTTGGAGCTGTTCTATACGATATGCCGATTGAGCTGACGACTGTAACATTATACTTACGCTTGAACAATGTTTTATTCGTTCTATTATATAATATCTATCCGATATATTTCGATTTTATTTAGTTTTACTTCTAGACACTTGGCACTTATATAAAAATAATTGCATACCTATATTCATTTAAAATAAAGATATTAAAGTTTTAAGAAACTACATTTTTCCATTGTACATAAAATGTATTGTTAAGACAATACAATTTGAAGCGATGATGATTCAGTTGGTAGTGTGTTCGGACACAACGTCGAAGGACGTAGGTTCGAATCCTAGCAACTGAGTCGGAGCTTTCGGCGAAGGGAAACATCGTGACGCAACCATAGCATCGTGGTAGCGCTTTTTCTAAGTCCGCCTGGCTAGCTACCACCCTCAAGTAGGAAATCTGTCGCCGAGCACCTGTACGTGTGTTCCGGCAGCTGTACTTGAGAGCCAGTCTCCCTCTAGGTGTAGCGTGACTACCATCTTAGACCACACCATCATTTAACATCAGATGAGATTGTGGTCAAACGCTAACCTATAAAGTATTAAAAAAAAAAACAATAAATAAGGAAGACGAAGTCGCGTGTATCAGCTAATCGATAATATTAATAATTCAATTGTTTCAAAATAATAGGGAACACTATTTTAAGTTTATTGTCATGCAAACACCTACAAATAAATTAAAGCAACGTTTAGAATGTAAAATATTTATTAAGTAACTAGATTCTATTCGCGGTTTCACTCACGTTAACCCCTCGGCTGTTTTATTAAGAGCCAGATCTCAAAATCGCGGTAATGTTTTTAATTTTTTTTTTTCTCAACATCACTCATTGTAAATTTCAAGTTCGGACAAATGAAAAAACAATTTAAAAATACATTTTACAATACACATTTTATTATTTTTCAAAGTTTTGTAATAAATTTGCCGTTTTTTTAAGCTTATGCTGCCAACAATCTGTTTACCTGTGCCTCATGAAGTCTACATTCGTTTGTATGGAACTTACGCCTTTATGGTTTTAGACAATCCAAGGGTTAATGTAAATTTGACATACATCTCGCAAAGAGTACTTTTTTTCTGGATGTAATGTACTTTATGTCCCTGTGAGGCGTGAAAGCGTAAACAAACACTCTTTCGAATTTATAATATTAATTTAGGATTGTATGTATTCCATTTTTAATAACAAACAAGTAATTTACTTCGATGGTTTTCATCCTACTGACGACAACTTCAAGCGCGGGGCCGCGTGATTCATCATTTAATATATGCACTTCATCTATCAGAAAAAGTTTGATCACCTCCACTAGTGATCTGTGATCACGCCATCGGCGCGTTAACATATCCCATTTTTCCGGTGTTGTTATTATAATCCTGTTGCAGTTTAGTAAAACTTGCATCAGTTTAAACTAGTATGCGATATATTGAAGGAAACATGTAAGTACTCTAAATTTGTAGCGTGTTTTGTGGTTTAAAGTTCTGAACTCTCAAAATTGTGATACAATATCGCCCACCTCTTTCCCTTTACTTTTTACTTGCTTTCCGTCAATGTTCGCGGACGTATCATTACGCATACGCCGCTTAACACGTTCACGCCGGCGTGTACCACCGGTGGCTCGCGCTTGATTGTGCCATCGGGCGGCGTGTACCACCGGTGGCTCGCGCTTGATTGTGCCATCGGGCGGCATGTACCACCGGTGGCCCGCGCTTGATTGTGCCATCGGGCGGCGTGTACCACTGGTGGCTCGCGCTAGACCGCCTCATCGGGCGTCGTGTACTACCGGTGTTTCACATTCGATTGTGCTATTAGACACTGATAATTTAACGTACACATATAAAAACGTTTATTTTGAATAAAAGTTATATTTAATAACGTATTACGTACGTAAATAACTTATAATATTATAAATGTAATTTAAAATCGATAAAATTAACAAAATAATTCAATATTATTTTATTTGTAACTTATTGATTTATTATTTTTTGTGTAATCTGTTGAAACATTTCAAGCAAAGTGCTGGCTGACCCTCGCAGCGACCACAAAACGTCTTTACTCTTGTTGTTTTGGCAGTGGCATAATCTCTGCCCTTCGTTTTGGACAATTTTTTGTAGCATTCCTTGCAGCGTTTACGGAACTCTCTTTCCGACCCCTCGTGTGATTGAAGAATATGTTTATCTGCCGGTATATGACAGTTTATTTCTTCATTGGCTAAAAGGCGATCAATGATAACTTCCCTAAATTGTAGCATGTTCATGTTTTTAGTCCCCCATTTTTTGTGAATATACCACGCATTCACGAGGGAAGTTCCGCATATTAATTGTATAATTACTTTTCGGTACCATTTAATGGTTTTTCGTAAACAACTGTAATACGCTGATAGTTGATCTGACATATCTACACCTTTTTTGCCACATTATAATCAAACACGGCATCACTCTAGATCTCTGATCAGGATATAAAAACAACACGAGTTACACAATTTGCAAAGTAAGCACTCAATGTACTACTGAAGAAACAAGAAGCGCGTGCAAGCCTGAACACGCGAAATTAGCGCGCCGCCAGATGAAGCGCGACATAGATTTACGCGCCGCCGGATGGTGCATCAAATGAAAAAATGCGCCGGCGGGAACGTGTTAAGTTTGAAAACAGTGATATTTGGAGCAAAAACACTGTTGATTCTAGACTTTATAAAGTGTATCGAAAACAAATACACGTGACTCTGTAATTATATAAAAGGGCATAATTGTGAAGGGTAAGTCCGTATACCAACTCCCTGCACCCGTTCCCATCGATTTCTCATCATTTTTACAGACCACATAATTTATGCAGCAGCTTAAAGTTGTTCTGCAATTGAGTGTAAGAAATACCCTACAAAAAAACTATAAATGCGTAGAAAATTTTTTTGGGGTATTTTATAAGTCAGCCTAGATAGCGACCACCTTATTATTAAGTCCCCAAGTTCTTATTGGTGTATTCCGGTTGCTACATTTGAGAGCCAGTCCTCTCCAGGCATAGCGTGTTGACTATCTTAGACCATATCGTCATTTAGCATCAGATGAGATTGTGGTCAAACCATAAAACGTATAAAGTATTCAAATTGATCATATTGTGGGACCGGTAGAAGCGAAGTGGGCAAACGTAATAGAAAGGGATGTCATAGATTTAAGGAAGTCTAAAATGACGTAGTAGAGTTGGGTTTGGAAAAACAAAAATTTGCTGGCAATGCATCTGATGCCCCTCATGTCGTAGGTGTCCATAGGCGGTGGTGATTACTTATCCTCAGGTAACGCCCGTCTGTTCGTTTACCTCCAATAGCATAAAAAATATCTGGACCCTATTTTACATCTTATCATAGTTACTTTACAATAGTAAATTAGTAATGGAGATTGTTAAAAGTTAACAATATGGAGCCTATAACAATAGAAGACCAGTATGCTATTCATGAATGAACTGGACATCGTTTCTATTTGATATACAACAAAATTGGTCAAAACTTGTTTCGCTAAATTCATGCTGATCTTAAGGCAAAGTGAAAGTAAAAACATGTAACCTTATCTTACCTTATTTCTAATTCTAGTTTAACTTTAGGATTTAGTTTGAAATAAACTACTTTGAAATTACAAATTTACAATATAAACAGATATTACTCAAAAACTATTCCCACCTGTAAGGCTTTAACTGGGAGAAGTCAACGTCCGTATCTCCAGTAACTACTATACATAATAGACCTAGTCTAGTAAACTTTGGGTACCATTCCGAAAGTCGTTCAGTACACAAAGCTTTAACTGGTGCCACTGTAAAAATATTCACTATAATTTATAATATATTTATTACGCAGAAAGTTTTTACGATGAGTTATATTGAATTAGTATTACAAAAATGATATGTCTCTTTATTAATATTATAAACTAGCTTTTATCCACAGCTTCACTAGCGCTAATATAAATTAGACCTATTACTCGGAAACGGTATTTTTCTAGATAAAACGTACCCCATATCCTTTTCTGTACCCCTGACAATGTGCAAGTAGCTAAAGCGTGATATACAAACAAACCAACTAACATTCGCATCCTGTCTAATATTGTAAATGCAAAAAAGTACTGCTTTCGAGAGATAGGGTTAATGTACAGTAACGCGACCGAAGCCGCGTGTATATAATTTGACGAATGAATGCTGAGAAAAACGCAGTGATGTTAGGTCATAACGGTAGATCAGATCAAGTCCTTCATGCACTTGGATAGGAAGTTATCCCAGCAATACGCTACGGTATCTCATTTCGGGGTTAGGTAATGCTTATTATTCAAATACCTAAGAATCAGCTTTCGCTTTTTTATTTGCAGGTAGACGTGAGAAAGCGATCCGTCGACTGAACTTCATGTCTCAGAACTATCGTTATCTCCTAACTACATCGTGACCATGAGAAGTTATGCAACTGTAGAGCTTAATTAAAAAAATAATGCTCCATTCATAATTTAGACCTATCACTAACATAGTACTTATAACATGCGATTTTTTACAACCCTAAGTGCTTTTTTGACCTTATATTGTGCAATATTAGCGAGATTTTGCATACAGAGCTTAATTTCATTTGGCACGTCGGGGAAAAGAGTGAGACGTCCGACTAAAATCGGTTAAATAGAACATTGTGATCAGCGCACAACGAAATTACAGTGAAAGCGCTGTACAAAACCGACCTTAGCCGACTATCATGGTCTTTTCCAGACTTACCAAATCAAAGAAGGGTACTATGATATAGAGTGGTTATCGTACAAAAGTGAAATGGATGAATATTACGGAGCATGAATTCTCACATGTCACAAAATAAATCTGGAAATTTCTATCAAAGTAGCCGCCATTTTGTTGAAGCACGGGAACACGATTGGTTGACAAAGTAGGTAGAAAACATACACGACAAAATAAAGGCTATAAATGTTTTTAAAGTATGAAATTACGAACGTATATATTTATTATGCTACAATATTTTTTAAGAGGAAATAAATTCATACTATAAATAATTTTGAAGTCATCGCTGTAATGTATGTCTTCCAAATACATAAGCAGCTGTATTATGGCCATTTCAAATATTACTGTTTTTCCTGATCCAGTGGGTGCGCATACGACCATTGATTTATCTGTAATTATTCAATAAAACCAGTGATAAAGAAGTTGAGGAGTAATAAGTTAGCATGGTACGGGCATGTCATGAGGAGAGTTGAAAGTCATGTAACTAAAAAAGTTTTAAGTGTAAAGGTGGAAGGATATAGGAGTGAGTAGAGGGAAACCGAAAATCCCATGGATAGATTGTGTAAAAAATGATAAAACATGTGAATACGGAAATTACATCTGACAGGGGAGAGTGGTAAAGGAAAACATGTTGTGCCGACCCTACTTAGATGAGATAAGGGTAAGAAGGTGATGATATTCAATAGAACGATAATAAAACCCTTTTCTCTATAAAGCTTTTTATATTTAACAGGTTATACCTAAAATGCTTAATCAGTAATCCAGTGAGATTATTATTAAAAACATAATTATATATTGTATGATAATTTGAGCATATTTGTGTATTGCCTGTACGGTTATTGAAAATTGGTGGTTAGCTCCAATTAATGTTGTAATTAATAATGAAATATTAGTGGTTATAAAACATGTTTTTTAAGTTTCTGAATTTCTCACCTGATGTTAAATGATGATGTTGAACCAAGATGATAAATACCCAAAATGCAGCGCAATGCAGTTAGCGGAAGTATTTGACCCAGTTGTCAAACACGTTGTATCTCTGTTATAGATAAGTAAAATAATAGATAATGGCGACAGAACTATACGGTTATTATGGGTGTACACCCACAAGTGTTTGTCGAACTTGAGGGTGACAGCTAGTCATGTTACGTCATGCTTAGAAAAACCCCTACCATCATACTATGGTCTCAACAGGATGTTTTTCTTCACCAAAAGATTCCCGTGGTGCCCGAGTACGCAAACTAACTAACTGATTTTTCTGTACTATAACCATATAGTTCTATCGTCATTACCTATTAATTTAGTTGTCTAGAACAGAGTTACGACGTGTTTGACAACTGGATCAAATATGTAATGTATAGAAACATTATTTAATATTTTATTAACAATTCTCTGGGTAGTCTAGGATGTAATTATTTGAAATCAACCTAAAGCAAAACTTCCAGGTCAGTTACTGGTAGATTATATAAGAAGACTAAATTAGAATGGTATGCAATCCAGACCGTGTTACCATCAATATCCTTCATATTGGAATATGAAACGCGGATAATTCGTTGAGCTTGAAGCAAACATTCGATGCGTACTAATTGCACTAATACAATTCGTAGGAGACGTAAGTTTTCATAATTACTTTAAAAACGTATGATTACAGACTTACATGTAATTATAGTTATCAAGAAACATCATTATCTCTTCAGATCACGTTATTGTAATAAATGAAGAGAAATCAACAATTAGAAATGTTTCCCACATATAATGGTACTACAAAATAATCTCTAGAAGGGTGGTTGTCAAGTGATCGGTCGATCGTAAAAATTAAGCCAAATTATACATAACAACACGACAGACATGTTGTGCCAACCCTACTTAAGTAGAATAAGGGTAAGAAGATGATGTATTTACTGTATGATTTATAACAAAAGGAAATTATACCGATCGGTAACAGTGCGGTCACCGGCGACGAATTTAACTAGGATCTTAGGTGTTATAACCCCAGATGGTAAGGTACAACACGCTGTGTAAACCGGATAAGTCAAATAGCAGAACTAGCTAATGCTAACATCGACATGATTTGATCCATTTCCACTTTCCTAATCCTTGCCTATCGTGTTCTATAAATATATGGGGTTGCAAATATTAATATATGTCAATCGTATCTGAAACGTATGCTGAATCAGGTTATACTTTAAGACGACGTTGTTAGATAACCTGCACTATTAATTATTCTATTTCTAAATCGTTAGTTAGAATTAAAATTAATTTATTCAGTTTAGGCCCCGAGAATGCGCTTACGAATGGCAAAACTACCACCGGTTCAGAAAACAACCCAACGGGAAGAACCGGCTAAAACCTAGATCGAGTTTGTCTTTTCATCGTACATATTTTTATGAAAATAAATTACAGTTAAACTCGATTTTGACGAATACATAAGAAGGGGTGTTATTTCCAGTCATCATGATTGTTCAAATATCCACCTAACCTCTAATAGCTTTTAGACACCAAATCCCGCTCGACATGTTATTTCAATCAACTATCCACTATTAAACTATTGAACGCTATTACCCTACTACTGTGTACTATGAGAGATTTTAATAAAATTATGAAATGAAATGTAATAACTGTTACCTGAATACAATGCATCTTCTATAACATATGACTGCACCAGATTAAAGTAAGGGTATGAGAATACCCCGCGATATTTTGGATCTGTTCAAACAATGTATAATAAGTAATAATAATACAAAGGCAATATAATATGTCGTAGCGATATTGAGGTGATAGTTATAAAAGTATGGTGTCACATAATTATGTGGATGCCATCTTTGGTAGCTGATACAGTAATTTATAACGTACAGATGTGAACGGTCCGACTTTCCGTGCAAGAATGATCCCCGCTCTTTTTTTCGAACTGACTGTTAGCCTGGCAAGACCTCTACAGTTTCATCGGACTACTAAGGAGAGCGCTTAAGGCACTCACCCGATTTTATATTGACGACTAGCACAAGGGCGCACGGCACGCCTCGGCTTAGGCTGTCGCCGAAAATCTCGGATCTGACTAGCTAAGCTAAACCTATCCGTATCATACATATATGAGTTCGTGGAATATACGTGTGTACCAAGCATGTATGTTTCACGATCCCGTACATGTATTTTGTATCTGTCTATTGTATTCTAAACTATTACAGTTCAAAAAGGGCAAAAAAGAAACAAAACAGCCCACCACTATATGTACCTACAGGTGTGTGTGTGCATGCGTGTGGGATAATCGATGTTGTGTAATTGAGTATGCTATTAAACTGACGGGCCTTTATAGCTCTATCGGACTACTGATCCTCGCTTTTTTGTATTCCGTATTTTATAGCTTGGCATAATATAAACATAACATAACACAGCACAGCACAACATAGCTTAACATAACTGATACATACGTGGGTAGACGACCGCACCTACGCATATGATGTGTTATGCCGATTGTACATAACGATCACTCTCAGTTGAGTAATAAATTAGTTACTCGCTACACCTGTATCTTATTTAGGTAAAAACACTTCAATTTTTTTTTATGCCAAAGGAAGCAAACAGGCAGACGGACCGTCTGATGTTAAATGGTTACCGTCTCCTATGAACAACTGCAACACCAGGGCCATCACTGTTGTGTTGCCGATCTTGAAGAGCCTGTTTCACTCCTTTTTTGAAGAGCCCCGTGTCAACTCTGGGTGAACACCGTGCTTGGTAACCCATTCCATAAAGTTAGCGTGCGCATAAAGAAGCTTCTAGAGAACCTTACGATTGTCGTCATTTTACTGGGCTTTAGGGTATGTGGATGAGTAACCAGCCAAAGACGGGTGGTGCGAGTTTATATAACATAACATAGCATAACACAACACAACGCAACATAACTAATAGAAAGGAATAGGAATAAAAAGAAAATTGAAACATTTCCATTTTTATGAATACATATGTTATATGGAAAACATATAAATAACATCGACGTCACAGTGACTTTCTTAGTGGTTGTCGTATTTCGGGCTGGTACCTATATTTAATTCCAATCATATATATTTTTTCGGCTTCACTAATCGCTGTTGGCTTGACGTGCTTTCACAGCTTCACTAGGCTCTTTGGACAAGGGCTTAAGACACTCGGCCGAATGGCAAGTCGTTCAAAGGTGACTTGGGTGGTTAGCAATTTCTTTTTTATTTACAACTGGTACAATAGCGAATAATCTTTTCTTTACAGTAGGAACCATGTAATGAAATATAATGGGAACCAACCAATTGAACGTCAATCTATCAGTTCTGGCAATATTATTAATATCTCCCTAGAGTCTTCTGTCTCACTCACTTTTTATATGGAGCTTAATTTACCCAATTTTTTTACTTTTTCGTACAAATTTTCTATTTTTTTTAATACAATTCAGAAAACACAATAATAAAGAATTAACCAAATAGGTGCAGCCGTTCTGAAGTGATATATATACCCACTATACTATATATATACACATTGAGCAATTGATTAAATTTCTATATAGATAGATAGATTTTATTTTTTCGAACGGACTAAAGCTATTGGCCTTATGGAGCTTCACAACTTCACCAGACTAAAGAGATAGATAGATAGATAAGCGATGAGCATATTTACATGGAAAGGAAATATAACATGTGTAAAGAATTATATATAGAAGGCAAGAATAGAACAGACAATAAAAGCAGATATAATGATAGAGTAATTAAATAAAAATAACTAACTAGGAATAGACAATAATAACTGAGCAAAAAAAAAAAAAATTAAAACTGTAATTAGTCGCATTATATCTGTGGTTTTCTAGGTACGGTTATAATTAAAATCGTTTAAGATTTTGGCGCCATTAAGACTGTTTATTTTGAGTGTTCGTGCACTTCAAATGAATAATAAAGCATTTATTAGAAACAAATTATTGTAGTACACACATATCACGATTGATGTATGTTAAGGACTTCGCCAAACTTTTCGACCGCTCTGAATATAGATGCGCAAAACCCAAATTGAGGTAAAAATACAAATTATATCTATTATATGAATAAAACATTGAGACAACTTAAGGATAAATAAATGCCAATTTTAGATTCCTATAGTTTTATTTTAAGTTAAGTTTATATTCAATTTTTAACTATATTATTCACAAGGCCGAATTTACGCCTTTTTGGACTGCTTTGAGCTTATTATCTGATATATATTATATTATACCGCGTATAATAAAAAAAGTAAACGTTTTATGTTAGTAATGATAATGACCAACCTATTTCTTCGACACTCCTAAACTGTTCGTATTGACCAGTACCTTTCGCTGGACGTTTGGCAGCAGTTTCAAAAGCGTTTCCCTCATTTCTGTCTACGTCAAACTCATTGGTGGACGGCAGAGACATCGGCTGTGATTGTTGTGAGTCAGGTATTACGTCGTCCAAAATATCAGTAAAACTTGACCTAACCACAGCGAACAAATGAGGTTAATTTAAAAATGTCTCCAGAGCGAAATAGGATTTTTGAAAGTCAAAAATGTATAGACTGTATTTAAATGTGAAAATGCAATACATCACCAATTACTCTGAACATTTTCTAGATGTAAAATTACTTCAGACCTTATACTTGAACAAGTTATTGTTGTTTTAATTTGTTAGAATTAATATATTAAGTATAACATTAATTATTTCTTATAAATATTTCTACTGATTTTTCGTTAAGTTTCTATATACTTACTAATTGTAATCCCAATTAAAGTTGTTCATCATGAATTGGATTCACGTTAGCAGGGGCACAGAAAAGGAGACAGGGAAAATTAATCTAAATTTCATCCAGAAAAAATGTACCGTTCCCGAGAGATAGGTTAAATCTATAATATCGCGAGCGAAGCCGCAGCCAAAACTACTTATTACACACTTATAAAATATGTATAACAGTGATAATAATAAAAAAAAATATAGAAATACGTATGGACACGAAAGTATCAATATTATTTTTAACTATTTCTAATATAATTTACCTATCTCATTTATAAAAATATAGACGATAGACTTACAAATCATCCATTTTTGGGAGTATATACGTAACGGAGAAACATTCCAACGGTGTACTGTGTAAAAAAATTCCCGCTTTTTCAATTACCTATTTTTTCTAATATTCTTCGGGCACTATCTCCACGAGTATATGCCAGTATCAATTTTAAAATAACAACATATGATAATAATAAACCCTTAGATACGATAATGTTCTTTTCTTTGTAACTTTAATAGTTATTTAGGTAACAATTAAATATTTCATTGTATTAAAAATATTTTTAATAAAGTTGATCAATTGTTTAAAATGCAAATAAGTTCCTAATTTTTTTATATTATTTTTAGTGATAAAATTCAGAAACCGAGTATTCACCATTATAATTGTTTGTGATGTCCCTTCAGAGATAACTTTGGCCTTTTTTGTATTTAATTTAAAATAGCTTCTAAAACCTTTTTTGATTTCAAATAATAATGTATTTGACAATGTCAAACTAGGTTGCATTCTTAATTTTCCTAACCTAACCTAAACGTTAACTAGGAACCCTTAGAGGAAGGAACTCCATTTTTCTCAAAGATTTAATATTAATCTATGATTATGTTTGTTTCTGTCGTCTTTTTTTTGTATACATCGCTTAGGGACCGGAACTATGGAAATAACCAAATCCTAATACGATAATATTTATTATTTATATTGAATTGTCCCTGTAATTACCAAAATAGTTTGTACCATTTTCATATAATATATTAACAACTGTTTTCTTATATTTTGCAGTAATCTATGCAGTGTTGCCAGCTAAGATTTTTTTTAATTAAATGTATTTAATGTCAAATATGTTAACACAAAAAAGCCATCAGTGTGTATGTTACATATGTATTTTTGCATTCATATGACACCTTATTCGCATGATCCAACCTATTAAATACATTCACTACATAGATAACAATATAAAATAACTATGGTGTTGAATTACCTCACGCTATCATAAGGAATATTACTAGTAATAATAATAAAATCAAGATGTTAGGATGTTACTTATTTCTATAGAATGTTACAAGTTTATGTGGAAATAATGATAAAAGGTAAGAATAAAAGGTTTTAGGTAATAAACCAAAATACATAATAAGCAATTTAAGATTTCGTTGATGAATAAACTAAAGTTGTTAGTGTTCTATTCGTTTTAATTTTGAGCTTTGAACTATTTGAATTTTGAAAAGGTCCTTAAATATTACACAAATATTTAGTAATTTGATATTTGTTAAGCTAGTAAATACGGTAACACACTTATTTATCGATTTTAAAGTTGACTAATTATTTAGAACAATGCTACTAATTGCATGTTGTTGTATTATTCTGTTTTTGGTCTTACACTAACATATATATGGTCATCATAGTAGCTAGAGACAAATACAACGGTATTCTTTCAGTGATAGACTTACAATATAAATGATTCTATCAGAGACAAATAAGTATTTTGCGAAACTACGCTTTGTACAGTCTATGATGTTGTCTGACACAAATGACAGCTTTAGTCTGACAGTGTCAATATCTCTAGTGTTATTTGTTAGGTCTTAGTCTGGTCGTGATTGTTGGTGATTGTATCGAATCGCACTTTATAAGTAGAATTGTTTGTTTTTCGAATTATTATTTGCAAAAATAAATCTTACAAGATAAATGTAATTTTATTCCGAAACAGTAATGGTTGTAATATAGTTATAACTAAACATGTAACTATTTTAGTTAAACCACGATATTTAAACATTTTCGTACTGGTAGGCTTATCTTATCTTTTTTACCTGAAGTTTAATTATCTATCCCTTCCCAGTGAGTAGTGATCTTTAGCAGAATTAAACCTACGTGGGAATTCCAATAAAATGGATAACTTAAGGTACGTTTCATTACATTTATATAGACTTGATATGAAATATATTTTAACGACCTGTGATAGGTGTATATATATTTACAAGTAAAAACAAAGAGGATCAAAATTTATTGGATTTTATTATATATATATGTATATTATTATAGGCAAGGCCTGTACTCATTTAAGTAATAAACTGATCAAATTTTAAATATTATATTGTCATCAATTTTTGATAGGTTTTGAATGTAAATGAATGTTATAGTTGTATGAAGTTTCTGAAATTAATACATTTATTATAAATATTTGTTCCTATGCCCTTGTACTTCTAGGCAATTTAGGAAAAATAATTATATTTTGTTCCGTTACATTATTTATGTACAGGAAAAATTATAAATATAATTGTTTACCTTCCTTATTTGCTCTGGATAAGGCTAAGTATATTCATCTACTGATTCTACTAACTCGCACATTAAATTATTTTATGGAATTATTATGTAACATTAAATAACATTGAATACTTATTTGAATAAATTCTTTATAAGGAAAGTTATTTTATAAAAAAAATTAATACCTTAATGTTTTTAATCACCAAGTATTAGCTATTTGTCTACTGCAACAAGCAAATAAAATAAAAAGGAGTGTACAAAGTAATATGTTTATTAAGTCCTTGAGCTAAAGAGTTCAGTACTAATATATAAATGGAGGTCTTCTATTTAAATGCTTGTAAATAACATATTTAATAATGTTATTGAATCTTTAATAATATTTCTTACAATCATTTTATCTTGAACACTAAATTAACTATTAATTTATTTCTTATATTTCTTGATAACAAAAATACTCAATTTGCAGAGACATTTTTCATACATGATTATTTTATTTCAAACTGAGTATAGCTGAGATTTGGTATACACATATATAGATAATTAAAAATCAGAACTGAAAGTTCACACAAGTCAATCAAATGTAGAGGTCAAATTTAAGTTTTGGATCAATAGTAAAGTTTAATACACATTTACCATGAGACTTGCCTACTGATGGCTAGTAATTTTGACGTTCGTGAATATTTTTAAGAATCTCAATGATAATAAGGTGTTCTTGTTTTTGATTAGGAAATTTATTTAGTTTCCCTATTGACCTACACTAACAGTCGTAACAATGAACGTATATTAAAGGTTTATTTGGTAAAAATAAAATAAAAAATTCAACAGGCTCTACTTTGTAACATGGAATGTGGCGACAAAGTCTCCAGGACAAGATCTCAATGCCTTGTTGGATTTTCCATCACAATTCAATAAGAACAAACCGTTACCAGATTTCTATGTCATTGGGTAAGTAGAACGGTTGTTGTAACATGTGTATCTAAGTTTGTTATGTAAACTCAACTCCAGTAAAATACATTTTAGTTGTTTTGTAGGTCAATGACAATCATTATATAAATGGTTGTATTATATTAGGGTTGCCTTGTAATAATTATTTACTTTTAATAAAGATTATTTATATACAATATTTTTTTTGTCCAAACCTGCAGTTTGTATTTTGGATATAATTTGTTTCACAAATTATCAAGAATAGCCATATTTTAACATGGAAATGGAACAGTTGCAAATTATTTTTATTCCCATGCAGACAGACACATTTAGCCTAAATTCGCTACAATCAATTGCAATATTTTTTTGTCCAAACCTGTTATTTGTATTTTGGATATAATTTGTTTCACAAATTATCAAGAATAGCCATATTTTAACATGGAAATGGAACACAAATGCAAATTATTTTTATTTCCATGCAGACAGACACTTTTAGCCTAAATTCACTACAATCAATTGCAATGATACAACTATGATTGGCACTTTTCTTAAAAGTTGCCAGTACAGGCTACCAACTGATTCTAGTTATATTGACAGTTGTTATTCAAAGTTCTTACATAATATTTGTTAGGCACTTCAAAAGGTATCTCTTACCACTTTTGTGATGATATTTATAAGTAAACAAACAGTTATTATCTTTTGTAAACCCTGTAGCAATGATGCAAGTATCATTTATCATACTTCTTTGTCAGTTCAGGGTGATTCCCAATTTTCCCATCAATATTATTCTGTTGCATCAGTATATAACTTTAAAGATCTGCACAACCTCTTTAATATAAAGTGTTCGTAATCTAGAACATTCCACTACATATATGTTTGTTGTTGCGCCCTTTAGTCCCATAACGTAAATAACTTTGAAGATAAAACGAAGTATGGATCGATTAGTAATTGATTTTGAATACATAGACAGCATTTACCATACAATAACGATTATCCTCATAAAATTCCAGCAAATTATCTGATTTCGTTAATTGCCTTAATCCAATATGTAATTTTATGTGATCCAGTTAATCTGAGAAATTTGAGTCGTGAATTACACGAGTGGTACTCTTGTGTAATAACTCTTTAGTAATACTCAATGTTAACTTTGTTAAATCATCTATGTGGGTATGATGATAAATCATTTTCAATGGAAAATTAACAATCAAACTCAAGAAGTCTCCATCTTTATAACATATAGGTGTGAAATTTATTGCATCGTGTCATAGAAATCATTTATATTACAAGATTATACTGACCTTCAAGATAATTAGAATAATCGATATATTTTTATTGGCCACTTCTATGTTATAGCCGATGCATTATGCATTATTGAAGCACAATGAAGTTAGTGTGTTCGGACACCACGTCTAGCGATGTAAGCTTGGATTCTCATCATTGAGTGGGAACTTTGGCTAAAGGAAAATATCGTGATGAAACAACAGCATGGTGGTAGGGCTTTTTCAAAGCTCACTTGGCTAGCTACCATTCTCAAGTTGAACATTTGTCCCCAACACTTATAGGTGTATTTCGGTAAATGCAGACTGCATTTGAGAGCCAGTGTCCCTTTAGATTTAGTGTAACTTAAAAAGCCACACTTAGCTAGGGCCTAGAAAAGCCACTACCACCATGTCATGGTTACATCATGGTGTTTCTCTTTACAGATATTTCTATAACTGTAATACAAATTTTATCCTTTTTTCGTCATTGTAAGAGTTGATTGATCCAAAAAAAGTAAAGTATGTGTTAATTAATTTCTATCTGAACTGTGGAACCAGTTACTATGCTTCTCAATGCAGAAATTATGGCGATATCATAGTCTTCCCTTCTTATTGCTCTAAAGACATTTTAATCTTCTTCTTCAGCCTAGTGTTTTCCCGGCTTGGTGCCAGTGTCCGCTTTCCTACTTAGCTTTCTCCACTTTGCCCGATCTTTGGCATCGTTTTCTGTGAGGTCATTCTCCTTCATGTCCGCCCTCACAATGTTCAGCCAACGTTTTTTAGGCCTGCCGTGAGATCTAAAGACATACTTAATGTTATCAATTTTGTTAGTCTAATTTGCTTAGTTTTATGTTTAGTAATAGTATCGATTCTGCAATTATTTGTTATCGATAAAAACATTTTTTTGTTTTGTTATTTATTCATTCAAGTACTTGCAATTAAATAGTAGAACGTAAATAAAAGAGTAAGAGAGCCAGTGCAAGACTCGTCTGGGGCAATACAAACGCTACACCAATTTGTGCCGCAAAAGGCACTCTTGTTCATGTCTTCCGTCATCTACGATTAGTAACACATAGTTGCACATTGGGCGTTTCAACTTCGTGCATAGGATTAGTAAAATATTAAGACCAGCCTTACGATTGCGGTCTTATTGAGGTTGTTCATACTTAGATACATGCTGCAGTTATCACGTGAGCTACAAGCCAGTTTGCTATTTTACAATGCACCAGCTTTTGTTTGAGGGTTCGCTCGCGTTAATTTAGAGTTGATCTATCCCTCGGAACGTTTTTTCTGGATGAAATATCATCATCATCTTACCCTTATTCCACCTAAGTAGGGTCGGCACAACTGATATCCTTTTCCACTTTCCCCTGTCAAAAGTCATCTTAGTATTCACACCTTTTATATACATATCAATTTCCATACTATCCATCCACACCTTTTTCGGTCTTCCTCTACTTCTATATCCATCCATTTTCAAACTCAAAACTTTTCTTATTCCATGACTTTCATCTCTTCTCATATAATGCCCGTACCATGCTAACCTTTTACTCCTCAACTTCTTTGTCGCTGTATGTTTTCTGCATGAAATATGCTCTATGTATTTTTTGTAGCCAAAACCAAAATCTATATGCGAAATTTTATGATGATCGTGAAAGTGTAATAAACAAACTCACTTTCGCTTTTATAATATTAGTTAGGATAACAAATATAGCATCAAGATCTATTATAATATGTGAGAACGTTATTCAAAATGATTACATAAGTTTGCTGCATATATACGTTTAAACGTATGATGGAAAAATAAGTTAGTGTTAATTGGCTGATAATCTAAATACACGGTTAAATAACTCTACGAGATTTATATACTTCAGCAAAGAGTTAGTATGTGAGTAATGATCCCGTCAAGAAAGAAATTGTAGGTGGTAGAGCTACGCTGAAGCTATTACTGGTTTCAGTACGAATGGGTCGGCTCGCCCGACGCGCGGGGTAGTACACCACCCTCTCACAGAAAACCGACGTGAAGGAACAGTGGTTGCACTGTTGCGTTTCGTTCGATCAGTGAGAGCGCCGGAGGCCCACATATTTAAAAGGCCGGCAACGCACTTGCGACTCCCCTGGTGTTGCTAGTGTCTATGGACGGCGGTGATCACTTGCCATCAGGTGACCCACCTGTTCGTTTGCCCTCTATAATATTTAAAAATATATATGTTATAAAAAAAATTTACATACGTTACATTTTTTATAGAAGCACGCTAAAGTGAGGCTCTTTGCATACTGGTAAACCCTACAAACCACAAACAATGGCTACCGACGAGAGGCTGGGAAATAGTCAGTCGTTGTCATTGCGGGCGTGTGTGTGTGTGTTTTTTATTAACTCTGTACCAGAACATACTGGCATAATGTTATTGTTGTTGTCCCGCTATTTCAATTTTATTTCTCGACCTCGTCCTCTAATACTTATGTTTCGTCACATTAACCGCTCGCACTAAGTTCCTTCGTTCACGATTAGAGTATTGTTTATGACCTACGTTTTGTATGGTGATTGCTGAATTCCTAATAATTGTAGCATCATACTAGATAGCTTATAATCTTCCTCATTAAGTAGAGTATAAAATGTAAAAATAACTTCTCATGTTTTTCTTTTTTTTTCGAACTGACTACACTGTTGATCTGGCATGGCCTCTACAGTTTCACCAGACTACGTGCAATACAGATAGTGATTAAACTAGCTACAGAGATTTTATTTTAGTTTGTTTCGTTTTGGGATCTATCTGGGATCGTTTGATTGGTAGTGCCATATATTAACGTAATCAAACAAAAATTTTTATTTTTTATTTTCGAACCGACAAACGCTGTTGGCCTGAAGGGCCTTTGCAGTTTCACCTAGCTAATAGGGCGAGCGCTTAACCCCTCGGCTGATTTTTTAAGACCCAGATCTTAACATGGCGGATTGTGTATTTATTTTTACTTTGCGACATATCGTACATTGCAAATATCACGCTTTAGAGGGACAAAAACTCTACAAATGAAAAAAATACATTTTACATAAGAATTATAATTTTACAATACATAATTTGTTATTTTTCAAAGTTTTCTAATTAATCAGGTAATTTTCTAAGCTTATGTTGTCAACAGTTGACTTGTGCCTCATGAGGTCTACATTCGTCTGTATGGAACTAAAGCCTATATGGTTTTGGACAATCCAGATATTAAGGCACTCAGCCGTATGACGATAAGCTCAAGGGTGCTAAAGTGGCCAAACTTCGGTTTGGGCTGTTGCCTTGAATGTAAAATTGCAAATTGAACCACGCTAACTAATTATACATGTTTAAGTTTTAAGTTAGTGCTGAAATTTCATAATATTTATGATGCTAAATACGATGTTTATATTATTTAGGTTGCAAGAAGTGAAATCTCAACCGCAAAACATGATAATGGATTCATTTTTCGACGATGCATGGACGTCGACCTTTAACAAAATATTATGCCGACAGCGGTATATTATCGCGAAGAACATTAGGTTACAGGGGATTTTGCTACTCGTGTATACACAAATGAAGCATGTCACACATTTAAGGGACATAGAGGCGCAATATACGAAAACTGGATTGGGAGGTATGTGGGTAAGTAGTATAAATCTTATTATAATAACTTCTACTAAGTTTTTTACCTTGGACTAGACTTATTGATTTCATTCGTAGTTTCTGACGTAATATGAATGTGTTACTACGAAAGAAGGTCATGAAAAATTACGTGCGTCATTTGTTTTATGGTATAATTTACACGAACGATTCCTAAATCGGTTACTCTTGCAATGGAGTGGTTGAGTGCTAAAATTACCATTGCACTGATTACACGGACGGTGAGGTCTTTAAGCGTTTGTCTCGTTGTTACCATCGCTATTATGTGGGTTTGAAACCCACACAGGGCAATTATTTGTGGGATCCAGAGCACTCTTTTGCGGCTGGGTATACGTTCTGCAACGTTACTTGTATGTTTGTATAAACTCTCGTGATACAGTGCTTGCCAATAGTGAGGGTGTTAGTTGTCTTTAAAAAAAATTTGATGAGGGATCAGTGAAACATATATTTTTTAATTGTCACAAACTATCATCTTCCCTATATGATATCCTTCCTGCTAATATTCCCCGTCCTACTAATATTAATACATTGCTTACATATGTTTATTCTGCTTTTATTGAAACATTTACTGCTTTTATTTATCGTAATAATATAAAACTGTAATATCATCTATGTTTTTATATGCTATATATAACTATATATATATTTGTATCTATACTTCCAACATATCATTATATATTATCTCTGTGGTACCCATATCTCAAAATTACTCTTCAGTGATTGTTCTGTGTCGTGCCATTTTGGATTATTCTACTTTATACTGAATATTTGGCAATTAAGTTTAAACCGTGTATTTGTCACACTTGACACTGGCGAAATTGCCTACACAGGCAGATGCCAAACGGAAAGAGAAAAAAAAAATCAATAATTCTAATAAATATATTTTTTTCTTATTTCAAACTGCTACTTCGCAAACATTAATTGTAATGTTACAATGAATAAGAATAAAATTCAGCCTGTGTCACGGTGGAATAATGTAATTTTCTATTCATGAATAATATTTTAGAATCGGTACAGCACTACCGAAGATTACTTCCAGTAAACAAACAATCTTAACTTCTATATAGAATTGTGTCCCATAGAATAATAATTCATTTCATGAGTTTCATGTAGCATTAAAATTTTGGTATCTGCTGATTTAGATTACAATAATGTATTTCCATTTACAAGCCATTGCTTTGAAATTATTATTGTATTTGATGAAAAACTAACATTTTGCGAAATACGACATTCAGTTCCAAAACTGTTATATTTATCATTGTTACCTTTTAAATTTCCATACATCATTGACTAAAGTGATTCTATCATATTAGCCTCATTATTTTCCTTTTCCGAAGTATTCATGTTAACATATATACCACTTATCCAATACTTAACCTTAATTACATAATTAATAACTAAACTTCTTTAAAATATATTCATAGCCTCGTTAACATAACACTTGTTATAACATAAATTACAAGAATAAACTATGTGAATTAATTCATTATAACAGATCCTATTGAATTTTTTATTTATTTTAGGTATGCGTAAATATCATGCTCGTTTTAAATCTTAATTAATATTATAAGTGTAAATGAAGTTTATCTATGTGTTTGTTACGCTTTCACGCCTTAATTACTCAGAAGGTCATCATGTAACTAAGCGTATACGTTGTCAGAGGTACAGAAGAGAGCATAGGGTACCTTTCATCCTTTCCGCGTTGCCTTTCAACGAAGCTGCAGGTATAAACTAGTGTTGTATAATTCTATATCATTTGATTTATTTCCAGGGTAATAAAGGCGCTGTTAGCGTGAGATTTAATATATACGGATGCTCGGTGTGCCTTGTGAATTGCCATCTGACGGCGCACGAGCATCTGCTCGCCGACCGTGTTAACGATTACAACACAATAATAAAGCAACATATGTATCACATAGCGGAGACTTCAAACATTTTATATCACGAGTAAGTGGATGCCTTTTTATCTTATAGGATGATAACAAAAAAGTTCATAGATTGCGTCAATTTTATCATTTTACTAGCTGATGAACGAACCTCGTTCGCTGGCAATAGTTATGCTGTACCGTGAGAACATGTTTTATTTGAATTAATTATGGTCAGCGTTTAATATGAGGATTTTCACTACAAACTAGCTCATCGTGTATTTACTTGATTTACTTGTACATTAGGAATGTATGAGCATTCCAGACGTTTCTATAATAGTGGTAAAAACTATTTATACAACTAGGTGTAGTAATACATATATATATCGCTTAGGGCGCAGTTCACAAAATAAGTTCGCACTTTTGTTGGAAAGGGGTCTGAGGGGGAGGTCGTCACTTAGTGTGACAAGAAGGGGGGGGTCGGCGAGGTCTATGGAACCGGAATGTTTGCATGTCAAGACACAATTTTATAATACTTGCGAATATATATATTAGTACATGTCCGTAGGGGATCTATCAAACTCGATACAATATTGTTAGTGGAATCGCAGAAAGTGTGAAATAGAGCGGCGAAGGGGGAGGGGGGTCTTAAAAGGTATAGTTTTGCGTGACGTATGTTATGAACGATCCCTTACCAGGAATTGATAGTAGATTACTAAAATTTCCTATACCCACTCCGTTTTATCAGAATACACCGTACTAGTTTCATTACTGTGATAAGTTATCATGTGTATCCGAACATCTGTGCGAACATTAATGTAATAATATATTGATTATACATATATTTGATTATATTCGTTTCGTGTTTAAACAGTTTTAAATGTTAACATGTCATTTGCATAAATTATTAGTGTTGTATTATAAAAACGAGTATTTTTTAAAAATTTAAAAATGGAATGTAGTATGATTGGTTATTTAATCTTATCGTGATTTCCTTAAATGATATCGATTTGCTATCGCATGGATACACCCACCTATTATTTGTCGATATTTTCTACTTCCTTGATGTGTCTCTACTATATAATTAAGAATTCAGGGATGTAATAATTACATCAGTCTGATTATATAAAAGATGTATTTTCTAGGTGGTAGAGCTACGCTGAAACTATTACTGGTTTCAGCATGAATGGGTCGGCTCGCCCGGGGTAGTACCACCTTCTCACAGAAAGCCGACGTGAAGTAACAGTGCTTGCACTGGTGCGTTTCGTTCGGTCAGTGATAGCGCCGGAGGCCCACATATATTAAAAGGCCGGCAACGCACTTGCGACTCCCCTGGTATTGCTAGTGTCTATGGACGGCGGTGATCACTTACCATCAGGTGACCCACCTGTTCGTTTGCCCCCTAAAATATATATATAAAAAAAGTATTAAAATTAATGATAAAAGTAGTCGTCCAGTGATCGATATACGATTGTAGTTTATAAATTTTCAACTTTTACCCATTTCTTATCCTTATCCCACCTGAGTAGGGTCGGTACAACATGTTTGTAATGTTCTGATGTACTTAATTTGGCTTAATTTTTACGATTAGCCGCGCGCGCCCTACATCAAGCTTCCTTGGGATTATTTTGTTAGTAACATGGTTTCTGTTCAACTTTGGCGACTTTTATAACATAATTCGCCTGCGCGGCTCCGTGAACGTAAATCGATGTATACCGAATTTAATTAATGAAGTTGGTATCTTTCGTAGTATTCATTGTCGAATAAATCAATTTTGCTTACAGAATGTCTTTAGTTTTTTTTAGTCCTTATCAGAATCGCAGGTTCTTGAAATTTTAATAACTTTATATTAAATGAAGATATGGTGATAATTAATTTTAGATAAAGACCGGAATGTTCGCGAAATAAAACAAAAGAAATATATACCAAAATTTATGTTGTACTTTTTTCTCTATCGTTGTATTTATATAGATTGCTTCAAACCTACCGTTCTAACCTTGTAACTGAACGGTAAACCAGAAGTTAAACGTTACGAAGAATTAAATTTACCGTTTAATTTATTCCAGTTATGTTTTTTGGATGGGCGATCTCAATTTCCGTACCGACTACCCTACAGGTAGCAGTCCGACATCTGAGGAGATTGTCGATGCCCTACGTAAAATCGAGAAGGATAAATATAATTCCCTGTTGAAACATGACCAACTGTTAGCCGTGATGGGAACAGGGGAAGCGTTCTCAGAGTTCACCGAACCGGAGATTCGTTTCCCGCCGACGTACAAATTCTCCATCGGTGGCGATGAATATGATATGAAGTGAGTATGAACGGTCTTATTTGATACAAGTTTTTGCCGGCAGCTCTCCTCGCGTTAATGCAGATTTAACCCTTAAATGCATATTGTTGCGAATTATATACATTCCACATCCACTTAATTTTTGTTCAAAATCCTGAGTGTGTGTGTGCATTTTCGAAAGCATGTTAGAACCTTAGAAAATACTTTACACTTGGAACAAAACGTTGACATTACATTTGACAGGCAAATTACACATTTTGTTTTGTTGTTGTTGTTTTAAAATTAGGTTTCAGGATTCATAACAAAAATTATGCATTTAAGGGTTAATATATATCCCTTGGGAATAGCACGTTTTTTTCTGTATGAAAGGCACCGTATGTCGTTTTCTGTACCTCCCGATAATGTGTATGCAAAGTTTCGTGATGATCGGTTGAGTTGTTAAGGCGTGAAAGCGTAACAAGCAAACTGACAAACTAACAAACAGACTAATAAGCAAAGAAGCATATAAAC
The DNA here is from genome assembly GCA_035772565.1 of Antheraea assamensis. Taxonomy (NCBI): domain Eukaryota; kingdom Metazoa; phylum Arthropoda; class Insecta; order Lepidoptera; family Saturniidae; genus Antheraea; species Antheraea assamensis. The sequence goes on from JAQQSE010000060.1 coordinate 519,632, forward strand.
GTGCTAACGAACAAACTCACATTAGCATTTATAATATTAGTTAGGACTAGCATTATTCTCTCATGACTTAATCTCCGGTAAATCCTACTCTCAGCTTTTTTTTTTTTTATTAACGTGGGGAAATCCATTATGGATACCCATCCTCCCGGGGGAGAGAATGGGTTATGTCCCCGACTCGCACGGGCTGAAACCCCACGGTGTACCGGCCACCGCTTTAAGTCGGGGTGGCATGGGACCGAGCATTTGGCCGCCGAGCTCCATCCTCATAGGGAGGTAGACTGGATACACAGCCAGCTACCTCCCCTCATCAGCCGGACCTGTAAAATCCTACTCTTAGCTAGCTTAGCTTAGCTTAACATTATAATTTCGAAAGTGTGTTTAGTTGTTATTTACGCTTTAACTAATCAATCGGTTATCATGAAATTTTGTATAGATACACGTTGTCAGGGCTATAGAAAAGTGCATAAGGGCACTCGCCTTTCATCCAGAAGCAATGTAATGTTCCTGAGGGATAAATCAAATTTAAATTAACGTAAACGAAGCTCCGAGCAATAACTAGTTACAATATAAAACTAAGCGTCACCTGGCGGCTAGCTTTTGTAAAATGGATATCTTACAGCGTTTTTAGTTACCGCCCATCGAACTTATACCAACATAATTTTTTCTTATAGTATATTTAAAGATTTGCATATTGGTAACCTGTTAGGAATCACCTAAATTTAATTGTCATATTTATACATTTAGAGTTTAAATTGTCAAAAACTTTGTTTGAAATTGTAGAAGGGACCCGTGTATAAAATTCTGGTTAAAGTTGTACGTTACCTGTTAATCACTCCTATAAGAAGAACCGCGTAAATAGTTCATGTAAATATTAAAAAAAAAAAGTAAATTTAAAATTTTATATTTATTCTAAAAATAATGTTTAATTTTCATCCCAATTAGCTATGTTTGTAACTCTTTCACATTTTATCTACTATCAACCGATCGTCATGTCATTTTGCATATCTCTACCTGTTGTTTTGGGTACAGAAAAGTAGATAGAGTAACGTTTATTCCGAATAAAACTACTGTTCGTTAAATTATAGCTCAAATCTACAGTAACGCGAGCGAAGCTGCGAGAAAAAGCTAATCTGTTATAATTGCTAAATAATATAATAATATGTATGATATTGGTAAATCATATTTCTAGGAGAAAACCATCATGGACGGACAGGATACTGTATAAGGTGATAGCGAACAACTACGAGAATATAACGTTACGAGCGGATCTTATATCTTACAACGATATGGCGCATTACACTGTCAGTGACCACAAACCGGTCATCGCGCAATTCAATATTAAGGTCAGTATGGCACTTCGTCTATACACCGATAGTACGTTTAGTTAGTTGACGCTTTATCACACAATATAATAATGTGATGGACATATTACTAATCGTTTTTTTTTTTGTATAATTCTTCCAAAATTGTAACATTTATTGGTACAGACCTCGTTAAACTTTTTTGTTTTGAATATAGTAGCTACGAAAAATACAATTTTGGGTATAGAGACGTCTTCTTCTTCTGCCTAGTATTTTCCCGGCTCGGTGCTAGGGTCCGCTTTCCTACTTAGCTTAACTAACATTTCCCGGACTTTGGCATCCTTTTCTGTGAGGTCATTCTCCTTCATGTCCGCCATCACAACGTTCAGCCAACGTTTTTTGAGCCTGCCACGAGATCTACTATATGTATAGAGACGTATTATACTGTAATTATATAGCATCGAGACGACCTAAGGATAAACATATGCCAGTTTTAGATTCGTATAGTTAGGCCCGCAACAGTTTCACCGGACTAAATATTCAGAGTTGTCAAGAAGGTTGAAGAGGTCTGTACTTGCATGTGTATGTCGTGTTGCATTTTTACTTTAAGTCTTGGGATTGTTAGATTTCTTGGCAGAAGAGACGATTATTCACTGATTAAAAAATCTCTATAATTTGGGAAAAGAGTATTTGTGTGATAGGCAATGCATTAAAATATTATTGTATTTGGTTTATTAAAATTCACCTTAAATGCCATTTTAATATATATACTTACATATTTCGTTTCTCAAGTCATTTCTAATAAGCTATAGCGCAACCTAAGCGTAGTGTAAGTCTCTTGGACAAAACCGAGTAATAATCTAGTCCAAAGCCTATTAGATATACAGGAAACTCGTTGGCAAGTGATATAATCTTAGGAATGAGGTAGTGAAAGGGGGATATTGATAAACCAGTCAGCTCCATTTTTAATGATACCTATCGAGAAATTATTTTTGGTTATGTTTTTTTTTTAATCTGGCAACACTATTAAACGAATGTGGGGACGTACCGACATACATGTATCCTTGAAAGTTTATATGCAAAATTTCAAGTGTAGTTAAGACGTGAAAGCATTATAAACAAGCTCAGTTTAGCATTTATAATAATAGGATTTTATAAATAATGCAACTATTTATTTTTCCCCTGATAATATTATATTATTATTTGGATGTTACGTCTGAGGAATATAATCTTTGCACTGCATCGCTTGCATCACCTATATAACGTATGTTGGGAATACGACATTTGAAAGTTATAAATTACAGTTGTATTCGCATTTTTCTTTGCTTTAATCTCCTTATCCCATTAACGTTCTTTTTTTTGCTTCTGCTTTACGCTTTAGACCCGTCACGGCTTCACATGTTCAATAATAACGGAGTCGCCGAGGGCCCCTAGGTCTGGGATCAGGATGCGCTCGGCCAAGGTGACTCCTAGTGTAGTTACTGAACAGGACTTGCTTAGTTCCGAGTCAATCTCGGTTGGGCCTGACTTAAATACAAACTTAGCTGCTCTTTCAATGCTTAACGAAGTTGTTGATGTCGACGAGGTCGCCGGGGAAGCCCTACCGGAGGTACTGTGTTAAATGCTTGGCTTTTTATGATTATTTAGAATTTGTTAAAATTTATGTTATTGCTTAATAATTTGATAACACCATTGTAAATAATATAAATTATATAATTTAGTAATATCAATTTAAATACTATAAGTGACTTAACTTAATAATACAAATGTAGATAGAGTAAGTGATTTAATTTAACATCACTTTTAAAAGAATATAAGTTACTTAATTTAGTGAGATCATGTAGATTATGTAATTTCATTACTTCGATTTAAATAATATAAGTGACTTAAAAAGAGAAATGTAGATAATATAAATGATGAATATTAATAAAACAATTTCAATAATCAACTTAATTTAATAAGACGGATGTAGATAATGTAAGTGATGTAATTTGATATCGTCAACTTAATTAATATAAGAAATGTAATTTCATGACATCGGTTTACATAATACTAATGATCTAGAATTTTCTTTTTTATAAAAAAATGTATTTTAAATCTGCAGTATTATTGTGATAGTATGTAAATAAAAAGAGATCGAGAAACCATTTGATTTAGTACCAAGTTCAAAATTACTAAATTCTTCAATAAATTACCAATCTCATGTGGTGTCTTTCTCATCTCTCTCTCAATCGCATGGTGGTAGGGTTTTTTCTAAGTCAGTCTGGCAAGCTACCACCCTGAAGTTGAAAATCTGTCGCCAAGCACCTGTTGGTGTGTTCCGGCAGCTGTACTTGAGAGCCAGACTCCCTCTAGGTTTAGCGTGACTACCATTTTAGACCACATGATCATTTAATATCAGATGAGATTCTGGTCAAAACGTGTTTACCTAAAAAGTATTAAAAAAAACTCGATAGAAAAACTACGGAGAAATTTTTTAGAAATTCTCACACACAATTACATAAGGTCTAGTGGCATTAATAATTGTAATATAATTTCTTTTTTTAGGCCTTTTCAAACTACACCGAGAAGACAGTTGAGTTTTCTCCTATCAGTAACGTCTGGTACATCGGTGACGCGGACCTCAGGACACAGTGCACCCTTACCCCGGATATACAGGTCAACCCGAGTGATTGGATTGGTATTTACGATGTGAGTAGCACTATATTACAGTATTGTTTGAAATCGAATCGTAATTATAATATATATTACTCTGATTTACGATATTTTCAGCATTGTTAATGTCTAACCAATAATCAAAGAGAAATATCAAATTTTCTTAAAGGAAAAATGGATATAATTTAACATAAAGCCATTACAGAATTTAAATCGGTAATTAGTTGAACTCGATTACTTATAAATAATGGACTCGTGTATGAATTTTACTGAAAATGAGTTTCCATAAACTAAATGATTATTCGCCATATTATACTCTACACTATTTCGAGACATATATAGTATATGCTTTTTTTTGGCATTTTTGGTAAGCAAGAAAAAAATTAAACTAAGTAAGTATACACCAACACAAACGTTCTTGGTATTACGATTGTTCTCGAAATAAATTGTTAACACTCTTCCCAGTTCTTTTAACGTTTAATTGAATTATTATTCATAGGTTTACTCAGATTAAATTTGATCGGTAATACGGAAAAATCGAAACTGATCCGATTTGTATCTTCGCAGGCCGATTTCTACAACTTGGATGACTATAAGGCCTATGAATATTTAGCCAAAGTTAGTTTACCTGAAGGGCCGACAGCCATAGGACAGCCTCGGACCATCACCCTGAGCATCCCGGTCGGTAGCGGCATCAGAACTCCTGGCTTCTACCGTTTTATATACTTCAGTCAGCCCAACAGTGACGTCAGGAGTGTCCTCGGTTAGTATAGAAGAAAATTAAAACATTTGTATGACACACATACAACACATATTAACAAATCGTGTCTTTTGCTGTTAGTTATTGTAGAGTTTCGGTGTCTGTCTTCGAAGATCTTCAGCAGATCCTAAATTACCAAAAACGAAAATTCCATTCAAATCGGACCAGTAGTTTTCAAGAAAATCGCTGACATACAAATACACATACATACATACATCGAATACAGAATCTTCTTTTTTGAAGTCCGTTGCAAAGGTCTTTTTCTCGGCATACGGCTGCAGTATATACAAACACGCAGACGGAATTACACTGCAATTTCAAATTAATATATCAACATTTTAAACTCATAAATGCACGTTATAATATATAATCCAGTACTGCCTGTATTGAATACATATTCTATGAAGTTACATGTAACTCTCACGAATTACAGAGTTAAATATAACTTTCAAAATACTGCACATTATATGTTATTATCTAAATAAATCAAGAATAGGATGGGTTTGTATTGTACTAGTTTTTCCTCGCGGCTACGCTCGGGGTAATGTATATTTGACCTATTTCGTGAGGTTGGATATTTTTTTGGGATTAAACTTAACCTAACTAAAGAAACAAACTCAAATTTGTACTTATAATATAACTGCGTTTATGATGTTATTTGATATATGGGATACGTACACAGGGATATCAGAACCCTTCGAGGTGAGCAGTAGAGAAGAGAGACTGGTCGACTTAGATCTTCACGATCAGCCTTCCACCAGCACATCTCCAGGTGGTGGGAAACCGTCCACCTCGTCGGACGTGTTCAGCGAGTTCACAGGCTTGGATGTGAGCAAACTGTCCCGACATTTCTCGCATGACCTCAGTATTGACTGACTAAAGAGTTACCTTCCCGGATCGCCGGTGAATGGTAGGAGGAAGGATAACGGAGTGTGAGTATTTCGATATAATTATTGTAGGAAAAGGTCCCTTATATTTTGTCAAATATGTAAAGTTTTCGGTTATTAGCTAAGAAGATACATGTTATTTCTTAACTGTAATACTTTATGTTTTCTTTCTTGTGAAACTAGAAATAATAAAATCCCAGTCTGTTAAGCTTTGTGAAAAGTAAAAAACGTAGGTGTTAATTAATACCACGTGTTTTTTTTTTTTTAAATTGAAACTTGCATAAATAAATCCCAGGAAAGTAGACTCATCATATGGTAATAAAACTAACTTATAAATTATGACAATTTAATGTTTTAATGAAGAACGTAGTTGTTATTTTAACACTTATTATTCTACTGAGATTTTTTAAGATATTTTATGGTTTTCTTTGGAAGAAGTTGGTTTGCAATTTTTTTATTTTATTTTATTTATTAGTCAAAATAAGTACTATTCTATCACAGTGAGTTTTTTTAGAACTACTTAAATATATAATGTTAATAATTTTTTTAGTGAAGTAAATTATTCTAAGAAAAGATGTTTGCTTAGTAATTTTTCACATTTGTTTGCCTTAGTAAAAGTAGATTATATTTTAATTTCAAAGTATTTCAGTGATTTCATTTTACAATTAAGTATATAGTTATTATTTTTTTTTTTGTAATAAATCCCAAGAATGTAGATTAGGAAATTTTTTTTTTTTTTTTTGCAAAATATTTTTTTGATAATGAACATTGATGTAATTTCTGTAATATTGTATTATAAATGTATACAGAAAATGGGTGTTAGGTGCCCTGACAAATTATTTATTATGTACAAGTGGACAATATTGTACAAACGTAATTTAATGGAAAGTAATGTATACCTAACTAGAAGCTTACTATATTCTTGTATGACATGTAAAGTGTGATATAAGTTATTTTTGTGTCACAATGTTAGTAAAATAATATTCATCATCATCATCATCATCACCATCATCATATATTATAATATTAAGTAAAAGTTACTTGGTCTAAAAGTTCTTCACTCATTTCTACGTGAAGTGCCAATGTGTATGTAATTGTTCCGGTTTTAGATATTTTAACGAGCCAGGGAAAACAGTCCTTAACCCCTTGGCTGATTTTTTAAGACCCAGATCTCAAAATGGCGTATTAGGTATTTAATTCTTTTCATTTTCACGATATATCCTGCATAATAAATTTCAAAATGAAAAAAATAATTTAAAAATACATTTTACATAAAAATTACAATTTTACAATACATCATTTATTTTTCAAAGTTGTGTAATAAAAAAAGAGTAGTGTGTACTTATGTACACGCGTTAGAAGTTATACTTCTTTGGCGTTACAAGATAAAAATCTTTTAAAAAAATTTTTCTTTCGACTTATTCTACGTTTGTAGAAAAAACAACACTAACAATAGAAAAAAAGTATTTAATACATACATACTTTTTTTTAATAAAATGTTGACTATAGCTAACTTCAGGGTGTCGGTTTTTCGTGACGGTGTGCGCGCGCATCGTAAAAATTTTCTCTCATCATTTTTCCCTAACGCGCCAAAAGGAGTATAACCTCAATAAGGTATTTTATAAGCTTATGCTGTCAACAGTCTGTTGCCCTATGCCTCATGAGGTCTACATTCCTTTGTATGGAACTTAAACCTTTATAGTTTTGGACAGTCCAGGGGTTAACATGTTGCTATTCGTTAGTACTGTACCCATCGTGGGTTTAGCGTTTTCATATTTTATTGCTCTCCTATCAGGCTTCAAGCTCCAATTTTCATTGCTTTTACACGAGACAGGCTCAAATACAGATTAAACCAGCGTAAGCTTTGGTAACAATGTGACCATATATACATTAAAACTAAAACAGATTGTTCCTGGCCCTGAGCATTAAGTCAACTCTAGTCCTGCAAGTTTCTTAATATCCAGTAACCTAGGTGATTCCCGCCCGTTTCGTTAGACATTAAAAAAGATTGGTAAATTGTCAATCGAATTAAAAAAAAACGTATAGTCTAGAATTATCTACGAAAATTCCATATCGACTGGTCTAAGTTTTATCCCGATACTTTCAGTAGTTCTGTCGTGATTGCACCTCAAAGTTACTGTATTTTCATTATACATGATCGATAATTTTGAACCGTGGGTCTGTAAAGTTCAAACATAAAGCATCGTGCTTAGAAATGACTGAGCAATTCTATACATTTATAGATTTAATGCTTTTAATTTGTTCCTATATCATAGAAAATAATTTAATGAATGAATTAAACGTTGGTATGAATTAAATGATGGGTACACATTACAAGACATACATTAGTTCTAAGAGTATTACAAAATATATTTTTGTATGTATACCAGATGGCTCGGTCGATGTTATTCTCCAGCCTTTCTTACTTATCTGGTCCAGATTTTATAGGTTTCTTCTTTCGCACTAAAGCAATTTGTTAATAGGAGGAACCATTCAGGTCTATAATAATGGAATCTGTGAATAACGATTACAACACCATCTGTCGGATTCTAGTAGAACTATGAACCATCGACACGACGAAATAATATATCAATAAAGATAAAAAAAAACTTTGAAATGTTACATCGTCACTAACAGACGTACCAACGTTTGCATATAGTTTTAGACAGTAAAATATGTAATTGCAATTATTATGTAGAAAAGAAATTTTAACGCATCTGAATGTCTGTATTTGAGTCTTATATTAGCTTGTCGAAACCGGAAAATATGTTCCGGCTTATAGAACCACCAAATGGTCATTGCAAAAACTTTTATATGTCAATTGTATGCATAGATAATTATACTGATTATTCTGCTATTTATTTTGAGTGTATTGATACAAATCAATGTAAAGTTACATAACAAAAAAATCCTGTGTTGCCAGAAAATTATTTTATTTTACGACCCTTTGCCTAAGTTTAATTTTACACGACTCATTATGATAATAATTAGAAATACATTTAAAATGTTTGCCAGTACCAGGTGTATTTTCTTTAAAGTTCAAAAGAGATTCGAAGTTGCTCTCTGTTGTTGTATTATGATGACACTTGCTTGTAGTTAATTTAAAGCGCTTTCGAGACGATCGACGCGTCGATTTCATGATGTACTATTTCGTATTAGCATGCTGGCGTGACCTAACCTTTGACATTTAATATTTTCTTGAGATAGCGGCTTGAAGTTGGCTTGATGCGTTCGATCAAGCATCAGCGTCCGATAGAATAATTCGTGATTGTACAACTCCAATGTCATAGACAATTTGACGCTTTGCCCATTTTTGGTTTATGCATAACATATATATGAGGTATACCATATGAGTTCATTTCAAATGTCTGATCATTTTCGAAGCCCTATATAGTACAAAAAAAAATGTTTATGCTACATTGTATATTGTAGTTATAACGTCGTGGTAATATAATGCTTTAAGACAATAAAGCTTAGACTACGAATAGTCTCTTGCTCAAAATATATGTATATATACTCGTATATATTTCTAATATTAAATTAAATACCAATAGATGATTAAATAGTTTGATAGACAATCATAATACAATAAGTGCTTTATTTCTTCGTAGATTAAATTCAATATCCTGTGACAATCTCGTAAAATAATACCGAGTAATTTCACGTCAATATCTCTAGCATCAATTAGGTGTCGCCGATTGATTGTTGCGTAACGCAAATGTATTGGTTATTGAGATTTATTAAAGAATAGTAATTAATTTTATGACATTATTATTGTTTTTTTTTTTTTTTTGTTATAAAGACTTTGGGTATGTCTTTGTGATTTTCAATGACTGACAATTGAATACCGTTAAATAATAGGTGTAGTTAATTTTACTTCGAATTGTGTACGTAGAGATATATTCACAAATAAAATTAGTACAATTTGTAATTTATCTAGTTGAAGGATACTTATGTAATTGCGTAGAAACTGTCGCTTGGTTGTTGTGTTGATTAGTTAGATTTACACGAAATGTATACAAATATATGTATAGTTGAATTAAAAAAAAAAAAACAAGTTATGATGCGAAATACTTTGCCAATACAATCATAATGTGGGGAGCATTACATTCCACTATAATTTTCAATAATACAGGAGTCGCTGTAAAAATTGAGAGTCTGAAAATTTGGATACACGTTAAAATAATGCCCGTTTTTAGTTTGTCACTTACTCGTTTAAGTACAACTTGTATTTGTCATCATCATTACAAGCCTAGTTATGATTGACTTAACTAAATCTTTGTACAAGTGTAAACTTATATATGTAAATATATAAATAATATGTAAGAATTTGGCTCAAACATTTGAACTTAATTGAGCGCAGGAGTAATGAAAATAATAATGAAATGTTATTAATAATTGTATGCATTATATTATTCCATGGCGTAAATAAGTTTTGTGATTTTATTATAAGCAGTCAACATTTATAAGGTACCGTGTATTAATTATTATTTATAATTAAGTTGTGTAATATCCCATCGAAATAGGCTTTTGGCGTTATTTCGTATGTTACGTGAAGGAAAATGGGTATGTGATACCTTGGCATATATGATTTTATTAATTGCCGTATGTACATATGCCAATTAATATAGATTCATAGTAATTTTGTAGCCCGGTAAAAATGTGAAGGCCCGTCAGGGCAATACCGTTCGTGAGAAACAGAGTAATTTTGTGTCTATTTATTTCATACATGATTTATTTTTGTAACAAACAAACACGTGTATATTGTCATAGAGTTGTGTATATAATTTATGTAAGTCATGCCAAATGCCATACAATCGCCGCGAGAAGCAAGGAAGCCGAACTGAAATATATTTAATTTTATATACAAAATATCTTTTATATAGTAATTTTGTAAACTTCCTTATTCGTCATTAACTTCACTAATTTATTTGTCACTAGTTGATATCCGCGTCTTCGTCTGCCTTATTATCTGAATAATTAAGTATAAAGTTCAGTATGTACAGGAAAAAAAAAACAATTGAAAGAAAAAAATATACTGTGCTTAGGAAGGAAATTTCTTTATTCTTTTGGAGTTCTTATAAAACATCGTAGTTCCTTAAAACTTTAATAACTTCGTATCAAATAAAGATATTGTACTGATTTCGTCGTAGGTGGTAGAGCTACGCTGAAGCTATTACTGGTTTCAGTATGAATGGGTCGGCTCGCCCGGGGTAGTAACACCCTCTCACAGAAAACCGACGTGAAGTAACAGTGCTTGCACTGTTGCGTTTCGTTCGGTCAGTGAGAGCGCCGGAAGCCCACATATATTAAAAGGCCGGCAACGCAATTGCGACTCCCCTGGTGTTGCTAGTGTCTATGGACGGCGGTGATCACTTACCATCAGGTGACTCACCTGTTCGTTTGCCCCCTATAATATAAAAAAAAGAAAAGATTTTAATATGAGGATCATCTGCATAAGAAGTAAAAGTAAAAAATAAAAATTATTGAAATCGATTTAGTATTTTTTTTAGTGATAGGTGAATAACGACAGGCCTTTGTAATTTTATTTATTCCGATTGTGAGAAATTTTTGTATAAAATATATATATATAAAAGGAAAAATCAAGTTTAACAATAGGGGTTTGGCTTCCCGCATATCCATGTCGATGATTCTATATAATTATTGCTACTATGTCACAAACTAATAAAATGTAACCTTGACAGAATTTAGGTACGGTTCCTAATGAACTTGCAGGTTCAAATAGTGTTCATGCAACAAGATTTTGTTAATGATTCAGTTCGATTACATTGTAAGTCGATTCGTAATAAAGTACGCTTTGAATCATTACATGATAAGTTACAAGGTAAAGAAAAAGTAGTGTGTACTTATGTACACACGTTAGAAGTTATACTTCTTTGGCGTAACAAAACAAAAATATTTTCAAAAATTTTATCTTTCGCCTTAGTCTATATTTGTAGAAGCTATATTTTATATTTTACATTAAGCTATATTATATGTAGTCTATAGCTAACTTCAGGGTGTCGGTTTTTCGTGACAGTGTGCGCGCGCATCGTAAAAATTTACTCTCATCATTTTTCCCTAACGCGCCAAAAGAAGTATAACTTCAAAAGTCTATAAAATAAAGCGATGGCCTATACACAGTACAATGAAGTATTTATTTAATTTACATTGGTTGTTACGTATGAGTATTATTGAATAACTGTTTTTTTTTTATTTAATCCAAATTGCGTTTATTTATGCAGTTAATTATTTGGTGTCTAATAAAATTAATATTTTGGTCATTACAAAAGATGTATTTGTTTTCGGTTCATAGTAAAAAAAAAAACATTCCCATCGATATTTTATGGCGATAATGTTTGAATAGGTATATATACAATTTTGTTAGTGAAATTAGCTTTTATAAAGAAGAAATATCAAGTATATTGATTATATAGTATATTGTATACTTTTAAATAGTTGTTGTTCCTGACGATTTGTTTTTAGTCATAATGTGCCATTCTGTTGTGATTATACATCGACATAATGTTAATCGATGACTCAATGTAATTTCCCCGGTGTATTTCACGTATTTTGATATTCATAAAAAAATACCCAAGTTTTATACTACTTCCATTGACATATAAGGTAGTAAGAAAAAGATTTTTCTAGAATTTCCTTTACCTACATGAATAATAACAATAATAATGTTGAATGTGAATGTAACTTTTATATCGTTCTTAAAATTATTATTTTCTAAAATAATCATATGGACGATTTAATTTAAAATAACTGTTATTGTGGTTGAAAATATAGAAAAAAAAAACAATTAACAACGTGATACGTGATAATCACCGAACATAAAGTCACATAAATTTATGACCATTTTTATACAATTATAATAGTTATAAATTGCTTTTGTGCGTGCAAATTACACTATGTAAAAGGGCTGTTATGTTTTTGACTAATAATAGAAAATTATGCCGTAAAATCATTTTGAAACTCTTGTCGAGTAATTGTTTTTACATAGTTGATTTTGTAGGCACAATAACGGAACTTGGTTTCCATATACTGATGTAAACAATTAACTTTTGAATATTTTTTTATATGTGAATATGTATTTTTAACATTACTTAGATATTGCCTATTGCCAATTCATAACAGAAATTAATTATATGTTATTTATTATAAGTCGATTGATTAAAACTGAATATAAGATAGCGCTAGATATTTAACTAATGGGAATATTCATACGATGACATGTTATTATAGCTTTTGGTGTCTGTATATGTTATTGTTAAATTTCGGCAAACTTATTCATAGGTCTAGTTTTTAGACTATGCATTGTCTACGCTTGTATCTATTTAGAAGGTGTTTGTAACTTTAAACATAGTCGTATTAATGTATCACGATTTGGTTGCACGCCAATATTACTTTTGTTTTTTTATAGTACAAAGTAAGTTTATAAGTATTCTCTGTGGTCACAATATTTGTGTTGATATATTATGGGAATAGAATTTATTTGGTTGGTAAAAAACGTTTTGTTTTATTTTTCACTTCATGTTATTCCGTGCGCGTAACAGTTAACGATTCGATGTCATGTTGTCACAAATAATTCCGCGATAAGTTACGAAATAGTGCGGAGGGCGCGCCGTTGATGTCGTGTATGAGGTTCGTAGTAGCGGTCTCGTAGCGGCCAACGTTATCGGGAAAGCGCGGGAAAATCTCGTCGACGCACGATAGCTTCAGTAGGCTCGCGGCCGTTGATAGACATGGACGGGTTCACGCGATCGCTCTCTCTAGTACTCGCGATGTTCGCGCTCGCGCTCACTACGGCGCGCACACACATATCCTCCCACGACAACATCTTCAGAATACAGTTGTGGGACGCGGAGGGATTAAGCCGGGAACCGATAACGACCACTTCCCCGCCGGTCACGAAACGCCACAAGCTGGAAGTCAACTTGGATTCCCTCTACAACGAAATGCTCGAAGAGAGTCACGGTGGCGGTTTCGGACGCTTCACGAGGCATAAAGTTAGGCATAAGAGGCGACGGCCCCGGCAAAGCGGGACGGACGCGCCCTGGAGGTTTCACTCCGGGTCCGAGTTGATGAACGTTGCGGTTTACAGTGACGATGTACCTTGGGATGTTATCGAAGCGGCCAATATCGCGGAGTCAGTGAACGTTAGTGCGGTGAGTGAGAGTGGCAGTTCGACAGTGAATGAACGGGACGCGGGGCCGCCGATGACTCTCCGTCAGGTTGCGGACGAGGTAATGAGTTAGGGCAAACAAAGTGTATGTAAGGTCCTTTCATCGTTATCGTCGCCCCGAGGTGGTTAATAGCCATTCACACAACTGATAGGCTGCCGGCGTTCCATGCCCATGGGGAATTCTATTCATCGTTCCTTTTCAATTTCACCCTCGGGCGGCGATGCGTTGATAAAAGTGAATATACTTCATTGTTTATAAAATATTTTCTCGCCGGTTGCATGTAGATCTTATCAGTATAACGGGCCCGTGAAAAAAAATTCTAGGCGAGATTGGCACTCGTGGTTATCTGCAAATATTTCGCATTTTATCTCAACTCTTTACATGTACCATATTTACGTTATATTTATGATCGATAAATTTGTTTTTATCTATTTGTTACCTTGATATAGATAACAAGTATTTATTTTACTACATATATTTGAGTATAATTACTATTTCCTTAATCAAGTGATGTTAAAAAAAATCGTGTATGCCAATATAAAAGTAACTTTCGAAATGCCATTGCATCTATTAGCGGAATTTAGAGCAACATTGTTAAACGTATGTCTCAAAGAAAAGTTTCTATTTCCTCGTCAGATCAGTGCTTATGCGGGGAACCAGAGTTTTAAATTGGGCTGATAGAGGAATGGTTTTTAACGTACCTACCTACGACCTTTTGCCCGATAGTTAACCTTTGCGAAACTAAATGGGGTGCGTCATGCAAACAACAGGGTTGTCCTATACGGACTCTACAGTTGTTTGCGCTTTTTAAATTTAACTTGGTATAATGGAGTTGGAATATAAGAAATACATCGTGTTCGATCTTTTTACTTGCATTATTTTTTTGATATCTTCCTACGATGTCATAAGTTTGTTAAAGTGAAAGCAAAGAAAACCTATGGGAATACGTACATTTAAAAGTTAATTATATTAACGGTCAGTCCCGGTTTCGTATGGATTACAATATACATATTAATTTGGCGTTATAAGGACGTATACTAACCTCTGATAATTAAAAAAAAAAAATTTAAGACTAACATTTAAAGTTAATCAAAGCTGAAGAATATCTTCGTAAGACTTTACAACACGAGTTTTTTTTTTAGATAACACGTCATTGTAACTCGGTGATATTTTCCACACGATATACTGCATCAAATTTTCAATATAACTAATATACGTTTAATTCGATTAAGATTATTATTCTTTTGGTCGAAAGAGCTTAAAAAATAGACCATTCTATAATAATTTGTAATATATGGTATAGTTACTATTGATTATCCTTAGGAGATACACATGTATCAACTCGGAGTTTTTTTCTACTTCTTTTTAAGATACATTATCCTGTCGTACAATATTTTTATGTATTTAATTCGATTAAGCCAGCGCGTTAGTAATGTCAACGCTCGAATTATTTTTTTACGACTTGAGCAAAATACATCGACTTTTCTCTATTTTATTTTAATTTAATATGCGCGTATTATAAATGTATATTTTCTAGAAATTCTCTAGTGGCAACCTATCGAGAACCGTTGTTTCGTTTTTTTTTTATGATAGTTCTAAATCGGTTCTAAATCTATAAAAAAAATCATGCCCAGTTACAAATCCTAATTTTAATTTTAATCAGACCTACACGGTATTTGAAGTTTCGAAGAGAAATAACATG
Organism: Antheraea assamensis; assembly: GCA_035772565.1. Lineage (NCBI taxonomy): Eukaryota > Metazoa > Arthropoda > Insecta > Lepidoptera > Saturniidae > Antheraea > Antheraea assamensis. The sequence goes on from JAQQSE010000060.1 coordinate 535,129, forward strand.
AGAAAATACATCTTGTACTTTGTAATTATCTTAGTATGCTTTCTACATAATCTTATAAATACTTCTTTGAAATAAAGAAAATAAAAAATATAAAATACGTGAAGCTACAAACCATGTTTTTTTTATTGGAAATCTAACGTTTTATAAAACACTTTTATGATTTGTCGCTTAACTTATCGGTTCGAAAGATATTCGAGATCAAAGCTATTGAAAACTATTGAAAATATTTCGCGAATTTTCAACTCAACTCATTAAAGCAGATTAAATATAAATCATTGATACTTTCATATAATATTTATTTAGGTTTTCTAACATTACATAGTGATTCAGTTGTGTACAGTAGGTATATTTTGAACACCGCGCTGTCGGAAGCTGCAACGATATCTTTCTAATAGTCATAGATATGACAGCCATATCTACAAGACTGGGCGCCAACTCAATATTACTGAACGGTATTTATTGTAAACATCGCATGATTTTATCTTTGGTAATTCTACGGAACACGGACTTTAAGATTACTATAATATAATAGATTTTCTTTGAGACGCCATCATAATAAAACTATAGAACGTACGAATATACGTATAACTGTGATCGTTTGATGTATTTAATACAGGCGGGCCCAGCAAATATTATGCTGCCCGGAAAAAAAAGTGGAATCTAAACAATTCTTGAATACACCTGAGCACACTCAAAAATTTTCATCATAATCGATTCAGCCGTTTAAAAGGAGTTCAATACATACAAACGTAGTTTTTTTTTTGTTCCGACTACACTGTTCACCTGGCAAGGCCTCTATACTTTCACCGGACTATAAACAAACGAAGTAGAAGAATTATACACATATATAAACAGATACGCACTATTAAAAAATCTCTGTTTGTAAAGTCAGTTTACGGATGAAATTTATACGTGATAACGTCATAAGAAGTATGGGTACTTATTTTTTGCATTCGATTGACCCTCTATCATTTTTTCAATGGCCAACCAAGCAGGCTGAAGTCGGCTAGTTAATTTTATATATCGTTTGCCGCTTTGCTGAAAAAGAAAGGAAAGGCAGTTTTTCTAGAACATTTTTGTAGATATTTTGAACAATCTCATGGTGCTATAGATAACATTAGATAGTCTGCGGTCTTCAGACAATTAATTTACGCGGTTTATTTCGAAAATCGAATGTTGATCCGAGTTTATTTTTTACAAACTTTTTTATAATATAAAGTAACTATAGTTTACACAACCGATTAATTTTCATTTGCCCGGGTTACCTTGTCATTCTATATCGCAAACTTAATTAGAGATTAACTGCTTGCGTAGTGTTACGTTCGACGATTTTAGTGTTAATCGATTCTTAATGTTATGTTTTTCTGCAGCTCACACCTATTTTTATCACGCCTTTGTTAGTTTGACTTGTATGTGTCTAAGTAACGGAACTTTGAAATTATTTTTCACACACTTTTTTTTTGTTGTACTTTATAGGTTAGCGTTTGACCGCAATCTTATCTGATGTTAAATGATGATGTGGTCTAAGGTGGTAGTCACACTAAACCTAGAGGGAGACTGGCTCTCAAGTGCAGTTACCGGAACACACCAACAGGTGCTCGGTAACAGATTTTCAAATTGACGGTGGTAGCTATCCAGGCGGGCTTAAAAAAAACCCTGCCACCACGCAAACTTTTCCAGGCTTCTGAATAATTAGAAACTTTTCCGACATCTTAGTAACCGATCGTAATACCCACCTCTAATGCGTCGATGAAAATCGTGAGGATAAAAAATGTTTTTTTTTTACGAGTACGTGTATATTGTATAGTACGTGTGACATGGATTGCATACTTACGTCAATTTATTTAAATTACTTCTCGGGTGTCAATGATTTTGGTCTGCAGTACATCGACCAATTCTATTTAAAAGTGTAATACAGTGCGAGTCATTACTCTTATTACTGAATTTTTATGTATCATTCATTAAAGGGAAAGGAAATATTTTCCAACTGTTATTTATTATTGTACATATACTACACTTGACTATCTGCATAAAATTAGAGGGAGATAGATGGAGCTCTTCTCCTATACCACGGATGGTCATTGAGGGGAGGGAGGGAGACGGATAAAAATTGTCAAACATGGATCACGTAGTATGGGGGGTACGTTGCCTTAACTATTCAACCTGTCGTCATGAAATTTGGCATACACGTTTTCAGGGGTACAGAAAAGGATATCGGGATACCTTTTATCCTGAAAAAATGTACTGTTCCTGAAGGATATATCAAAGCTACGTTAACGCGATCGAAGGCACGGGCAAAGGATAGTATATTATAGTATTAAGAACGTCAACATAAATTATTCATATAAAACGTGATAATTTATATATATATATGGAAAGCACAACAGTCAAAAATGATGACAAATAAGGATAAGTGACAAAATATCCTGGTATGATGGCCATCAAGTTACAGTATATTAAATTATTTAAAGCGTACTAGACTACTTATATTAAAAAAAAAAAAAATAGGAACTATATTCATCTATATGTATAGTGTCGAGCACCGCAGTGTCGAAACTGTGACGTCATCGTTTGGACAGGATCCATTATAAGAAAATCATTTTGTTCGTTAACTTTACCTCAAACTGACTTCGGTTAGTGAAATCTAAAAATGTAAATAGCATATCGTAAAAGTATTATTAGACCAACAAACATTTCGTAAAGAATAGCCGACGTAGTCATATTAAATTGATATTTCCTTGGGGCATATTCGTAATCATGGGTGTTTCACGCCCATCTGGCTCGAGCTACAACCCTGACCGCTGTCCACGCCCGCCGTCCGCCATCGGCCAGCCATCGCCGCCAATCAAGCGGAAATTTGGCGCAAATCAATAATTTCCTTAGCAATACTGTCCACCGTGCGATGGGCACTAATAGAGTCTAATTGACTCGTTTTACGTATGTACAGCCCGTCTGAAACTTTTCGACCGTTCTGAATATAGCTGCGCAGAACATAAATTTAGGTATAAATAAGTATTATATTATATGTATAAGTTATGGAGAGATGGAAATGGAGAGATTTTAAGGATAAATATATGCCAATTTTAGTTTCCTATTATAATACTTTAACTCTGTTTTGTATTAAAATATTGAAGATATTATGCGTAAGGTCGAACTTATGGATATATTCAGAGCGATCAAAAAAGTACCTACATAATATTGCGTGTTCAGGACTAAATAACGTGAACCAATGAACTTTTATTTACAGAGAGTCTTCGACTATTCAATTATAATTATGTATATTTTCACTACATATTATAAAACAAAATCATCCGCCGCGGCTGTTTGTCTGCCTGTATGTATGTTCGCGATAAACTCGATAACTTCTGAATGGATTGTAATGCGTTCTTCATTAATAGATAGAGTAACACATGAGGAAGGTTTAGGTATATCTTTGGTAAAGTTTTTGTGTAAATTGGTTGGAATATAATGAGAATTGTTGGAAAAAGTCAAGCCACTTGAGAGCTTTCATAGAAAACGCTGCCTAATTCTTTAGAGATATAACAAAAAAATGCATAGTGAGATAACTCTCTTTTATAGATTATCTACATAAAAGTCTGCGATGGCATATAACTATCTTTTAACGATAGCTTACTATACCCATCTATCTTCTAAAAACATGGTCACATACAATGAGATAATTGGAAGGCTATTTAGACTGATACAGTATTAATCCTTATCAAATTGAATATATATATATATATATATATATATATATATATATATATATATATTATATATATATATATATATTTTATTATCAGGGTAGGACAACATGTTTGTAATTCTTCTCTTAAACGGATTCATTGATTTTATAGATTTTTTGTACTTTGGGCTCACCTGGATGTTTCCCAGCTATTGAATATTAAGGTTTGTACCACGACATCTGCCGATTCCATTAGTTAATTTCATAGAATGTTAACTGTAAACGTAAAACAAATTATATATATATAATCATAGTTAATTAAATACAATTATAAACGTAAACATTGGTATTATCGTAATATTGTAAGTAAACACCGTTGAAATGAATGTTGTAAAAACTGCATTCACTTAATTTAAATATAGTGTTACGAAGTTAACGCGTGGGTTGCGTTACGGAAAACACCGGTTTGGTCACCATGACAAGTCTTATATTGATTAATGGAGTATAGATAGGTACTTTGTAGAAACATTCTTTGGCAAGTTTTACGTGATATTTACCGATAAAATAGTTTTAAAGTTAGTGGGTGCTTTATTATCTGATTAGATCTAGACTGCTGTTCCAATGTGAAAAATAATGTCACTATGTCACGTTTCGTAAGGTCTCATGCCTACTGTGACTTCAAAGGTATATTTATTAGCAGTGTATTTTACGAGCTACTATTTAAATTAATATAAAATGATAGAGGTCTGTCGTTCGCGCGTCACACCAAAACTATTGGATAAATTACGATTCATTTTTTTTTTTGTTTTACTTCATAGACACTTGGTACAGTAATTAAAGTTTTAAGAAACGATTCTTATAAGCCTTACGCGTTCGCCGATTTGTGTTCTTAACGTGAAGAAATGGGGCAAGCGGTGCTTAATTTTTTTTCCTCTGTACATGTAATATATTGTAATAAATAAGCACGAATTGAATCGAATCGTCTGTGTGACAGTTTGAATTACTATCGTGACTCATAAATCGTCAATTGCTTCTACAAGAACTTCGCATATTATGTGAAGGGGCCGACGTACATATGTAGGTAGGTATCTATTCTGTTTATGAGAAACGAATGGTTTTCCTCTTTCGAAACAAACAAGTATTTTTAATAAGTTGCTTCATTCCTCCATAGTTATTTTATCCTTATTTTTCTGTATATACTTTTTTAATACTGTATAGGTTTAAGCATTTGAGACTACAATCTCATCTGATGTTAAACGAGGATGTGGACTAAGATGGTAAACACGATATACCCAGAGAGGGACTGGCTTTTAAATGCTGCTGTCGGAAAACATCGACAGGTGCTTGGCGACAGGTTTTCAACTCGAGAGTGGTAGCTTTAGAGGAAGTCCTACCACTATGATATGGTTTCGTCACGAAGTTTTTCTTCATCGGAAGCTATAGCTCGTTTGCAAGTATTCGAATCTACGTCGTCCGATGCGTTGTCCGAACACGTTAAATATCAACTAAGCCATCGTCGCATAACATCATATCTCAGCGTTTCGCGCATCCTAATAATTGATTGGCTATTTAGAAATGAATGCCGAAATAAGTCTGTACAAAGGAGATTTTACTACAAAAAATATTTCTGGTATATTAACAATAGGGTGTTGAAAGGAATAGTGAATAGTTATAGCAATGAATCATTCTGTTTATTAAAATAAATCGGCTCTAGGTAAGGTTCTATGAAGCCGGCAGTTATTCGAGAAAGAGTAAGCACTTCATATATACTAGGTTTATTTTAAATATTAGGTATATTGTTATCTCATATCGACGGAATGCGGTGAACCTAACAGTCCAATTATTATATTGATAAAATAAGAAGTATATACGAACCATTAATAGTATGGTGATAAGTAAATTTGTAAGGTTATTTAAGGAGTGTATGCGTGTTTACAAGCGGTCGATAAATGTCATCATTAGTAGTAGACAATATTTCGTCAATTACTTTCAAAATAACCTCGTTGAAGTTTTTATTTTTTACTTTCTACACAACATCAGTATCAAAAAGACCTTTCGATTTAATTTTAATACGTTATCTGTTAATAAGAAACAACGTAGGTTCTTAATGTTTCGTTGGTGGTCTTTAAATAAATAAATATCTTCACATTTGCATACCTTTCGATAAGTCTATCGTTAGAGAAGTTGGTAAAAGACGGAAGGGCGAATAGTGCTGCTGTAATGTAATGCCATGATAAAATCAATTTCAAAATTTGATTCCATATTTTGCTATTTTAAAGTACACGACCATTTCGATTTTATATATATGTACATGTGTAACAAACTAAAATTTTATCGGTCCCTTTCTTAAATGAAATTCTGTCACCACTAGGGCATTAATGTTTCCAATAGGTATCTATTCGTTTTATAATTTGGGGCTACTTTAACAAATTTGTTTTTTTTTGCATATTATTATTATTATTCTTATTATAATCAGTATTTATATTCTTGTAGATTTTAGTTTAGCTCCAACCAAAAAAAAACAAACAATACTAAAACGGTTCGGTTAACTTGGACTAGCCGAAATTTAATGAAAATTGCATCCGTAGAAAATCTTCATTAATTAGTAAATAATAGAAATGGTGTTTTTTTTTATTTTTTTATATTATTGAGGGCAAATGAACAGGTGGGTCACCTGATGGTAAGTGATCACCGCCGTCCATAGACACTAGCAACACCAGGGTAGTCGCAAGTGCGTTGCCGGCCTTTTAATATATGTGGGCCTCCGGCGCTCTCACTGACCGAACGAAACGCAACAGTGCAAGCACTGTTACTTCACGTCGGTTTTCTGTCAGAGGGTGAAACTACCCCGGGCGAGCCGACCCATTCATTCTGAAACCAGTAATAGTTTCAGCCTAGCTCTACCCCCTATGATGTATTAAGAAACACTGAGCTTTATGAGCACATTTTACACTTTTTTGCGTGAAATAGTGGTTACCCTAAATCTCTTGCAGTGTTGCACGAACAAAAATAAACATAAAGAGAATTTTGGTTACTTTGTATAAATGTTAATATAGAATTCTCTATAATGGGTTTGGCTGTTACAGTATGTGTCATATAACTCTTTAAAAAAGTTGCCAAGTAAATTGGCACCTATAATTAATTATGCATGAGAAAATAATAATAACCCAAATAAAATTTGAATGCGTCGTACCTTGATACTGTTATTATGCAATGTATCGTGCATTTGAATATATTTCTTCAAATAAGAATTCATACAACTTTCATTGATATGAATAGAGGCGACATAGTTATTTAACACCTTACTTTTCACATGGGTTTGGTTATGTTACAGTATACTTATATCGTAACACAACAATTCGTTACAAAATTTACGAAATAATTAGGGACCTAATTATAATTATGCATGACAAAGTAATAACAACACGAATAATGTGTGAATCTCTGTTATTATGTAATTTATTTTGCATAGTCAAAAGTACACTAAGATCTAGTGTTTAATGAAATCTCTTTCGACGAATAATGATTTCATCTATACATATAATAAAAATGAAGTGTCTGTATGTAATATTAAAATAACTACTTTTTACTGATTGGATATGAACGTATACACGACACTGATAACAAAAATACAATTTTTAAAATTTTTGTCTGTCTGTCTGCCTGTACATTCAGGGTAATCTCCGAAACGAGTGGAGCGATTTTGATATAAATTTCACTGACGGATAGTTAAAATTACAGCGAGTGACATAGACTACTTTATTTTAGACTAGAGACTAGCTATCATCCGTGGTTTCGTCTGTAGTACTGTAGATGTACTATCTCCAAAACGAATGGATCTATTTTCATAGGACTTTCACTGACAAATAGCTAACGTCATAAAAAGTAATTGAAGCTTTTTTATTTTGGACTAGCTTTTACCCATGACTTTGTTTGCAGTACTATTTCCAAAACGTTTAAACCATTTTTCACGGAACATTCACTAACAGATAGCTGATCTTATAAGAAGTAATTTACAATTATAAAAAAACGCACGTGGAGCTGCGGGCAATAGCTAATTGATATGTATAAATATTACATAGTTGATCAACACTGCAGTTTTTGGCAGTTTACAATCGGTTGTCTTTAAGCTTGTAATAATATATCAAAAATTGATGATATCAACAGAACGTTATCGATAATTACATCGATATGATAAAATCGATTGTACGATAATATTGGTTTTGGAATAATTAATATCGACTAATCTATTACCTATACTTCAAAATTATTTATTAAGGTTGTTTATATTTTTATCATGCGAGGTTCCTATAATATTTTATGAAAATAGCCATGAGATGTCTGCTCATTATCGCCGCATCGGTACAAGATGTTTTTTAAAAAAAAAACTGAGCGACTATTAAATAGTACTAGATGAGGATGCATGAAAAAAATTGTATAAATTATTTTAGGTTCTATTAAGCATACATATCTGTTTAATGTTTTTGTAATAAAGACATTTCCATTATGATTTTCGTTTTAGTTTACTATTTTTACAGCCATATTTGTTTTTGTAAGAAATACTAAAATTATGGAGTTGAGATATCCCTTATCGATGTCTAGCTTCTTCGGTATAAACATTGCTATTTTTACATACACATCCCTAGTTATCTTACTGCCATGACACGACGCTAAACTTTAAAATAACGCAAAAAACGTAGAATCTTTATTAAATTGCAACATTTCCTTGGTGTTGCCATTAAATTATATTTTAACAATTATCCACAAACCAACCGTAAGATTATCCGCTAAATATATTCAAATGTTAATCATTCAACATTTTATTATATTCATGAAAATCACCATAAAATGTGAGCGTCCGTAGGAAAATCGTAACCTGAATCACTAATAATGACGCCCCTTCTCAAGATGGCGTTATAAAAAGGGAGAAGTAATACCTCAGCGAATCAAACATCTGGCTTGATGTATTGTCGGTCGTCAAGCAAAATTATCTGTTTTGCTTGTCTCGTTTAATGCAGGGGGACGGGGGTGATGGGGTTTCCGTTTTAGGGAAAATCGATTCTTAAGTACTTACTCCCTTTATTTTGGTCTTAGTGTGTACACCTGCGAACAGTAGTTAATTCACATTTAAGATTTATAAACAAATTAGGGAAGAAAACTTGTTTAAATATTCTGTTACGTTCATACAAATAGAGAGAGAGAGAGGAGAGAGAGAGAGAGAGAGAGAGAGAGAGAGTTCATACATATAAATATTCATACATATAGAGATGACCCGGTGACCTTCGTATCACTTATATTCATTTGTGTAAAATGTGGTCAAAACTTAATACAAATTTTTAATACACATTATAAATACAACGCAGTTATGCACTTAATCAATTTAAAGCTTTCTTGTGTACTAGTTTTACTTCTGAAAAAGAACAGTTGTTTATTCGAACAAAACAGACCAAAGAGTTCAGACTTCATACTACAGCTATGAAATAGACAAATTTCTGAACGCACCTATAAATATTTGACAAACGAATGACAATTTTTTATTTCTAAAATGACAGAAGACATCAAATGTTTCATAGCTAGGAACATTTTGTATTTGAAAATTAATATGTTTTTCTTTAAGTATTTTCATTTACTTATTATTTATGTTTTTCACCGTTTAAACATTTCCTGAACTCCCACGAATATTTCAAGATCAAAATTAGCCAAATCGGACAAGCCATTCTCAAGTTTTAGCGAGACAAACGAACATACTATACTATATATTATGTCATCATCATCATCTTACCCTAATCCCACCTAAGTAGGGTTGGCACAATTTGTTTTCCTTTTCCACTCTCCCTGTTAGATGTCAGCTCAGTATTCACACTTTTTATGTACATATCGTTTTTTACACAATCCATCCACACCTTTTTCGGTCTTTCTCTACTTCTATATCCGTCCACTTTCAAACTCAAAACTTTTCTTGTTACATGACTTTCATCTCTTCTCATAATATGCCCGTACCATGCTAACCTACTACTCATAATACTTCATAATACTATATATTATGTATATACGTAATATATATATATATAAAGATATACAATCACTTTCATCAAATTACTGTAGCGTTTTTGCGAACCACAATAAATCACGGCGGCTATTGACTTTTATCGCTCAATTTATCTTTGGTGAATATGTTCCGCGAATAATACTCAACACTAATCAAGGAAAGTTAATCTACTAAGTGTCGCAACTGGTCGTCTTTAATAGGTAGTTATGATCGCCGTTATACACCTCTTGTGTACTACTTGCGACCGTTTTAGGTTAGCTAGGTTTAGGTTTTTTTTTATATTATAGGAGGCAAACAAACAGGTGGGTCAACTGATGGTAAGTGGTCACCGCCGTCCATAGACACTAGCAACACCAGAGGAGTCGCAAATGCGTTGCCGGCCTTTTAAATATGTGGGTTTAGGATTTAGGTTCAATTTTTGACTCTTTGATACTTGCAGCTTATCAAAGGTTTAATTAAAAATAGCTTCTGGTTGCTGGTGAACGATACACACTACCACCGATTCGTTAAATAACCCGGTCATCGAGACGAACCGGTAAGAAACTCGATCAGTCAATCAGTTGTCTCTGTCTGTTAAATGTTTATGTATGAACGTATATCAGCTTATTCGTTCGTTACCATAATACAAGGTATGCTCAGTTCAGAATTGTACAGTCTTGTATAAAATTTTATTGTCCGTATATTTAAGTGTATTCTTTATTTGTTTTGGATATGAGTGATGTAAAGAGTGTTATACGATATTATGGAAGTCCGTGTAACCTGCCAACAATTATCAATAAAATATCCATAGAGTGTAGATCATATGGCAGTATAATAATTGTATGTGCCATTTCTCAAGTATTGTCTATTTTTTTTTTTTTTATACTATAGGGGTCAAACGAACAGGTGGGTCACCTGATGGTAAGTGACCACACCAGGGGAGTTGCAAGTGCATTGCCGGCCTTTTAAATATGTGGGCCTCCGGCGCTCTCACTGGCCGAACGAAACGCAACAGTGCAAGCACTGTTACTTCACGTCGGTTTTCTGTGAGAGGGTGGTACTACCCCGTGCGATCCGACCTATTTATGCTGAAACCAGTAATAGCTTCAGCGTAGCTCTACCACCTACTTGTCTGTGATGATTTTTATGCTGAGAATATATTTTTTAACAATTAACATGGTGTATTTGCAACTAAAACGTATCACATGTTATAAAAATTTAGGTCTAAAAATCTATAAAATAGGTATAAAAATCTAGGTCTGCGTTGTGTGCGCATCACGAAATAACTACTGTATATATTTCGAACATTTTTTTTAGTTTTAATTCACAAGCACTTGATCCTTATGTACAGTTTTATTTATTATTCCAAAAACTGCTTGTAGTTATGACGATTGTCAATATAAACATCCGCTAGACCGAGAAATTGATTTAAAAATTTTATTACATACTACTTTACATTGCCATCTATTGACAAAAATATGAACTACATATTGAGGAACATTTAACATATGTACTGACGCATTAATATCTTATTAAAAAATATACATATCTTCACTTTACATAAAGATATTACAGTTTTAACGCACTACGATTATAATACACTGCTAAATTTTTTTTTGTCTTTATTTAATTTAGGGACTTTTGTTATTTACTGATATGTCAGTCCCATCGTAACTTATATCTACTTACAACTAAAGCCCTTCAGTATAAAAGTATAGTTTTAACTTCAATTGTGTTATAGTTTACATTGTTAAGATAATAAACAACGCAGGCGAAGTCGCGGGTATCATATAGTTCTTTATAAATAGAACGCTTTGAGTATTGTTTTCGAATACTCCTTATAAGAAAACAATGTCCGCGTTTAGTGACATGAACGCTACAACATAAACATAAATCAACGACTTAAATGTCTCTATCGAAAGATGTGGGAGTTACAACGGACACGTGTGTGAACGAAACAATGCGTTATTCCTACGCTTCGATCATTTGTTTTATTTTTTTTATTTTTAAGACCACCTTCTAAGGTGAAATGAGATCTATAATAGATATGTAGAAGGTAAATTTGGAATTAATGAAAAATTCTTACCAAACAAAGTAAACTATACGAATACTGTGGTAATAATATGTTTATCGGTCTATCTATATATTCTTGTATAATAAAATATATCTATATATATATACAGAACAATTATGAATCTAAGGTGTATTTATTATATAAAATATTTGCATTTTAATTAACAATATTGTACATATAAATTTATATTCATACTAGCAGACACGGCGGACGTTGTCCTGCCCTGATAATAAAAAATATACACTTATGTGCATAGAATGCTTGAGGGATAAATACTGTAGCCGTCTAAATGCCTTCCAATCAGCTCATTTTATGTTGCCATTTTTTAAAAGAGAAATGGTTATAGTAAGCTATCCTTAAAAGATAGGTATATGACAGACATTTTTGTAGATCTATAAAAGAGGAATATCTCACTATGCTTTATTTTGTTATATCTCAAAAGAATTAGGCAGCGTTTTTGATGAAAACTCCCAAGCGGCTTGATTTTTTCCAACACTTTCAACAATTATCTTTATATTTCAACCATTTTACACAAATTCTTGACAAATTATATACTTAAACTTTCCTCATGTATTACTCTATTTATTCGTGAAGATTGCTTTTTTTTTATTTCGAACTGACCTACACTGTTAGCCTGGCAAGGCCGCTACAGTTCCACCGGACTACAAAGGTGAAGATTGCATTACAATACGTTCAGTAGTTTTTAAGTTTATCGCGAACAGACAGACAGACGCGGCGGACGACTTTGTTTTATAATATTTAGTGAATATAAGCTTTGCAAAAATATCTCAAAACATTTTCTTTAATAAATGCATACAAACTAATTGTAACTAAACCAAGACTAAAGAACACGGTACGGTATTCATAAGATACAATTTGAGGGAGCTAAACTATTTAATGGGTTATTATATGTTTATATAAGAATACGATTATTGCTAATACTTCATTGTATTATAATAATTGCAGAGCGCATGCGCATACGCATCCTGTCTACACTGTGAATGTAGCGACTAACAATAATGAAGTTATTAAAAAAGTTAACTACCCATGAGAACTCGTTTAACGAGTTAAACTGCTGTTACATAAAACAGACATTGTCGTGTTTAATACAGCGAGTGCAATTTAAAAAATTGTTCACTTAATAGTATGGTGTTTTTTTTTTCGAACTTACTACGCTATTGCCCTGATGGGCATTCACAGCTTCAACGGAATACTAAGGCGAGCGCTTAAGGCATTTCGCCGCTCGGCAATAAACTCAAGGGTGCCAAAGTGGCCTAACCTCGGCTTGGGCTGTTGTGTAACTAATAGTACGGTTAAAATCTATGACGTATTAAGTAATGATGGGTCAGTGGTTAGCGTGTTCGGACACCGCGGTAATCAACTGTAGATTCGAATCCTTTCGAGTAAACCGGAGCTTTCGTTAAAAGAAGACGTCATGAAAGGAAGTAAAAACGTTTTCCTAAAGCACGTCCAACTAACTATCATCCTTAAGTTTAAAAAATCTGTCGTCAAGTACGTCCTATAGGACCTATTCCTATTCTGACAGGTGCACTCAAGAGATAATCCACCTTCACGTTAAGCATGCTTACTGTTGTAGACCACATCGTAAATTTGCATCACGTGAGATTGTGGTCAAACGCGAAAATCTATAAAGTCTATATAAAGGAATATTAAAACTCTGGGTTAAAAACTTTCCACATAAAAAGTGAGCGAGACAGAAGGCAGTTAAGGGGATCTTCGAAAATATTTACAGTTGAGTTGCTATTTTACCCCATTACGTGGTCATACTGTAGACAGAAGGTTTAGTTTCATTTTCCTTGCTAATATATCGTGTCAAGTCAGTACGGGCAGATAGATACGAATAAAAAAAAAAGTGTGTGTGTACTTATGTACACGCGTTAGAAGTTATACTTCTTTGGCGTAACAGGTTAAAAATATTTTCAAAAATTTTACCTTTTGCCTTATTCTATGTTTGTAGAGAAAACGACAGTAACAATAGAAAAAGGGTATTTAATACATACATACTTTTTTTGAATAACATATTGACTATAGCTAACTTCAGGGTGTCGGTTTTCGTGACGGTCTGCGCGCGCATCGTAAAAATTTACTCTCTTCATTGTTCCCTAACGCGCCAAAAGAAGTATAACTTCAAAAAGAAACTCGAATTCAATACCTCTCTTTTTTATTCCCTGATGTCATACTTTAATATCATCATATGTATGAATGATGTCATTCACGCAATTAAGACGAATCGCGCAAACTCATTAACCTCATCATCAATCGGTTTAAGTTACGAATCTCGCCAAAAGAAATATACAAACAAATATACAGACTTGAAAAACACTACTACCTTCCTACCTGCTGTGCGGCTGGAAAACAAAAACATAACGTAAAAAAAACATTTAGCCAAATAAAAGAAAAAAAAAAAACATCCACAAGCAATTATTACAATAAAATACATCTAAATTTAATATATTTATTCTTCAATTGAATCCATTGTATTTATTGTAAATAGATTTTAATAGTGGTCGAATAGAATAAGGGTCGGTAAATAACTTCCATTAGTAATAAAGATACCGATCTGCCAGTGTGGAAATGATCCCGTGGGAGCCAACCCTAGATAGATTGGATCGATTGCTCGCTACCAAGTTAATGAAGACGGTGTTGGAAGAACCGAGCAGTTAATATGTATGCACACTCTATAGAGAAAATAATGTCTAGTTGTTACTAATAATATATTTTTCGTTGTTGTGTATTCAAGGGATTTATGATTAAATTGGAAGATGTAGATAAATTAAACAATTTTCGAGATTCACAAAGAAATCACAACGGCTATAATATGACATTATTGATATTTGCCAATGTATTTAATGTCATATTATACTGTTGTTCCACTTTACGCACTTTGATATAGTAATTATATAAAACCTATATATTGCTTATTTTTATCAATTACACCGTTATCTTTTAACAAAAATGTCATAATAATAATATCTAATTTTATTTAAAATAAACATTTTTTTTTATGAAGTTCTGAACAAAAATAGTATTAATAAATCCAAATTTTTATCAAAATATCTGTATGTAATGGAACGTTTTTAAATGATGAGATAGTCCGGTGGAACTGTAGCGGCCTTGCCAGGTTAACAGTGTAGGTCAGTTCGAAAAAAAAAAAAAAGTGATGAGATTGAATTTAATGAATGCTATTCGAGAGTTGCTTCCATAAAAGACTTAAACCAGATGTTTAGCTAGTGACCGCTTGGCACACTTTTGTAATTAAGTATTTTAAACATGTCTTTAAGAGGGTCCAAATTTTAAACACTGTTTAGTAAAACTCGTGTTAAACGTGTGTTCATTTTTGTTTTCATAATAAAACCGTGAATGCTTAATTTTATTCAATTTAATATATATTTAACACATATTAAAGATTAATTTTATCTTTCTGCACTCATTCTCCATAAACACGTTAACTATGTCAAATTTCATATGAAATGTCTATCTCGTATATCGATTTGCATATTCTATTAATTTAGTTATGTACCACACTTTTCCTCACCGAATTAGATAACATAAATAACGTATTTGAAATGTCTTGTTAACAACTATAGTGGGGCCATGGGTACATTTTATCTTCGAATAGTTGTTATCTTATGTGTTTAAAACGTGCTGATAATCTTTATGTACGATATTTCTGAACTATTTAGTATTTGAGAATGTTTAGGGGGGATTCCTCGAGTAGAAACACGTTTTAAAATCAACTTAGTCTGCATTCTAAAATTAAATGAATTGTCTATCGTACGCTGCCTCTGGATTCTAGGCCTTTCAGCGAAATAAGTTTTTTTCCAAATACATGAATTTGGTGCTCCCTTAAATTACTTTCCTCTTTTCTATACCTTCAGTAATGGAAATACATTACTTTTTAAGATTTTTTTAAACAATTGGAACAAATTTAGCATCGATCTCGCTTTAATTATAATATAGACGTTTCATACAAACTTAATGTAATAATAGTCAAATTTGACATATGTGACAGACAGTAGAGAGATAATAAAGTTGAACGTACATTTATCGTTAACGGACGCATCGCATGTGTTTGTCTACATTATCTTTTCTATTCCCTTATTTATTTAGTAAGTCTATAATCGATATTAACATCTATGACAATTGTAAAGTAATAAAATGATGTCATCTTATTACAGTTATATTTCACAGTATTGGATTTTATTGTGATAATAGTGTATTAGTTAGTGTGTAATTAGTTAAATTGTAGTCCGGTGAAACTGTAGCGGTCTTGCCAGGCCAACAGTGTAGTTAGTTCGAAAAAAAAAAGTAGCGTGTGCTTACGTACACGCGTTAAAAGTTATACTTCTTTGGCATAACAAGATAAAAATCTTTTCAAAAATTGTATCTATCGCCTTATTCTACGTTTGTAGAAAAAACGGCACTAACAATAGAAAAAAGGTATTTAATACATGCATACTTTTTTAAAATAAAATGTTAACTATAGCTAACTTCAGGGTGTCGGTTCTTCGTGACGGTGTGCGCGCGCATCGTAAAAATTGACTCTCATTATTTTTCCCTAACGCGCCAAAAGAAGTATAACATCAAAATTTAGTTAAATTAGTTTCTAGTGTTTCTAGATGTTTCGACAATTATTTTTGTTTAAAATTCTCACCTTATTATTTTCATATTCAGATGACTTTATTTGATCCTTACGTGTCATTGTTATTTTCAAATACTTAAAAAAAAACAGTGTTTTGAACCTCTGAAGAGCTCTATTTACATTATTTTTAATAATTTGATGGTGTATTTCTGACCATTTTCTCGAAACTTCGAATTTGTTTTTAATCTATGTATGTTTTACTTTTGTTTCATTGTACTACACTTTTTGTACTACTTTATGTACTGTACACATTGTACTACAATCCTACAACCCCTTTTACCAATTTTAAGTTACCATTGTTATATTTTGTCATTACAGCTCAACTCCTATAGAAAAGCTTAAGAAAATGTCGCTTAAATAATATTTTGACTAGTCCTCCATTTTGCTTTTAAAAAGCTTGTCAACTGTCAAAAGAAATTAGTTTGGACTAACAGACACTTCAAGCTTAATTATCCTGAATGATCTTATAAATGCTTGATACGCTTTCTCCCATTAACTACTTAAATGCTCAGGTAATTTTGCATACATGTTGTCTAGGAAACAGTAAAAGTGTAAAAGATATAGGGTACCTTTTATTCATGAAAAAATACTGTTCCAGGATAGATCACCAGGAGGATCTTGTACTACATTAACATGAGCGAATTGTAGTCCGGTGAATCTGTAGACTTAGTGTCCTCCGGGTTAACAACGTAGTCAGTTCGAAAAAAAAAACACGAGCGAAGTCATGGATAAAAGTTAGTATGTATATGAAAGCCACAACATCGAGTTCGTATGTTAGGTAAGCGGTTGAATATGAGTATTTTCCTGATAACCCTATGATTAAATTGTCTCTGTTTCCGCCTGGCATTTCGTGGTGAGTAAAAGCAATATTTTATTTTCATCGTTTGATTGTTACGTTTAATGTCTTTATAGTCTAGTATGGAGCTATGGAGCTTTAATGATTTAGGGGTCGTGGAAGAAGTTGTTAACTTTTTTACCTTGACGTTGAATGATTCATTTATTAAGGGCGTGCATTTTTAGTTGTAGAATATTTACGCCATTGCCCGGTCAAAGTGACCGTTCACATATTTAAATTGCCTTAAGATTGAAAATAGCTTGTTTATATAAAACAGTATTTAGATTTTATTGGTCGTAGATATAGGAAATCGAATGAATTATATTAATTTTAAAGTATCAAGTTATATTTGCATCATGCTACTACCATACCTGCGTGTATCGGCACGAAGTTTTGTCTATAATCAGACTAAATACAGATGTGGCAACGATATTATCGTTATGCGTTACGAACTATCGGATTGCGTGACGATACACGCAGCACGATAACTGAGGCCGCGGTTTCTACACACATCAAAGGAACTTGGAGACGCTAATTTCGAGTTACTATTGAAATGACAATGGCGTGCAAAAATAATTCTACGCCTTTATCGGAATTAATTTTGAGGTTAGTTTTTGGCGGCACAAGTGACCGAAGCTTCGTCGCGCAGGTATGGGACTAGCATAACAGGTAGTATACTGAAAAACGAAAACGTCAGCTGCATGTTTCTTTCCTCTTTTTTAAGCTTTATGAACAGGTTGTTCAGTCGAATGTTGTTAATTTAAAAGGAAGTTATTTCTTTCTCTTTTTGTTTTACTGACGTCATACTTATGTATTATGTAACCCATAGGATAATTAAGACATATCTAATGATAACGCATTTGTTAACATGAATTAATTCGTTGTTAGGTTATGCTAGAAATAGACATATGTATACACTCAAAAAATATTACCTTCCTTTTAACCGACTTCGAAAAAGAGCCTCTTAATTCGGTTGTTTTTTTATGTTCGTACCTCAAAACTTCGATGTTTATAAAACTATTTCCACAATTCTTTTTTTTAATGTCAATAGCGTCGGATTTCAAAAATACACCAGGAAATTCCTCAAAATCGAACAGAAAATATATATTAACTAAGATATTGGCAGGTTTATGACAAAATACTCACTAGGACTAAAGACTAAGATGTTCTTACGTACGTTTTTTAAAGTAGATTGTTTTTTTAATACGGTGTTATTTTTTGTTAAAAAAATCTCGTCTAATTAAGTAAAATACAGTTATAATTATGTACATATCTAAGTCATGGTGGTCTTGTGGTTTGACCGGTTGAATATCGATCCGATGTCCGCAGGTTAGAACCCAGCATGAATAAACGAATTTTACGGAATTCACGTGATCGTAAGTTTTCGACTTTTGTGATTTAAATTAGTAACACTATCGGCTGATGGTGAAGGAAAACATCGTGAGGAACCTGAGCCTGAGAAATGTTCTTGTAGTATCACTGTATGGGGAAAATATAGAACTGTGGATTTTGAAAGTTTTGAAGTCATCAATACTTCGTGGGCTGGCGTGGTGATTATGCCCATACCTGCTTTCGGGAAGAAGCCTATCACCCTGCAGTGGGTCTCTTACAGATTGATTATGATGATCTATCGTTACCACCTGGGAAGTCCGCAAATAAATCTTAAGATCTCAATAATTGAAAAATAAAATTCTATGATGTCTCACAAAAACCAATTTATTTTTAGAAGTGATCTATTGATCTTTCATAATTATTTCATTTCGTTTAAATGTCGTGCGCATTCATCATCGTGGTCTTCTTAGGTGGTATACAAAGCTGTACACAATCCGTTAGATTGTCTGCCGGACGATAAATAACGTTCTGAGAGTTGCTGAGAGCGACTAATTAAGTTCTTGTGAGTCCGACGTCGCGTGGGCGACAGATACGATACCCCATCTGTACAATGCAATTGACCGTTGTCATACGAAACTCGACTGTATTCCGGCAGTATACGGTATAACGCATCGTTATTACTGATTGAATACATTGAATTATGCAAATTCAAAATATTTAGTTGGTTCGATATAGATTTCATTTCAATAATTGATAATGTTAATGAAGAGTCAAGAGCGAAATGTGGTTTTTGTATTATGATTCGTACGAAAATCCAGCTGTGATTTTTGTTTATATTTCATTAGCTTTTACTCGCGGCTTCGCTCGTTTTAATGTAGATTTCATTGATCCCTCGAGAATAGTACATATTTCTACCCTATGCCCTTTTCTATACTCCTGACAATGTGTACGTAAAAAAACATAAATATTGATTGAGAATTTATTTCGTGAAAAGTAATAACTAAGCAAACACATTTATGCGTTCATAATAGGTATTTTTATAAATAGGGTAGGACGAAAAATATTGATTTAAATATTAGCTATCTAATTGTTTATGCAGCCACTGCATAACTAGCTGTCGGTTAACTATTTTTAAACATTGTTTTCGAAGTTATACTTCTTTTGGCGCGTTAGGAAAAAAGGATGAGAGTAAATTTTTACGATGCGCGCGCACACCGACACGAAAAACCGACATTCTGAAGTTAGCTATAGTCAACATTTTATTCAAAAAAAGTATGTATGTATTAAATACCTTTTTTCTATTGTTAGTGTCTTTTTTTCTACAAACGTAGAATAAGGCGAAAGATACAATTTTTGAAAAGATTTTTATCTTGTTACGAAGTATAACTCGCGTTTTTTTTGTTTTTATATTATAGGGGGCAAACGAACAGGTGGGTCACCTGATGGTAAATGATCACCGCCGTCCATAGACACTAGCAACACCAGGGGAGTCGCAAGTGCGTTGCCGGCCTACACATTACTTTTTTTTTTTATATTGTATTTTCATTCCTTATCACATGTTATTAATAAGAAAACGTAATCATTATTATATACGGAGTTCGTGCCACTTTTGAAATCGATTATCCTCTGATCTAATCGAATATTATTTTTATCTATACACAGTATGTTATAAAACTTTAATTAATTTTTATAACTTAATGTTAGTTGCTGGCCTTAACTATGTTACCTATCGATCTACGGACTAATAGAGACTTTGTTTGTGGTATTTTTCTATATTTACTTTCATATATTCGTACTGATTTACAAGGTTAAATTAAACTTGTTTACGATTTCGTACATAGGACACACCTAAACGGGATATATCTGATTAATACAAAAATATGGAGTAATTTTAGTGACAAGATACTGAGACGCTAAAATGTTATATGCCTCAATTTTACTTCGCATTAAATACAGTTAGTTCTTTAAATCTAAATTATTATTCTTTAAGGAACGTATAAAATGAAATGTAATTTTTTTTATTTATCAAAAATCCCATTTTAAGTACCTATACCATTTTCCCCTATTGTCAATATCCTGCAGTCTGGTTTTCCCTGTGGGAGCGTAATCCGTATTTTCTTTAGAAATACGTCACGTTGTATTACGAAGCCGGCCGAGGTTGGTTGCTACATGACGTGAATATAAATCAGATAATAAATATCTATATGACGTCAATAATTTTTGAATGAAATAATCTTCACACTAGTCATCAAATTGTATTTATTGCACGACGATATTTTTTTGTTCCTGAAACTGTTTAAAATATAAATTACTAATCAACCAAAACGGGTTTTTGTTATAAAACTTCTTGAAAATCTCATTTTCTATATGTATATATCGGGGGGTATTACCATCAACCTGCGTCCGTACTATTGACTCGTACCTACTAAGTATTACTATCAACCTGCGTCCGTACTATTGACTCGTACCTACTAATGATTGGTTACTATTTACCCCGTTCTGAAACACCATTGGTTGGAGGTATCGGCTGTTCATGCATCTTGATTATTATTGGCTGAATGAGTTAAAAGGCAACCGACGACTAGATAGATAGAATATTCACAACTACGAACAATTCGTTACTATATTCAGTAGTGCATTTCTGTGTCGTCTAACGTTTTTATTCGATTGGTCTTGTTGGGTTGATCGATTAAATCATAATCATGACGTCTCTTAACGTGGACATAAAAATTAATAAGCATATCGGTATAGGACTATGACCATTCAATGTGAAATTTTTATAGCTTGTCTTGGCCTACTTCATTTTTGGGTTCGTTTAACCCTTTGCAATTTTTTTAATGCCCTACTAGGCAGGCGGGTATTAGCTAGTTTGTTTATATATATCCCTTTCCTATTTATTTTTGGTAGCAAGTTTCTTAAGCTTTATTACTTGAGCTCGTAAGGGTCCCACTGTTGATCGTAGGGGTTCGTAAAAATATTAATATTATGACTACTGTTTTGGCTATACGCACATCCAAATCGCTTCAGGATACGCGCTTGCATAATCAGCAATGGGATGCAAGCTCGCTTTTTAATGTAAAAATAATAGTTCCATCTATGGTGACATTATTTTAAAGGGGTTCGCAGACGTCTGGGTAATTTAATGAGGTACTTGGGTTATAAGTATGAGAAAGCTTGCATTCGATAGGATATAGAAATATTTGCTGATTAACAGCTATAATCGTTTTTTTTTCGAACTGACTACACTGTTAACCTGGCATGGCCTCTACAGTTTCACCGGACTACTAAGGGGAGCGCTTAAGGCACTCATCCGATTTTATATACGGATATAATCGAGTTGAATGAAGGTTAATACAGATAATACCGAAATAAAATCAATGAATGTACGCTCTGACTTCTCTCAGTTTACTTTTACGATGTAATGCATTTAATCGACGATTTGTGAAACACCGCATCGGTTATTTATTTCGCCTAGTATTTTGTATTCAGTCTAACAGTTGTTCTTACTTAGTATGTATATTTGTTGATATAAAATACGAGTACAGGCCGGGCTAGTGGATATTTTCAATTTTCTCCCTATAAAAGCTAGCTGTTGCCGTTCGCGAGTAACTCGTGATACAATTGTTATTTATTAAATATACATTAACTTAAGTTGTGCGCTTTTATTGTTGTATCGGTTTTGTTCAGCAAAAATTCAAAGTTTCACGGGCATTATATTATACTCCAAATTGCTAAAACTGTAATTAAATTAATACTGTAATTAAATTGTCTGACGGAAAAATGACAGGTTCCCTTTTTTACCACCTCATCGGTTGAGTGTTCAAAAATCCTTCATTAGTGCTCACCTACAGTGTGTAAGAGGGACATGAATGCAAATTTTAACGGCCCCGAGCCTAGTAGTAGTGTGTTTTGTGCGTTGATATATCAGTCAGTTATTTTTCTATACATATTTGTTTTTTTTTTCGAACTGACTACACTATTAGCCACCAGACGGTTAAAGTTTCACCGTACTACCAAATAATTTCCTTATGATTTATCATTCGATAGTTATTTTTAAAGCATGTGTATTCGATTTAAGCGTGTCGTTTGTATTCACTATTGTATTGATGTAACAAGGACCGGACTAAAACAATAGTCTCCTTGTTTTATTATAATAATGATTTATTGTTTATCGCTCGAAGGCGCCGTTCGATCTCATATTATAAATTATATTTCCAGCTACCGACGGACGCAGATTACAAACCATTATGATAAATTTTAATGATAATAAATTATGGAAATGCATTGTCTTGTAAACAAAGGGTAAGAAGTTCATAAACAAAATATGCCGTCAAGTCGATTGGTAAATTGCAATTACATACATCTATCTATCTATACAAATGAAATGATAAGGTTGTGCACGCATCATTTAATAACTACTTGATTACGATCATTTTTTTTGTTTTGTGTCTTAGACACTCGCCCCTTATCTATAAAAAAGATTATCACGGTAACTTGATTGAATACAAAGTTATTACAGTTTTAAATAACTATTACATTTATAAACACTACGTATTTAGTGATGTTGTTTTCTTGCTACGGAGAAGAGAGGTAAGCGGTGTAAAGCGCATGCGTAGGACAGCGCAAACGAAGTCGTCACTATCAACTAATTGTCAAATATTTATTGAAATTTTGTATTTTAAACGTATAGAACGTAATTCATTCAAGTTAATGTGTGTCTCAGTAACTCATATATACATGATTACTTTAACTTGATTTAGTCAGATACAACACTTTCGACGTTGCAATCAAGGCAACAGCCCAAGCCGAGGTTCGGCCACTTAGGCGCCCTTGAACTTGTTGTCACACAGCTGAGTTCTTTAAGGGCTCGCCCAATAAATCCGGTGGAACGGTAAATGAAGGCCTGTCAGCCCAACGGCATTAATCAGTTCGAAATAATAAAAAAACTCGTGATTATTGCACGCGATACAAGGTTCATAATAATCAAGTGTCCCCATTTGCTCCAGTATTTTTCCGCGCAAAAATTGTTGGCATACTTGAAATATAGGTTTGTTTGTCGTGACCTACTAATCCAATAGATATTTAAGGTCTAATAAC
This sequence comes from Antheraea assamensis, assembly GCA_035772565.1. Taxonomy (NCBI): domain Eukaryota; kingdom Metazoa; phylum Arthropoda; class Insecta; order Lepidoptera; family Saturniidae; genus Antheraea; species Antheraea assamensis. The sequence continues at coordinate 558,843 of JAQQSE010000060.1, forward strand.
GAGGCTGATTCTTTTGTTAATTGCTTATTTTGAGGAAGACACACGAATTGGTAAAGTTTACTATTAAGGATTAGTTTTCTGATGAATTCAGTCTTCGTTATATAATCTAGTACATTAATTCATCTTGTATACTTATATTTATTAGTATAAATAAAATTACAGATATTTTTTTAGTTTTATTACTTAGACGATTGGTAATTAATTACCTATACAATAATTATCACGATATCTTCATTTAATATAGAGTTATTCAAATTTTAAATAAACTATTCTTTTTGCAAGTACCTACTACGCGTTTAGCACTGTGTATTTTTTTGTCGTTGAGAAGTGAGGTAAGCGGTGTGATGCGCATGCGCATGGCAAAGCGGACGAAGTCGCCAGTATTTATATAAAATCTATTTTATGTTATATACGTTTACTTCATGTAATAATATCTAAATTGAGTTAAAAATAATATTATAAGGAATATGTGTTTAAATACAAATCTTATTTAATAAACAGTAGATTCAATAAGTTTATATAAAAAAAAAAAACATATACTTAATTTAATATTGAATTGAATCGAATACTGTATGAAAATTTAAATACAATAAGTCCGCGACTCATGAAAAAAGTAATTAACGAAACAATGGATATAAAAAAAGCAAAGGCAATGTGACTTCACTAAACTAACAATTTATGCATGACCCCTAATGGGCGGCGCCGGCGAGCTTGTTTGCGATGCTTTCTATGAAATTTTATTCGGTAATAGCCCGTTTAAGCTTCCGCATTTTGCCTTGGTATTATATTGACGATGTATAAAATGACTCGGAAGGTTCGTGTTACCTTAATTTCAAAGGTTTTTGTCTTCTTTTTTTTTCAAGAAAATTAGTGTAACACGTACGTTTATAGTTACACTAGTAACTGCCCGCGGGTCTGAATACCATTTTTATACAATAAATATTTTTGGCGCATCAATTAACTAAAATGTTAAAAGTGATAATTTACATATGATCATACAACATATTTTTAGATTTTTTTTTTTATTAAGTATCTTTTACGAAGCTATCAATTGAGGAATGATATAAGCTTCGCGTCTACAAAATTTTATAAAGATTGTTCAGGGCGTTTTTGAGTGTAAACCGAACATACAAATTAAAAAAAAAAACAATGTTTGTAACGTCATATTCGTGTCTTTTATAAAAAAAAAAACACCTCTCGCAAAAATTTTGAATAATTAATTAAATGTCCCGTACGAATGAAACCGACAACGTTATCATTTGTTCCGATTTTTATTTTAAAAATTAGCATAATATGTGGTTTATTCTTCCCTAAATTATCACCGGTTCTACAGAACAGAACAAGTTTTATATGTCTGCTAATACATTCATAGCAATTAGCGACTATATAAGTTTACAAATGTGTTATTTTGTAATGCAAACATTGTCCACAAAGGTTTATACGACTTAGGTTGACCGGTTTATTGGGTTTTATGGTCTCGCTTTGTTTACTGATGTAGGATAGATAGATAGATCAAACACGATAGGTAGTTAGAAAGGGATTGCTAATAAATCTTTCTATGATATATTTGACTTGTTTATTAAGTTTGAATATGCATTGAAAGACATGTGTTTTTTTTTACAAAGTCGGGTGAGTTCCTTAAGCGCTCCTCTTAGTAGCCCTGTGGAACTGTAGAGACTTGACGAAGCCAACAGTGTAGTTATCTGATGCGACAAAGCGTTCGATTTACCTGCAAATGAGAATACTGTGGTGTAATCCATATTCAAGTATTTATTTAGCCCTATACCCTAAAATCGTGTTCCGATCTCTTACAGTGAATAAGGTGATAATATATGGTGTGAACTATTCTTGATATGTCACGACTCGCAATTAAATTTTGTTGGTAAATATTTATTATACTTAATTTTATTTTTTATCTCTCTCTTATGTCTTATCACATGTCTACTTATATTAGTATAGATACTAGATGTTGCCCGCAATTCCACATGCGTTTTTTTATAATTGTAAATTACTTCTTATAAGATCAGTTATCTGTCAGTGAAAGTAGCATGAAAATAGGTCCAATCGTTTTGGAGATAGTACTACAGACAAAGCCACGGATGACAGCTAGCCTAAAATAAAGTAGCCTATGTCGACCGCTGTAATTTTAACTATCCGTCAGTGAAATTTCTGTCAATCATCGGTCCAGCCGTTTCGGAGATTACCCGGAACAAACATACAGACAGACACAACAATTTTAAAAATTGTATTTTTGTTATCAGTATCCTCTATACGTTCATATCCAATCAGTAAAAAGTCGTTATTTTGATATTACATACAGACACTTCATTTTTATTATATGTATAGATAACCGAGTACGTTTGGATAGCTGATCAAAACGTACACTGTATCATGCATGTATTGTAAACGGGAATTTTGTGAGAGCGGATGAATGGATGATTCTTACTCTTTCTCGCAGAGACTGCTGAACGGATTTTGATGACTTTTTAGAGTAATATAGCTTATACATAATAATAATAGAAGAATGTATAAAGTTGTTGTTTAAAATTATCAAAATGTAACGTTAAGTGTTGTAAATTGGAAAAAAATATCTGCCACGTGAGAGCTATCTCGGTGTTACATGGAGATAATCTACTCGTATGTTGGCAATGTACTCGATTGTTTTTTCCACGACAATATACTTATATCCAATATGTATTTTAAACCATTATTGCCAATATTTTGAACGGTAAATATATTTATTACCGGATATTGAATTTATAGTGCTTATTAGATTATATGTATTAATTCTTTTCAATATTCTAGATTCTATATCGCGTCCTGTATTTAAAGTAGATAAACTTTATTTGCAAGTTTACATCTTTGTAGGTTATCATCCTAACTAATGTGTTTGTTTGTCTGTTTGCTTGTTACGCTATCACTCCTTAACTACTCAAACTACCTTTATGAAATTTTGCTTGCACCTTTTCAAGAGTACAGAAAAGAATAAAGGACACAGGACAAATACTATCATTCATGGTATATCTTGTCTGGTTATTAAATTGTAGAGGAAAAATTAAACAATATGTTATAATAAAAGGAACCATGTGTATTTGTAATTTTAGGATGAAAATTACAGTTACCTAAGTGTTTTACAAAGTCGGGTGAGTTCCTTAAGCGCTCCTCTTAGTAGTCCTGTGGAACTGTAGAGACTTGACGAAGCCAACAGTGTAGTTATCTGATGCGACAAAGCGTTCGATTTACCTGCAAATGAGAATATTGTGGTGTAATCCATATTTAAGTAGTTATTTAGCCTCGGTTATATGTAACTAAGGAGCGACGATAAAACTTAAAATAAATAAGTTGAAATCAGGGAATATATTATATGGTATTAAAAAAATTATAATCTATATACATATTATAAAACAAAGTCGTCTGCCGCCTGTCTGTCTGTCTGGATGTTCGCGATAAACTCAAAAACTACTAAACGGATTGTAATGTGGCCTTCACCAATAGGTAGAGTAATTCACGGGGAAAGTTGAGGTATATGTTTTGTTAAGGTTTTATTTTTGTAAATTGGTTGAAATATAATGATAAATGTTGAAAGAATCGGAAAAAGTCAAACCGCCTTAAGCGTTTCACATGCACATAAGTATATATTTTTTATTATTAGAGCAGGATAACGTCCGCCGGCCCTGCTAGTATATTATAAAACAAAGTCCCTTTTCACAAGTGTATCTGTGTATTACCTTAGTTCGTTTCAACTACGCAACGGACTTTAATACGATTTCCACTATCGTTTAGAGAATTTCTTCAGAAAGGTTCATGTATACAATACATGTATATTACATTTATATAACGTAGAGAAAAGTGAACGTAATCTAATGAAGTCTTATATAAAAATAAATGCTCAAGCGCTTATATTGATAATCCTTATGAGACATATTTGTACATCTAAGAAATACCTACAATAAAGTCCTTAACCAACAGTAATAATTTTTATCTTTTTTTGTACGCATGTATATATATGGCTCACAAAGCCAAATTGTGTGTTGAAAATATTTTTGCAGGGCGTACAGTGTAATTGACCGGTAATATTGTATGTATAGGAAGGCTTCCGACGGACGGGTTATTAATTAAAAGACGTATCGCGTCTAGGTTGTCTTGTAAACGCTTTTCTTCAAAATTCAAGTTACTACCTACCTTATGAATAGAGCTGCTCCAATTACGACGATGTTGCATAAGTACTTACCAATCGTCACGTGGAAAATTATATTAAATAAAAAATTAAAAAGAAAGGGTAAATAATTGATCCAAATCATTTAAACACTTATATACTTATAACGTATAACATTATACCCACGCAAAGCCGGAACAGGTTGCTAGTTAAAAAATAAAAACAACCAAGAATTAAATCAGATAGAATACGTAGTTCCTATAAAACAATGAAATCATTTTTATGAGAGCCAAGTCACGGGATACCACCTAATTATTTCTAAGCGATCAGAATCAGAGTGTAAGTGATGCGTGAAGCTTAATAAAGGCTTATTGTTGTATGGGACTTCCGTAATCTCCAGAGGCGGGTCTCATTGTCTTAAACTGCCGTTTCATCGTACAAACCAGATCGATTAGTTTGAGAACTCAATAGGTTCCTTGTGACTACGCGAGTTATTAAGCTCACTATGCTTTATGGAAGACTTTAATAGAAACAATATTAAACTAGTTCATACTCCCGACTTCATTTTTATGAAAATTGTTTGGCTGTTTCATGTGTTATATCTTTTCCATTTTTGGTTGTTATATATACTTTGAAAAGTTCTCTATCTGTTAATAAAATCTTATCTAAATCGATTCAGCCGTTTCGGAGATTTGTCTGGGAAAATATCAGACACCTAAATTGTGTATATACCTATATATCATCTATAATATAAAAATGAATCGCTGATGTGTTGCTAAGCGCAAATCTTGAGAACAGCTGAACCGATTTCGCTAATTCTTTTTTTAGAATATTCCTTGAAGTACGAGGATGGTTCTTACGGAGTGAAAAATGTAAAAAATTGTCTGAAAAAGTCTAAAAACAACACTTTTCTATATTCCCATACAAACAATTCGTAATAATACTTAAAAGTCAATTTGATCTTTAATACCATACCATTAAGTTTGTGTTAGTGGAGAGGTTCCGGGAAGGCAAAAGAATTGAGTGACGTTAGTATCGTATAAACATTAATGTCAATATTTATACAATGGTAAGTAACATTTAACATTATATAGCGTCCCGAATAGCAGAATAAGTATTAAAAAAATATTTAAAGAATCGACTGTTAGGCGGTACGAAGTTCGCCGAGTCAGCTAGTTCTAAAATATATATATATATACGAGTATATAAGAGGTACTTCAATTATTACTGTATAGCAATTTCGTAGACTATAATCTAGATTAGTTACGAAGTTTCAAGACCGTCCAAATCATAGATGATTGCTCAAGAAAATATTTCATTTAGACGAAGCTCGAACTTTCCAAATTTGTTCGTAAATTACTTTTGTGGTGCTCCAATATCATAGGTAATGAAATAAAATATTATAAACGCTGCAAATTATGCCCTATGCCTTAAGAATTCTTAATTATATCCTACAGACTATGTTTATATGTTCACTATTTATTATGATTTTCAAGAAAATTTAATAAATTACGAGTACGTTGCTTTGACTTTGCCAAGGATACTAATAAGCCGAAGTTTTCTGTCAAAATAATGATAAAACAAAACTGTTCTGTTATTTATTAAGTAAATCGATCACGTTGATAATATGTCCTCGAGAAGCTATCACCATATAGGGTTGCCAATTTTTTTTTTGAGAAAACTTCGGCTTTCGTACAAAAAAAAAAGTATTTTTCATATTTAAGTTTTTATTTCTTTTAATACATTTTTTGTGCTTTGATAATAATACGATGACTAGTTTAGATGCAAATAAATGAATAACTCATTTGTTATTAAATATATCGAAATCATTCCCACTATTATCAGCCTGTGAGAGACTATGCCTTTCCCCGAAGTGTGTGGTCCTGAAGTATATCGAAATACACAAATTTATTTTATGCAAATTGTTATGCATGAAGTATATTTATCAAAAATAAAATAAGATACGTTATTTTAAAGTATGGTTAAAAAATCCAACCACATTTCATATTTAAAATTAAGCCCACCAAATTGATTCGGCTTTATAATATAAGAATAGTAGCTTCTAACATTAGTATAAAATATGCGAAACGATGTATAATGCATCTTAAATTTATAATATATGAGATGGAATGTAGGCACTAGGATGGAATACGTTTAACGGCATTAGGCAGTGAGTGGGGAGCTGTGGCGCGTGCCTCAGGAATTTGCGTTATTTTCCAACGTCGCGTCGTAGCCTGGAGTTATAAATATAATTTGATATTATAATTTAGCTTAAACGAATAGTGCAAAATCAGTTTACGAATATACAGTATAAACTATTTACAACGAAATCTTCTGGAGACACTGCAATCCAAGAGTAATTGTTCTTACCAAGTAACAATAATAAATTCAAGATGGCTGTTTATAACCTCAAATATGGGAGTTTTTGGCGGGATCTTAGTCTGTCATGTAGTGGTTTTTATTCTTTATTCATAATCTTGTGTTTTAGACTCTATTTTTTGTAATATTGGTGGTGTTTTACGTAATATAGTTCAGTTATTATGCACAAGTGAAGTGGATGGGAAATAATACCACGGAGCATGCATTCTGAGATGCCACCAAAACTCCATGGGAAGTTATAACAAGGAACCCACCATCTTGTTAGAACATTATAATTATCACTAGACACTTACTTGAAACAAAACATTGACATTGGCAAGTGCTTCTGCGGTGCCAAAACAAGAAGAAGAAGAAGAACCTCAAATATGTTTATTAGAAGTTTGGTACTTCAAAGTTTTAGAGTCTTTTGTTTACTGATAACTTAAACAATAATACTGATAATATTTACTGTAAATTTTTACTGACGTCTAGATTATAAATGTAGTTTTTTCTAATAGAGAATGGCGTTATAAAGAGTATATTAATGAATGGATTTTATTGTAACTCAACCAAATTAGGTTAACTTCTACATTATAGGGAGTTATGACTTATAACCAATAATTTCGTAGATAGTTTACGCTGTAATATTGTAAAAATACTGATAGACGTATGTTTTTTGAATGGTGGTAGGGATTTCTCTAAGCCCGCCTTACTAGCTACCACCCTCATGTTGAAAGTTTGTACTCTGTACTATAGTATTTTCTAGATTTAGGGTGTTTTACCATCTTAGACTGCATCATCATTTAATATTAAGTGAGACTGTGATCAAACGCTAAACCTATAAAGTACTTTAAAACACGCTTTCCTGTTTACATATGAATATAGATATACATATTATGCTTTAGAATAATCCGAAGTATTAAATATTAACCGAACTGAGTAACATGACTTTCAAAAACAGTTTAATGTCATACATATCTTAACACGCGTCTTCCCTTTTATGAATATTTATGATTAAATTATAATTATGCATTTGTGCGTACCGCCTTCATAAAATATTCAGAGTCGCTGGGACGGTGTTAAATTATAATGTCAGTACGTATAGTGTGAAACACGTCCATTATATGCATATTAATATAATTTTAGCCAAACGATTATTATTATATCGGTTGTGTTTCGCTTTGCATCACTAGCGTTAACAATTCGGTCTCGGTCTCCGATACGCTTTATATAATGGCCGGCTGTAGGGTTAATTAATTTTCGTTTGGCGACATTTTTTCTCTAAATTTTACGCGATAATTGCTTCGCTTCTATGGATCCTAGCGTGACGATAGACTAATGTGAGCTTACTTGTTTGTTATACTACAACGTTTTAACTACTCAACGGACCGTTATGAAATTATGCAAACAAGTTACTAGGGGTACAGAATAGAATATATGACCTTTCATAAATCAAGTACTGTTTCCGAAGGATAGATCAAAACTATGTTACAAATATCAGACTGGTAATTCTAGATATCAGGGTTATATGTACAATTATCGATTCACAATAATTTTGATAAATCATTTCTAAATTACGTCTGCTAGGTCTCAGTGCCCTCGTGGTCTTTAGATCAAAAGGAATAAGTAAAATTCGGAGATGTAACTAGTAGATAAGTGGTAAGAATAAGGAGTTCTATAACCGATTGAATTAAGAAAACTCATAATAAAAATTCATGAATTTTATAAACTCGGGCGTGCACATAAAGTTTACCTATTCGATCGACTAACATGGAAGTTTGCACAACTAAAATCTAAATGCTTTCACGGAGAATGCTTTTATTCTTGCCATGTTATTATAACTCGCCACTAGATATCGCTCTACTGCGTACATTTCTGTACCGCTCAACTGATCGTTATAAAATTTGTATGGGTAATTATTTGTTTATGGGGAATATTATGGTATAATTCAGCTGTTTGTTAAAAAAAACAAATGATATTTTTTCCAACTGTCTACTCTGTTGACCTGGTAAGGCCTCTACAGTTTCACCGGACTACAAAAACAAATGAGTGCGAGCCGGGTACACAGCTAATACTGTAATATAGTGATTTTGTTATATATATAAAACTTTTAAATAATTACATTACAGAGATGTGCCGTTGTACAATGTGCATGCATCACTCGAAAACTACTGCATAGATACTGAACAATTTTTTTTTGGTTTTACTTCTTCGGCTTTTGGTCCTTATCTAAAAAAAAATAGCACCATAGCATTATTTAATATAATATTATTAAAGTGCTAAAAAAACTATGATTTTTATAAGCACTACACGCTTTCAGTGATGTATGTTTTGGCCATGGAAAAGTGGGGCAAGCGGTGTGTGGTGCTTGTGATTTTTCCTCTATAAATATAATATATTATTAAGATACTAAAGAAAGTACACGAAGTCGCGGGTATCAACTACTTTTTATACAAATCTATGCAGTCGGTAATAAAGCCTATTGATTATGAGATTTCTAATCTATGTTAATGTAATAGAGACAGTACAGAATTTCTACCCGACCACAAGGATGTAATTTATTACGTAGAAAATTATATTTTCAATGAGTTTTGCTCTAAAGAAAATTGTAAGTAAAAGAGATTACCCAAACGTGAATAAGCGGGACTTTTCTCATTATGCTTGGGTAAGAATAGGCGCGTCGAAAGGGAAGACGGGCCAAATTAAGGAAATTAACTTTTTATAATGAAAACGCGTTCGGCTCGCCCATTGCAAATGACGTGGCCATTAACTCTGTTATGTAATTAAGAATAAAAACAAGTCTTGGCTTTTGTTCGATTGTTTCAATCGAAACCTTGGTTTTCGTAATATACCATGTATTAGTCGAATCTTTACAGGATTAAGCCGCGGTTACTAAACATAGTCATAGTGACTGTCTTTCGGGACATTTTGTTGCACTATTTTACCATCAGTTCAGTCACTTTGTCAAGTTTGGATAAAAAAAAAAACACGTAGAATCGTTGAAACATATACCACTAAATTATGCGAAAAGTTCTTTCTTATGTTATATTCTATTACAGATTTGTACCTGTGTACAGAATGGATACATATCGCTTTATAAAGTAAGGGCACATATCGAATGTTTAGGTATTTTCGTTTTTGGAATAGAAGGGCTCATTATAAATAATTCTACAAGGTGTATCTCACAGAAAGAGTAAATTTTCGTTGAAATTACCTTGTAAATCAGGGGGTTAGGGCTGATTTAGTAAAAAACGTTGTGATCGTCGATTTGTTTTTTGCCGTTTCCCAAAAAAAAACTACTTTTCTAAGTTAAGCCTTTACTTTTCTAAGGGTGCGATATATGTATCGTTGTTTACAATCACTTATTAGTTTCTTATTGCTTTTTTACTTTCCTAGTAAAAAAATATGTATAAGATAGAACATTTGCGGGTACAATTTATTTGTCGTCTGTATAAAAGTAATCCGAATTTGTTATAGCATTCATTTAATATCGGTAAAATATTACATAATGTTTATAAGTATGGTGGTACCTTAATATTTTATATACCAACACATTTTCATAAGAATATCATTTATCACACACACTATATTGGCAGCACGCAATGATGGCCGTTTTGAAAGATTACAATAATAATTTGAAATATCGATTTATGTTGGAAAAAGTATATACACAAATTCTATTTCATTTTACATTAAGCGTTGCCGCGAGATTACTCCAGGTGTGGTAGTTGTGCTGGTCAGTGATCCAATATAAATAATTATATATAGGATATAAATAGAGATTATACAATTTCCAATTTTGAAAAATATAAATGCCTAATTGTGTTGTGAATAAGAACATTAATATTTATAATCTATTAAGGATTCTGTCAAACGGTGCTATTTTTTTTTTTGCAAGTAGAAACATCGAAAGATTTGTTCGCGGGACTACGTTGTATAATTACATAGATATATATTTATACATACGCATAATATGTACAAATCTGTACTAAATTAATTTTCTTTCATAAAATTATACATTCGACACATTTAAGGACTAACTGTATATTACTTCTGACAATAGGAAACAGCAATTTGCAAACGTAATTATTAATTTGTACAAAACTTCATTAACGGACATACGTCAAAAAAGCCATCATAGCGTGCCGCTATTATATATGAGGTATAAAATTGTGAAGTTTCTAAGTAAATTGTACTCACACAAAACATCTTTCTCTAGGTACTATTAAAAAATGCTGTTACCCATATCTCATTCGGGCTGTCTTTAAATTATAAAATACGTAGCAAAATTGTCAATTTACCTCATTTCAAAAGTAATCGTAGTTTTAATTGAAACAAATCGCTCATATACTGGGAACGAATCTCTGTTTAATAAAGCGAATATGTCAATTATATTTTTTGTCGACTTAAAATATTATTAACCTCACATATTGTTCTATTCATTAAACTAATACCTGATCGTTGAGTCGAATCATACATCTATGATTTTAAAAAGAATTATGTAAATCGGATCGGTTTTCTAATTAATAGTATACAATATAGAGAGACAGATTGCATATAATATGTAAGGATAACCATAGTATTATTACATATTCATAGATATCACTAAGCATTAAAACTAGATATGTACAACTAACGACCTGTCCAAACGGCTACTTAATCTTTCCTTATAAAATGGTTAGTTGATATCAACGTCATTTGACATAAACTTGGAGATAAAAGCTCGATGATGGCCAATAAAGACGACATTTTATTATGTGGCATCTCGTTATTTCACACTTAAGATTATAGACAGACATTCATGACTACCGATATGGTAAGCTACTAGCCAGTACTGGTTTAACTGATTTAACTTAAGATTAAAGTCAGGGTTAACTAACGGCTCAATAAAGCAGTAGGAGAATTTTTATTATTCAATAAATCGGTAGGTAGATGTCTATCAAAATTTAAAATCTTATGTTATAATAACATGTTACTTTTAACACTGTAAAACATTATTTTCTTCAATTATATTTTAATTAAGTAATAAAGGTTTGATAGTTAAATACTAAAGCGATTATAAGACAAAATATTATTTCCCAATAAAAAAGCAATTTACTACGCGGTCACACTGGTTTTTGTCAATTAAAAGCGCAAAGAAATCTATAAATAGTAAATATAAAAAATACGCCGCTATATATTATAAGTGTCTGTATGCGTGCTCAGTACTTCTAAACTATACATCGGATTGAGGTTCGGTTTTCACTATGATTTGGAGAAGGTTCTTCGGAACTTCGGAAATCCAAGTATTTTTGTCATGTTATATATATAACATATTCGTCGAGCTCTTACATTACCAAAGCTGGCAAAACCTTGCTGAGATACATCAAAATCGTGTAATACAGAATTGAATATATCAAAAAGGCTTACAGAAAATCACATGTATTATGTTTATCTCTTAAGGATAATCCATAGTAACAATTCATCCAACCGATCCATACTAACCTTTTACATATTATTAAAATATAATGTATAATTTACGAAGGTATTTTCACCACTATAATATTAATTATTAACGAATTAAATATTTCAGTTACGCTTAGTATTTAATATGTATTAAAATTGCCCTTTATCTCATATAATTTCAACGAATACCTTAGTAGATATCACAGATTTAAATTCCGCGTGATTCTCAAAAAGGCTTACAGAAAATCACAGGTGTTATATTTATCTCTTAAGGATAATCCATAGTAACAATTCATCCAACCGATCCATACTAACCTTTTACATATTATTAAAATATAATGTATAATTTACGAAGGTATTTTCACCAATATAATATTAATTATTATCGAATTAAATGTTTCAGTTACGCTTGGTATTTAATATGGATTAAAATTGCCCTTTATTTCATATAATTTCAACGAATACCTTAGTAGATATCACAGATCTAAAATTACGCGTGATTCTCAAAAAGGCTTACAGAAAATCACAGGTGTTATGTTTATCTCTGAAGGATAATCCATATTAACAATTCATCCAATCGATCCATACTAACGTTTTACATATTATTAAAATATAATGTATAATTTACGAAGGTATTTTCACCAATATAATATAAATTATTAACGAATTAAATGTTTCAGTCACGCTTGGCATTTAATATGGATTAAAGTTGCCCTTTATCTCATATAATTTCAACGAGTACCTTAGAAGATATCACATATCTAAAATTACGCGTGATTAATAAGTTTATAGAAATAACGAACATTACGAATGTTGGGGTCGACACCGCTGCCGAACGGTCACCGCCTCGGAGGGGGTGAGGTGAGGTACGGTGGGGCGGCGTTCCCCTTGGCGGGCGGGTTTATCACTCTCGAAAGGTGTGAGCGAGAGCGCCGGTAACCCGCCTCGGTGACGTCAGCCGGATGCCGGTAATAGCCGATAGGGGCCGATGCAGTGCAATAATGCACGAACCGTACGAGAAAGTGACTGACACTGACTCGGGTTGTAAAATAAAACACGAAGTTGTATTTAATGACAACCCCGAGCCAACAACCTACACGATTGACAACACTCTATATTTAATCAATGTTCGAATCCGTCGAAGTACTATTATTCACTATTTACTTGTTCAATATTTCACTGTTCACTTATTCAGTATTCGGTACTCGGCGATTCTTCCATGTGTTGCTTACTAAGATACTGCGCGCTCGAACTGTACTTCCCTACAGCGCCGCTAGCGCTAAGGTAGATAGCGGCGTTACCATAATGAGAGCCACCCGAAAATGAGGCGGCTCTAACTCTATTTTGCTTATGTTGGCTCGGGATTTCTTCTATATTTATTTCGATATTCAATATATATACATGTATTATATGTTATTTCATACGTAAGCACAATCCGCATAAAATGAAACCATAACCTTAATTCTAACTTAAATAATTTGTACACAAAGGCGAAAAAACCCTCAATAATTCACCGAATTCTTAGTGTTAAAATCTTATTTTAACATTTATAGGGTTTTTCTCTATTTATCTACGTCTATATTTGTATCTATTCGTTAGATCTATGTTACCTAAACCTAAATACATTCAATAATCAATAATTTTATGATCTTACAAGCTAACATGCACAATTCTTTTTATTCAATGATATTTTCTATACATTCTACCTCATATTTTATCAATACTTATTGTATAACATGCATATTAAATCTATTTGGTCTATTTTCCTTAAAATAACACAAAATTCCATACTTATAGTGAATAATTACGCATTTCTATATTCTAAGTATTAGGCCGGCGCGTCCCGTCCTCGCAACCGATCGCTCCCGGTCGTGAGTCATCGCTAGCGCGCTTTGTCCTCACAACTTTCTCTTACCGGCTGCGAGTTTTGGCGCGCTCCTAGTACTACGCGTAATATTACGTTTGTGTTTACATGTATTATTTCTATATATATATTCACATGCATGCAAACTCTATATACATGCAATCTATATAGGCATGCATTCTATATGTGCATGCAATCTATACATTTCTGCAATCGATACACATGCAATCTATGTAATTCAATGTAATCTATATGCATGCAATTTGTATCGATGCAGTCTATTTCTCTATGCAATTATTTACGCTAATGTAATCTACACATCAACGTAAATTCTATAATGTGAGTTTATATTTCTCACGTAATCTTCATCTATAATATCTATGTAACTTATAAATCTATGTAGTTTATATCTATAATATGTCTTAATCTATATTATAATTTCTATGTATCTATCTAATTCTATATTTACGTTATAATTTCTATGTATTCTATGATCTTAATTCTATATTAAAATTCTATAATTAAGACACAATCTATACAAATTTGCGACTGAGGCGCTTCGTCCTCACAAGTAGTGAGCGGCGCCAGTCGCGAGCTCTCGTGCGTCGCCAACATCCTCCCCCTCGTGCGTAGCACCAACTCCATGTCCTGGCGACGCCGTTGCATCTCCAGGCTCCGGCGATGATACCGAGGACTCGTCGATGGCTCGTTGCTCGTCGCCGGCCGACGTTGGAACCAGCAGCACCGCTTTGCGGCTCGGTCTTCGCAGCAGTCCGCCCGCGGTGCGCACCTCCAGCACTCGTGTGCGACCGTCAGGTCCAGGGTAGACCTGGACTACTTCACCTCGAGGCCATGTGTTCCGTGGTAGTGTGGAGTCCACTATGAGTACCAGGTCTCCACACTGCAGGTCTCTCGAGGTGATTTCTTTGCCGATTCGCCTGGGGAGCAGAGTGGGCAGATATTCTTTGAGCCACCTGCTCCAAAACTGGTCGGCCATCCGCTGCGCCACCTTCCACGTGCGTCGCCCGACGAGGTCTTCATCACTGGAGCTGCCCGTGTTGGGTAGCCCGCAGGATCTCCCGATGAGGAAGTGGTTGGGGGTGAGGGCTTCGTTGTCGCCATCCTGTTCCGGGGCAACGAGTGGTCTCGAGTTGACGACATGTTCGGCTTCGAGGAGAAGTGTGTGCAACGTCTCCTCGTGCGGGTGTCTCTCTTTCAACGTCACCGCAAGCGCCGTTTTGATGGAACGTACCAGGCGTTCCCACGCACCCCCCATATTCGGTGCTCCAGGCGGAATAAACTTCCACCTCAGGTTTGTTCTGGCAGCGACCGTTTCCATATTCTTCGGCTCCATGGCTTCCCTTAGCTCCTTGTCGGCTCTGGCGAAGTTGGTGCCGTTGTCGCTGAACATGACCTTGGGCATGCCTCGCCGTGCCGCCATCCGTCGAAGAGCTAGCACCATGGAGTCTGCTGATAATGACGCTGCCAGCTCTATATGGACTGCTCTTGTAGTCAAGCCGCAGATCGATATCCCTATCCAGTTTCTTCTCCACTCTCCTCAGTCTGGATTCTGCCTTCTTATAGGTATCTGGCAGGACGTCATCTTCCTTCTTCCACAGAAGGCCGACTTCGAACCTGCCATCTTTCGTCGATTCCAACATGCTGAGGGCCTTCGCCTCTATGTCCGAGGAGGGCCGCTTCGGCGCGACTCCCATCGATTCGATGGCGAAGTGTTCTTTAATGACGGAATCGAGAGCTGCTTCGCTTGCCGATGCATGTGCGCAAGCGAAGTTAACTGGCCTCGACGCATCTCCATCTACGCCGTGGAGCACCCATCCCAGCTGCGTGAAAGACGCCACAGGTTGATTCTTCCCTCCCCTGAGCGTCTTTCTGGTGATAATGAGTCCCCAGTTATCTTGACCGATCAATAATTTCGGGGACTCTTCATCATAGCATAGGTGCTCTGCTAAGTTCTTTAAATGAGCGCAGCGTTCGATAAGTGTCTTCTCCAGTCGCTGGGGCGTTAGACGTAGGTCGTCTATTGTGCGTACCCCGGCGACTGTCCATTTCTTCCGCTGGTGGAGCCCTTTGATCCTAAGGTCGAGCTTCATAGAATCGCCCTTCGTGATCGATTGTCCACCGACGGTGTCCAGCTGGAGCGCCTCCTTGGGCCCCTTGAGGCCGATTTGTTCCGCCACCGTGGACTCCAACAGTGACACGGTAGAGCCTTCATCTAACAGGGCCAGGACTCTGGCTGACCCTGTCGGTCCATATATCTCCACCGGCACCATTTTCAAATACGCTCTCGAAGACCTCACGCAGTTCACCGGTAGCTGTACGTTGTTTGCCACCTCTGATGTCGCCACCTCGGTCTTCTCCTGATGTAGCAGGTCGTGATGCCATCGCTTGCAGGTCCGGCATGGTGGTCGTTGGCACGTCTCTTTGCGATGCTTCCCGTGCAGGCATTTATAGCACAAGCGGGATTGCTTGGCTATCTGCCATCTCTCTTGCACGGAAGCACGTCTGAATTTCGGACACTCGTGCAGGCGATGCTCTTCTCGGCAGTGCGGGCAGGCTGGCTTCTCCTTCGGTGCACTCTGGTGCCTCTGTGGCACGACATCAGTCGCAGCGTGCGCGGCTTGTCTCCGTTGCGGCGGTTTTCGGGTGGCTGCTTCCTCAGGTATGGCGTGGGGTCCACAACGATCCGCCATCTTGTTGAGGAATTTCGCCATCATATTCAGGTCTGGATCCTCTCCATCCATCTTGTCCGCGGTGTGGTCATACCACCGGAACTTCAATATGGTCGGCATCTTGTCGGTGATGCTCTTCAATATCTCAGGCGACTGCAGATACTGTGGTTTTCGTAGCCCTCTTATAGCTGCGACGGTATTATTAATGCAACTCGCTAGCGTGCATATATCATATGCGGAGTCGATAATCACTGGCAGCTTCCTGATCTTGTTCAGTTCTGCCAGGACTAGGGCATCCGCTCTTCCATAGGACCGTCGCAGCGCCTCCATGATTTCCCCGGGTGTGCTCTCCGAGTACAGTAGGCTACGAATTCCTTCACGTGCCTCTCCCTTCAATGCTCTTCTCAGTCGCGCCATGTTCTGCACGTCAGAGAAGAGCGGAGCGGTGTCATCGTAGACGGCCTTGAAGGCCACCCACTCTCTGCAGTCTCCTTCGAATGATGGTAGCTGATGCACGTAGTCTGGCTGTGGCATCATTCCATGCTGCGCAGTCTTCATCGCTTCAGCTATGGCCTGGGCCAGGCTTCGATGATCATTGGTGGACTTCACAGGTTGGCCTTCAGCTTCGGCGGCAGGGGCAGAAGCGGTGTCTATATGCCGGACTTCTTCTATATGTCCGGCGCTCTTACGCTCCGTGTGCCCTGCCGAGTTCTGGACCCAGTCCCTGACCTGGTCCTCCCGATCTGCTGGCTCCTCAATGACTGAGTCGTCATCTTCATCGTCCGCCTGGATGATTTCTAAGCGTAGCCTGGCTGCTACTGTTGCTGCTTGTGCCTCCCGAAGCTCCTTCTCTGCTAATTCTGCACGGGCCTCCAGCTCTTTTCGTCTCCTTTGAGACTTCGTGGATGCAGGCCTGTGTCTCCTTACTGTGGATGCTTCGGTAGCTTTCGTTGTGCCCGTAGCTGAAGTGTCGTAGGTTTCATACGACGTCGTCTCCGTAGCGCTGCTCTGCTGTGCTGCAGCCTCAGTCTCGGTTGGCTGCACCGGTGATCCCTTTTGGCTCCTCGTGACCGGCATCTTGACTGCCGTGAAAATCCGGCTCTCGAAGGACCAGCTGTTGGGGTCGACACCGCTGCCGAACGGTCACCGCCTCGGAGGGGGTGAGGTGAGGTACGGTGGGGCGGCGTTCCCCTTGGCGGGCGGGTTTATCACTCTCGAAAGGTGTGAGCGAGAGCGCCGGTAACCCGCCTCGGTGACGTCAGCCGGATGCCGGTAATAGCCGATAGGGGCCGATGCAGTGCAATAATGCACGAACCGTACGAGAAAGTGACTGACACTGACTCGGGTTGTAAAATAAAACACGAAGTTGTATTTAATGACAACCCCGAGCCAACAACCTACACGATTGACAACACTCTATATTTAATCAATGTTCGAATCCGTCGAAGTACTATTATTCACTATTTACTTGTTCAATATTTCACTGTTCACTTATTCAGTATTCGGTACTCGGCGATTCTTCCATGTGTTGCTTACTAAGATACTGCGCGCTCGAACTGTACTTCCCTACAGCGCCGCTAGCGCTAAGGTAGATAGCGGCGTTACCATAATGAGAGCCACCCGAAAATGAGGCGGCTCTAACTCTATTTTGCTTATGTTGGCTCGGGATTTCTTCTATATTTATTTCGATATTCAATATATATACATGTATTATATGTTATTTCATACGTAAGCACAATCCGCATAAAATGAAACCATAACCTTAATTCTAACTTAAATAATTTGTACACAAAGGCGAAAAAACCCTCAATAATTCACCGAATTCTTAGTGTTAAAATCTTATTTTAACATTTATAGGGTTTTTCTCTATTTATCTACGTCTATATTTGTATCTATTCGTTAGATCTATGTTACCTAAACCTAAATACATTCAATAATCAATAATTTTATGATCTTACAAGCTAACATGCACAATTCTTTTTATTCAATGATATTTTCTATACATTCTACCTCATATTTTATCAATACTTATTGTATAACATGCATATTAAATCTATTTGGTCTATTTTCCTTAAAATAACACAAAATTCCATACTTATAGTGAATAATTACGCATTTCTATATTCTAAGTATTAGGCCGGCGCGTCCCGTCCTCGCAACCGATCGCTCCCGGTCGTGAGTCATCGCTAGCGCGCTTTGTCCTCACAACTTTCTCTTACCGGCTGCGAGTTTTGGCGCGCTCCTAGTACTACGCGTAATATTACGTTTGTGTTTACATGTATTATTTCTATATATATATTCACATGCATGCAAACTCTATATACATGCAATCTATATAGGCATGCATTCTATATGTGCATGCAATCTATACATTTCTGCAATCGATACACATGCAATCTATGTAATTCAATGTAATCTATATGCATGCAATTTGTATCGATGCAGTCTATTTCTCTATGCAATTATTTACGCTAATGTAATCTACACATCAACGTAAATTCTATAATGTGAGTTTATATTTCTCACGTAATCTTCATCTATAATATCTATGTAACTTATAAATCTATGTAGTTTATATCTATAATATGTCTTAATCTATATTATAATTTCTATGTATCTATCTAATTCTATATTTACGTTATAATTTCTATGTATTCTATGATCTTAATTCTATATTAAAATTCTATAATTAAGACACAATCTATACAAATTTGCGACTGAGGCGCTTCGTCCTCACAAGTAGTGAGCGGCGCCAGTCGCGAGCTCTCGTGCGTCGCCAACAACGAAGCTTATTTTGACAAAGATCAACTTCAATGTGTAGCGCCAATCAATGTGTTGTTTGCTGTACGGATCTTTGCCGTTTGGACACTTGTGACACTATATTAGTACATTACTCTTTTGGGAAGGTATGACGAATCGGTAGCAGAGTAATTATAGTAAATTAATTAGTATATAATATTTCTAATGAAGGTAACCCTGCGGATGAGACACGACTAACTAGAATTTTAAATAGCCACTTTGACGGTCATGAATATCGACATCATATGTGGTCACTTAAAAGGACTTTCATTTTAATAATATATGCATAAATAAAGCAGTATAAAATAAACTTGGTATAAACGGCTTGACTCGTTTATTACGATAAAACTGAGCACTGCAGGTTTTTCCAAGTAATTTGTATTCTGTTACTGTGTATCCGACGACGAGATTTTTTCATATAAAATTTCACGATTTACTTTACGTGTATTTATGATTTCATAAGCTGAACGCGCGAGGAGGTGTCTGTAAACAGTGTTTTATGAGTCGCCGAGCGGGACGTGGGTTTTACGTGAAACGATGTGTTGTGATGTGACGGCGCTCGAGTTGGGGACTTGAGATAATGTTTATTTAAGATATCGGTTAAAATATTTGATGTATGTGCGCGGTTCTGAAAGCGTTTTATTATAAATGAAAAGATGAAAGGACTTTATGATGTTGTAAGTAAAGACATTTCTGAAATTATGTTTTTATATTCACCTAATATTATAGATAGGTAGGTACCTTTTTTTTATATATTATAGGGGGCAAACGAACAGGTGGGTCACCTGGTGGTAAGTGATCACCGCCGTCCATAGACACTAGCAACGCCAGGGGAGTTGCAAATGCGTTGCCGGCCTTTTAAATATGTGGGCCTCCGGCGCTCTCACTGACCGAACGAAACGCAACAGTGCAAGCACAGTTACTTCACGTCGGTTTTCTGTGAGAGGGTGGTAATACCCCGGGTGAGCCGACCCATTTATGCTGAAACCAGTAATAGCTTCAGCGTAGCTCTACCACCTACTACATGTTATTTATTGTACAGTTGTTACCTGCAACGTCAGCCGTGTGATTTTTAACAGATAAATGTGTTCAGCGTAACCGTGCTCGTGGGATATTCGTGGTACTGGACACTTGCTTCTTTAATTCATTAGACCTCTGTAGGATACTAATTTTTTTCTAATATAAAGGTAGCCTAAATTACATGAACTATGTGTCAATGACAGTACCTTTAATACTGGTCTGACTGTTTCGATACCAATTCGAATCAATAATAATAAAGATGATTATGAACAGTCTATATCTTCAGCCAATTGTGTTGCAGAACGGAGTAAATAGTAGCCGGTCATTAGTACGAGTCAATAGTACGGACGCAGGTCAATAGTAATCCCCCCGATATATATTTTATATCAAAACATTTTAAATAACAATTCCTTAATCTAATTTGAGACCAAACATTATATACAGTTACAAATAAATCAACAATATACGCAGTAAGTTATAGTTTGTTGTCAACGAAATACTGAAATAAAGCTTTCCCTGTCACTATTGATCATTACAGCAAACAGACTGGTTCGGCTTCCAGTCCTATAAATTATAAATCGACGACGTTTATATTCGAAAATGTATGGTATTTAAACCCAAGTGGATACACAAATATAGGATTTGGAGTAAATATCAAAGCTATTAATGTATTTTCTTCTATTAATTCAAATAGGCGGTTTAATTAAGGAATAAATATGACCGTTAAAAATTTATTAGGAATCTAGTGAAATTATTTTTATGTACTATTATAAGTAACTGAGATATGTGTGACACATGAATAAGTAAATCTTACTACGAATGGTATATCGAATTTTGAGCTTAGATACCAGAGCTACCTTCTTTCTATACAAGCTGTATCAAGGATGTGGCAAAAGTAGAACTGATAAGGTATAAGATTTTCAATAGTATTCAATAGTAGAGATTATAAACAACTATATCAACAATTATTTCATTTTAAAAGATGTGTTGAGTGGCAAATGTTTAAACGATTCCTCGTAAACAAAAGGGTATCCTTATATAACCTAAAACAAAACAGTGCAATTAAGATGGCCGACTGAATATATTATGTTATACGGTGTGAAAAAAATGATTTTTATTACCGCAAATTAGTATTAAGACCGATATAAAATTAATTTTATTAAAGTACCTACCCCTACATTTTGATCTTGACGGAATTGGTATAAAAATTCTTTTGTTTGTCATAAAATGAAATCAGAGTTAAGCAGAAGTATTGTTTATATACGCGTTATAAATTATGATGTCAGAATCGAATTATAAAGAAACAAAGTTATAAAACAAATCGACTACATTAAAGATTAGCAATAAATACTATTTTTATATCTATGAGTTGGTATATTACCGAGATATGTTAATATTGTGTATACAAACTAAAACTTTTCCAAAACTCTATACATTCACAAAAATCGGTCGTGTAGCTTCTGAAAATTTCTTTCACATACAAACATAGAAGGGAAACAGTGCATTTGAAGTCAGTCAAGAAATATACATTTAAATATAGTATTTGTATTTTTTTAAATTTGTTTATTTAAAATGTATATTTAAAAAAAAAAAGAAAAAAAAGAAATTCACTTAGGCACTATCCATGTTCATTCAGTTATTGCTTTTTTTTCACTAAAAAGCCGCGTACTTTTGTGAACGCTTCAAAGCGGCAAAGATGTCAAATTCCACAGAAATAGGCCATGTCAAGTCGGGAGTTAAGAGTCCCAATGCCCCGCAGCGGTGACGATTATGTAACCAAAGCCTACCCATAGTAGGGTTGTCTTATTTGTATTGTTTTTAGTCGATTACTGATCTGTTCGTTCTTTCTATTATTATTATTAAAGTGAAACTTTTTTTACATCGCCTCCAATCTTTTTCGTCCATCTATCGCATGTCGTATTACAGCCGGCCGCGGAGTAGAGGTAAAGTGAAAAGCGCTCGGCAGAGTAGCCAAGGCCAATATAGCGGCGCCCAGAACTCAATTCAAAACGATTCAATGATTTAAATAAATACTGTTTTTTAGAAAAAATTCAGTTAAATGCCTACGATTCGAAAAAAGTTTCACTTGCATCGTAGTTTCATAAAATCACATATTTTTTTTTTGTCATTATTTTATTAGTCGTTTACATATTTATGGAGATACAATATGTCTTATAATTATATGAATGTTGGTAAATACCATGGATTGTTAAATTCTGACACTCGTTGACTGAACACCATACCACTTGGTATACCTAACTTCACCTCATTTACAGTTTTGAATTTTTTTTTTTTTTCGAACTGACCTACACTGCCGGCTTATTAGGCCTTCACAGTTCCACCGGACTACTAAGGGGAGCGCTTAGGGCACTCACCCGATTGTTTTTAGGCGAAACATCTCAAGGGCACTCTGTGCACCTCGGCTTGAGCTGTCGCCGGATTCCCGAACTAACTAAGCTAGCTAAGCTATCTATCCATACAATACTCATATATGAATTCGTGAAAAATGCATGTGTGACCATGCATGTTTCACGAATGTATATGTGTATTTGGTATCTGACTACTGTGTTATGTGACCTATTTCAGTCCGAAAAGGGCAAAAAAAACAGCCCACCACTGAGTGCCTAGATGTGCAAGAGTGTGGGGTGATCGTGTAAGTGTAGAACATGTGTAAATCACTGTATTCGCGCGAGTAACATACTCGAGGGCTCCACACCGAGGGACTACCTAGGCTCGAGCAGTTACAAGAAAAATCGCGACGAGTGTGCGGGATCGAATCTTCACCCCCCGCTCACGGAGGCGTGAGCAGAGAGAGTCGCGTGCGTGGGCGCAAACACGCATCTTTTGAGAGGGAATCGAGCTAAAAAATAAAGTACAACGGCACGGTGCCGATTTAACTAAATAATTACGTAACAAATCCTAATGTATCGGTCTATTATGTATGAACACGCGGGTTCGATCTGATATTTTGATTTACGCGAATTTATTTATGCGCGGCGCGGGTTAATTGCTGTACCGTGGTCGCGACGGCCGGGAAAGCGGAGATAGCGTTTAAGAGCCCGAGCTCAGACGTACTATTAACTAACGCGTTAAATGCGATTATCTCTTGTACATCGTGTACCAAAAGTAAGCGAGCTATCCAGTCTATACCGGAGGTCGATGCTGAAACCGCGATAGGTGGCGCAGGAGTGGACAGAGCCTTTGGGGGCTGGGGCTTGGCTTTAGGAGCCGAGGGAGCTGGCGGGGAAGGCCTTACGCGCCAGGAGAGCGCGCTCGGCGCAGGAGCGGATGCTGCCGGCGCACTGGAGGTGCCCGGCAGATCGGGGAAAGCCTTCTGGCTTTGTATGGGCGGAGGCGGAGGCCGATTCGTCCGAGTCGGCGGGCCGTGCGCCCTGGACCGGGTCGCACGACCGCCGCGACGGTGATAGGTCGAGCGAGGCGCACGGGGACACCCGCGATAGTTCGCGGTATGACCCGTTTGCCCGCAGAGGACGCAACTCGGAGGCTCGACGGATTCGGGAGTGCGGGGGCACTCCTTAGTGGAATGATCCCCGAGACACTTGACACACCTGGGACGCAGGTGGCAGTGTCGGGCGGAGTGACCGTACACCTGGCAGTTGTGACACTGCGAGGGTACCTGGGACTTGCGAGGAAGCTCGACGAAGATAGGGGACAGGCCGCAAACTGAGTTGAGCCTGAAAATAGCCTTGCCTTCCAAGGTGCGGTCCAGAGTGACCAACACCAGGTTGAAGGGGGCCTTCGTACGAGGGTGGTGCATGCGCTGCACGCTCCGGACTGGGAAGTCCTGACCGTTCAGGCAATCGCAGATGTCGTATTCGGTGAGCTCAGAGGGAACTCCCCGAATGACGACACGGAGGCGGCGCTCTTCCTCGAGCGCGTGAGTGAAGAAAGGGAGCTGACGCTCCCTGAAATATTTGGTGAGCTTGCGTTGCTCATCGGGGGTCGAAACACGAATAGAAATGCCGGCAACAGTGTTGACGGCGGACTTGTAGACGATTTCCTTCGACTTAAGGTCTTCAGAAATCTCTACCCAACGGGCTTTGTCACGGAAGGTGACGGGAGGCGGTAGGCGTGGCTTCTTAGCCGCGACCGCGGGTTCCGCAGCCGAGGCTTCAGCCGAATTCGCGGCAGAGGGCGTGGAAGAGGCTCGGGGCACCCGAGCGCCACCTATATTGGACTGCTTTGGGGTTGGACGTCCCGCAGCAGAGTCGCTATCGGTCTGATTCGCGGCGCGTGGGCGTTTACCGCGGCGCGTGACGGTTGTGAAACCGTCGTCATCGGCGGGCGTGGTCGCGGGCGCAGGCACGGTCGCGGCCGTGGTTACAGTCGCGGGCGCGGTCGCGGGGACAGTATCGTAGTCCATATCAGAGTCGTCATCGGAATCGACGTCCGAGAGCCTCGTGAACGGGTCGTCCGGGAGATTCGCGAAAGGGTTCGCGGAGAAACAACGCGGTATCTTACCGGGAGGATTGCGCGCGTAGACTTTCCGGAGTCTGTTGTATTCCGAGACGAGTTGCGGGTCTTCCTTTTCGACGAACATGTGGAAGCGTAACAGTTCTTCGAGGTGGACGGTATCATCAACGGCCGGAAGGGCCGGATGGGCACGCGGGGTCGCGGGGGTAGACATGACTAACCTCCCTGCCTGAGGGGCAGGGGGGTGCGCCTAATTCAAATCTAACGGACAATCCGTGTCCGGGCCAAAGGGAAAACGCGACGCGACGCGAACGCGAATCTTTTCTTCAAAACTGCACACGGCGCGGCGCGAAGAACGACGCTCTGCACGGCACACGACGCGCTGCACGACTCTCGAAGCGCAGCACGAGGCACGACGCGTAGCACGGCGACTCGACGCACTGCAAACAGTGTGCACGGCTTCGCACCGAAAAGTGCGGTTTAAATGGTGCACTAATGGAGGTACACCGTCGCTCTGAAAAGAGCGTACGATCGACAGTAGCCGCTCGAACACACTAAACTTCCGGACACACACGAAAATATCCGACAACTGCGCGCGAGTTGCCGAACCAACGGACCGTCAGAGCTGCGAGCGGGCACGTGCGCACCCGGCCGCTGCTCAGTTCGCGAGCCGTCGCTATAGTAAACTCCTACACAGTTTTGAATATTCTCCGAAATTCTTTTAATGTTGATAACAGTGTTCCTGTAGGTGCGCGCTCGAGAGACAATTGAAAAACGGTTTGGGAATGAAAGAGATACCAAAAGGCCTGATAATCGTTATCATTCACTCAAACTTTGAAAAAAAAAAAAACTTTTGTGTTTTTTTTATTCACATATACTATGTAACTATCATTCATCACTAGGCGGCGCTAGGATATCTTTTATTTTTATTATGTTATTAACAATTTAATGAGATCAAATGGCAGCCGGATGCTAATATACATCTCAATACGGTAGCAAATGCCTTCAAAAATACCCCTGACGTTTCTTAGTACCAAGGTAAATATTGTGATCCGATGACAGCCCTACGTCAGGCGCGACGTCGCGGAATGAAAGCGCTGTGACGACCCTCGTCATCTGAAGGAGTGCGACGCAACTGTTCCACATTTCACGCGATCCGACCGCAACGCGCCCTGACGACATCAGGACCTCGCAAACAATACACAAAGCTCTATCGTAAAATTTACACAGTAAGAAGAAAACATTTTAAAAATTATGAATTGTTTTATTAAAGCTTGTATAAATTTGGCATAGCATTGTGAAGATTACATACACCCATTCATTATTTGCGTGGTTATAAGTTCTCTAAAACCCGTTTTGTCTACCATCTTCATCGTCGTAGGTAAAAACTCGGTCAACCTGTCTAGGAGAAGTATTACAAATACACTTTAGAATTTGATATATAAAAATAATTATTTATATCGTCCGTCTAAATCACTGAATATTTGCATCTATGAAGGTAGCTTATTTGAGATAAGAAGACATAGTGTTACTGTTTTGAAGTCACTTTGTTAAATAATACAAGTGAGCGTCGTGATAAACGGTAAAGTGAACCCGGCCTGAGCATAAGATATGCATTTATTATTGTTTGATAAAGCGGAACAACGCAATGTTTTGATTTATTATGCATCGCTACGTAGATATCAAGACAGAACTAACCTAGGGCAATATTTCTCAGCTCTATCTCCAGGGTATCATATATTATAATTCACCTCAGAGATATGAACTGCTACGTTTGCTTTTTGTATATAACTTTGTGAAATGTTTAAAAAAAAATGCAACATTTAAATAAAATACGGATATACATTTAAAAAAATGTTGAAAATATACATAAATATGTAACATTGAACTGTGATTTTAAATTGAAAAGCTTTTTATTCTCCATTATTTTTTTGCACGATACAATAAAAAGAAAATCTCGTTTTCATAAATTTCGCCTGTTTATATGTCTGTCCGTCTGACGGCTTGTTTGTATGTGCTCATTTCCGAAATTAATAAACTAATTTCATTAGGACTTTCATTAGCAGGTATAGAATTTTCCAGATAATAAGGTGGGTTTATTTTTAATCGACTCTAGTTTTTTGTTTAAACCCGGTGTTCTCAATTGGAGAGCAATAAGTAATAAAAATGTACTTCACGCGTACGAAGTCGCGGGTACAGGATAATCGTAAATATTCCTTATTAGAACATGCATCATTAGAAATATACTGAATTAAAATAAATATCCTTTTCAGATATTTAATTAACGAAGGTATAACTTGGTAGCAATCTAACGTATATAGTTAGCTTGATTGCCTGTTCGTTTATATATTTTTCGGGCCTAGTACACACTTCAATCTGAGAAAGAAGATATTACTAGGCTTTCTCATAGAGGTTGAATAGTAATGATGAATTGAACAAAATAAAATACAACCTACTTTTAATCTATCTTAGCTCATAAAAAGCGTTTTCACGCGAACGAAGTCGCGAGCACGGGTTAGTTATTTATTTTACGACATGATTATTGAACACGTTTCGTTTCCAAAGTTTTTTTACGACCGCTATTTACTAGATTTTTATATTTGATTTGCGATTAAGGCTACATACCTACATTTCGTAGAACTATAAAATTCTGACTCTTGCGAAGTTCGAATGGTTATATTTGATATTTTATGCCGAGGTAGTGGAATATGTGGTCGAACGTGCTCAGCCTAGAGGGACTAACTCTCATATACAATTGTCGGTAGACACCTAAACGTGTTTTGCGATGAAACAAGTGTCATGTTATTAATTTATAAAATAATAATTGTTGTCTAAACTATTATTATAAAGAGAAAAGGTTTGAAGTTTTATTTGTAATGGATAAAGTCAACAATTTTTAAAGCGATTTTTAAAATTTTTTCATCTAATAAAGCTACATTATCAAAGAGTAACATGGTTTGTATTTTTTTTTGTAGTCCGGTGAAACTGTAGAGGCCTTGCTAGATCAACAGTGTAGACAGTTCGAAAAAAAAAAATAGAAGAAACAAGAAGTATTTTCGCTTCAAAATTTACATTAACACGAAGGCGCGAACAGAAGCTAGTGTAGTCTAAAGTTAAACGATAATAGTTGTTTGTATCGTAAAAAGGACATATGATACCTTTTATCCAGAATAGAATACCTGTTCCCTAGGGATAGATTAAATGTACATTAACTCAAGCGAAGTCACGGACAAAAGTTAGTAAACTAAGATGAATTCCGATACCGATTGATCGATTGCCATGTCAGCGGCATACTCAATTGTTTTCCGTGGAAAAGGTTTTTAAGCTATCTATTGCATTAATACTACATTTTATATTATCTACTAGCTGACCCAGGCGAACTTCGTAACGCCTAACAGCCGATTTTTTAATACTTATTCTGCTATTCGGGACCATCGTATAAATGTTGACATTCATATTTATACGATACTAACGCCACTCAATTGTTTTGCCTTCCCGGAATCTCTCCACTAACACTTAAACTTTATAGTATGGTATTAAAGTTCAAATTGACTTTTAAGTATTATTACGAATCATTTGTATGGGAGTATAGAAAAGTGTCGTTTTAAGCCTTTTCCAGGTAATTTTTTTTATTTTTCTCTCCGTAAGATCCATCCTCGTACTTTAAGGAATATTCTAAAAAAAGAATTAGCGAAATCGATCCAGCTGTTCTCGAGTTTTGCGCTTAGCAACACATTTAGCGATTCATTTTTATATTATAGATTTAACGCGGAAGTAATCGCGGACAGTTGCTAGTTGCTAGTTTTTGAAGCGATGATGGTTTAGTTGATAGCATGTTCGGACACAGCTTCGAAGGACTTACGTTCGAATCTTAGCAACTGAGTCGGAGCTTTCGATGAAGGAAAACATCGTGATGAAACCATAGCATGGTGGTTAAGTCCGCTTGCCTAGCTACCGTGCTCAAGTTGATAATCTCTCACCAAACACCTGTTGGTGTGTTCCGGCAGCTGCACTTGAGAGCCAGTCTCCCTCAAAATTTAGCCTGACTACCATCTTAGACCACATCATCATTTAACATCGGATAAGATTGTGGTCAAGCGCTAACCTATAAAATAAAATTAAAAGTATTTTATAAGGTATATGATACGTGTTATTTGTAAGTGTAACAGATACCAAAAAACATTTTTTTTCTTGGAAGTTTTTTTCCTAATAAATCCAATTTGTAATTCGAAACCGACAGTGTGAAACGGGCATACTCGTCGTGAAGCCCGAATTAATGTGTATTCGAATGGGAGTACAACGATTTAACACGACCCGATTTGCATAAACCAACAACACGTTCTATAAATAAGACAATGTATATTGTAAATTTAATGCTAAACTTGGTATATCCAGGCAAACTTCTATCGTATAGTGATACAGATTATATTCATTCAATTTTGTTTCGGCAACAAAATAGCTATTATAACTGTTATTATTATTTTCATATTTTTTCGCAGCCTTTTTCACGTAAAATATAGTATTTAAATGATAAAATATAGCAGTATATAATCTGTTATACATGTATATTATTATGCAGTGGTACAAATATCAAAACTAATTAATTTAATTAAATAGTGTCTGTTTTTAATAACAAAGACAAATATGGTTACTGATGTAAGTAATCAATAATAAATTGATACAGTTTACTAAATTTACAGTTTAATTATCACATAATATATTATTATGTTTATATGGTGGTTTTGTTAAAAAACATAAACTATTGTATTCCACAATGCTAGAGACGCAACACGCTTTGTTTGACTGCTAACATCTCACCGCAATGGTCAAGATAATCGTAGTGAACAGTGAGGAATCTTTAAATGAAATTATTTTCTATATTTGATTAAATTTTGTTTTTATAAATTCAATGTATCTAAAATACGCAATAGGTATCTGCAGTTTCACTAGTTTTATACAAATAATAATGTTAAATAATAATAATATATGCATATATGTAATTCATGAATTCGTCCTTGTTTTTCTTATACTTTTTAGTACGAATAAGCAATATTTCTAAACGCCTAATATAAAACTATCTATTAGTTATCTATTACCATAAATTTTCGTTTATAATTCATATGTTCGTGATAATAAAAATATGCATTTTTTTAGATAAGTGTTTAAAGAAAATCACTATTTAATCTTTTAGTCTTATTCATTTCAAAGTTTGTTTTCTATGCTGACATAAATATCCTACTGTACATTATATATTTCACGGCCCATTGTATACATTTAAGCAGTGTGTAATTGATAACGTGCTCGCTCGTGCGTCGCTGGTCTTTGTAATAATTTAACGAAAGGCTTTTGGATAAATGTTTGTATATTAATTAGTTGTATCAACACAATAACTATTTTGTTAGTAGAGGTTTAAATAAAATGTTCTTTTGCAAAATCATATTTGCTTGAAACTTGGATATTAGTGTTAGTTTGAAATTCATTATTCGAGATTATGGTAATCGACAAGGTGATTATAATAATTCATGGGCAAAATCGATAATGTAAACGTATGTTGAAGGCGCATAACGGAAAGTTAAGCATACATGATAAAATTCTTAGATTTACTTTAAACAAATGAAATGAAATAAAATCAAAAATACTTTATTCAATTTAGGCCCTAAGAAGGCGCTTATGAACGACAAAACTACCGCCGGTTCGGAAAACATCCCAGTCATCGAGAAGAACCGGCAAGAAACTCGATCGGGTTTATCTTTTTAACATACGACTATATATTTAAAGCACGTTATACGTTACAATCGTTTTAGTGGATGCACAGAGAGGAGTCAATTCCAGACATCACCATCGTTCACATATTGATCCACTCTATAATAGCCCTTTGACACCAAGACCCGCTTAACATGGCACTTAAACTTACGAGTATAGTCTGGCAAATCGATAATATGCTTTGGGACTTTGTTATAAAACCTAACACTATTACCTAAAAAAACTGTTACTGGTTTTACTGAGTCTAAAACATGGAACGACCAGTTTGTCACAGTTTCTAGTCTTTAGATCATGCCTGTGTTTTACGAACTCCAACTTTTCATAGTTTTTGCGAACATACATTAAATTATCAACAATGTATTGGGAATGCAAAAGATGAGGCAAAAAACGATAATATATAACTAAAATTAAAATATTGTTTTCATTCAACTTTAGTACTAGTAGTCTATTATAAAATATGCCAAAACCCCTCCCGGATAGTATATTCTATGCATATAATCTCTTTACCTGTTTTAAATATATTTTATTTATAACTGAGGCTTTACACACAAATTTCCCATGAATGATTTGATTTTTTTGTTTTTAATACATAATCTCGAAATATACTTAACCGATTTCAAAAAAAAAACTTTCTCCTTAATACATTTACATTACCAGCGAATAATGTGGGCTGTATTTTATTTTAGAAATATTTATTAAGGAGAACGAAGTCGTAACCAAAAACTTATATTAGGTAATTCAATCTATTAGTGTTTGTAACATTAATAAAAAAAAAAACAAAATTATTCTTAGAGAACGTATTCATACTACGTGACGCATGCATAACAATTTTTAAGCACCCTCCCTCCCCTTGTTGACCGTCCGTAGTACATGAGAAGATCCCCCCCCTCCCTCTAGTTTTCATGTAGTGATTAAAAAATACGGTTTTACCCCTCCTCTCTGTGACCATGGTACTTAAAGACCACCCTTCTCACCCTGAGCAGGTTACGTAGTATGGGTATGTCCCCTTACTAATATCATAAATGCCAAAGTAAGTTTGTTAGACTTTCATGCTTTAATTACTCAACCGATCATCATGACGTTTTGCATACACGTTGTCAGGTATACAGAAAAGGACATAAGGTATATTTCACCAAGAAAAATGTATTGTTCTCGAATGTTACATTATATTTACGTTAACCCGAGCGATGCGAGCAAAAGCTTGTGGTTAATAAAAAAATGTACTTTATTTAAAGTTGAATTCTGAAGAGAGATATTAACTGTAATAAATAGATGCAAAATGATATCTGTTATCAATGAGTTCTTAGTAAACATATGAATAAATACAATTGAACTTATAACATTCATGGATTCTATTATTTTACCGCGAGCCATTGGTGAAGTTAATTAGCACTGTTTAATCATACAGTTTACGACAGCGCTTATGTATGAGGCTTTAGTTAATTGGGCATCATTAGAGGTGTTGTGTACTTTGACTAAACTCCGTACTTGGCTAACATTATGACTCTTCAATTAAGGCAATTTCATCGTATCAATACACTCATTACGAGAGAATATTGTAATATCTTATCTTAATCTTATGTTCCATTGAATAATAACATTGACGACTAAGTGATACCCGCGATTTCGTGTGTGTTCTTTATTGTCTTATAAGAATGTTTTTATGTTTAAATTAAAAAACAAACATAAAATATAGTAACCAAGAACATACTTTGATTTAAAAATTTATTTGTAAACAATGATACCGTTTCTATAGATTGTAGTAACTTTATAGTGATTTTTTTTAGATAAGGGCATGTAAAACCAAAAAAGAACGTCTATAATTTTCTAACGTATATCAAAATGTTAACTTTACACGAGAGAACAAATACAAATGACAACAAAACAAAGACAAAGAAAGTATACATAGAAAATATGCGAGTGCTGATTTTTCATTAGTATTTACTTTCGAAATATCCAGAAACTTTAATACAAATTGTGCGAAATTTTTTAAATCTTGCTTCGTTAAAAACAAGTGGTATACAATTTAAATGTACACTATTATTAGACAAAGGAGAATTTTCAAAAGTTACGGCGTCTATATTTGTATTATTTTATGTTTTTTTTTCAGCTTCCGTTAAAACGAGTACGATTAATTACATTATTGTAAGTTTAATGGTCTACTAACGTAAACGCACAGAAATTTAGATTAAATTCAATTTAAATCGTACAATATAAATGTATGGCAGTTTTCATCGGCTGTACTGATGACAGATTATTAGAAAAGGCATCGTTTTTCTAGAAATTGTACATAAGCAATTGATAGAGCACACTTCGAATATCATTTAAGTCATACGTTCTGATAAAACCTTATAAAAGATTTCCAAGAATGAGTAAAATAATTTGACATTGGATAGATTATGTTGTGCGTCTGCTATAAAATTATCAGGAGACTGTAAATACTGTGTTTGTACACTAGCTGAAACCCGCGACTTCGTTTACGTAGTTTATTACCTAAAGAATATATTTTACGTTGTACAAACGAAAAATTTTTTGCTGTACTTACAACATTTATTTTCTTTTGCAGAGCTTATAAAAATTATATATATACAGTAGTTTTTGCTCAATGCCCGCACAACGGTAGACTTCTCATTTTATTTATATGACATATAGATATCCTCGTAAAACATATTTTGAGTAAATATTTAAGAGCTCCATACGATTTATTACTATGTCTAACTATATTACACTATACTATTATTGACTTACCGACCGGTCTCAATATAATGATGTCATACAAAGATTTGTGCATCCTGGAATCGTTCTTGGAACTTTTGACGGATTCAATTAATATATCATACTATCGATCCGCCCCGGCTTCGTACGAGTACAATGTAGTGATATTATATCGTAAATGTTCAAGTTATTTGGTTAGGGGCATTTCATTCATTCAGTCCATCAACATCAACGACGAGCTTTGTAGGTGGTAGAGCTACGCTGAAGTTATTACTGGTTTCAGCATGAATGGGTCGGCTCGTCCGGGGTAGTACCACCCTCTCACAGAAAACCGACGTGAAGTAACAGTGGTTGCACTGTTGCGTTTCGTTCGGCCAGTGAGAGCGCTGGAGGCCCACATATATTAAAAGGCCGGCAACGCACTTGCGACTCCCCTGGTGTTGCTAGTGTCTATGGACGGCGGTGATCACTTACCATCAGGTGACCCACCTGTTCGTTTGCCCCCTTAGGCTCTACATTCGAATAAGTTTCTATTGTCGCGCGTATTTCTTATAAATAAATAAGCGAAGACAAATCAATCAAGTACATTTATTTCTTTGAATTGACAAAGGATTTTCCCTTTTTTTATTGTCTAGTACCTATTGACGAGCTTTAGTGTTGTCAGTAAATTAATTTCAAAACAGTTCATTTCTTTTCATACTTTTACACAGTTCGTTTCGTAATACTTCACGCTTCTTTCGTTAATATTTATCACTGAACAAAACAAAAAAAAATGTCTGAGAAAATGAGACGATAAATGTACTGAACAATGCATTTGCCTTTGCATGTAAATAGATAAACCTATTGGAAGAAATTCTTTAAATCACACTGAAAACTGTATTAAAAGCATTGCGTCGTCCAAAAGATATAAGCGCCACTCACAGATGAACGCGGATGTATAAGTTCGTCAAACATACATGTGTATGTCTCACGAATTTATATATGTATGAAATAATAGTTAGCTTAGTTCAGCTTAGCTTAGTTAGATTCGGGATTTTCGGTGACGGTCCCAGCCGTGACGCGCCGCGCGCCCTTGAGCTGGTTGCCTATATAAAATCGGGTGAGTGCCTTAAGCCCTCCCCTTAGTAGTCTGGTGAAACTGTAGAGGCCTTGCAAGGTTACTACAATGTAGACGGTTGGAAAAAAAAGACCGTAGATAGCGACTATATAATACCTATATTGATTCAAAACAAATTATCTGTATTTTGGTGATCTAATGAACGACTTAAAAAAAAACATGAGATGTCGAATTGTACGACCTACAACTGAATAACAAATTTTATGATTATTTATGGGTTTATTACTCTTTATATGTTAAGGAAAAAAATGCGTTAATGGTTTTGATAAAGCTTTATTTGTAATAGATTAATTTAACAAAAATGGTCAATGATATTACGCGGATCCTTTTATTGTAACGTCTTCTTGGATTTCTTCTACCTTATAATAAGTTGTTATTGGTATTTTATCATTCTACGTTAAATTAACACAGTAAAGAATATTGTATGCATCGGATGGGGCATGTTTAAAATTTATAGTTGCGTGACCGAGAACAGTTTCACAGACAAACTAAACTAGATTCTTACTACTTTATTCGGGTTATAGGAATATTTTGTTTCGTGTATTTACAAATGTTGAGTTTCTTTAATAGTAGCTATTGTAGGGAATTTAATTTTGTACGTTTCAAATTTCTAAGCATCATATTTATATGTACTAGCTTTTGCCTGCGGGTTTGCTGGCGTTAATGTAGATTTACTTACAACAATAGTACTTTATGTTGAATGAAAAGTACCCTATTGCCTTTCCTGTACCCCTGACAACGTATAAGCAAAAATTTTATGACTATTGGTTGAGTAGTTAAGGCGTGAAAGCGTAACAGATAAACAAACAAACTCGATTTCACATTTATAATATTGATTAGGATGGTTTAGGTTAGGATTAGAAAAATCTTCGCCACGAAATAATATTTAGGTGTGTCAATTTCCAGTCAAATTGTGTTGGAGATATTGTATATTTGGGATGAATACTCTTCAAAACTATTTGATTCGATAGCGCTTCTAGTTGCTGGCGTAATGGATAAAATGTTCTCCAGGAAAAAAACACGTAGGTGTACCAATTTCTATGACGATCGGTCAAATTGTGTTGGGGATATTATATATTTGGGATAAATAATCTTCAAAGCCATTTAACCGATCGGTATTAAAGATGACACACCTAAGTGTTCCTTCTTGGATAACTTTTTAATAACTATACTATAACTCGCCACTAGGACCGCTATCGATCAAATGATTTTAAAGATTATTGACCACAAATATACAAATATCTCCAACACAACTTGACCGATCGTGAGGTGTAGGTGGTAGAGCTACGCTGAAGCTATTACTGGTTTCAGCATGAATTGGTCTAGGAGCACTAACGATCAAACGATTATGAAGATTTTTGATCCCAAATATATAATATTTACAACACAACTTATCCGATCGTCATGGAAATTGGCACACCTAAGTATTTCTTCATGGAGAACATTTTGATCCATTATAATATAAGTAGCCGCTAGGAGCGCAGGGCTGTATTTTATTGTCAATAAGCTGTTTATTATAATTTAACACGGTCGAAGTCGCAGCATAAAACAGCAAGTTTTAGAATGTCGCTATGTAATAAATAGCAATATAATATAACTAATTTATAGCTAAATCCAAATGGAAGAATCGATTTTAAGGTTCGTAAGAGAGTGAACATGTTCGTAAGAAGACAATCGTAACTAACAAAGTTGCTTAAATGCGAAAGTGCTTGACTACTAAATCTAGCAAATGTAATTTTCTCGTGGGATATATTCAATCTACATTAACGCGAATGAGGCTACGAGCAAAACCTAGTATTTCATAAACCATGATTATTTGCGCTGGCTCAGTCACACTATAAACGTCTAGAAACGATGACACAGGTAATAAATCAAAGACAATTGTCAGATTCTGGGAGCAGAATTATATTGTATTAAGCATGACTGTAACAGAATGTAAAAGGATATATGAGTCAGAAGTAAATAGGTGTGAGACGTCACTGATTTGGCAAACTGCACACCGGCCGGTGTTGTTTATATTAAACAATTGCTACAACATTTGAAAGTTACCGTTCTAATTTAGTCGCATTTGAACAAACTAAATTTGTTGGCTGTGTTGCTTAGGAAGCGGTTCCCGAGGTATTTACTTCATAACCGACAAATATAACACACTCATTATTAATATTCAGTCGGTCCGCATGGTATATTTCACTTTTGTATTTGTGAACAAACTGTCTTTGGATAATAAATAAGACAATATTGTTTTAAAATAAATTGTATATTACAGGTGATATTACAAACAACACATAAATATAAATGATTTTAATTTATAAGTTAGTACATTTCCTTAAACAATTATTTATAATACAGTTGTTTTATTTTATGATTTTATAATTATTTTAGATTAGATGAAGAGCGAAAAAAGTGTGGACGGATTGTGTGAAAAATGATATGTGTATAAAAAGTGTGAATACTGAGTTGACATCTGACAGGGGAGAGTGGAAAAGGAAAACGTGTTTTGCCGAACCTACTTAGGTGGGATAAGGGTAAGATGATGAAGATGATGATGATGATTGTTTTATAATTATTTTCCATTACAATAATACTTAATTCTTACTTTTCAAAGAAACAAAATCATAAAATAAAAGCATAGTTTTTAATTTTAACACAACGCATGTGCACCATATTTCATGTTATTTTCTTTTTAAAATTCATATTAGACTATTTCGTCACTTGGAGTCTTTCATTTTAACCTCTGCATTCAAATTTTTATGTATAAATTTTGTTTAAAATGAGTATGTGTAGTAAATGAAATGCTGGTATATACGCAGTAATGTCTCAAAAGAGAAAAAAAATGCTTCGAACTGTAGACGGTATGAAAGAATTTGTTTTTCTATATGTTGATATTAATAGATTTTTACATACGTTCATTACTAACACAGTCAATATAGAATTTAAAGAAAAAACATTCAGAGTGTATTCAAAGTAACAGAGTATCAACAAGCGTATAAATCAGATGAGGAAACATTTATAAATTCGTCTAATGGTATAAACGAAAACTCAATTTTATTGTTTATTTAATTTGGTAAATTAATGCGGAATTCAAAATACTTCTCCCCAACGAGGTCAAAGAAACGGAACTTTTTAATCGAAGTAACACAGCGGCCGTATCGTACGAACTGGAATCAAGGTAATTACGAAATGGGATTAAGTACGGTTGCGGAAACAAATGTAATCGCCGATAGTAATTATTTGATGAGAAATGTTAAACGAATATCAAATTTTAATAAATCTAAGCTATAATCTATACTATTTGATTGATGAAGGCGTTACTTTGCGGAAATCCATCATTAAAAATTAGGGTCGCCATCACGCCTTACTGCAACAAAAACAGTTGTGAAACAACTAAAAATAATAAAACGGCGTGGTTTGTCGGCAGTTAAACTCAATACTTCGATTTTTATATAGACTATTAGTTGCCTATATAAAGTCAGGTTAGTGCCTTAAGCGCTCCCCTTAGTAGTCCGGTGAAACTGTAGAGGCCTTGCCAGCCCAACAGTGTAGTCAGTTCGGAAAAAAAAGGTTGGGCGACGAGACGTGCTCTGCAGTAATATAAAATTCTGTATCCCACATGTATGTACATTCTTATTTTGATCTCTATTGCTCGCTAGTTCTTTTATAGATTTTATCACTATATTTGATTGCGTATATAAAAGTGTAGTTAGATACCGTAGCATTGTATATAATGTAAGAGCTAATTTATTTTACAAGTGTAATAAACCTATTACCTGAAATATTTACGATCTTATAAATATCTATTCCGGATAGCGGTCACGTAGTGTCGTAAAGTTAGCCAAATGCCGATGAGTGACTTAACACATTCCCAGTAAGTATTTGCAATTTTAATTTTATTTACGACTCTATAATTTAAAGTTGTCAGGTGTGAGAATTAAATTTACGTCATCAACGAGTATAAACGTAAAAACAAGTTGACGACGGTCCTCTCGAAACTTTTTGACCGCTCTGAATACAGATACGTAGAACACAAATGTAGGTATGTACTATATAATATGCATAATATCGACACAATTTAAGAATAAATAAGTGCGAATTTTACATTCCTATAATAATATTTGAACTTTGTTTGTAATAAACTCTTGACTATATTGCACACAAGTTTGACCACTCTGAGTATAGATGCGTAGAACACAAATGTAGGTATAAATATATGTTATATAATATGTATAACATCGACAGAATTTAAGGATAAATAAATGTGAAATTTAAGTTCCTGTAATAATAATAGTATTTGAACATTATTTGTAATAGACTCTTGACTATGTTACACGCAAGATTGACCGCCCTGAGTATAGATGCGTAGAACACAAATGTAGGTATAAATGTATGTTATATAATATGTATAACATCCACATAACTGAAGGATAAATAAATGCGAATTATACATTCTTGCAATAATATTTTAGCTTTGTAATAAGGTATTGATCATATTACACGCAAGTTTGACCCTATACTATAAAATCGGGTGAGTACCTTAAGCGCTCCCCTTAGTAGTCCGATGAAACTGTAGAGGCCTTGCCAGGTCAACAGTGTAGTCAGTTCGAAAAAAAAAACAAGTTTGACCGCTCTGAGTATAGATGCGTAGAACACAAATGTAGGTATAAATATATGTTATATAATATGCATAAAATCGACACAATTATTTAAGGATAAATAACTGCCAATTATACATTCTTGCAATAATATTTTAACTTTGTTTTGTATTAAACTATTGTCTGTATTATACGCAACTTAACTTAACTTAAGGCTATATTCAGAGCGGTTGAACAGATTCATGAGGTCTGTAGCTTTTATTCATAATTATCTACATGCCCAGCCTGGCTTTGCATGACTGTACTAAGGAATAAAATGAGACAAAATATTCCCTTTACACTACGACCATGTAATTAAGTAAAATGGCGACTAAATATGTGAATTTTCAATATTTTTAAACTACTCCCTACTATCTACTGACACTGACTCTGACTCTGACTAAATTACTTTATTACACTTTTCCGTACGATTTTTCAAACCTTTTTTTTCAAACAAACCTTCTCCTGAAAATTGGAAACACAACAAAAAAAGAATTAGCCAATTAAGGGCAGTCGTTCTGAAGTGATACGCTTACGAATATATGCAATTGATTTTAATGTATATATATATATATATATATATAGGTTTGAGCACAATCTCATCTCAATGTGGGCGAAGATAGTATCATATTAAACCTAGACGAGTAATGGCTCTCAAATGTAGTTTTCGGAACACATTTTATAGCGATGGTGACTTAGTTGATATTGTGTTCGGTCACAGCTTCGGAGAACGTAGGTTCGAATACTAGCAACTGATGCAAACATCGTGATGAGACCATAGCATGGTGCTAGGGCTTTTTCTAAGTCCATCTGCCTAGCATCCACCCTCAAGTTGAAAATCTGTCGCCAAGCACCTGTTGGTGTGTTCCGGTAGCTGAACTTAAGAGCCAGTCTCCTTCTAGGTATAGCGTGACTACCATCTTAGACCACATCATCATTTAACATTAGATGAGATCGTGGTCGAACGCTTAGCCATAAAGTATAAAAAAATTAAAAAGTTGTAGGATGATTGGCAACAGATTTACAACTTACGGGTGGTAAGTAGTCGAGTGGACTTTTCATCACAATGTTTTTCGTTACTCGAAGCCTCGGCTTATTGCAAAGAATCAAACCTATGTCAATTAACACGGAGCCTTAATTATTATATTAAATCCAAGTCCAGTATCAAAATCAATATCTATATAAAAATTGTGGTAGGTACTGTTTTACAAAAGAGCTTATAATTTTTCATAAACGAAATGACGTGGGCACTAACTGTATGGGATGTTCTGTAGCAACGCTTTTAGGCAACCCTGATTTTTATTGCTTCCGAAGCAAATATATATTTGAGAGTTTTCATTAACATACATACTCAATATATTGTCAAATTCGATTAAAATAAATCTAAATAGGTAATCCAAATCTTTGTAGTGTTCGTTCCATAGTACAACTTAATATAACGACATTTTTAGCATATATTTACTATCCTAATCCAATTTCAATAATTTGAGCATTTCTTAAAATGAAATTCTATTTTCAATTTATTACCTGTACGTCATGTACATTTGGAACTAGAAACAAAACTCGTGTGTGGCCA
Source organism: Antheraea assamensis (assembly GCA_035772565.1). Classification (NCBI taxonomy): domain Eukaryota; kingdom Metazoa; phylum Arthropoda; class Insecta; order Lepidoptera; family Saturniidae; genus Antheraea; species Antheraea assamensis. The sequence continues at coordinate 599,408 of JAQQSE010000060.1, forward strand.
CGAAACGGTGTTTGCGAGCGACGACTAACACAATTAGAGCTAATGGAGCTACTTGTTTGTTCTCGCAACGTAGTGTGTTATTACTGCCATGTTTTAAAGTTGAACACGAATCTCTTTGGATATTTTTCAACATAAATACACGAGAATTTGTGCACTTGTTTATCGCTTAGAATTGGATTTTGTCATTGATTTTACTCGCATTTTTTTACTAATTCTACTGTTGTTTTTAGTGGGCTTTTAATCTGTTATTTATCTGCCTTTTATTATTTATTCATAAACTTGCATTATTTGATCATCAAATGTGAATGGTACCTGGCTTTTGATTTGTTACCTCGGCGGGAAGACTGAGATAGTCCGATAAGTTCGGTTTCGTATAACGTTGTCTGTGTCTATCAAAGTGATTGCGTTGTACCATAGTGATAACGCTTCACAAACCAAGCAAGCTGATTTTCGCAGAACGTCTTACTCTTCTCCCCGACGTGCGAAATGAAATTCCCGGTTATTCATATTGCCCGGTATACTAGCGATAACTTATGTAATATAGTGTGGTCATTGTACACAACTGAATTGGATGGGAAACAATAGCACGGAGCATGAATTCTGATATGGGACAAACCTTTCTCGAAAAATCTCAAACTGAAGTTATCAAAAGACACTCTTATAATAAATAAATAATTACCTGCATGATAATGGCAGTAATAATCCTATTATAAATACGAATCTGACTTTGTTTGTTACGCTTTCACACTCCTTAACTACCGCATACACGCTGTCAAGGACAGGACATACGGTACCTTTCATCCAGTAAAAAGTACTGCTCACGAAATATTACATGCTTTAATTATTTTCTCTCATTAGTGTTAATACCTTCCAATTTAACGGTTAAGTCTCTATTTCGCACTGAAGTTGTTAAACCAAATTGCCTAATGTTTGTACTGTTACAGAAGCGCATTTAAACACACACGCACACAGTGCTCGTGCCTGAACCAACACACCGGTATTATCTGTTTGCATCTAACTGGCTCCCGTGTAAGACAAACACGCAAACAATCGGCCCTCAATTTGTTTGTTTATAAATTAAGAGTTTTTGGAATGTCGCGTTCTACTGGCTGAGAGTTGATATAATAGGCTCTTTGACTGGTTTATAAAAACCATCTCAAATTATACATACATAAAATACATATAAGTATATTTTATTATATATATTTTAATATTGTATACGCTAAAGTCCACATTTTTAGTAAAATAAAAATAAACAAATGATTATGTAGTTTCAAAAAAAAAACACCCATATACACATACTGGAGGAACAAAAAACCCTTTCTTTGGTAAGGTTGTCAAAAATCGACTGTGAAATGATCACGACTTAGTGCTACCATACATGGATACCGCATCGATTGACGCGTGGTTTTGGGGTTTAGAAAAACATAACTTTCGATAAAAAAAGATGTCGTAATAATATCACATCATCTTGGTTCGCTACTGTCTACAAATTGGTGTCATCAGTCGTTTATTGGTCATCGCTTCTCGGCCTCTTAGCTGATAGCGTTTAAATTAAGGGAGGCGGGCGCCTCCCCAATATTTTTATGATGGATTATTTACGATACTTTACTTAATAACAAGGCTAGATTCAGTCAACAACATATAACTTAATCTAAATCTGATTAAAGCAATGATGGTTCAGTTGATAGCGTATTCGGACTTCGTGTCGTTCAACGTATGTTCGAATTCTTTCGGCTGAGCCAGAGCTTTCGGTGAAAGATAACATCGTGATGAAATATCAGATGAGATTGTGCTCAAACGCTAAAAAAAAACAAAGATCTTGTATCATAAGTTTATCATCATCAGCCTGTTACAGACCCACTGCAGGGCCTTACGCCTCTTCCCGAAGGACGGTATGGGCGTAATCAGCACGGCAGCCCACGACGCATTGGCGATTTCAAACTCAGAGAAATCTACAGTTCTATGTTTTCCCATATATGGTGGTACTCCAAGAACATTTCTCAGGTTTAGGTCTCCCCGCGATGTTTTTCTTCACTGTCAGCAGATAGTGTTACCAATTTAAATTAGTAAATGTACGCAAATTCCGAAGAGTTCGTTGGTACATGCCGGGGTTCTAACCTGTGGACATTTTATGCCATTGGAGGCAAACGAACGGACGGGTTACCTGTTGGTAAGTGATCACCGTCGCCCATGGACACCTGCGATACGAGAGGCATCACAGATGCGTTGCCGGCCTTTGACGAAGGAGGAGGCTCGTGTGTTTTCTCGTGTCGATATTCCACTGGTCGAACCGCTAGACCACCGCGACATTTTCATAGTTTATAATATATTTATTTCACAACGCAGTTATGTGTTTCTATCGGATTATATTTACGAAATAATCTTGTCTAACTAAATTATAATTGTATCTATAATCCTCACTTGCTATCTAATATTTATCTATATTACCCGAGTCTTTATCTCGATCGAGGAACGACTTACAATTGCACTATTATTTGTCCGTTTTATCTGTTCATTGTGTAATACTCTTAGTCACTGAGATAATAATGGTCTCGTGGGGAAACAAGTTATTTGTTGATTTGGATTTTTCAAAACAACGCCTCATAATACAATAGTGTTCCATATTTTTATTTCTTATATGTTAGTACAAATAATTTTTTTTTGTGTTAGTTTTACATGAAATTGAATGTATGTATTCACTTTTTTTTTTACGTGGGGAAATCCCTTATGAATACCCATTCTCCCGGGGGAGAGAATGGGTTATGTCCGATTCGCACAGACTAAAACCCCACGGTGTATCGGCCACCGTTTTAAGTTGAAGCGGCATGGTACTGTGCTAGGCTAACCCCATGCCGCCCCCAGCGGTCAGCCCGGCGGAAGATGGCCGCCGGGCTCGATCCTTATAGGGAGTTAGCTGTGTACATGATCAGCTACCTTATTCACTTATTACCCGAACGCAGTTTAACCGAACACAAGTGCTGCCTTCTAACAAACAACGAGAGTACGTTTTGAATCTCGCAACGCGTAAAGCGTTCTGAGCGTAACTGCAATTGAAAAATCGATAATATCACTATACAACCTGTACAAAACCTAGTGCCAGTGTAGACTAGTGTCTTATTTAATTCAACGACCTAAGCCACAAACTCAGCCGGGGTACTCCGAAGAAGCGGATCCCCGTGTAACGGTGAATGGTCGATACATGTCCTCGTAATTTCATTTCCTATACAAATAGTGGATTGGAAACAACGTTGTTTTTCAAATGTTATTGTTAATTTAATTATAGTATTTGTTCAAGAACTTTAGGTTTATAAATTACCTAATGTGTATGATAATAAGTAAATGATTTCATTAACAACATCTGTTTATAATTTACAATGGATTAATAAATAATAATCCAGCTCAGTGAATGAAATAGTGATTAGTATTTTTTTTATATTGTAGCACGGCAAAGTGACTGCGTTATGCCTGATATTAAGCACAGTAAGATCCGAAAACAACGGCCACCACTGAGAGACAACTAGTCCATCGCCAATCGCCGTTGTCATGCCGGCCTTTGTAAATATCTCTTCACGTTAACTTATAAGTGGTTGAAGCAAAGGGAAAAATGGAATTGTCCTATATATAAAAAAAAAATTACACTCTACATGATGTTCAGATCGGACAACGATCACCAAACAAATACTTAAGAACCCGAATCCTACTAATTCCGTTTTTCGTGAGAGCAAAATTTCAGTAAAAATCGCTATACATATATTGCCTTAAAAATTACACATTCAAATTATGTACCAATCACAACTGAGTATCAGCAAAGCAACGACAGTTCAATCGACATCCGGCATTTCATTTGGCAAGTTGGAAACGAACTAAGAGTTTCGGCTAAGATCGACTTGCATTGGTTTTGTAAAGCGTTTTTTTTCTGACGCACAGCGCAATTACTACGATGGCAAAGATATATACGCTATACGAAACGAAACTTGGCTGACAAGCTGCGTTTTACTTCGACAAAAGTCGGGAACTTGTAGTTCTTCTATTTCTATACATAAAATCTATAAAGTAGAGTAAATTTAGAGTCGACATCTAACCATTTATGATGATGATGTAGTCTTTCGAAATAGAGGTAGCGCAAAATAGAAGGTTGTAATACACGCTTTTGTGTGTGACTTGACTTGGGTAGTGTTCAAAATTCTTAAATTTTGTAAGTCAATGTGATGAACCCTGTCATTAGCTTTCGTTTTCTAACAGTTATTCTGGGACAATTGTAGACGTAGGTACTAGCTTTTCGGGGCGGCTTAAAGTAGGTACTTGTTTTTTAGATAAAAGGTACCTATGTCCTTTTCTGAACTTCTGACCACATGTATGCAAAATTTAACGATGATTGATATTTATGGCGTAAAAAGGTAATAAACAAACAGATTCACTTTCAGATTTATAACATCAGTACGGAAGTAGGGATCATGTACCTTATACTGCAGACACTTTTTCGTGATAACGTAAATACTATATCCAATAAGTAGCGGCCCGCTCCGCTCTGTAGGTGGTAGAGCTACGCTGAAACTATTACTGGTTTCAGAATGAATGGGTCGGCTCGCCCGGGGTAGTACCACCCTCTCACAGAAAGCCGACGTGAATTAACAGTGCTTGAACTGTTGCGTTTCGTTCGGTCAGTGAGAGCGTCGGAGGCCCACATATTTAAAAGGCCGGCAATGCACTTGCGACTCCCCTGGTGTTACTAGTGTCTATGGACGGTGGTGATCACTTACCATCAGGTGACCCACCTGTTCGTTTGCCCCCTATGATATAAAAAAAAGACTTCGCACGGGTATAAAATATATAGCCTATGTCATTCACTGAAAAAATGATTAAAATCGATCCAGTAGTTTTGATTTATTCATTCCTGCCCGTGGCCCGCACGCGTTAAATTTGGAGTAACCTCAAAAATAACAGTATTTCTCCACTATTTAATTTATGTTATTATACATATAAACCTTCCTCTTCAATCACTCTATCTATTAAAAAAAACCGCATCAAAATCCGTTGCGTAGTTTTAAAGATTTAAGCATACATAGGGATACAGGGACAGAGAAAGCGACTTTATTTTATACTATGTAGTGATGTAATCAATTAAATCCACGTGAAAGCCTAACCAAATAGATTACTTTCTTAGAAATAAGTGATTAACCTAATTCGAGGAGTAATATCGCGTAATAATTCAATTTACAGACGGATAATTGCAATGGGCTTAGCAGATGCTCAAGTGAAGGGTCTGGTAAAAATTAATCATGGCGTCCCTGGAGATATCAGCTTCGACCGCGACGTAAAGAATGGACAAATTTATATAAAGAAAACGAGAATATATGACTAATTATTGTATTGTTTTTGTAAATAAGAAGGAAAGTAAGAAGCGATAAAGAAGTATTTTTAGTAATTGACAAATGTCAATATCAGATATGACGAACAAACAGATAAAGGCGGTTTATAATTTTATTGTTGCATTTATACACAGATCCATAGTAAAAAATAATTGTTAGAAAAAAATAAATATTACAAAGGATAAAAAAAGTGTAAATATTTTGTTAAAATTTATTAGTATATAATAATTATTAAGAAATTTCTTACATTTATTTTAACAGATAAATAGTTAAAATAATATTTATTGGCGGAGGTAAAAGTAAAAATGGTACTAGTCCTTTACGAAATTTATCAAGCCCTTAAACAAAATTATACATAAATAAATCGTTAAAAAATTGCAACTTGTGTAAATACATACGCGTTATTGAAGTTAAAACATTAATATTACCCGACGCATTTAAGCTTCATTAAATTTTAAGTGATACGCTATTACGAGGGCCATTAGAAAGCCGCAATATAAACTGTTCAATGGAACGGCAAAACAATTTATCCCGCGGAAGGGTTGAATTGAAAAGAAATAATGTTTACCCAAGACGTGTTGACCGTGCAAACACCGGCCGGGAAATGAAATGAAACGAACGAGCGCGCCCGAGTGCTACCTCTAGTCTATTGTTGACAGACTCGGCGACTCTTTACTTTTCTATTTCTTTACACGATCTGGAAATTCACAAAATTATTATTTCTGTAATAATGGTTTGAGTAGGTAGGTATATATTTATTTTTAAAATTCTTTTCATTTGAAAGATTCTCCCAAAAATATTTGCAAAATTGTACTAATGAAAATAATTACTATATATCTGTGCTTATATTACTGGTTCGCAATTATTTCGAAAATCCACCCATCTTTTTTTATAACATTTCACGTCTGGCCACAATCTCACCTGATGCCAAATGATGACGTGACTCTCAATTTTAGCTACCGGAACACATCCGTAGGTGTTTGCCGGCTGATTTTCAACTCGAGAGCGGGAGCTATCCAGACAGCTTAGAAAAAGCCCTACCACCATGTATGACCTGATTATAGAGGTTCCTGTACGGAAGGATTCGTTACTCGATCATCTTTTGTATATATTTATTTCATTTTATAGCTTCTACGGTCAGTACAGCGTTACTAGATGACTAACTTTTACCAATAATAAACTCTTAGTTACTATCTTAAAATTCAAATCTTAAAGCGTACAAATAAGTAATATTGCTAAATGTAGATAAATGTTATAATATATGTTTATAAGTTAAATTTAATTTCATTACGATGTTTTTGTTTTTTATAACATAAAATTAATCGATATTGTAATTCCGTATACGATGACTTAATTAATAGATAATAATTATATATACACTTTGAATTATATTCTATTTATTTAACATCGGAAATGGGCTCTCTAATGGGTTTTTGAAAACATTAAAGATGTCTTATAATCGATAGAAATTACCGCAGGTTTCAATAATAATAATTACTCTAACCGTTTCCTTTGTTTTAATTAAAACAAATGTCATTAAAATTCACCGTTAAATTAACCGGTCGACTTACGAAATTCAAACATCGAATTACAAGTTGAACTCGGTAGAGAAAGGAAATGTGTTAGGAAAGTAGTGAATTAATAATGACTTATGATTTGTTCTACTTGCGACATTAATTACAATGAGAATTTGAAATACAACAAAGTTTACAATGGTGTTATATATTATAATAATATAACGTTTGAAAATCTCGTTAATAAATACTAAGTAGGAACCGCGGTCACATTCGTGCTTAGTTTAAAAAAAATGATTTACGAGAAACACAGGTTCACATATATAGGACCAAGGTCTCGCGGTGGGCCAACGAAACGCTGGCTGGATGTTGTGAAAGCCGTTATGCAGGAGGACAACCTCGCACAGAAGGATGCCGAAGACCGAGCAAAGTGGAAGATGCTAAGCCCGAAAGCGGACCCTGGCACTAAGCCGGGAAAACGCTAAGAAGAAGAATAAAGATTCACATATATAAAGCCTAATTATAGCGTCGGGAGCCGACCCCACTCGATAGAACTGCGCAGTATAATACCATGCCGATCATAGGCATTCACAGTTATGTACTTTTCGACCACGTTCGATTCCCATCGGCCTGCCACCGCGTACTTGTTACTCCACAGTGCGCTATATTAGCAGTCGTGCGTCCCACATTACTGTTTCGTTCTTGGTTAGCGTACTTTCCGACCTTACACTTTGAATGTTAATTACTTCGGCCCTGAGTGTCGTAGCATCATGTTTTGATAATCTTTAACCTTCCACAATAAGTAAGTTATAAAATGAAATAAGAATTTTTCAAATGCCTTTAAAATATGTTTTAATTTTTAGACTATGTTTACTGAACGGCAGTAGAAGAAAATGTTGTGGAATTGTTCTCGTAAATTTACAAGCACAATACATAATAATAATGCATGTTTTAAATTAATTGGATCAAATTATGTTATATCGACGCTTTCTGTTTGAAAGTGTAGTTTTTTTCGGATAACACAATCAGGTACCTGCTCTAAGCTCTTAGTCGGTCGACGTTTGAATTAATTTAAAAGCTTTCATTAACTATATTATAGGGTCCGCTGGGAACGAGCCGTTAAATATCGAGTATTTCATATTTGATGAGGGAATATGGCTTCAAAAATATCATTGAAAAATGATATTTCTTAAAGTAGAAAAATCGTTTATATATTTGCCTCGGAACTATAAGGGTATTTTAGTTAAAATTAGCTTATTGTAACTGTATTATGAACATTATCAATATGTACTAAATAGAATAATACCAAATTTTATTCTAAGATGTTTTTCAATGTATATCATACAATCTATATATATGTACTTATATATAATTATGGATGTCTTATTTTTTTCAAATAAAAATACATTCACATATGGATCGAAATAAGGTACTTACTTCCACATGAATGGGCAGAATACATACGTAAATCTTGACAGAACCCATAACTACCTGCTTTCTGCTACCTTTTCCCAAAAAAACCTGCACATATTTAGCAAAATCTATATCTGAATACAGAGTTCTCATATATGTTTAATAACAACTCCTTCTGAAGTCGAACGTAGTTAGTACTCCGGCTTCACTTAAAGCCACAAAACCGGGCCTTAATGATGGGGAATTTAAATTATATAGTACAGCATAGAAAAGTAAATTACCTGTATCCACACTAAATGTATTTACAGTTCTTGCAAACCGTTCTGTGAAATCGAAAGAAAAGGTTATTGAAGAATTCATTAATCATTAAAAAAGCGAATGAAAATATTCATGTCATGATTTATATTCCATTCTCACGATACATGGTATATTTCTTAGAGCGGGGTAATCAATAGATTATTTGTAAGCTTATAACTTTACTTCTACCAATTAATTTTTTAACAAAAAATGAAACCGATCTTAAAAATATTCAACAAAATGTTATTGGGTATAAATATAGTAAGTAGTACAAGCACTTACCTAATCTTGGATCATTCGCCTACCAATATCTTAGTCAATATGCTTATACGTCTCTATCTATCGTACTATTCGATTTAGAAAATTTTTCTAATATATCTTCGAAATCCAAGGTCCAAGGCTAATTATATTAAAATGAGACACGTTGAAAATATTCCCTATGTAATAAAAACTGAATTTTTCAAATCGGTTCAGAGAGGACGAAGTTCTGACGTAACAAATAAAACCGAATTGATAATCTCTTACTATTTGATATCTGTTGTTATAGATGTAGATGTATATTATTTTAGTAATATTACAAATATGTGTTATAGTTATGGCGGAGCTTCAAAATATTTGTTTACCGGACCCTTTAACGCCGGGTTTAAAAGTCACTACGCGAACGAGGGTTGTGCTAAGTAGTCTATTCAAACCTTTTCAAGATGGTCATGAGTTACCAGACATTGGGTTTTTGTTCATTCGCCGCGGGGATATAAGCAATCTACGTTGCAATCAAAATGTTATTGAATTCTAGTCTCGGTGCAACATCGCCTCGAGGGAGGTTAAAGTTTATAGTACTCTGCTACAATATCCGAGTAACACAGTTCATGAATTACTTTAGTTCAAAGTAAAGGTAATAAACATTCCCGATGGGGTTGCATTATTAGCTGTGTACTTCCAGAATTAAGATGAGCGTGGACAATTGTTTTTATGTAAATCTATATAAATTAAAATATAGCGGCCTACGGTTGTGCGTGCATCACCCAAAAACTACTGGATACATGAATTGTTTTTTTTTCTATTTTACTTATTAGACACTTGACTTTTATAAAAAAAAATCAAGACATATTTAATTAACATAAAGTTTTAAGAAATTATAATTTTTAAAAGCTTCAGCGATGTGTAAAATGGGGCAAGCAGTACGGTGCGCATGCGCACAGAGAGTGGAAACAATATGTTTGGTTTACATTTTTTTTTCATGTTTATCCTCTGCACATAAAATATATTCTTAAAATTATAAATCGCGTGGTTCAACTAGCGATATATATACTCGGTCTTAGGAATGCAGTATTTCTGAAGGCAGAAATACTAAATAGACAGGTTGCTGTCAATGACTACTTATTTAAAAGCAGGAATATCGTAGACCGGAATACAACACAATTATGTAGTTGAAGAAGGTCCATGAAATAAAACAAAAAGACTGCAGGTATCAATCATTACTTCTACAACCAACACTTTCCGTATTTAATACTTATGACTTTTCGTAGGGTTTTTTTAAACTAACCAATTTTGGTAATCGTCTATTGAAATTGTAACGTTCGATTAAGTCAAACTTAATTTTAACTGTAAGAAAACTTGAAATGAATATATCAGAATACTTAAGTTAAAGTTCAATAAACTCCATTTTCTCATGTAGATACCTGTTTTTTTTTATACAAGAGATCTTTATGCCATTCATTTGCGATAGCTAGCTTCTATTCATTCGAATATATTTTATTGTAATTATTTGTCATGTCGTCATTTAATGTGGAAAAAGTCCCGTAGGAAGGAAAAGGCCCATATATATTAAAAGGCCGGCAACGCACTTGCGACTCCCCTGGTGTTGCTAGTGTCTATGGACGGCGGTGATCACTTATCATCAGTTGACCCACCTGTTCGTTTGCCCCCTATTATATAAAAAAAAAAATGTCGTGGCTATTTGTTAGAATAGATTTTAAAAGTACGTCGAAACACCTCATTGAATTGAATTAAGAAATCTTTATTCTGAACCAATTGCAGATATTAATATTTTGTAATTGTTTATAAAAGTAAAAAATATAAATGTAATTCGTAGTAATAATCGAAAATGCAACAAAGACTAGACAATACGCGCATGTTTACTCGACATATTTTATTTAAATACAATCTGTTATCTACATACTTTATTTTTTCGAACTGACTACACTTTTTACCTGGCAAGGCCTCTACAGTTTCTCCGGACAACTAAGGTGAGCGTTTAAGGCACTCACCCGATTTTATATAGACCAACCAGCACAAGGACGCACGGCGCGCCTTTGCTTGGACTGTCACCAAATATCTCGAGTCTAGCTAAGCTAAGCTTTATCTTCGTACCTTTATCATCCTATGTATTACTAGCAATCGTCCACTAATCCATGTACGTTAAATTATAATTTGAAATATAATACTAATAAGATATAGCCAGTGGCAGATTTGCAGTCTTAGCTGCCCTAGGCCCCAGGCCATGTAGTAAGTACCAGCCACCACGTTTCTTTCCTTTTCCATTTCTCCTTATCATTAGTGTATTTTTTGTCACGATTGGCCGCCCTAGGCCCGTGCCTCCTGGGGTTTAGGGCAAATCCGCCCTAATCCGATATATCTATAGCCTAGCACCGCCTATTAGTAACTTATAAGAAAATGTATAGCATAAAATAATCCTCGGTAAATACTTAGGTATGTCAACTCTTACGGCGAATGGTCAAACATTGTTGAAGATAATCAATCTTCCTTAAATCATTAATTACGCAGCTATATTATCAAATTCAACGTACATTGAAACATCACTTCAAAGTTAAAATATTCTATAAAGTAAATTCACATCTACACAATCATCGAATAGACAGACACACCGGACTATTGAAGTCTATTAGGATATTTATTTATACCCACATTTCGTGTTGTTATTGAACAAACAATCTTTAGACCGTAGGCGAGAGACCTTAAATAAGTGACACATCTTAAGGGCCTGCGTTTATTTATTTACCGAGGCTGGTCTTGACGTGAAGAGCTTATAAATAAGACTCGTTAGGACACTGCTCTCTTTCCTTACATTTCCGCTACCAACAGAATAATATTATTACGGCAACTATACACTCGTATTTCTTAGTTTATTTTTTGTTATAAATAATGCCCTTATGGTTTTTATATCACAGATTTAAGATTTAACATTTGAATATGACTGTTTATACCAAGAAGTTTGTGATAAAACACTTACATGTACGCGGCTGCGCAGAAAGAGGGTAATGTCGTTACCTGACCGCGTAGACGGAAGATAATGTCTGTCCAGTGTTTTTATGTATTCCTTTTTTTGACACTTCTTATAGTTTAAATGGCTTGGTGAATTTTTAATATATGAGTCATCGTTAAACTAACCTTAATTATGGTATTAATAAAGATCAAGTAAAGTAAAAAGAGGCGAGATGAATTAAAAAAAAAGACATTTAGTATTAATTTTGTTATGTTTGCTGATATAAATAGGAAATTGTCAGTGAGCTGTAACTAAATAATATTGTTACAACAACAAATAAATACTGTCTTTAACGGTTCAAATACACGTTATAAGTTACCTATGAAATTGACAATAGTATCAAATAAGACATTGCCGGTTTCGATTGCTTCAAAACACCTTAACAATTCAAATACTAATATTAAATTTAATCTCAAAAAGAACCTAATAATTATGACAATTACAAATAAAATGCCTAATTTAAAACAACTTTCTCACTAGTATGTGAGAGATAAATAATTTATTTACTGTAAATAATTCGATCAAAGTCTATGAAACTTGTTTTTTGAGGTTATACTTCTTTTGACGCGTTAGGGAAAAATGATGAGAGTAAATTTCTATGATGCGCGCACACCGTCACGTAAAACCGACACCCTTAAGTTAGCTATAGTCAATATTTTATTTAAAAAAAAGTATGTATATGTATATACCTTTTTTCTATTGTTAGTGTCGTTTTTTCTACAAACGTAGAATAAGGCGAAAGATAAAATTTTTTAAAAGATTTTTATCTTGTTACGCCAAAGAAGTATAACTTCTATCGCGTGTACATAAGTACATACTACGTTTTTTTTACTAATTTGTAGGGTATAGCGTTAATTCAAAGTCTGTGCGATTATTGAAGACGAAGAACGTTAAGCCTAAAAATTTAATGACTTTCAAATATAATTTTAAGGTTATTGGGTGATGATTAATGGCAGGTTTGCATAATTTTGTACCACCATGCGACCACCACACACTAGGTGTAATGTTACCATTACGCCAAGGTAAGGTGTACTCGTTCCGGTATCAGCCGATGTATGTCTAGTAACCAATCGAGTGATACAGATATTGACTGATAGAGGTGTAGATAGAGTATCCAACTGATTCGCGACCACCGTACATATGGTGATAAATCTGTTCAACTGCCTCATTCTGCTTTCTCACGGTTCGGGACTAACCAGTTAAGACTCATCAGTCTAGAGATTCCCATAACAGTCACGATAGGAGATGATTGCTGATCACTGTGTGATCGCCGTTAGATTGTATTGTACTAAATAAAAAATAATTTCATCATTATATTTATCTTCACCGACTATTGAAGTTTATTGTAGAATTCAACAATTTTTAGTTACATATGTAACATTTTTTTTAAAGTTCAGATTTTTTATACATTTATAAAAAAAAAAATTATAGAGATCTAGGGTTGTACGCTCATCATTTAAAAACTACTGGATAAATTTCGAATTTTTTTTTTTAGTTTTGCTTCTTAGACACTTGATCTTTGTGTAAAAAGTATTAAGAAAATACGATTTTTATAAGCACCACGTGTTCCGCGATGTGTGTTACCTTGTAATGGAGAAGTGGGGCAAACGGTGTGGTGCTAATGTTTTTTCTTCTGTACATAAAAACAGATGAAGACAGAACAGATGCCGACTAACACAAGTTTTTTTGTGGCTCTCAAAAACCAAGGGCTTCTTTCGAGTCGTATAGTTGTTCGTTGTATCGAAGGTCGAGTTAACGAGCTTTCGGCCTAATTCCTTTTACCGTTAAATTTATAACGTTAATTCAGTATTCAGATGAAGACAAAATAGACGTCGAGTAACAGAGGTATTTTGAAGCTCTCAAAAGCAAGGATTTCTTTCTAGTTGTAGAAGTGTTTCTTTTTATCGGAGGTCGACTTACCGAGGTTTCGGTCTATTTCCTTGTACCGTTCAATTTATAACGTTAATTCATTATTCATATGAAGACAAAATAGATGTCGAGTAACAGAGGTATCTTGAGGCTCTCAAAAGCAAGGATTTCTTTCTAGTTGTAGAAGTGTTCGTTTTATCGAAGGTCGACGACATACCGAGGTTTCTGTCTATTTTCTTTTACCGTTAAATTTATAACATTAATTCAATTTTACGTTACGGATTGGACTTAATTAAGATTAAGATTTCGTTTCGATTGAAGCGTTAAAAATGTTTTATTAATTTATTATAATTGGTAATTTAAACAGTTTGAACGATAAACCGTATGTTAAAACTAAGTAATGTTTATTAAATGCGTGTAATTATGATATAGAATTTAATTAGTATTGAATAAATATTAAAAACTGTACTTTTGAGAGATTTATTATAGCTGAATACTTTTCAAGATAATAAACAGGACAGTATGTAATGTATATACATTTTTTTCTTTTTATATATACTTTATTGGTTAGCGTTTGACCACAATCTCATATGGTATTAAATGATGAAGTGGTCTAAGATGCTAGTCACGCTAAACCTAGAGGGAGACTGGCTCTCAAGTGCAGCTGCCGGAACACACCAACAGGTGCATGGCGACAGATTTTCAACTTGAGGGTAGTAGCTAGCCAGGCGGACTTAGATAAAGGCCTATCACCATGCAATGCAATAAATAAATGCAATTCAATGCAATAAATAAATGTATTATAGAAATACGATGTGTATTTGAACATATTGCGTTTTTGATTTTATATTTTATTCAGACACCCGTGATGTTTTGGATAAGTCAATAAGAATTATCATTTCTTCTTCCATTTCACCGCCAAAAAATAATGAGACTAGAGCTTACGATATTTGTATTTTCAGCATGTCATTTTTCAATAGTTAGGTCTCGTATGATACTATTCATACACTCGTCTCCGCACGCGTTTGTTGTTATTCGTTGCAATTATTACAGCACCATCTAATGCTAAATTATAGCAAAATGAATATTTCGTAAATATTATTTGCATTTAAATATCTACTACGTATTATTAAAATTGTGAGAATGAATGGATGTTTGTTATTCTTTCACGGAAAAATTACTGAACGAATTCTAATGAACATTATGACATGGCTTACCGCGATATTGCTTGTAAATCAGAATAACACACAGGCTATATTTTATGAAGATATCGTTTCAAATTGACCAAACATTTTAACGAAAAGTGTCAAGCATTAGAGTTCCAGTTCCAATGAATGGTGTCATCATTTATTAGGATGCACAATGTAGATGAAGTTAAGAGCGGCCGCTAGTAGTAAACGGTCGCTTGAACAGTACCGAAGTTTATTTGTAACGTCATCTAGTGGTAGCATAAACACTATTTCCATGAAAAAGTGCTTAGCTTCACCAACTTAGATAGTGACATGTCAGGTCAATATCAAAATCTATTTTTGCCTTCAGTTGTTCGCGTCGACACCGAACAAATTTAACTTGCATTACTATACATTAATTGTATGGTGCTAAAACGCGTCGTAAACGTGTAGGTGTATCTTATCTTTGACTGTCACCAACGAGCTACCGTCTCTCCGTTGTAGACGCGTCTCTCGGCGCATCGGCAGGCATCTCGCTCGTCATGGCGACAAGATAAGCCCCGCACGCTATTAAATACACGCTTTATGAGACCCCTGTAAGCCCAATCGCAGTGCACGACACGTAAACGACACGACTTTGTGACAGCTTAAATTTAATTCCGGCTATAAAGATAATTAATCTTTTATAATAATATGTTAAGAATACGCCTAAGTTAAAATAAGATATATATTTTTAATTTAGTTTAAGACATTTTCCAAATTATGATTCACGTTCAAAAGTACAATCAGAACAATAATGTGTTGTTGGTTATAATAATTGCCCCGTGTCGAATTTGTGCACCCGCAATATTCAGCGCTGCAAAAGCGGGAGGCATGCGCTTAAACCGCTGCACCAACTTTGCACTTAATACTAGTTTCAGCGGTGCAAAAGCGGGAAACAAGGGCTTAAGCCGCTGCACCAATTGCGCACTCAAAATAAGGTAACCATTCGATGTCAAATAGTTACATTTGTGACGCATCTCTCTCGTCGAATGTGTGTAACAAGATAAGAACCACAAGATACGAACTGTGTTTATTAAATATTTACGTACACACACGACGATACGTGTACGACAAGATCGAAAATTTAAAAGTATGATATAGCATAATAGGTAATAATGTAATTATTAGATTGGTGTACTGTTCGTTTATTTTGTTTTTTTTTTTTTTTTATCGAATGTAGTTTTTTAATTCAGTTTGTTGCGGGAATCGACTGGTAGAAATAATGTAATGAAAAAGAATTAAGCCACATCCATGCGTCTTTCTCTTGTATACGAGTATGCGTGTGCATTCTAGTATCGAAATTCGAGCACACGAGCATCTTGCCCTTTCAGTTACATAACCTCAATACTAAACCAGTAGGAAAAAGATTTGCAAAATCGAGATTGCAGCAAGTATGTGTAATACTAACTTAGAAACAGCGTAAGAAAAATTCGTATCTAGCGAGGGTCTCCTGGTCACTTACGTCTTTATTATATTGTAGAATAGCAAAGTAAGTGGTGTATTTATACTTTAAAAAAACAAGTTGGCAACAGTAGTTTAGGTCTGGATCTTGCATCTTGACTACTTAATACACAGAATGATCATAAAACGCGGCAAACTAAAAAAGAATCATCGAGACGGGTTTCTCATCATGTGACATAATAATGATGATGTCCACCCACCTATCCGTCAACTCTGAACCTTGTTAGTTTCAGTAGTAAAACATGAGGTGGCTTTAGACGGTTCTTTGCGAAAAGGAGTTCTACATCCAAGTCTTTTGGTCGATGGTCCTCGAAAGCTTCTTTACTGCCTAATCGAGTTGCGCAATTCTGATCTCTATTCTGTAAGGCTTTCCCGTTTGTGTGGAGGTACATTACATATGATGAGATGGCGCTTATTCACACCACTGTAACGAAGGCAGTGACTCATGCTTAAGCTTCGGATAAACCCCAAACTTAGGATACTTATTACTCTGACCGCACTATCCCAGTTGACGTGCAATAAGTATCGATTCTATACTACTGACTCTACTTATTATGTATATAGTGGTATCGATCTCTACACACTTGTTAGGTCTTTAAAATAAGCATTAAGAAACGTAAATATTGGCGCTTAGTAAATAATCTGATATTTCATTATCCCTCAATCGGACTATAATTAGTAACCATTAACCTTAATTAATATATCAATTATACAAGAAGTTACATAAATGATTAAAAACACTAACCGTGTTAACTTAAATAGAAAGACGCCATGATATTTATATGTATTTAATTTTTGCATTACTTTTTTTATAGTATAGATCAGCGTACAAACTGACGGCCCATCTGATTGTAAATAGTTATCATCGCCTGTAGCCAATACAACACCAAAGATATCACTGCTGTGTTGCCAATCTTGAAGAGCATTTCTCTATCCCTTTTTGAAGAACTCCATGTCATCATAGCCTTGAGGGAAAACCGTGCCACAATGCTAATAACGTTCTTAATGTTTTTGGATAAAAAAAAAATAAGAAAATGTTTCCACTTTGCTCATATTTATCACAGCTAATTGAAGCTCATCCGGAAAAATGTCTATTTTCATTATTCCACTATTCCATTTATGTCTTCCTGATTACGTGGCTCCGTTTCAACGTTCGCCCAGACGTGGAATTCATTAACCCAGAAATATATTTGCGATAAAATAAAAGTCGACGATTAGTTTTGTTGCTTTAAAATCAATAATGTTTTTATATTGAAGGAGTGACGTTCACTACATTTTTGATTGTTTTTTGTACTAGTAATTGGATGTTATTTCATTTGCGTTAAGAGATGTAGCATATATAGTAGACATACATTCAAACACACAGACCTTGCTTTTTCATAATATTAGGACAGATGTACATTTTCTCTCATCTATAAATAAATTAAAATCTATTGGCGAATGTATGTAAGGGCATCACTTGAGAACGTTTGCACCCATTTGCTTAATTTTTTTTTTTGTTATGTTTGTAATTGTCAAGACAAGGTGTGTGTGCGTAAGAAAATGTTTGAGAAATCGTAAGGAAAATTGTAAAATTTATGTTAGAAAATTTCCATGTAAAAAGTTGGAGAGTGAGCGTGACAAAGGATTAGAGAAGAGAGTAGGGAGAGTAGGGATCTTCAAAAATGTTGACAAAATTGGCAGATTGACGTTCAGTTGCCATTTTATTTAATGACATGGTCGTATTTTTTCTTTAATATACCCGTATAAAACCCGGAGCGGATAGTTGGTGCTAAATAAAATACATAAACATTGGTCTATTGGTCTAAACATCTCAGTATTCACACCTTTTGTATACATATAATTATTATATTATAATATTATATTACAATCCATCCATACTTTCTTCGGTCTTCTTATGCTCCTCCTATAATCGTCCGTCTTCATACTCAAGACTCGTCTGGTTATATAAATTTATATTGCAATTGCTTTGAATATTTTTGACTCTCGCTCTCTCTTTTTTTAATAAAGGATAGACACCATTTGTGTATGAATGAATTATACATATCATATATAAATATGAATATGAGTTAATTAAGTATGCATACATTTTTATCAGATGTACAGAAAAGGTGTACATTTTATCAAGGTAAAAAGTACCAACTGTTCTTGTGGGATACGTCAACTGTAAATGAAAGCAAGCAAAATCGCGGGCGAAAGGTAGTACTTTTATTGTCAAAATAAAGAAATAATCATGCCATTCGCCGGTATACTGACTATAGCTATGGTGTTTTTTTTTGCTATTTATCTTTTGAGTTTAATAGTAAATAATGTCTTTCTATATTGAATACTGTTTCTTTGTGATAAGTCTAAATTTATGCGTTCAAGTATAGGAACAGGCGCAACAACCAACGTATTTGAATTACTTATAACTTGTCTCTCGCGAGTAGTTTGTGAATTTGATTAGAATTTTTTTTTAACTAATAATTCAAACGTACATGAAATTTTTTACTTAAATCATAAAGCCATATGAAGTAAATTTATAATTCAGTAAATATATAGTTAAATGCTTCCAAATGTGGAATTCATCCTTTTAATGTTCGTTTCAGCTGAAAGGAATATGATAGGAGAAATCAATCCAAAATGAGCGTTGTCGTTACCCTTAAATAAAGACAATTCTAGAGAGAATATTGTGATCGCTTTTAAGTTTAGAATCGAACACATAACTCTCAATAAATACAAATATTTCATTTAAAAAAAAACTCTTACACCCAATTTTGAAGTCTGTGGGATAACAGAGGATATACATCATATATTAACGGAATGTATTCGGTTCCGAGTGGATAGGCAGTTACTGATGTCGGCTCTCGATTTAAATATGCAAGATATCGGAATGTTTCACGGGGTACTATTTAAACCGAACAGTATTGAAGCACTAATGCCCGGTTTCTGAAGCCGTCAGTTAAACTATCAATAGCTATTGATTCAATAACGTTAACATAAGACAAGCGGCGTTTAACTGTCAATGCGTTTCTGAATACAGAATGAGACGTAGACTGACATTTCTCGTGTTCAGAAACCCAATTTGACAAGTTATCGAACCGATAGCGCTATTAAACAGATAAACTACAGTTAGAAATGCTTCAGAAACCGGGCATAAGTCTTTTTAAATTGTTGAGCCGTCATTAGTCACACTTCCGTTCATTATCATTTGTATTAGTTATAGTTTAGTTTAGTAAATTAAGTTAAGGGTACTATGGGGTTGATATAGTCATAAAAGTCCCTAAATAAACTAAAAACAAAAAAAAAATAGAAGAATAATAATGACTGTCTTATATTAAATCGTAGGTTAGGTTAAGGTGTTAAAAATAGCTCGTAACCGACAGGAAGAAGTACAAATGTGTATAATCAAATGATAATATTTGTAATGATTTTTTTTATAATTTAAAGATTTCAACCGTTATATTAGGTAAATAGTTGTATATCAATTAAAGAGAATTAGAAAATAACGCTACACATTAAGTACACGTAATGTTGTAAGAAATTAGTTCTGTTGGTTCACAGTTGGCGTGTTCAATCACAATTCATAGCTTTCGTTAGAAAAAAAATTCAAATGCTCGACATAATAATGCAAATTACACGAAGGACAATGGAACTGCGGGACCTTGGTCGGCATGTAGGAATAAATAACTAATAAACCTCGATAAGGCAGTAGTTACTGCGCGAGCCACTTTAAGAGATTGCTGTCTACGTTACACGCTCATTTTACAGAAGGTACAAATGTTTTGTATGTATGTAGTACTGCAAGTCTCTTTACATTTATAAGCTATATTTCTATGTTTAATCTTTGACCATAATTTTAACTCATGATACGAACGAATAAAAATGGTTATAAATTAAGCTTAGAAATGAAAGTGGGTCTTAAAAGCTGCCTTAACACTTGGTTACGTTGCTTTAAAAGAGAGAATTTCAACTTGAATTGCCGTACTAGAAAATGTTATCTCTACCACTATATATAAAACACATAAAACAGTTAGTTTTACTTTGCATTAGTATTCAGTTTGAAGATTTAAGATTATTTGATTTCATCTATGTATCAGGTAAATATGAATTCAAAAATCAAGCGGAAATTGAGTATTGATAATTGATTTACATAATTTCAATTCTAAATTTCTATATTAAGGTCCGATATCATCAGATATATTAGGGTATTTCTCTAATAGACATATGTATTCTATCATAATTTCAATTCAAAATAAATTAACTTTGTCATTAACTAACCTTTTTGGTAGCGACGTCACTCGCGTTGATATCGACTTATCTGTCTCTCAGAAACTGTACACTTTCTCCGGGTGAAAGGTACTCTATGTCCTTTTTTCTACCCTTGACAACGTGTATACAAAATTTAATGATAATTCCATGAAAGGTCAAGCCGTGAATGCGTAACAAACAAACAAACAATCTCTCATTCGCAATTTGTATATATTTGTTTATTATCTTCTTATCACTTTTTTTTTTGTATTCATTCTAATTAATATATAATCTCATCGGAAGTAACGATGTGGCTGAACCTGATAACATGTTAAGTCGAGAAGGATTGTTTTGCAAATAAAGCTGCCAGAACACACCTATAAGTGCTTGGCGTTATATTTTCATCTCGAGGGTAACAGCTAGCTAGCTAGCTAAGTAGGCATTAAGAAGTGGCCATGTTCTGCTCTATCGTATCGATAAGTCGGATTGAGCGATTCGAATGTACACAGATCGATATATTGTGCGTACATGCGACTTTTAAAACACCATTGCTTAAAAATAAATTGAATTATTTTATACGCCTTCTGTAACAATTTATTGTGTCCGCATTCTCCTAATATAGGATCCGTGGTATATGAACATTCTGCGCAGAAAAAATGCTGGTGTTTAGTGCCGAAATAAATATTGTTGAGTACGTAAACTGTCTACTGCAGAGTGGAGATATATCTGCGTTAACTGGAGATAATGTGTAAGGGCGAACAAGTAACAACGTGACTGGAGAGGATACAATTCGTAAATCTATATATATATATTAGGGTGTAAAGAAAAAATACATTGTTTTTTATTCTTAAAATGATCGTAAAAAGTTGTCAAAGAAAACTAAAACAAAGGCTGACAAGATCTGATCCTTTCATATTGATGTTTACAGGTTGAGATTTTTTTTTTATTTCTCATACAATGGAAAAAATTGATTTTAAAACTTTGGATTATTGTAACTCAGTCTTGAACTATCGTTCTGAAAGATCCAACTCACATTCGTATAGGAGATTGAATAACCTACAAAACAAGTATAATATGAGTTTTTGATAAATCCACCATTCCTGTAAAAAGTGATTCAATGTTAAAGTTAGACATCGAATGAACTTTGAAACGCGTATATGTAATTGTTATAAATTATAAAAACTATTTACTTTAAAACTTATTCCACTCTGTTATAAGACTGGCGGGTTGTAAGTTTCGAGTTAAAATCATTACTTTTCACTGTGTTATTATTTCTAATTATGATTGTGGGCAATTTGTACATGGCAGCCATTGTTTTACCGGTAACTTTTCTCTGCCAAACTTTTACACGATTTAGTTCAGTGTACCTTATGGTAAATATATAATATAAGCAACTGGAATATTTAAATCCGAATGAAACGCCGTGTGGATTTTTGTTATACAAATATTGTATTTGCTCACTCACAAAATTCCGATAAAACGATTAGATATCAAACGGATTGGAGTTTGGTCGTCAATATTGAAGCATTCCAACAACGTCACTTATCAAAAAATTAGATTTACATTATTTGCTTTTTTTACACTTTTTTTGAATTACCAGTTACTAACCTAAAAGTTAATGAAGCCGGTAAATAGACGATTTTAATAAGGCTCCTATTTTCTATTTTCATTACGATAATAGTAATAGTAATTTTGAAGCGATGATGGCTCAGTTGGTAGTGCCTTCGGACACAGCGTCGAAGGACGTAGGTTCGAATCCAAGCAACCGAGTCCGAGCTTTCGGTGAAGTAAAACATCGTGATGAAACCATAGCATGGTGGTAGGGCTTTTTCTAAGTCCATCTGGCTAGCTACCAACCAACCTCAAGTTGAAAATCTGTCGCCAAGCACCTGATGGTGTATTCCGGCAGCTTCACTTGAGAGCCAGTCTCCCTCTTTTTTTTTTTTTTTTTTTTTTTTTACGTGGGGAAATCCATTATGGATACCCACCCTCCCGGGGGAGAGGATGGGTTATGTCCGACTCGCACGGACTAAAACCCCACGGTGTACCGACAGACCGTGTTGTTGGGGCGGCAAGGGATCGTGCTCGCTAATCACCTTGAATAGCCGCCCCAACGGTCCGCCCGGCGGAAGGTGGCCGCCGGGCTCCTACCTATAGAGAGGCAGACTGGGTACACACCAGCTGCCTCCCCTCGTCCGCCGGACCTGTGCAATGAGAGGACGAGTCCCCCGACTGCATCCCCTCAGGTCCGGCTACGGTGGCGGGAGGAGTTGGGCAAAGCGCCGCCTCCTCCCGCCTGTCCTCCTTTGGCGGAGACGGCCACTTAGAGGATCTACCTCTCGGGCCCTCTCCGCCGCCTCCTTTTGCGAGATGACCTCCTCGCAAAAGGAGGCCACAGCTCGCCACGCCTGTTCGCTGCCGAGCATGGACAGAACCACGCTCGGCAGCGACAAATCTGCTCCCACCACCGCCGTCAGAGTGCGGCGCTCTCCCTCCCACGCAGCACACTCAGACAGAGTGTGCTGCGCGGTGTCTAGGTCAGCGCCGCACTCATGACAGGCGGCGGTCGGCTCCCTGCGAGCGATCTGGTGCAGGTACCACCCAAAACAGCCATGGCCGGTGAGTACCTGCACCAGTCGGAATGTCAGGGAGCCCCAACTCCTCCCCAACCACTCCCGCAGGACCGGGCGGACGGCGTGGACGGTGAACGTCCCGAAACGCGCGTCCGCCAGGTCCTGCATCCACCTTCCCGTCGCCTCCTCCCTCATCGCCCTCCGTTTTGCCTCGATCTCCTTGGGAGCCGGAGGCTCCCCACTACGCTTCCTCGCCGCCGTGAATTCATACACGGCGGCGAGAACTCCCGCCTCCAGCTCCCAAGGCAGGGAGCCGGCGAGCGTGAAGGCCGCCGCTGAGGACACCGTTCGGTACGCCCGGATTGCCCTCAGTGCCACCGTGCGCTGCGCACTACGCAGCACGCGCACGTTGGCGGCACCGAGGGCATCAGCCCAGACCGGTGCCCCGTAGGCGGCCATCGCCCGCACGACTCCCATAAAGAGTCGACGGCACCCGGCACCCGGCCCCCCTATGTTGGGGAGCAATCGGCCGAGTGCTGCCGCCGCCCCAGAAATACGCGGCCCGAGCCCCGCAAAGTGGGGCTCGAACCGCCAGCGCCCGTCCAGGGTGAGGCCCAGATATTTCATCTGGGCCGATACCCTGATCCGGGCGCCCTCCACCATTATGTGGGCCCCAGGTGGTGGCCCTCGCCGAGGCCCATGGAAAAGTATGGCCTCGGTCTTCTCGAGGGCCACCCTGAGGCCCAACCTCCTAATGCGCCTGACCACGAGGGTTGTGGCCATCGTGGCCAGGCGCTCCACCTCCCGCCATTCCCCCCCCCGGGCCACGACTAGGGTGTCGTCCGCGTAACAGATGAGACGCGCTCCATATGGGAGCGCGCCGCGGAGCACCCAGTCGTAGCCCATGTGAGCCAGTCTCCCTCTAGGTTAAGCTTGATTTACCATCTTCGACCACATTATCATTTAACATCAGATGAGATTGCGGTCGAACGCTTACCTATAAAGTATAAAAAAAAAATCACAAGTTTATAGACGAATTATTTCGAATAACAATTAATTAGATAATTATTGTTTATTATTCCATGACAACTTGTCTAAATTTTAGTTTCATTTTCAATCAATTCAGTTGTTTTAATAACTATGACAAAAAACTTTCCATAAATATACGAGTACACCTCGTTTGTAATAAGTGAACGTTATAGATGAATGGTTTTTATTCGAGTGACCTCTTTATGTTATGACTATAATTGAGTATTTAATTTTTAATTAATTTGTGACTATAATTGAAGTATCCTTTCTATCCTAGACAAATGTTACAATGGGTCAACGTTAGGATGAATGTTTTTTTTTTTTAATTATTACTACTCTATTTGTTTAAAACTATTATCTAAAACATTTGGTAATTTAAAACTATAATACCAACAATTAAAATAATAGACTGATACTTCTAAATTGTCATTCTTTCTAAACAGAATTGATTAGGATCACGAACTTCTACAATGCCGTGATTAGGAGCAATTGAAACCAATGACTGTGTAATAGGTGATGTCACACTTGTGTGGTTACTACTACACGTTGAATGTATGTAGACAGACTATATTTTACATATTTATTTAATATTTCACAACAAATAGTGTTTAAAAGCAATATAAAAACTTTGTATTTTACTCAAATTTAAATGATCCTTTGAATTTGGGGTTAACAGTACCTCGTTGGTATAGACATTTACAGTTCGGTCCTTCGCGGTAACGCTTGGTTCTCGTCGAGCGCTTAACTCGGCTTCGTCCTCCGCCACCCCGCGCCGCGTTCCGATGACACTATTACTTCGTCTTGATTTTTGTGCGTTTTATACTCACATTTTATATGGTATTTGTTCCGCTCCTAGTTATCGTGACATGATACTAGATTATCTATAACTTGCTTGATGCAATAAGTTGTAAAATAGACAAATATTTTTTCCAAATCTATACGGCGGTGTCGGATATTATCACATTTAAACAAAACAAAAAATATATTTTATGCTTAGTAATACCTGTATAAACATACATGTTTCAATTACGCTTGAGAGTCAATATTTGAAGCGATGATAGCTCAGTTGGTAATGTGTTCGGACACGTGATGAAACCGTAGCATGGTGGTAAGGCTTTTTCTAAGTCCGTCTGGCTAGCTACCACTCTCAAGTTGAAAATCTGTCACCAAGCACCTGTTGGTGTGTTCCGGCAGCTGCACTTGAGAGCCAGTCTCCCTTTAGGTTTAGCGTGCCTACCATCTTAGACCATATCATCATTTAACATCAGATGATATTTTGGTCAAACGCTAACCTATAAAGTATAATAAAAATAGATATATATACACATATATATATATTAATAACCTTCTTGATGATGACCTTTTTTTACGACACTAAGCTTGATTGCTTTTTTTGTTTGTCACAAATCTATCGGATCAATAGGTCGTTTAAACCGTCTTCAACTTGAATTCAATGCGTAACGTAGGAGTACACCATTTATGGTCTAAAATATCTTTAAATAGACTCGACGTGAAATATATACCCGAGTTTCGTGAAAAACGTTTGCCCTTGGCTGGCCTACTTATACTCAGGTATACTTTACGTGACTTGCGTGCTTGAGATACCTGACCGTGTACACTTATTGTAGAGGGAATATACATCTTTTCATTTTAGAACACTTGCTTGTCAAATGTTAATCGGTGATTCTGTCCTTATAAAAGTTATCACAAAATTTTTTACCTGAAAATGAAATAGATTATAAATAGTAAGTAATATCTTATCTGTAAAGTATAATGATGATATTTAGATAAACATTTCTTTTTATTTTTCTTCACTCGATTTTTTTATATTAATTGCTAATCATCTTTTGTTCCTATAGTCTTTATGATACAATAAAATATATTTGGCTAATTTACTGTTATCGACTATGCCTCAAAAGTCACTAACATGGACGTCGCATTGCTATTATGCACATTAACTGTTTTACAGCGTTAACCTGTGTAATTTTTATTACAAATCCAAACTAATCTAACCTGTTATGTCGTTATTTTTCTTTATTTTTAATTGGGGGTTTGGTCACAAATAGATCATGTCATCCCAGTGATTATAACCAAAATGAAGTTTGGACTGTTCATAAAAAAATGTTAACAAATTCTAACGGTTTTTAATACTGAACCAATTTGTTAAGCATTTTTGCTTCCTTGGATGCTGAGAAAGCAAGAACGTTATTACGTAACCCAAGGGTTCTTAATGAGACATTAA
Organism: Antheraea assamensis; assembly: GCA_035772565.1. Lineage (NCBI taxonomy): Eukaryota > Metazoa > Arthropoda > Insecta > Lepidoptera > Saturniidae > Antheraea > Antheraea assamensis. The sequence goes on from JAQQSE010000060.1 coordinate 625,902, forward strand.
TTTTATTTTGCAATGCTAATCTTGGAGCTATGTCGTTATTGGCTCACGATAATAATGAGAGGAATTAACATTGACCTGCATAAATCGATACCATCGAAATCAGAATTAGAATAATTTTCGCGACTTTAACAGATAACTATTGTTAATCTGTACTTTAGCAGAATAATTTATTTATTTATTGTTGTGTTAAGACTGCATTTTGTTATACAAATTACTATTAATAATTTACAAATACTTCAACCTTATAATGCATATATTTTTGCATATATTTTGTTTTATCTGCAACGTTCCTATAATTATAATACCTTTGTTTAGTAGCATATTATTAGTTGTCTCAGACTCATGAGTGATGTTGGGTCTTAGCAAGTTAGTACTCAAGTGCACGGGTACCGAAACTCGATGTTAAAAAAGTAAATATTTGTCGACTAACCGTCCAAGTTGAGGCAGTGGAGGCGACAGCACGCGCCGGCATATTTTTATAAGGGAAACCTTATAAAACAAATTGTTTTAACATTTCTCTCGAGCGGGGAGTAAAGTTGTAGGACGGACCAGGTTCTACAACTTCTTGTTTTCTCCTCTCGTACAGAAAGTTTCCTCAGTTTTGTGTTTTTTTTTTTTTTGTTTTTTTTGTTTCACTACTCGAGTCGGGATAAATTGGATAATAAGGTTCCGTGTCAGTTGTATTGTATCATAGTATGGTAATTTTCAACGGCAGATGTTGGTAGTCGGTCGTATTTAAATTGTGCAATTAATTAAATCCATTTGCAATGAAACATATAGATTTATCTTGATAAATTGCACGCGATATTGAAACGGCATTAAGTAGAGAAACATAGTTATTATACAATAGTGTTATTGTACAATAGTTTGACAGCGCGAAATAAGGATATTCGTGGATGGAAAGAAATGAATTCATTGATATCTTTCTAATGAGGTTTTCAGAAATAAATATATAAGTAATAATATAGTTAAATATATATAAGGTACAGGGAAACCAGTTAAGAACATCTCCGTTGTCTGTTTCTTAGCTTTTGACAAGTTTTAGTGTTATCTGTATACATTTTCTATAATCAGACCAGTCGTGTTATATGGATCCGAGTGGTGGGCAACGAAAGAGACGGATGAGAAAAGATTACATGTGGCAGAGATGCAAATGTTAAGATGGATGTGTGGTGTAAAAAGTATGGATAAGATTAAGAATGAGTATATCAGGGGAAGTTTGAAAATATCACCAGTGACAGAGAAATTGAGGAGTAATAAGTTAGCATGGTACGGGCATATTATGAGAAGAGATGAAAGTCATGTAACAAGAAAAGTTTTGAGTTTGAAAATGGACGGATATAGAGGTAGAGGGAGACCGAAAATATGCGTATAAAAGGTGTGAATACTGAGAAGACTTTTGATAGGGGAAAGTGGAAAAGGAAAACATGTTGTGCCGACCCTACTTAGGTGGAATAAGGGTAAGATGATGATGATGAATATACATATTGGAAAAAGCATCCTCATCCTTAGTATTGAAACTTGGTCAAATAAAAGTACAGTTCCTTTGAGGGTCAGTTATGTCAAAACTGTTGAACGTATCTGTATAGGACTATGATCATTCGAAGCAGATTTTTCTAGACTGTTCTACTTATTTTTTGGATTCGATTGACCCTTTACTTTTTTTAACACCCAACGAAGCAGGCGGGAGTTAGCTAGTATAACTGTCGGAATGTTAGTTTATATCGCAGTCAGTATCGGAAGGAGGAAAGAATGGTTCTAGGCTACTAACTTTTTTTATTTGATGGACGTTTTGCCTTTTTTTCATGTCCAACGAAGTAGACGGGTATCAGCTAGTATAACTATCGGAATATCCGTTTAAATTGCAGTTGATATCGGAAGGAGGAAAGAATCACATGCCACAAGATCCACCGATGTCGGTGTCATCGCAGTCATCGGCTTTCATTACGCCTCGAGTCACGTCTCTAACGAGGCATATGACAGGCACACGTGTCGTGGGTTTGATATTGAACTTTTTTATCTGCCGTACACAATCAGTTTTATCAAGGAGCTAAGAATTTCTTTTATAGTTTTTTCCCTATGTGATGGTTTTATGATAGAGCGTCTTACGACATGAATAAAACATTCAAAACAATAACTGAATTGAATAATCGTTTCATAATTTTATTTGTTTGAAGGCGTTACTTTGCGGAAATGCATCATTAAAAATTAGGGTGGACGTTACTTCGCACTCCCGCTTAGAATTGTTTCGTCGCTGTCACGTTTTACTGCAACAGAAGACGGTTGTGAAACAATTAAAAATAATAAAAAGGCGTGCTTGGTCGGCAGTTAAACTCGATGTTGGCAGGTGGTTGAACCTGTCGTCGACTAACACTGTGATATCTATCTGAAAAATATGAAAAAAATATTAGTATATATAATGAAAAAAGAAATAAACGATGTTTATTTGTAACTTTTATTTGTAACTAAGCTTACCCAAGTCTGATAATAATTGTACCTACTTAGAAATAGGAAGCACAAACAAAATATATACCCCTGTGGACACGGTCTTATAAATTGTTATAAGAATCTATGATTTTTGAAATTTTCTATGACATTTAAGAAAAATGCTCATACGCATGCATATTCACAAGAATTTGTAAATTTCAGTTTTGAATAGTTTCTTATGAGAAATCCGTACTAGTCCTTATAATATTATAAAGAAGAATATAAGTTTCTTTTGTTTGTTGTTTGACGATTGTTTAGCCCCCTCCCTCTTCTTAATTATCATCTGTAGTACATGAGAAGCCCCTCTCCTCTAGTTTTCATATAGTATTTCATTTATACGGTTTTCCCCCTTCGTCCCTGGGACCAAGCGTGATAGTTTGAAGACCTCCCTCCCCTCCCCCCTGAATAAGTCACGTAGTATGAGTATACCCCTTTAACTACTCAACCGATCATAATGAAATTTCGCATACTTAATAGACAGAGTACAAGATATCCAGAAAACGTGCTGCTCCTAAGGTGTAGATTAAACCTACGTTAAAGCGAGCAAAAGCTAGTAGAAATATAAATAAGAGTTAAAGAAGCAATTAAAAATAGAATTTTCAAGAAACACATAAAACTTTAGAAGCATATGATGACATTGTTGCCAGATGGATTGATTATAAGCTTATTGCCAAAGGACAACTTACCATTTTGATATCTGCACAATATGATTTACAGAATTTGATATAATCAGAATGGTAAACATTTTATCCCATATTGTGTTGGTATAAATTAGTATTAATCAATGTGATAGCTACATATGTGGAGTCACTTTTGTATATGTTATAGTATAACTCCTTGACAAGTTAAAACTTACGTTAACTAGCCCACCTGATGCGACTGTAACGGTGCTTGTGTAGTAGTACTCGTTCCCATGAATGTGTCTACGCAGCACCGACGGTGGTCCAGACCATCGTTGTAGATCGCTTCGGTTAGTTTATAAGTTTGTTTTAATATTAGTTTCTTAAGAATGGTGACTGGTTCAAACTTCACATACATAAAGAACATTTTTTCAGCTATATAAAGCTGTTAGTGTACTTAAGAATCTATCAATACCTGACCTAAGACTATATTAGAACGAGTAAGCTAAGTAACTAAGTGACCCTGCCTGTCTTTTTTTCATCTTTCTACCAATAAACTTTTAGATCCGCCTTCTAATTGCGAATTTCGCAAGAGCCGAGTGATAGCAGCGATCAGCTACGAAAATGAAAAATTTAAATTATGTGCCAGTCATAACCAAGCATAGCAAAGCTGACAAGACTGCCTTTGTACACATAATATGAAAATCTACTTGCGAATAAAACTGTAAAAAAGATTGCACTGTCACTAGTAATCTCAATTTACCTTATTGATATAGCCTAGAATCTGGAAAAGGTCTACTACTTTACGTTCTGAATATACATAAAGTCACAGAAAAAGCTCCTACCGTCGAAACAATCAAATAACTTAGCAATGATTTCATTCCTGTGTATAAAGCGATATTTATTACAATAAAAGAAACGTACATAACAACTTCTCAAAGAGACTCATCACTAAAATTAAAACAGATTTAAGTGCAAGTAAGAAAATTATAAAGCGGAGTTAACACTAAACTAATACTTTGTAATCAGGCGAAACTGTAGAGGCCTTGCTAGGCCAACAGTGTAGACAGTTCGAAAAAAAAAAAACTAAACTAATACTTTTGTAAAATTAATAGGAATTGCAAATTAAATTATTGTTAGGTTTCTTGCGGACGCGCCGTATTTCATAAATATTTTCTCGACCAACGCCAACTCACGAGTAAAAGGGATTATTAAACGAAACCATAGTGGTTTGAAATACCTATAAAATAATTCATAAAAAGTCGTTTCGCAGTTTTCCTGTTAACATGTTTCGCTTTCATACGGTGACTATACTTTTTCATTGGCTCGGTTACGTTACGTGACCGGTTCCATATCAAACATTGCGTCAGTCGACCGCAGTCTTTCTTTTATAAAGCTTTATGAATACGCCAAAGTTCAAATACTCCAGTTGAATTCTGATTAGGTTTACAGACGATCCGACCAATTTATCATTGTTTGAATGACAGTCGTAATTAACTTGTCCTTACCTTCACATTGGCTTTTATGTGGCGTGACCCAATTTGTGTGATAACATCACGTCTCGAATAATATTATGGTGATGACATTCAATATTTTTCATTCTATGTATTATTTGTATATTAATTGGTACCCGTGGAAGTATAATGTCGTGAAGATAGCTCCTTTTTTCATAGGGCCTACAAGTTCCATCTAGGTTAATTCTGGCTTGTGTTTACCTCCTTACAACATTCTTTCTGATCTAAGTAATTTTCGTTATATTACGCAATTACTGTTTAGGTCCGATGATAAGGATTATTGATATATAAGGTAGATATTACTCGGAAAACATCTTGATCTGATAGTAAATTCGCCAAAAATTGCTAAGCCCTTATAAAAAATCTTGCCAAATTTATTAATTCTCTATTAAACTATTCCAAAGAAGCCTAGGCAAACAATAAACACTCCAGTTGTATATACTTGTAGATATTACTCGGATACTTCAAAGTTCTATATAAAGATTAAATAATAGAAATTTGGTTATTTTGGTTTTTGGACCGCAACTTCACCTCGTGCTAAATGGCGATCAGGCTCACCGCTCAAGATGACAACGCGCTAATTGTAGATAATTTCTGTTATTCTTAAATATTGTTTAGAGCACAATAAATCTCGTTTTATTTTATTGTTATAGTATTAAATGTAGCTGCTATTATAAATATTGAAATATATATTAAATACTCGGGGTATTTATACGGAACATTTAGATTTTATTCTGGATTTTACCCATAAATTGGGTTATAGTAATATGTAAACGAAACAGTCCGCAATCTCTCGGTTTGATTGTACCACTGATACATACGCGCAAGACAATCCATTAGTAATTTTTTTATCTACGTATTGTACAATAATTTATTGTTGTTGGAAAGCACATGTAATTTCCAAATTAATAAAGTATTAAACCCATAGAAGAATCTAGAGTACTAACCATTATGATTATTCAATAAGGGCTAAGTACTAATGATAATATTCACAAACTTAATCCAGCCAAAGCATGCGGTTCTTATGAAATATCAAAGCATTTTCTTGTGAACATAGTTTTGTAATAAAGTGGAATGAACAATTAGATATTAGAGTACGAACTTGACAAAGTACTTCGGAGATAATTTATCTAGGGTTTTTATTTACAGGATGAAGTAAAAGGGCTGCCGGTCGTACCTAAATGCTGCCCAAGTGGTCAAAATGTCAGCATCACTGTCGAAGACGGGAAAAAGAAATCGAGTTGCTCGCAAACCACTCTCGCATTCCAGCCTATCTTCTACAAAGCGAACTCTACCCACATATTCAGTTACGATAGTAACTTATACGAAACAATAGTGGGTAATCCATGTCTTTATGAAAGGTATGTAAAAATGCTTCTGTATGCCATCATTCCTTATATGATATACCTTCTATATATTTCCAATGCTAGTTTTAAAGAGCTGTTACCCAACTGTGTAAAAAGGGGGTAATGTTTTTTGGGTGTATGTATGCATATGTCCATTTCTTTGGCAAGGTATGAAACCTAAGCGGTCCGACTGATATTAAGATTTGATGTGTGCCCTTCATTTTAATTGTAGGATTAATATTTAAGTATGATGTTGTAATCTCAAAATGAACAATGCGCTCTTATTGGTAAATAAAAAACTCTGTAGTTTCTTTTTTTTTCATTATTGTTGCGTAAAATCTCACACAGTTTGACAATAGGCAGGTATTCATGTTTAGCTTTTATTCAGTATTAGCTATTGCTCTCGGCTTATCTTACTTTTGTGGTCAAACTCTTACATATTCGGAAACTGGAAGGAAAAACGTATTCAGTTCTGATTATCGTTAATTATCCCTAGCAATGCAATCGCTATGCAATTAAATATTTTTATTACTATAATTACGATAAAAGGAATTCTGCGATTCCGGCATTCCATTCGGTATTACATTCTTTACTTATCAATGTGTTAGTCATACCCATGTAATCGGCTATACCTTGATTGTTATCGATCGATTCTTCTTTTATACTTTCTGAAGTCTGAAAGTTACATTCAAGCAAAACGTAGTCGCATATACTATTCTGAAAATGTATTCTATATCAATATGTGAAAAGAATACTTTGTTGAACTTATTAGGTACATTGAAAATAATCAAAGAAATATTAAATTCATATTAAAGTAGACGAAAATAAAACAGTTCAGATTTTTATTCTGTTGGTCAACGGTTTCTTTTTTTTAGTTTAGCAGATTTTGACGAGCATTAGTGTTTTCATGTAAACAGTGTGACAATGTAATTAAATAAAATGCCAACAGAACAAGTGAAAATCGATCTGTCAATTTTTTAAAGATCCCCTTACTGTTACTGTTACCTTCTATCTCACTCACTAGCTCAACAGACGAGAGAACAATTGATTATTTGGGACACCTGGCTAATTGAATTATGTGGGACCACCAGTCGCACGTCGTCTGTCACATTAAAGCGTGAGCTATTTGAGCAATGGCGCCATCTCTTGCCGGCTACCATAAACATTTTTAGTGAAATTCACTTTTGTCTCGAAAACTAACTAATATTATAACTTATAATAAATGTGGATATAAGTTTATTTACTTGTTTGTTACGCTTTATCGTCTTAACGAATCAGTCGATAATTAGGAAACTTTGCATACACATTGTCCCGGGCACAGAAATTGACATATGGTGCCTGTCATTCAGAATAAGGACTGTCGACGAGGAGGGTAAAAACTACTTTTTAATATCTGTAAAATTTTATAGAAAACGAATATTGTTAGAACCGTACGTTTTGAACCAACATATTTTCAGGTACCAACTAGAACCAGATAAATACAACGTTGACGAATTCTATCTTTTGGTCAATGGATCGATCTTTGCACCGTACATGAATCCGCCGCTTCTTGGTACGAAAAATTATTGTATGGAGTCGTTCTGGAGCGAAACGAATCCGGCTGGAGTCACTTTACCGATGGTCTGTTTCACTTCTCCACCGCAAGAAACTAAGACATCAAGTACACTTATAATCTACGCTACGGGTTAGTATTTTTTATCTTTTTCTGTAGTAGTTTCTTTATCCTTATCTTATACTTTGTGTGTTTACCATAGTATAGGAGTTTCTAGTCCGTTGTTTAGTAATACCGTTATCAAACCTAACGTTTCTATTTAGTCTTGTCTATTACATTTTCATCAACATTAACCTAAAAGTGTTAAAATGTAAAGAAATTAACCGGTGACTGCAACTGGGCAGAGTTGTCTTGTTTGAGTACTAGTACAGCGCTAGTACTACTGTACTAATACTGTACTAGTACTACTGTACTAATACTGTACTAGTACTACTGTACTAATACTGTACTAGTACTACTGTACTAATACTGTACTAGTACTACTGTACTAATACTGTACTAGTCCTACTGTACTAATACTGTACTAGTACAGTCCTTAGCAATCTTTTTAGCTGCTCTGAATATAACCATAACTTCGGGTTTGGGCAAAATGTAGTCAAGAATATAATAATAGATATATTTAAATTATGATAGGAATCTAAAATTAGTATTTGTTTATTCTTAAATGTTCTTGACGTAATACGTATTCACAGCCAAAATGTTCTGCGCAACTATATTTAGGGCGGTTGAAAAGTTTGTCAAGAACTATTCGTATAATTTTTTACCATTTCGAAATTTTATATCTACTCGTATCTTATGCTATCTAAAGCATTATTGATGATTATTATATAAGATTATCTTAATTATGGCACGAAATATGCAGTTCGTATATCGTATATCATATCTCTTAAATTATTATCTTGTTACGATTGTTAAAGTTATTTATTATTCATAATTATTATAACCTATCAATTAAGGCGTGACATATACTTCCCGTGTCCAGATTTTTGTTTTGAATTTTGAAATTAATTTTAAAACAACAACAAAAAAATGTGACTTACTCGCCAAAAGAAATCTCAACGTTATCTTTCACGCGTAAGATATATTTTTTAAGGTGTCCCTGCTTTCGGAAACGCATACACTCAGATTTTTTAATAAAATTAAGTGGAAGTGACAGACAATTGGCAACAACATGCATTTAAGGGTTAAGAATCAACTGAGTCGTTTTTGAGTTAAATCTACATATAAACAAACATACAGACAAAAGAAATTTTAATGGCATACACATGTATACATAGGACTATATACATTTACTAGCTACTGCTCGCGGTTTTACTCGCGTTAATGTATATTTGGCTTATCCCCAAAGCAAAATACTTTTTTCTAGATAGAAGGTACTTATGACCTATTTTCTATACCCCTGCAACGTGTACGCAAAAATTTCAAGATGATTGCTTGAGTAGTAATGTCTTGAAAGGTTAACAGACAAGCAAATATTCGCATTATATATTACCGATACGTTTATATAATTATGTTTATAAATACTAAATCTACTAATACAATTTACAACCGCCAGAATTACCAATGTTATGTCGAATTTTTGAATAATTAATATAACATTTCTCTTATACTTTAATACATTTTGTTACAGGCCTCCTTATATCAGTTCCTTTTCTTCTCGCTACGGCATGCGTGTATTTGTTTATAATAGAGTTACGAGATACACACGGGAAAGCTTTAGCTTGCCATACGATTTGTTTGGCAATCGCGTTCAGTTGTTTGGCCGCCACTCAATTAGCCGGCCATGCTTTTCCCGTAGTCGCCTGTACTATTATGGGTAAGAATGTTCGCCAAATTTTTAATGATTTTTTTTATTATTTGTTTTGTAATATGCATATAATAATTTTGCAATTTCTTTTCAGCGTATCTCATACAGTTCTCTTTTGTATCCTGCTTTTTCTGGTTGAACGTAATGTGCTTCGATATTTTCTTGAACGTTCGGTGAGTGTTCCCTAATTAGTATTGAATGTTTTAAAAACATATTTAATAAAGGTTAATTATTTTATAAAGTTAATTAAACAATACATTTCTGGTAGTTTGTTTGAATATAGGGTGTTTTTTGTCGCATAAGCTTTTAACGTTGCAAAATTTTATTTTAACATTTTATGTTCTCCAGTTCCATGAAGAAGATTCCTTACGATTGCTATAATATTAATTACGTTATTAAAAAGACATACATAAATTAAGCATTATTGCTTTGCTTTGCATTTTTAATACCAAATTGTTGTCTCATTCGGATAAAGAGAAAACTTCAATAACTGAGTTTCTTAGGTATCAAGAAGATAAATGACATACTTCGTTGGACAGTGGTGTAGCATTTACATGTTATTATTTTAATAATTTTCTATTCTGTCTTATATGCTATGACAGATGTTTAAACAACCCATGATTAGTTCTGAATTAAATAACCGCGTGAAACTGTCCACATATTTATTTATCTAATAATTATGTATATCCTTAGGAGGTATATCAACTCGTCTGTTACAAGGCGCAGTATGAGAAGACGTTTTGCTTGGTACTGCGTTTATGCGATATTGTTGCCGGTACTTCTCTTGGTTATCACGATTACTATGGATTTATCACCAGCGGTACCGAGCACGTATCTTAAGCCCAATTTTGGCGTTAAAGGCTGCTGGTTCAAAAGTAAGTTATAACAATTTAACTAATTCATACATCGTAGTAGTTAAGATAACATATTTTTTAATTGTTCTAGAAACCGTTTCTCTCTCTATGATGTTTTACCTCCTTTTATTCGTCGTTCTATTAACATTATGTGTCTCTTAACTGTTGTTGCGAATAATCACCTAAATGTAGAATATGCTTGTCAAAATTTATTTAAAACTAACAAAATTAAACTTTAGGTTTTAGGGTCTTTCTCTTTTTTGTTTTTATTTCTCTTGTGTATGTTTGTAATCTAACAATATGTTATTATATATATGTAGTTTACATGCGTTTTGTTTGTGGTGTCTGTTTGTAAATAGTCCGGACTGGATATGTATAAAAAAAGTACCGTGTACTTATGTACACGCGTTAGAAGTTATACTTCTTTGGAGTAACGAGATAAAAATCTTTTAAAATTTTTTTTCTTTCGCCTTATTCTACGTTTGTAGAAAAAACGACACTAAGAATAGAAAAATGGTATTTAATACATACATACTTTTTTTTGAATAAAATGTTGACTATAGCTAACTTCAGGGTGTCGGTTTTTCGTGACGGTGTGCGCGCGCATCGTAAAAATTTACTCTCAACATTTATCCCTAACGCGCCAAAAGAAGTATACCTTCAAAAAAAAATGTTGGGTACAATCTCCATCGTTTATGGTTATTTTCACTTGACATTGGCGAAATTGTGCGCTCATACATGTTGCCATTTAAAAAAAAAAGAAGAAGAAAAAAATTAAAATATAGTTATAGGAATCTAAAATTGGCATTTATTTATTCCTTAAGTTGTCTCGTTGTTATATGTATAATATAATACCTATTTATATTTAAATTTGTTTTGCGAACCTATATTCAGAGCGGTCAAAAAGTTTGCCGAGGATTGTAAAAGTATTGTTATTTTTATAATTTTTAATCCTGTATTGTTCGTTGCAGCGGACGAGGCAGCGTTGCCTTATTTTTATGGGCCAGTAGCAGCGATTCTACTGAGCAATTTATTAATATTTTTCCTCACTTCGCGTGTCTTCGCTATGCATTACGATAAGCTGAAAGACATCACGGGTGAGTAATATGTCTATACATATTTGCAGTTTTACGATACGCCGTAATATATATTGGGCGTGCTTTATTGATTTTCGGCGTAATAATCGCTGTTGGTGACTTCATTAGTTTGAATAAGCATGTTGAATAGTTGATACTTAGTGACTTTACCTGCAACATTGTTGAACATTTAATGGAATTTACCTTGGATTCTTTAGTACTCGTATTATTTATATACGATTATTTACATATTTCATATAAGGTCACTAGTTAAGTCCAGCTCTTTTTGTCGGGAATTAAATAAGTTAGAGGATCAACCAAATCCAAAAAATATGCAGCCTACGACCATATACGAAAGAAGTGTATTTTTTATGATTTACATATATAGGTATAATAATAGAATTCATTTATACTTTTAGCGTTCGAAATGACGCATTCAGACTTTAGTACGTCGGATGATTGGGCTCGTTTAAGTGCTGCGCTCGGCCAGCCATTACCGACACAAGAACCAGTAGCATCGCCCTCGAGGGATATCTCTAGTAATTTTAGTCAAAGTTTGAAAAAGTATAAAAAAATGTAAGTACCATTAATTATTTGTTCGCAGAATTTTCAATAACTATAATATGAGAAGGGTTTCGTCAAATTAGTCTTTAAGCTATTTTTAACTATAGCTTTTAAAACAAATAACTTAGTTGAAGATAATTAGTGATTAATGTTGAGAAAAAGAAATCGAAGGTCTCAATATTATTGTATTAAAAATATATATACATTACATAGCTCTCATACAAAACGCAACAAATCAGTAATAATTGAATTGAAGCGATGAGTAGCTACTGCCTGGCTAGCTACCACCCTTAAGTTGAAAGTCTGTTGCCAAGCACCTAGAGGTGTGTTCCAGCAGATGCACTTGAGAGCCAGTTCCTCTCAGTTTTCAATCTTAGACCACATCGTCATTTACCATCAGGTCAGATTGTAATGAAACTCTAGAACCTATAAAGAATTTTAAAAAGTTGATGAAGGTGAAGTAGTCCCAATGCAAAATATTTTAGTAACTTTCTAGAACTATTCGTACCTTTCAGTATTGCTTCGATAGAAGATACTTTATTAAATTGTACTAAATTTATTCATCCTTGTACTCTAGTTTTCGTACATGCTGTATGCTGTCATTCATCATGGGCCTATCGTGGGTCCTCGAAGTGGTGTCTTGGGCGGCAGGGTCAAACTCTTCTATTGTATCGGTTTGGTCTATATTTGACCTCATCAACGCGTTGCAGGGAGTCGTCATCTTTGCTATATTCGTGCTGCAGCAGCCCGTCCGTTCTTATGTTAAGGTGCTTCTTTGAATAATATTTTAGATCCCTATTAAAGGAACTATATGACTTAATCTTTCTTAATATAATGAAATCATTTATTTTCGTATTATAATGCGCTTTATACCCACTGTAGCAATTGAAATATAGTTTTTATGGTAATAGCTTCACCCCTAAATATAGTAGTACCTTTTACATTTGCCTTTTAGCAGCGTGAGCTCAGTTAAGATATAATCTCATATGAAATTCAAAAAGAGTTTCTAGAAATTAGTCCGTTCAATAAAAAAAATGTCCTGAGCTTTATTACTACATATTTCATGATTTTATTTTTCTCCGCAGTCTTCAAGACTCTTCAAACCGTGCACTAGGAAAAAAGAAGGCTCTGAAGTGTCAGTGGTGAGTGAAAGAAACAGTATAATCGGACAGGGACGGAGAGATTATGTGTAGTTCGTGTTATATTTGTAGACGATGAGGGTATGTGATGTTGATCAATTAACAACAGAGAAGTGACACTCGAGACTGATAATGGTAACAGTATTATTAGCTTTCAAGGTCAATAAAATACTATATATATATTGTTTTGTATCTTAATAAACTGTCAATAAAGTATTTTGCTGTTATACGGAACGTTACGGATACGGAGCGCATCTAATCAAAAACACAAAAAGTTGATAAATTTGTAGTCTGCGCTCTTAGCAAATACGCGTATGTAACTTCAGAACAAAAGTCCATAGGTCGAGAAGATAATATGCTATTAGATGCATCTTATTCCCTGATTCCGGATATGTATAAAACTCTATGTCGCAAAAAAAATGGCAGATGCGTCCTTATTTCGCGGGATGGCAGCATTTCCATTGTCTTTCAACTACCTAATAGTTCTCTCATTTTGTTTATATAAATCACCAATAATAGGTTGTAATGTTTTAGATTTTGGATAATCCATTTGTATTTAGTTAAGCAATATATCTGTATGTGTGCTCGTAAGAAAATATATTTTGATCTGTTCTAGGTTTTCTGTTTTGATTCAAATCGTATACAGTTGTTGATCTTTAAAGCTATATTTCACGGTTCGACATCGTATAGTGTTGTCCTGTCATAAACATTATTATTTATTCCTGTGATAGCGCCTTAACTATTATGAAATAATATTATTTTGCGAAAGTTTTGACTGTATGACGAATCGTCCGTTTACGTTGTCTGTAAAACTTTTAGTCTGTAGTTTGTAAAGTTGAACATAATTTATTGTTCTAGATTAAGTTACCGTTTGTAATAAATAACTTATTGTCATGTTGAGATTATATTTGAGAGTAAGTAGTTTATAGTTAATACTAGCTGTTGTCCGCAGCTCCGCATGCGTTTTTTTAATTTAATTGTTAATTACTTCTTATAAGATTAGCTATCTGTTAGTGAAAGTTCCATGAAAAATGCTTCAAACGTTTTGGAGATAGTACTGCTAACAAAGCTATGGGTAAAAGCTAGTCCAAAATAGAAAAGCTTTAATTACTTTTTATAACGTTAGCTATCTGTCAGTGAAAGTTATATGAAAATAGGTCCAATCGTTTTGGAGATAGTGCTACAGACGAAGCCATGGATGATAGCTAGTCTTAAATAAAGTGGCCTATGTCACACGCTGTAATTTTAACTATCCGCCAGTGCAACTTCTGTCAAAATCGGTCCAGACGTTTCGGAGATTACCCGGAACATACTAACAGACAGACAGACATACAAAAATTAAAAAAAATGTATTTTTGTTATCAGTATCGTGTATACGTTCGTATCCAATCAGTAAAAAGTCGTTATTTTGATATTAGACACTCCAATTTTATTTATACGTATAGATGTATAGATAATTATTGACTTTAACGTGCTTGTGATTGAGGTTTATAGAACTGTTAGTAACTTCCCGTGTCACATTTTTTATGCAGTGAAAATAGCGTATCTAATGCAATTTAGAAGTAATTAATATCGATGCAATAATGAGTTTCCTATCGTCTACTTTCTTCGGATATAATCTCGATAAGTGTATGTACATTGTTGTTACTAATTAGTATAAGAAAATTGAATATTTTTATAATGTACGACCAAGAAATTATGGTTTCCATTGAAATTACCAAATGTCACGTTGAAGTTTAATTACCTAATAAGTTTTTTCAATCATTTCCAATCTTTTTCTTTACCGTGAAAACGTTTTTTTTTACAAATACTTCGTTTTTGGATTATTTAAAGTTCGTTTAATTAATTTTAGAGTTCTATAAATATAATTTTTTATTGAATCGAGGTCAAGAATTAACGTGTTGTTTATTGGAAATGAAAATCACTAAATATACTAAAATATAACATGAAGAAATATAAACACATTTGATTCCAATCGGCCCAGGTGTTTATTTGTATTCACACCTGGAATTAACCTGCAGATGTTCCATAACAAAATTTTATTAGACATCTGATTTATTTAACTTATTCAGTAAGTTTATTTAAGCTAATCTATAAAATAACAATATTAATCTTTTAATGTAATGTGGTTAATAATTTTCAACTATGTTATATTTATATTTAAGCATCTATTTTGTTTAATATTTTAATAATGTGTTACTGAAGTTATACTTCTTTTGGCGCGGTAGGGAACAATGATGAGAGTAAATTTTTAGGATGCGCGCGCACACCGTCACGAAAAACCGACACCCTGAAGTTAGCTATAATCAACATTTTACTCAAATAAAAGTATGTATGTATTAAATACCTTTTTTCTATTGTTAGTGTCGTTTTTTCTACAAACGTAGAATAAGGCGAAAGATAAAAGTATTGAAAAGATTTTTACCTTGTTACGCCAAAGAAGTATAACTTCTAACGCGTGTACATTAATACACACTATCTTTTTATTTTAATATTTATTACCCTTATTATGTAAACAGTGTTTAATATTTAAATAATGTGTTATATTAAATAGTTTCACGTTGTCGAAATAGATGCCAAGTTCTTTTGGTACAAATGTATCCATATTTCCTTTGATTATTTTCAAGGGGAAATAAATTATATTTCTATGATTTATTATAAAAACATAGTTGTGCCATACAGTTATGATAGGAAATTATAAACGTACAAAAATCTAATTTCCTTTATTAAAACTAGTCAGAAAATATAAATTTATAAGTATAACGTTTTTAAATTATTTAGTTCGTATTTTAATGAACAAGGAATAATAGGAAAAGGTTTTTTTTTTAATAAAATAAAATAAAATACAGCTAATGAGTGGTTTAAATTTCGTTAACATTTTTTAATAAGTGGTCTCATTTTTGAAATGCCAATTATTTAGAGAAGATTATATAAACGTGTATTAAAAGAAGTTGTACGCGTAACCACAATACAATCCAAAAACAAAACAACAGCTATCAATACTAAATATAAATTGGATGATACAGATATGGAACAAATTAAAAAAACCACGGTCGGGGACAAAACTCCGACCACTGCCTGTTGATTAGATATATTCCGGTTAATCTCGGAGCGCGAGTTTATTATAAAGCCAAGCGTTACTCCTCATGTAACATATGGACAAAAATGTCGCGTTACATTATTAGTTGATTATTGACACTTTATACCTTCACAACTGAAATATATAATTACATAATGTCACATGAAAAAATACTCATTGACAATCGGTTACAAATGCTTACTTGACTTATTCATTTCGTGGGGAAGCGAACTAAATGTAATATTGCAATCTTACGAGGCAATGCCCAATACTAACTATATAAGCTACTGTTTGATGGAGGTTCTTCTTTATGACTTTTATAAGGCAGTAATGAAAGAGAATTAAGGGTGTCTAATGCGTGTCGGTTAATACCCGTTTGTTATATGTACGTTGAAATAATCACAAGACTGGAAGTATGAATATAGAACGAATACGTAATAATGCTTAAAATAACATTCCTCTTTAAGTTAAGATATGAGAAATGTAATAATAAATATTCTTATTTATTTATGAACATTAGTTCTTTCTTTTGAAGTAAGCGCTTTGTTATTTCTAAAGTAACTGAAAACTTAATATGTGGTTAAGATATTTTTGTTGTTAGCATCATTTATTCTTTTGTAAATTTTTTAAGCAAACGTTTTGGCGGATGCGATGATTTTTCGATGTTAGATTTATAGAATAGACAAACGTGTATTCAATTCTTTATCTTGTATTAATTTACGTTTGATTGAAATTTGAGAACCCAGGACAATAATTAGATTTACAAATTTTATAATAATTCCTTTTTTTTTTTCATTTCTTTATATTTGATTTTGATATTAAAAGTATTGCTAAATATAAATAAAAAATGATAATAATAGTAAAAGTTTTTAATTTAATTAATTTTATTTTTATGTTGCAAGTGTTTTTTTTTAATTATAGGTACAGAATAATTGTTTATATGTATTTATTATAACAACTATATGAATAGTTATATTGGAAATTAAAACTATCAGAATTCGTTGTTGTATGTATGCCTTCGAAATAATATTAACTTTAATAATTAAATTGTATAGGTAGTTTTAATCTGTAAATATTATGAATACCAAAAGTGTATAATTATATATAATGAGCTTACTGAGAACTGAAATATTCAAA
Organism: Antheraea assamensis; assembly: GCA_035772565.1. NCBI lineage: Eukaryota > Metazoa > Arthropoda > Insecta > Lepidoptera > Saturniidae > Antheraea > Antheraea assamensis. The sequence continues at coordinate 643,077 of JAQQSE010000060.1, forward strand.
GCAATTTTGCGTATAATTTCAACTGGATATAATTTGGAAATTGCCGTATCCCGGGTACGTTGAATTAAAACCCAAATACGAAATCGGTAATGCGAAAGAAATGCGATGAGATTGTCTATTAAAATAAACGGTCCTGAACTATTTTAGTTTACCGAACAATTTCCATTATTTCACTGATAAGTATTAGTGGGCTCATTGTACTGTGGAAATATGTAAGTTACGTGAATGTAATTGATATGTGTATATTGTATATGTTAGCGGATATGTGTTAATAACGATGTACAATATTTGATTACTGTTAAATGTTGATGCGGATTTTTTAAGTGTAAAAAAAAATGACGAGGATTCAAAGTGTATATTTGTCTATTTTGCAAACATGACGTTAAATAAACAAGCTTTATATATAAAAAAAATGTGTATTTAATTTACTGACTTTATTACTAAACTACTGGTAAACATCCGGTTTGGGTGCAATGTGTGACGTCACAAGTCGTACAACTTAACAAATATGAAAAAGTTGATTTTTTTTTATATTATAGGGGGCAAACGAACAGGTGGGCCACCTGATGGTAAGTGATCACCGCCGTCCATAGACACTAGCAACACCAGGGGAGTCGCAAGTGCTTTGCCGGCCTTTTAAATATGTGGGCCTCCGGCGCTCTCACTGACCGAACGAAACGCAACAGTGCAACCACTGTTACTTCACGTCGTAAAGTCATACTTAAGAATTTTAGGTTAACGTCTATTTTTTTATTGCGCGTTTTTTGGAGTCTGCAATATTCATTAAAATGATAATTTGTTAATAATAATAAAATACCTAACGAAATTGTTTATGTAAAAGCTTTAGGTATAACAAAAGTTGTTTGTAACATAAACATCTAGAAAATAAAGCTATTTGCATCAATATTTTGCTTTAGAAAAGTCTATATCATTATCCCGATTGTGACAAATGTTAATTATATTCTCAATATTTAAACAACTATCGTTTTAATAAACAAAACAAAATAAAAAAAAGGAAGTAAAGAAAATTAGTTCAAAGAAATAATTTGTAAATTACGAAAAAAAAAAGCGTGCGGTCACTGGGTCATGGAATCAAATCAAAAAGGTTCATATAATATTTTAGGTAGAGTATTCATTTCATAAAAAAATGATACAAAACAGTGAATTATAAATTACATAAAGAATGCTAAATAAATAACAGAAAGACAAATAACAAAAAGTTTTCCATTAAATATTCACGAGTTCTGTATTGAGGTTATGCAACCTGCTGGTTGCTCGCCGATGCTCGAATTTCGATACTCGCTTACACACTCGTGTGCATTACAAAGGGAGAAAAAAAAACGAAATAAAGTCATATGAACATGGCACTTTCTTCTTATGTGACAATTTTTACCAGCCGACTCCTACCGCAATCAGCGTTAAGTAACTTCGTTCGAAAATAGAGAGAGAGAGAGAGAGAGGGAGAGAGAGAGAGAAAGAGAGTTAACAATATTGCAAAATATATTACTTATGATTATGGACAGAAAAATATGTCTTTAAAAAGCAAACACTAAATTCATTATTCATTGTTCAATGAAAAACCATAAAATCTTTTATGATTCCATGTCTATTTGAGAATATATCGTAAGTCTGTGGCCGGTGACATTGTCTCCTTGATGCTCCTTTAATGGACATTCCAATTGGTATTTGTAATAATAAAGGATAAACAGATAAAGGATTCCCTACACCTTTTTATGAAAACGGCTGACAAAACGAAAACATCCTTGCGATTATATCTATACAGACATAAATTAAATTAAAGTGCCTATTGTTTGTTCACGCTAATCTCCGAGACAGCTAAATCGAATTAGATTTTTACTAGGAGATATAATGCTGTCTAGTATTATCTAGGTTAAATATCGCTACACTTTCTATCGGCACAAAGCAGTAATGATAATATTGAACACAGCTAAATTAAATTCAGTAAAAGGGGTATAGGCGTTAAGAATGAATGATAAAATTATCCTTAAAATTAATAAACACAGGTTAAAATGAATTCAGGTAAAACATGTTGTTTCTATGAAGCAGTGAATCCACCTCCACGATAACAAAGTCGCTTTTTACTCAGTATTTTATATATATAATCAGATGTTGATTTGTTTTACTTTGTAGTATAATTCGTAATCCTGACAAGTATTATTAATACGAACACTAGTGTTCTCCAAATGTTATTATAGGTGTCGGCATTTTACCACTATCTCCCCTGATGGTAATGGACGGTTTGGTTTAAAATGGCAACATGTTTAGCGTGAGTTTAACTAAAGAGGGAATTGCTGTCAAGTGCAACTGCAGGAATACAACTTCAAATGCTTGACGACAGATTTTTAACTTATGGGTGGTTGCTAGCGACGTGAGCATGTAAAAAGCCCTATCACCATGTTACGGTTTCATCACGATGTTTTCCTTCACCGAAATCTTACGTCGATCGACACAGTGTCCGAACACGATACACACTGTGTCATCATCGCTTGTCGTTTGTTCGTTACAATTTCACGCCTTTATCTTCAGAGTCACATTATGTTTTATATGGTATTAGGACATTTTTACATTAATGCTGCCTGTGTCGACCGACAAACTAAACTGAAAAGATTTACATGACTGCGAGCGGAACCGCTTACAAACACTAGTGAAAGAATAAGTTTGACTGCATGTAGTCATTCCATTTTGAGTTGATACATTACTATGATAGATTAATTTGTTATAATTCGTTCAAATAATTTGTTGAGTAGTAAAGAGGAAAATAGCAGCACTGAGATGGAAACATAGGTTTTGTGTTATAAATAAACAAGAGATCGGTGAGAGATTTCGCTTTAGAAATAACCCTCGATATTCACCCCGAGAACGTTAATCTAGCGGAATTCCGACTAGATACGAACAGCTATCTATACCTGCGAAGTGTTTGTGGTTTTCCGTAACACTAAGAATTGGATTCGGATTATTTTTGGAGTACACGAAAAAATAGGAGAAAATTTATTACATTACGTTTAAAAGGAATCTTTTGTTACGTAATACGTAATTGGTTTTAGGAATTCTTTGTAATTTAATGACATAAATAGAATTATAAATATTAAAAAAAATGGTTTTTGTGTTTGTCTCTGTGTTCTCTTAGTTTATCTAAACTACGTAACGGATTTTGATGGGAGTTTCACTATTCCGGAAGGTTTATATATAATACTTATACTATTTGTGATTGAAAAGTCAACGTATTCTAATGAAGTCGGAAGCTAAATTTGGTTAGTATATTGACAAATAATAAAATTCATATATTATCGTAGGCCATATAATGTAGATCAAAACTGCCCTTTATAGAAAATCAATTGAATGTATATTCTAGAAACGATTTAATTTAAACTAACTTTTCCCCGTAGCTGCGCTCGTCTACATTTGTTTTGTCTCTCGAAAACAGTATATACCTTCTGCATGTGTCCTTTTCTGTACCTTTAATAACATGTACGCCTAATTTTAGTTGGTCGAGTAGTCAAGGCGTGGAAAAGTAACAAACGGAATAATCACTTCTACATTTATCATATTAGGTTGGACCATGTGCATTAAAAAATAAGCTAAGAGTTTGAAGGACTTTCTCGTAAATATAATTCTGTTAGGTATTTATGAGGTCACAATACAATACAATACAATAGTGCGAAGTAAGTCGTTAGTTTGCAATATAAAGTGTAAACGACACATTCATAGTCACACTGCAAAAACATAAGTGAATTATTCTCTTTTATATTTTTCCAAACGTGCAATGTGTAAGAGCGATAACCAGATAAAAAGGAAAGAATTCATCTAACGAGTTCCTACAGGTTATAATTTCAGTGGAAGTCCCTGAGGAAGGTTCGATTCGAAGGGTGTGGTCTGTTGTAGCACAGGACTGTGGTCTTATTGAGGTTGGCTGTATTGGCTACAGTGAACACTTAATAAAAACTACATGTCTGTTTGTCAGAGTGGTCAAAAAGTTTGGCACGGACTGTACGCTTAGTTTGGAACTTAATGTCCATATAGGAAATTGTGTCTAAACAATAATAAAAAGGGACACACACACAAAAAAAGCCACATACATACAAAAAAGCCTTCCTTTTTCTTCTTTCATAAAAACTCGAATAGATGCAAACGTCAAACCTCGTGTAATTATAGTGGAAGCCCTAAAGTGAAATAACTAATAATAAAAACTGTCCAATAGCAATTATGCTTTACTGTTATAGGTTAAATAAATATTGTTTATATTATGTTTTTCTCCTACAACGAGTAATGGCGCGTGTTTGAGTCACAAATTTTTATTTCACAGAAGTTCACATAATACACACAGTATGTAATTAACAGTATATATGACTTTGACGGTCTCGAGTAATTTTAAAAGATATTTATAATATTCTATTTTGGAGTTATTCGAGATCTTAAGTCAAAAGACCTTCATTGAGTATGTGATCTATATTAGCTTGAAATGTAAATAAATTCCTCTAGATTTTGCATGTTTACCATTTTGGATCACGTCAGATACGGGGTTATAATAAATACTAAACCTGTAAAACATAAAACCAAATTAAAAAAATGTAAAAGAAACCAAGACAAAGTATTACATTTCAGAGACACTTGAAATGTCGTGCTGGCATTCTCAAGTTCTTAGATATTGCCACTAGAGTATGTGTAGAGACGCTTAGCTCGTGTAAAACTATTCCTTATCTAAATATGTAAGATATCTCGTAAGATAGTTTTTATCCCCTGAAAGCAATCTATCTGTCTGGTACTCACGGATATATTTACATTTTAGTAATAAAAAAGGGAGCAGCAAATTAAATAGTCGTGATTTTAATAATTCATTTTATATGCATTCATAAAAATAAAAATATTAGTTAAAATATTCCTATAGGTATATTTCAATCATCAGCAGAGGTATAATGTTTAAATTTCTCTTGAAATTGATGTCGATGTTTGACTATAATTTGTTCTGGATAAAAATATGTATATTTTTATATACTTTATAGGTCAGCGTTTGACCACAATCTCATCTGATGTTAAATGATGATGTGCTTTAAGATGGTAGTCACGCTAAACCTAGAGGGAGACTGGTGACAGATTATCAACTTGAGGGTGGTAGCTAGCTAGACCGACTTAGAACAAGCCCTACCACCATGCTATGATTTTGTCACGATGTTTTCCTTCACCGAAAACTCCGACTCAGTTCCTTCGAGGCTGTGCCCGAACACACAATCAACTAAGCCATCATCATAAATTTTGGCGGCCTTACTCATTTATGTCATATGAAATACCTTCATAACTCCATATAGAAATGTTAAATAATGTCAGCCATTGCTGGGCAAAACTTTCTGCCAGGAGGAATCAACTAATATGACCATCGCTTCAGCCAACATAATTATGGTAAATGAAGAGAAATCAACAGTTACATATTTTGTCCACATATAATGGTACTACAAAATAATACAAGTACAAGCAAATAAATATTAAAGGTATCAAGTAAAACATCGGATCCTAATGACAAAATAATAGGAGAACTTTTATTGGCTTATGTGGAGCGAAGTGTGTTGAGCGAAGTTTATAATTCTGTTTCGGATCCAGGTAGAAAAGTAAGTACATTTAATTATTATTTTAAGCGAAGTAAAATACTTTATAATTGTTTTAATATTGCAAAAAAAATATATATGAAAATTAAAGTGTCATTATAATCTTACGATAACTATTCGTCAATTTCTACTTTTGTTGATTTGATTTTTTCCCGGCTTTTTAATAACATCGTAATGGAAAAGTTAAGGTATTCAGTTGTTTTGTAAGTGATGGCTGAGAGAAGGCAAGTGGAGTGTAGAGAGGCCAGTGATGCAATAGGTCGACGGTAGCGGAAATCTTGTAGATAATACTTGGTCAAGACTGGTGGAGAATTGGAATAAACTGCATGAGCGGAGGATGTTAATGTCTTGGAGTGTTTTAAAAAAATTGCTCGTAACACATGTACAGAAGAATCAATATATAGGTATACTTTGTATTTATTCCAAATTACTCATAACTCCATGTGTTTTTAATCAATCAATACCCTTTTCACTTTTGTGTTTTATATTACTAACTAAGCTTCATGTCCGACATTCTAAAATCCCTATTTCTTTTCTTTGTTAAAATTGAGCATAAAACTTCCATAACATTATGAATTTTATAATGAAAACATTAAAAAGGTTCGATATTAATGAAGCTTTACAACCAATTATGACACTTATTAAAACTGGGTTGGAAACTAACATGAGTGAAATAGCAATACTACACAAATTGTGATTCAGATATGCATGTTTTGGATGTGAAACAGTTTGTAACTTCGTATTGGTGCTGACGTAATGTATATCACGTTTTATGTATTGAAGCGAAACGAATCGACGAGAATGAGGGATGCTAGCGAAATACCCAGATAAGACACGTTTCATTTCCCCTATCACTGGAGTAAGATTATAATAGCTCACCATAAGTAACCTATATAGTAACGTATCAATGTCAAGCCAACTATTTCTTACACCATTTATGAATAATAAAGAAAAATCTGAAACAATCTAACTTTTTTTCTACAAATATAACAAATAAACTTGTAGTAATAGATATAGCAGAGTGGTGATGCATCGATGCGTGGAATCGCACACATTGACAGATAAGTTATCACTCATAAACAAACAAAAATATATTTTTTGGTAACACGCTAAATACAAAGTAATTAGTTAAAATGTAGCTGCCAGCGTATACATATAGGTAGTTAGTGACATTTCTGCTTGGGTCCATTTTATAGTTGGACTCAAGAGCTAGCACACATCTGTAAGTCCTTGATGAAATTTTTGGTTAGGTCATTTTATTGTTGGTTACTAGTTCTAGAATGCACTTATAAGCGCTTGGCGACATTTTGGATCGGGTCCTTATTCGGGTTAGTTACATGTTAAGGTATTTGGTAGCATTTTCAAACGATATGGAGCGCAAGTGCAGGAGATGTTTAATAGACAGATAACATTATTTATCAAGAAATATTGTAAGCAAGTATTATTGCCTTCAATTTGTTTTCATATCTATTCCACTGAACACAAGATTTATTGTTAGGGTATAATAGGCTAGAAATAATTTAGACGAAACTGAAAAAAAAAACACCTGATGAACGCATACGTAATGGTTGAATTTAAACCTCGGAGTTGCCATACATTGTAAGATGTTACTATGTTTTCTTATCATGTTTAACCTTGGTATAGTGTATTGGTCCAATAACAATAACGATATTGATGGCAGAAATACTAATTCACTAATGAGCTAATTACAGACAGCACGTTAGTCAATTTTCCTTTTTACAGTCCTTTTGATTTACTTCGATTCAATGATTCACATTTGCTTAGAACATTATCACGTTTAAGTTTATCGGCAAAATAATAAATGTAATTTATTTAGTTAGTTCGTTGATGGTGTGAAGGTACCTTAATTCAACGGCGTATAGTTCGTTCGTAAAAAAAATATAAAACATATGGTAGGGGTTACCATTGATTATAACTGTAATATAGTAAATGGAACTACATCTGTTATGCGTTGAATTTAGTAATTCTAAGAATAATTGTTCGATGTATTAAAACAAATGACATTGATGTAAAAAGGTTTAGTACTGTTTTTGAATTTACTATCTCCATACCCACGGTTGGGTTATTCTTACGCAGGGCATTATAGTCTGAACTATTAACTTAGTGTGATGAAACTAATGGACAATAGATATGAAACAATCGAAATGTGCATAAGCAGGTGCATAAACACCTCTAAGCATAAACAAAGGTAAAACGGTTTTAAGTTCCCTCAAAAATAATGCGAGTCGTATAAAATGAAAGACGGGAAAGTAGGACTGCTCTTTAATTTGGTAACAGAATAAAAAAAAAACTTATCAATTTGTTCTTTGGGTGAGTAAAAACCAACGTCGACAAAATTTGTTTTAATATATTTATGAATTTTTGAAGTAAAACTTGTTTTATATCGCTACAAAATTTTCAGCCATCTATCGAATGTTGCATTGCAGCCGGTCGCAGAGTAGGAGTAAAGTTAAAGGCGCTCGACAGAGTAGCCAAGGCCAATATGGCGGTGTCCGTGGCTCAATCGATAATAATTCAATGATTTATATAAATATTATGCTCAGTTTTTAAAATGCACTTATCATCTGAATTATTGTATTTTTTATGTATTCCGTACTCTCATATGGAGATTAAAAAATGCGAATTTAATTTACAAAATCGGATAATTTCCCGAAAACGATTAGTTACGTCCCTACAATCCGAAAAAAGTTTCACTTGCATCGTGGTTTCATAAAACCACACATTTTTATTATTTTGTCACCTTCTACTTTCCATTCATATTCTGTATTACGACTAAGTATATGCTAATAGTAGATTTTGCTTGCTTCTTCACTCACTTTAGTGTTTATTTATCCATCGCTGGTGAAGAGTACATTTTTTATTGTTAAATCTACCCTATTTCCGTTTCAGTACCCCTAAAATTATTTATGCAAAATTTCATAATGATCAGCCAGCAAACATGTTCACATTTACTTGTATAATATTCGGTAAGGAAATAAGAATTATCGAAGGCGAAGCAAATAACAATATGCTTAAACATTAAAAGATAAATCGTTGTGATTTCCAAAGAAGTACCACATATCCAATATTTCAGAATACAATAACTTTATTATGTTCACTATAAGCGGATAACTAATTTTACGGCTATGTCGCATGCACTCTTGCTCTTAGCTCCCCAATATGCGGCCTGTCAAGCTATATTTCAAGGCCCTTCCACGTGCACTCAGTAAGATAAGAACCATCAATCATACTGGCTGTTAATAGAACACTAACGGCTCCTATATCATTTCTCTTGCCTTAGGAGCGAGTACAATTTTTCCAAAATAGATATTTCTAGAAGAAGTTCGTATGTTTCTATGCGTATTAGTTTGTAAGATAGTATAAATGTTTTACAATATTGAGGTTATTAATTACTAACTTTCACTTAATTTCGGGAGCAATTCATCTTTTCTGGATAAAAGGTATACTATATCCATGACAATTTGAGAACATAAGCTTAACAAACATTTCTGTGCTTATAGTATTACTTACGATACCATTATTTAAAATACTGTATAACAAAAATATACAAATACTTTTTAGGTTAGGTTGTATAAGAGAACAGTTTTTTTTTTCTATGAATATTTTATGTAAACTGTACTAAATGTTAATTTACTGCAGTTTTCATAATAATAATATTTTATTTTTCACATAAATACTACAGAAATAGTGTAATATGCCTTTTAAAGTTTTATTTTTCTATAGTAAATTATAAATCAGACTTAAATATCAATAGTAATTTTAGTCCGGTGAAACTGTAGAGGCCTTGCCAGGTCAACAGTGTAGACAGTTAGAGAAAAAAAGTAATAACACTTGAAGATATTTCATGACCGTAGTGAATTTAATTTTGTTTGACGTTTCACACAAGTATTTAGTATCAAAATTTATAATACAATGTCTCTGTATAAAAAATCATAATTATGCTGTCCAAATTCAGCAAACTAGCTTTTGGTATTTTAGGACCGGTTAGCTGTAGTGTGATTTATTATTATAACGTTTGTGAAAATGATAAAGATATTGGAGTTAACAGTCCTGCATTTGTACATTGTACTCATAGCGTAAAATGGGATAAGAACTGGGACCACCGCGAACCTCATTCTCTGGTACCAAATAACCTTTGTGATGAGAAGAATTACAACGAAATGTTGACAAATGCCACGAGTAAAGCCGTAAGACATTTAATTTTGGTAAGACACGGTCAGTACAATTTTAAAAATGGTGAATTGACAGAACTTGGGCGATGCCAATCAGAACTTACAGGGCAACGACTAGCTTCTATTCGTAAAAATTGGGATGCACTCATTAGTTCCACGTTACCCCGAGCACATGAAACAGGAGCTATAATTGCTAAATATTTAAACGAGGATGTAAAAGTTTATGACTGTCAAATGTTGGTAGAAGGGAGACCCGTGGAGGGAGAACCGCCGCCGAGGAAATGGTTACCTGGGTATAAATGTATTCGTGATAGTGCTCGTATAGAAGCTGCTTTTAAGAGATACATTCACCGAGCACCTCCCGACCAGACCAAAAATTCATACATTTTACTTGTCTGCCATTCAAATATTATACGGTATTTTGTGTGCAAAGCTCTTCAGTTTCCAACAGAAGGTTGGACTAGGTTGTCTTTAAATAATGGATCGATTACGTGGCTATCGATAATGCCTAATGGAGAGGTAATTTTACGTTCCCTCGGTGACACAGGGCACATAGAACCCGAACTTATTACTGTCACATGATGATTAAACAGAACATTTTATAAGAAAAAGTTTGAATACTTTCTACGTTGTTCTTTCAACTTTAGTTTAGAATATAAAATTGACTTTAAGTAGGTTTAGATTTTTATTTTAAATTGTGCTAAATCAAAATTTATTGCTATAACTTCAGATTGACGATATTTAAAAAAATAATAAAGGAAGATACAACTTTTGGCTAGAATTTTTTTTCATAATGACTGTTGACCGGGGTAACCCGAATTACGTACTAAATCAGTATATAATATTCCTGTTTCTTATATTAGCTTTATGTTTAAGTTTTTTAGAACATTTATAATGCTAGCTCGGTGTTATAATAATCTTTTTTTGATTACTTTTATTATGGTTTGTAGGAATTATCCATAAAATAGAATACAGATTTGGATTTGAAGGGAAAAATTGATGTTAATACATTTTCACGTTTTAATCAATGATTACCATCTTTAATACACCTCGTCACTCTATACATTAGCTATCATCATCCTGTAAGAGAGCTATTGCAGGGGCATAGGCCTCTTCTCGAAGGAAGGTTTGGGCATAATCATCTACACACACATTATCCCACGACGTATTCCCGTTTTCAAACTCTAAGAAATCCACGGCTCTATATTTTCCCACATACGGTGGTACATTTCTCATATTTTTCAGGGTCAAGTTTCCTCACGATGTTTTCCTTCACCGTCAGCCGATAGTGTTACTAATTTAAATAAGTAAATGTACGCGAATTTCGAAAAATTCGTTGGTACATGACATGGTTCAAGCCTGTGGGCATAACCACCACGACTTCTATACATAACATAATTTGATATATTGTATACATTAATACAATAGAATAACACCTCGCTTTATTGATCGGTACATTCGAATAATACTCACAACAACATAAAGCAAAAATTAATGTGATAGAAAACATTAATATACATAATACAAACATGTTTAGCATCGTATATATACATCGTTATATCAGCAGTAATTCTATCTCGAGTGCCTTAAAATTCCACCGGAGGGCGTAAACCTCGCCCGATGATATCCCATCAATCTTGCTCATTTTTGCCCGTACTCGTTCGTCCGTCGCTACCTACTTAGCTGAGTTTTGGTTTCATATAGGTCAATGATATAGGAATACATTTTTTATCTTTCCAGGCGTATAAAATTCATATAGTACATATTTTTTATGAAGATGTAATAAACACGCTTAGTTTACATTTCATTTTTAGTAATCGATTCGCAATTGAATTAATATATAACGCGTTTCAGGTGAGCAACTAATAGATTGCAAATTTCGTGGATTTAGAAATCCTCGACGTATACTGTTATATGTTGGAAAGCAGTGCAAGTCTGTTGCCAAGCACCTGTTGGTGTGTTCCGCCAGCTGCACTTGAGAGCCAGTCTTCCTCTAGTTTAAGCATGAAGTACCATCTTAGACCACATCAACATGTAACATCAGATGAGATCGTGGTCACTAGCTTACCTATAAAGAAAAAAAAAGCAGGGCTAGTTAGAACGCAGTGCAAGCACGGCTAATGTTTTTTTTTTGGTTTTTCTTTTTTTTTGGTGCGTTATGAACAATGAAGAGGTAATAAAGCTATAACTATAAAGCTAGAAGACAAAAGTTTCTTATGAATAAAAAATAAACAATATATGGTAATTGTCATGGTGATGTATTGATTACTAGTTGAGACGCGAAAGCGTAATAAACAAACAAATCCTCATTCAGAATTATTGTATTAATTAGGAATGAAAAACTATACACAGTAATAAAACCACTACTTCTTTGTAACGTCAAAATAACAGCTTTTTACTAAAATAAATAAGAAACTATATACGGTAGGTAGATATAACCGAAGAAAGAACTTCTTTTAAAATTTTTGTCTTTTTGTTTTGGGTAATGTCTGAAACGGTTGGATTAATTTTGACAGAACTTAGACTAGCAGATAACTGATGTTATAAAAAGTAACTTAGGCTACTTTTATTTTAAAAATGTTGGGTTTTGCGTATATATAATAAAATAAAGAAGCAGTGTTCAGAACCATGCGCACACCACGCGTATGTTAACACTGAAAAGAAATAACAGGTGGTAGAGCTACGCTGAAGCTATTACTGGTTTCAGCATGAATAGGTCAGCTCGCCCGGGGTAGTACCACCTTCTCACAGAAAGCCGACGTGAAGTGAAGTGCTTGCACTGTTGCGTTTCGTTCAGTCAGTGAGAGTGCCGAAGGCCCACATATTTAAAAGGCCGGCAACGCAACTCCCCTGGTGTTGCTAGTATCTATGGACGGCGGTGATCACTTACCATCAGGTGACTCACCTGTTCGTTTACCCCCTATAATATATTTAAAAAAAAAAGTTTTTTGTTAAATTCACTAAGACACAACAAAACATTGACGATAAAGATGATTCTTTTTAATTCGTATCCCGATAAAATAAAGTAGTTTCATATTAGCATTATAAAGTCCCGTCTCGGATAACATTGCCAAGGAAATTGGCTTTTTCTTGTTCCACTCCGCTGCCTTATTACGTAATTATGGAAATCGTCTCGCCGAATTAGTCATAGCGATCACGATAAGGGAGTCGGGTGCGACGCGTTAATATCACGTCGGCGAATAATAATGATTGCTATCTATATTCCTAATCTTTTGTTGTATGGTATAATACCCGAGGACATTACGTGAACTAAAACATATTACATTGATTTTTATAGTGTAATAACTTCGGCGCGTTGTGTTTAACAACGCACAACAACGGCAACAGTTATTAATATGAAGGGTCATTGTACCCTATCGCCATCATCAGCCTGTAAGAAGCCCACTGCAGAGTAATAGGCCGCTTCCCGAAGGAAGGTATGGACGTAATCACCGCGCCAGCCCACGACGTATTGGCGATTTGAAGCTCTGAGAATTCGACAGTTCTATATTTTCCCTCATATGGTGGTACTGCAAAAATATTTCTCAGGCTCAGGCTTCCTCACGATGTTTTCCTTCACCGTCAGCGGATAGTGTTACAAATTTAAATTAGTAACTGTAAGCATATTCCGAAAAATTCGTTGGTACATGCCGGGGTTCGAACCTGCGAACATCAGTTTGATATTCCATCGGTCAAATCACTAGACCGACACGACTTCTTATATGTTATACCAGCTATTATTAGATGTTATTTAATTTAGTATATAATAATATTAATTCAACGAAAAATGAAATAAAATGCCCAGTGTTAGAAGTGATTACATACCGGATGTTGTCCCCGGAGAGGGCGCTGACGTCAATTTCCGTAGCGGGCTCCTGCACCGGAAACTGGGAAAACACTTCACTATGTATGAATATAATAGAGGCGAATGAAACTCAAATAATGATGCGGAAACTATAAACAGGAAATTCGTTTGGATTTAATAAGGATTTTGTACAATACAAAAGAGAATTCACTCGTGATAAGATCATCAGAATATAAAGTCATTAATTCGCGTATTTTTTTTTAATCCTTTTCTTTTTTTTTGTATCAAAGAAATCTTTAAGTTCTCGTACAAAACACTTACTTAAAAATATTTACCACTAGCTGATACTCGCAACTTCATCTGTGTTGTTTATTATATTATCATCATCATCATCATCTTACCCTTATCCCACCTAAGTAAGGTCGGCACAACATGTTTTTCTTTTCCACTCTCCCTTGTCAGATGTCATCTCACTAATCACACCTTTTATACACATATCATTTTTCACACAATCCATCCACACCTTTTCGGTCTTCCTCTACCTCTATATCCGTCCACTTTCAAACTCAAAACTTTTCTTGTTACATGACTTCCATCTCCTCTCATAATATGCCCGTACCATGCTAACCTGTTAGGTTACTATATTATCCTGTAGTTTATTATATTAAATATATATTTTACGTAATGACGAAAAAACATAAATAGCACATCGTTTGCCCCACTTCTCCAAAGCAAGAAAGCATATTGCTTATAACATCGTAGTTTCTCAGTATTAATTTTATTTTACATGAAGCGCTCATGATATTTTTCTAAATAAATGCCAATAATTTAAAAACCCTCGCAAAGAAAATATGGCCGAAATCTATCTAATAATTTATGAGTAATGCTCGTAGATTTGCAGTATTTTTTTCCAACTGACTATACACTAATGGCGTGACGGGCCTTCATACCTACCTCGACATACGAGGACATACCTCGGTTATTTTATTTATAATCGTAATTAGTAGTTTAAAATGACCACCGATATAAATACACTGTGATTTTCTAAGGCTCGCGGGCGTAATGCTATTTCGAAAATTGCGTGAACGCGATGCATCTTTGTAAGTTTCCTGAACGCGACGTAGTTCGCAATGTTGCTTGAATGCGATGGCATCTTTGAAGGTTGTGTGAATGCGATGCAACTTTCAAAGTGGTGTGGACATAATGTGATTTCATTAGTAGCGTGACTCTTTTTGTTGTGGTAATTAATGACTACAGTCATTTCAAATGATTTTTATATACCTGATTAAAAAAAATCATTTTTCACACGACAATTGGTGTTGCCATTCTTAAAGATTTTTTTGTTTGGTTAACAGGTTAAAATGAAAACAATATCTTTATTTACTATCATTAATGCCATAATAATGTACAATTTAATTTAATCTGCCAATATATATATATGTTGTTATTATAGATCAAAGGGGTAGATTTCATATATTTGAAATACACCTACGATAAAGAGTTTTGCATAAGCTGTATTTTATATAGCATCAAAAATAAA
Organism: Antheraea assamensis; assembly: GCA_035772565.1. Lineage (NCBI taxonomy): Eukaryota > Metazoa > Arthropoda > Insecta > Lepidoptera > Saturniidae > Antheraea > Antheraea assamensis. The sequence continues at coordinate 658,233 of JAQQSE010000060.1, forward strand.
CACGGCGACATGTGACAAAGATTGATCACTTTTCAAATAAAATTCACTTTCATATATGGTAGGTACATTTTCGTATATATTTAAGGGGATGGCTGTGGGAGGTAACGTGTGTGAGTGATTGATAAAATGTACCCATAAATTGGAATTGAGAGGGGTATTGGGAAGCCGACTGTCAATAACCTTATTATTATTTTGGTTATTCATGATTTCCAGTCAGAAATATATTGTGCGTATCAACTGATTGCAAGTACTTTAGTTTTTTGGAGAATGTTCCAGATATTTTATCATTTTTTACATTTCGTATTCCAGATATTTTACATTTCGTTCACTTGTATATAATTTTACTGTTTTACGTGTAGATTTAACTGGATTAATTGTGGGCTTAACCAAATTGTGGTGGTCGAGTAGTTGGACCGGTAAATGTCAATTCAATGTCCACATGTTTGATGAATTTTTTGGAATTCGCGTAAATTTAATCATTTAAATTGGTGATACTATACTGAAGGATGTGAGGAAACCTAAATCTGAGAAATGTTCTTGTAGTACAATCGTATGTGGAAACTATAGAATTGTGGATTTCCCAAAGGTTGAAATCGCCAATAAGTTGTGAACTAGAGTGGTAATTATGCCCATATCTTCCTTTGGGAAAGGTCTATCTATGGTCCTGCAGTGGGTCTCTCCGGGCATTTCTATATGTGGGTAGATCGCGGTACAGGGTGTTGACCTTTACAACGGTCAGTTTACCCCTTAACGCAGGACGGACTGAGCGCTGATAGATTATTTTTTATGCGTGTGTGGATTGTTGCACCTTCTAACAGAATAATAAGCATTTCTGTGATTACTGTGAGTACGTGTGTGTAACGGTGCACCGTAAGAACGAGCTACAACAGCCCACGTTAAGGGTTTTCCTTCTATGGGGTGTATAGAAATATCAGAATGAGGGTTGAACCAGGCCATCCCGGATCCCTTTGGGATATTCGCGATAACAGGGTCTCTTACAGACTGATGTGATGCGATGAATTGTAATTGCTATCGTTGGTTTTTATTTTTTACATTTTTGTGATTACTCTTATAAGTGGTTTTGTATGCCTATGTCTTTATTTAACCTCTATAGAAAACAATATTTTTATACTGCTTAAATAAGTATATGTCAGATCCTGTTTTCAGATAAATATATATTAATTAGCTACTCTTTATTATATTATTTTGTATTTCACAGTTAATTCACTCATGAACTTTTATATTAAGAACTAGCTGACCGCGGCGAACTTCGTACCGCCTAACAGTCGCTTCTTTAAATATTTTTTTTAATACTTATTCTGCTATTCGGGACCATCGTTGACATTAATATTTATACGATTCCAACGTCACTCAATTGTTTCGCCTTCCCGGAACCTCTCCACTAACACTTAAACTTTATAGTATGGTATTAAAGTTCAAATTAATTTTTAAGTATTATTACGAATCGTTTGTATGGGAGTATAGAAAACTGTTGTTTTTAGACTTATTTCAGGCAATATTTTAAAATTTTTCTCTCCGTAAGATCCATCCTCGTACTTCAAGGAATATTCTAAAAAAAGAATTAGCGAAATCGGTTCAGCTGCTCTCGAGTTTTGCGCTTAGCAACACATTTAGCGATTCATATTTATATTATAGATTACCTTTGGAACTCTTTCTTTTCAGTGATAATTAAATTTTAATTCGTATATTTGTTTATGTTCCCCATAGGCACGTCTCGTGATAACAGGTTATTTGGTTATTGGTATGTTCCCATATTATTGTGTTCCTATATTGTAAGGTAATCAATATGTTATGTAATCGATCATTTTATTGTAATTTTTATATGTGTATGATAAGCTAAAATATTTGAAATACACCTTAAATACATTTTTTAAAAGGGAGGAGTATTGTAGCGACAGTATTGCCTATGTGGTTTTCGGAGAGCATTCGTCGGTGCGCCTTGCACGGCCGCAGGTAGTGTTAGTCTGACCTGCCCGTTTCTATATAGTAATAGTTGCTAAATTCAGTAAGTATAAGGCAATGTGACATTTTAATGCGAGTGCCAAATACCTGAGCTACCACAGATTCACAAGGCGCCCCCGGCTGACGTAAGTCTAGAATGTCAAGTGAGCTAATACTAACATTTGGCTGTGTTTTCTCAAGCAAGCTCAACCAACCGTCTGAGCTGGTTTTACGAGATTTGCGTATGAATATTACAAAGGAAAGGCTTAATGTTGTTACTTTTCGAATATTTCAATTGTGTTTAACAAACTTCTCAATTCGGTTGTATTTTTTGTTCCGTCATAATTTGCTTATTAACTAATCAATTTGGAACATTCTTTTTTTATTGGAAAAGCGATGATACTTTTAAGAGGGTTCCGTTTTAATCTTTTTATTATTGGATCTTGGATTTCGAAGATATATCAGGGAATTTCTCAAAATCGAATCGGATTTCATAGTGTCTGAAATATTGATAGGTTTATGGCTGTCCAATACTACCTAGTCTTACCTACTTAGCTATTTAATTTAGTATGTGCAAAATAGTTTTGAGACATTATTGTTAGAGTACATTTTTTTGAAGTCGGATTTATTTAATTCTTTTTTATTTCTTGTTTAGAGTTTTATTTCTTTAAGGCTATTTATTGAATGAGTATAATAGAACTGAGTAGTAATATGAAATCAAAATCTTTATTAAAAAAGTATCCGTATGCTTTATGACCACATGAAATAAGTGAAAGCTTCTGTATAAATGGTACAACAAAACTGAAAGCCAACATCACACGATGTTCCCAGGCGGCCATCCATTTCAGTAGTGACCGCGTCTGACATTGCTTAATTTCAGTGCTCAGGCGAGACCTGGTGTTTTCATCATTCTACCCGGCACAGTGTTTACCACCACCACCACTTTTCGTCACACAAAAAGGTTGCGGATCAGAATTTCAAAGCCCTCCCATAAGAAGTGTCAATTCAAAAATTCTCATGAATATCATATAGTCCCATCAGTTCTGATAATCGCCCTATTAAGGAAAACTGGATGAAGATATAGTTAAAGTAATATAAAAAAGTTATTCCCTATTCCCTATTTTAGTTTCACGAAAATAAATAATATATTAGACAATAAATTATTTATTTGAGATTTATTGCAACATGCCTTTAACTATTATTGATAAATAAACATAAATCAATAAATAATATTAGACTTTGTGATAACTTAATTCAAGATTTATAACAGTATTAATAACTTAACTACATTGATCAATTACCTATCAAAACTTATCAATTGAAATGGATCCGATAAGTTCGTGATGGCAGTTTCTGCCATGTCTCAAGTTGACTTCAAGCAACAAACTTAGTGACAAGTAATTATCTAATGTAATAGTTTCACGGCTTTACCGAGTTCGGCATGGAAAATACATGTATATGTATTGAACAGTAAGCTGAAATGCAGAGAATATATATTAAGTAATATTTATTTATAACTAGCGGCCCGCTCCGGCTTCGCACGGGTATAAAATATATAACCTATGCCATTCACTGAAAAAATTATTAAAATCGATCCAGTAGTTTTGATTTATTCATTACTGCCCGTGGCCCGCACGCGTTAAATTTGGAGTAACCTCAAAAATAACAGTATTTCTCCACTATTTAATTTATGTTATTATACATATAAACCTTTCTCTTCAAACACTCTATCCATTAAAAAAAACCGCATCAAAATCCATTGCGTAGTTTTAAAGATTTAAGCATACATAAGGATATAGGGGCAGAGAAAGCGACTTTGTTTTCTACTATGTAGTGATGATGTCGTTTCATAGTTTATTATAAGGTTTTATTTAGTATAACACCTTGTTTTGCCCGAGTACATAATACTAAATGTAATTTTTAACGCTTTATTATTGACAGGTTTTTTTCAAAATCGGAGAAGCTTCATAATTCTTTTCACAAAAACATATTAATTTTAAATCTGTATAATCTTCTAACGTATTCATTGAAATGTTATCCTGCAAGAGGCGATTTAAATTTACATGGAAAGACCGATATATCTAAAATATCTATTTGATCAATAATGAATTATGTATCGGTTAAAATAGCTTTACACTTACTTTATAATAATATATAAAAAATAAGAATGGTTACTGTGGTTTTGTTATCCTTAGGAAATCGATATAAATCTTCCTTGTAGTCTCTTTTTTAATATACAGTTCCGAAATATAATATTTTAATGTATCTCTTAAGGTTTATCAAGCTTACATACTTACTTTAAACACTCGAATAACATCTGTACGACCTGAGTACTATTCATTAACTTTTTGTGAAAAAAGTTCGTACGAAAGTCGCCGAATTATAGCGAAATCAGGTATTGCATAGATAAAAGAAATTAATAGCACACACAGACGGACTCGTATACTAATATTGTTTTATAATATTTAAATATTTTGCCCCAAGCTTCGCTTGCGTTAGTGTCCCTTTGATGTATTACTTGCGAATAGTAGTTTTTTTACTGAGCACACGATGTGTATGAAAAATTTTATGACAATCGGTTCAATAGTTAAGGCATGAAAGCGTAACAAAGACAGTCATATTCACATTTATAATATTAGTTCGGATTAATGAAATAATTAGGGTTATTTCAACCATTTTATATACGGTTTATTATTTTTAATAGTGTATGGAACTCTTAATCGATTCCAATTTTACTGAGATTAAATTCGCTTTGTAATTTAGTGGGAATTTTAATACTTCTGCAGATAATTTTCAGGGTTTTTTTTTATTGTAAATATGAAATAGATATCGGTATCCACTGACATTAGTTATAAGTCAATTTTAAACAAGTTACCCTTTATAGGGATAGTTTTCGTATAAAACTTAATCATGGAGAATTGAGTTTACTGTAAAGTGTCCTACTGTTCCCGAACTTACATTTACAAACAACACGTCACACACACCAAAGTGACGTCAAAGTCGGTCGACGATAGTCCAACGTGGTGCAATCGGCCGAGCTACGGCTTGGCCCGGATTAGCGACCACTTAGCGCCGATACTTACTCTATATCAGCGTCGATATATGTAGCTGGGCGATTATAGTTTGTACTTTAAATTTCTATCTTCTTCACACTTATACTTTTATGGCGACTTGTATCAAAAATTTTAAATCTACTTTTATATTTAAGTTCAAATTAGTCGTGTCTAAATGTTTCGAACTATCGGGTTTAAATATTAATAAAATATTTTAATCTGATTTATGGTTTGGTTGAAATTACAATTAGACTTTATTGCGTTAATATTATGAGTAGGCGTATAAGTGATTATGTATTGGTAAGTAATTGTCAGTAAAGCGACTTCGTAAATGACTTATATATTTTTATTGTTTTTTTTTGCGTGCCATTTAAATCCCAATTGATGTTAAAAGGGCACAGGAGCTAAATCTCAAGTTACCGGAATACAGTTTAAAATATTTGGCTAAAATTTACATCCACGAGGCCATTAGATAATGTTATACGGTCATATTATGATTTCACCACCGTGTTTTCTTTTACGATTAACTATAATCGAAAATGTAACTCAATACTTTTAAATTTAGTCCGGTGAAACTGTAGCGGCCTTACCAAGCCAACATTGTAGTCAGTTCGAAAAAAAAACCCCGACTTTTAATATAATTTATTTAAAAAAGCAACGTATTCCTTCCTATATATGTACCTTTTATGGAATGAAATAACACACAAGCTTGTGACTCACTTGATGTTAAGCAGACATTGAAGTCTATTCATCTCAATAGGATCGCAGTCCGGAGGCGAGTCGTAATAGGTTGCTACTTTCAAGGAATGATTTGAAAAGTCTCTTATGGCAGTGTGTTATCAACTATTACATTCAGAGCGGCAGAGTAGTAGTAAAACAGTTGCTTTGCGGTGGACAGACGTCCAGTCCTGTAGTCGAATCTAGTAAAGGTCCTATAGCTAAGATATTTAATATGACTAATGGTCGTTTATTCGTTGAAATTCAACCATAATTCATTAGATTTTAAGGTTCCACGTTATAGGAGTTCTTTTATCAAAATCGGTCTAATCATTTCATATTTTAATTATGTTCTATTACGTTATCTACGAGCGTTAATTTTCGTAATTTTCGATTTATTACAATGTATATCAATACATATTATAAAAAAAAGTCGTCCGCCACGTTTGCCTGTCTGTCTGGATGTTCGCGAGAAACTCAAAAACTACTGAACGGATTGTAATGCGGTCTTCACCAGTACATAAAGTAATTCACGGGGAAGGTTTAGGTATATAATTTGTCAAGTTTTCTTTGTAAATTGTTGTTCAAAGAGTCGGAAAAACGTTTCAGGCACATAAGTATATATTTTTTTATCATCAGGGCAGGACTAGTTATACATCCTGCTAGTTATATATAATTATTGTGATAGTTTATGCTCAAAGCTACTGTTTCACCACATATTAATGTGTTTGACATTCAGTATAAACATAAACAATGAATCAAAGTGATGATGGCTTTGTTGATAGCATGTTCGGATATAGTGTCTAAGAAGTGTCGAATCCTAGCAACTGAGTCGAAACTTTGAATGAAGGAAAACATCGAGATGAAACCATACCATGGTATTGGGCTATTTCTAAGACCGCCTGATCAACTACCACTCTCAAGTTGAAAATCTATCACCAAGTACCTATTGGTGTATTCCGGCTGCTGCAGTTGAGAGACAGTCCGTCTAGGTTTATTGTGTTACCTATCTTAGACCACATCATCATTTAACATTAGATGAGATTGCAGTCAAATGCTAAATTGTAAAGTATAAACAAAAGAATGCTTTATTTATGGTATTGGTAACAATGATTGTACATAAATTGTATTTTTCTGCACTCTTCCTGCATAGGAATTTTGACCATACCGAATAACATATATTGTTATACGCGCAATGCGCTTAAACGTGTTTTTTTATGTATAGATAGATTTTTAACTTATGAGATAGTTATATATTTAATAACATATCATTTGTTACTTTAGATTGTTTATAATAATTTTAAGTTATTAATACATCGATTTTTATTTATGACAAATGTTTAAGATAATTACATTTTATGCAGAGTGAGTTAGCGTACCAGGAAACCCTTTAAACTTTCTTTTCTAATCAAATTAATGCTTCTAAAATATTGTACTAAATTGAAATTGACACGGTCAAGACTTTCGAAAACTCAGGGAGTAGATGCTTTTTCTTTTATAAAATTTGGTTCTTAAAATCAACTTTCGCAAGTTTTCTGTTATTGTTTTCAGTTCACTAACTCGACTATATCTTGTATTATTATACAGAAAAGGAATACATATCATTAAACGTAAATAGTGAGTATTTATTTACGTTATCGTTCGTTATCAAAATACTCCTTTATCCAAAACACTTTACTATATCAGCATCGCCCGAAACTTATGAGTCATCATGTCCATAATCCGTTCGACTCAACAAACTGCACTAATAGCCCGAGTGTTGTGAGCCAAAAAGTTTAGGGTCTTGTCACTTAAAGGACGATATACGATTTATAAATAAATATTATATAAAAGCATACATAAAGCATGCTCCCGGAACAGTTATAATGAGATAAGTCTACAGATTCTTTTAAATATAATATTTTTATATGGTTATGTTGTAAAGTTTCTTATAAATGTGTAATCTCAAAGCTTGTTAAAAAACTTCTGCGTGTTAAATTTCTGCCTCCTCAAAAACACCACGGTACATTGAGACTCGAGTTAACCGAAAACAAAAACTAAAGTAAGTGTAGATAAGAATAATGTTTTAATACTTTTTTTTGTATTTAATAGTATTATTATTATTATCTTACTTTATATTATTAGCTTTTGCCCGCGATAATGTAGATTTGACTTATCCCTTGGGAGTTATAGTTTTCTTCTGGATGAAAGGTAAACTATGCCCTTTTTGTATCCCTTTTTTTTTATTAACGTGGGGAAATCCTTCATGGACACGCCACCCTCCCGGAGGAGAGAGTGGGTAGTGTGAGACTCTTACTCACTAAAACCCCACGGTGTACCAACCGCCGCTAGGTTGGGGCGGCATGGGATCGTGCAGTGCTCTCACCATGCCACCTTTGTATCCCTGTCAAAGTGCATGCAAAATTTCTTAACGAGCCGTTGGGTATAGTTAAGGCGTGAAAGCGTTACAAACAAACAAACCTACAATCGCATTTATAATACTAGGATAGATTTGCTATGACAAATAAAAAAATCTTGCGTATTTTGTTTTTTTTTTCTATTATTACATTTAAAATACTTTATAAAATATGCTTTATGATATGAATTTTAAATTAACTGTTGAAACTGCATTTTTTTAAATTAGAACCAAATTCACACTATTAATTATTGAATATGACAAAACAAAATGGATGACACTTCCCTTTAAAGATGCGGAATAATTTGTACACAAGTGTCTAAAATGACAAGCTTTGAAATCTACTAATCACTATGAGATTAAGCTGAAATGGTGGATGTAATAAAAATTAAACGTAGTTATTATCATTCTGATTACATTATATTTTGATACCAACTTTCAATCATGCATCTCATATTGGAACAATATCCATTTTGAAAAAAAAAAATCCAACATTTATATATTTTATCTTCGTGAATACGACGGCAACTTAACGGTATTATCCGTGACAAGGCAACGGTGAAATTGAAACCAACAAAATGCTGTTAACAAGTAAAACGTTTTCCGTGTACCGCGGGCACAGCGACAGCGTCAGCCCCGACCACTTGACGAGGGTTGTCATAAGTCTTCCTTCCGTGCGCAGGGTTTGGTCACTATCTACACGGGACTCTCGGCGTGACACGCGTTTCAACGCAGACAGGCGTTGGTGTCGACGTGAATACGCAGACAAGGGTCTTAATAAGATAAAATGAAACTCTGAAACTTTAAAATTTATTCAAACCTATAATAATAAATGAATATCGTACAATATTAGGGACATTTTGTTTTATTCTTTCGTGTTATATCGCTGTGAAATAAGCGTTTACCGGTTAATACGTGGATTGTCTTATGCAAGGTTTAAAAGCCACTATCATCATTGTCATCAGCCAATAAAAGGCTCACTGTAGAGCCATAGGCCTCTTCTCGAAAGAAGGTATGAGCATAACCATCACCACGCCAGCTCAAGACGTACTGACGATTTCAAACTGTGAGAAATCCACATTTATTATATTTTTACCACATATATGGTGGTACTACAATAACAAACGATCAATGATGTTGGCAACGGCATCAGGATCATCCATCGAGAAGCAAACCTGTCCCCATGGGTAAGAAGCAAAGAAAGTTCGCATCCCATCCCAGTCTGCTGACCTATTGCTAATTATGCTCCAATGTCTGTAATAATCAATTTACAATTTAAAAAAAATGATTTTACTCAAGTACTATGGGTTAATAAGGATCTTGAAGCGGTATCTTGAAGGGGTATTTCCTACGTTTATGTTGTGTTACTTTGAGTAGAAATACAGACAAGGGTTGTTAAAACAAACCGTTAATTGATATGCCATTACAAATGAAGACATAATTAATGATATCAAATTATAGGTTACACACGTATTGTTGTGTTTCTGTAATTATGGGGGTAATGTATATAAGCATTAAAAATACATTATTATTGTTAGGGAATTGTTTTAATATCAATAAGACAATAATTATAGCATAACGTACTAGATTACCAATAAGTAATAGTGATCGTTTATATTTAATTCAGAACTTTTCATGTTTCACTTAAAACTAAGCATGGAGCATATCATATATCACTGCTATTTTGCATATGAAAAATAATTTGTTATAAAAAATGTCTATGCGTTTTGCTTTTTATATGATAATATTCATTTGTAATGTCTGAAAATTCTTATTCTGTTATAATTTAGACTTAGGTGCTAAAAAAACGTCCTTGCTTGAGTAGCAGTCCTTTTTTATATGAAACTGAGGAGTTTAAAAAAGGTCATTCGTGGAAACACTTGGTATTTATATAACATACTAAAATTAATGTGCCCACTAAGTGATAATAATTTTGAAATATAGCAAGTGTTCATTTATCACCCGTGAAATATTAATAATGGAAAAAACATTTCGCTGCTATGTATTTATATTAAAATAGCTATAATTTCTATATTCACTTAAACCATCTAGTAGTGTGCTCATTATGCACAAATATCAAGATATCATCAGCTCTCTGTGTTTTATAATGATTTTATTACAGTTAACATTGACCTTATTATTAAATATATTTATAATGTATATAATTGTGTTTGTGGCGGCCCCGCAAGCTTATTACACAGTCATTATTTTTCAAATGATCAGTGACGTTTGGATTTTTTCTATGAGATTTATATGTACGAACAGAATTACAGATTTTTAATATAAATGTCAATATTTCACTTATAAATGGTAGATAACAAAGGTAATTTGTTTACAGATTAAATTACTAAAGAGATTTAAAAATATACATTTAAACTTGAATTGTATGACAAAGCGTAAGCTCGAACTGAGGTGTTAACAAGCGTTGAGAGCTGAACAATCTTCTTAAGAGATACTCGCGTTCCGTCTTTGAGAGCATTGATAAAGTAATTAGATTAACAGAACAAGATAATTATTTTAAAACTGAGTACACTTTAAAAGGGCTAGTAATTAATTAGTACGAGACTATAATTTAATCGGAACTACAACGTAATCAACGAGGAAAAGGTCCAGCTACAACTTTACAGTATTTCGATGTAGTTTATAGGTTTGCAGTAAGTTGCGAATGAAATAACTTCGCTTCCCTAATTAATTTAGTTTTCAAATCACTTTTTCCATGAAGTAAGAAATTATTGACTATTGAACATTATAAAATAGTGAAGCAAAGGCACACTTCGACAGCAACAAAATCAAAGTCTCTGTTGGTTCTGACTTTTTTTATCACCAGTCCTTGTCCTTATTCACCAGTATTTTGCTGTTAAGTTAATTCCTCAGCTACTGGGATCATTTTAAGGTACATTGCTGTAGACAATATTACGTGAAGAGTGCTGTAGAGTAATATAACTCTAATATAATATATACTGGAAATGGTTCATAGTTTAGAAGGTGATAGCTTTTACGCTTTGCACACTAGGAAATTATTAACAAATTAAAATGTATCATTCATGTGTAAGATTTTTTAGTACAAACGATAACCTTGCCAAATAGCGTACTGCAAGGTGCTTTTTTGCTTTATCATATGCGGTGTAATTAAATATAAATGTAACAGAGATAACATTAAATACTTGGCACGTTTTCAAATAATTGATAAATCTCTTCAAATGATTATTAAATAAGTCTAGCCTAGCTTAGCAACTGAGTCAGAGCTTTCGGTAAAGGAAAACATCGTGATGAAAATATAGCATGGTGGTAGTAGGGCCTTTTCTAAGTCCGCCTGGCTAGCTACCACCCTCATGTTGAAAATCTGTCACTAAGCATCTGTTGGTGTTTTCCGGCAGCTGCACTTGAGAGCCAGTTTCCCCTCTAGGCTTAGCGTGACTACCATCTTAGACCACATCATCATTTAACGCCAGATGAGATTGTGGTCAAACGCTAACCCTATAAAGTATAACAAATAATAAAATATATTAAGTCAAAATCGATTATGAAGTCTTAGAGGTTCCAGCAACGAATTAAAATAACATAAGTTCAAGTAGAATGTTTGTTAGTGTTATTTACGAGTACATCTCTAAAATATAAAAGAAAAATTACTAAAAGTTGCTACTAACTTTCAAAATTTAACCAAATTCTTCATATTTATTATTATCTGTATCCGTAGCTCTGTTTGCGTGAACTACAAAATTGTTATTGTTTTAAACATCATTTGAAAATGATTGTATGAGAAAATTTGTATTCGTATCCAAACATATTTATAGGACATCGTCCTAATCTAAGACCAATTGGAGGCCACAATTTATATTTAGCTCAAGAACATGGTTTCATAGCTGTAGCAGTATATTCAGTATAAGCTTACACTAAGCTTTGAGTAATGCCTATCTGTATTGTATCTATACACGGTGATAAATTTTGCTCTCAAGTATCCATAATCTATAATATTATTGCAAAGAGGTAACGTTTGTGAGTTTGTGAGTATGTTTGTAGGTAATCTCTGAAAAAAGGCAATCACGTTTAGACCTTTCTAGAAATCAATTTATTACTGGCAATTCTGTATTTTTCTTCAAGGGTTTAAAGTAAGCTTTAATAGTGACCATAGCAATTACCTGATATATTATTATTATAATGTATACGTCATCGTGGCTGAATGACGTGACCGGTGGAACATCGACTCGACATTTGCTAGTTCGAACCCCGACCTGTACTTACGAGGTTTTCGTAATTCACGTAAATTTAGAAATTCGAATTATTAACACTATTGGATAACGGTAAAGGAAAATTTAGGTGTGTACTCGTTGGGTTGTTTAATAAAAATTCTTTTCATTTCATTTCATTCACCCTTATTACATCTATTATATTATTCTATCTACGTGGTTACACACGGACTGTCGAAAGGAAAAATGATGAGTGACACTTGACACCTACATATATCCATAACGTGCACTTTACAGATATGCATGCGTGGGTCCCTATAGAAAACATTGCGGTGAGGCTTTTTCTAAGTCCGGTTGGTTGTCTACTAAAATTTGTCGTTGGTACTAAGTAGTACTTGTTGGTGTGTTCCCGCAGTTCCAATTGAGAGCCGGTTGGCTCTAGGTTAAACGTGCTTACCATCTTAGACCACAATGACATTTAACATAAGATGAGATTGTGGTCAGATGCTAATAAATAGATTTTTATAGCTATTATTTTTTTATAGCATATTGAATGAACGTTTCAAAACGTTAGTAAAAAAATAAATAATCAAAAAGTAATTTAATCCCGTCGTTTGTCAACGCTTGCATCCGACGTTGGCGGATGGTTGAACCCGTCGCCGACCATCGTCATCTTAACCTCACCAATATATTTCAACATAACCAAAGCCGATCTGAAGACGTTCCGTGACGGAGCGAAATACGTATAATCGATTGTAGTTACACGTCACTCTGAAACTCACCTTATACAGTTATATTTTTCACAATTTTTTTGAATCTGTTTATATATAAACATTTTTTACCGTTACAGACCAACAGTTTCAATCGATGACCGGTTCAACCATCCGCCAACGTCGGGTTCAACCGTCGACCAATGACGGCTTTTAATATCTTTTTGTTGTTTTACGAACGTTTTCTGTTTCAGTGAGCGGAAAGTGCAAAGTATTAACCACTCTTAGTTAACTGTATAGTAAATTTTATACTATAGCCGTATTTTATTATACAGTAAAAAAGATGCAACCTGAACCAGAGAAATAATCGCCAGTACAACTTTTCATGGGAAAAAAATCCTATAATTATGGATTTCTCCAATGTCACGTAGTTGATACATTATAAGCTGGTGTAATATCTATACCTGTACTGTCTTAATAGTCTTTGGCCCAGCACTGGGGCTCCTACAGCGTGGTAATATTATCTCTTATAGCAATAATACGTGTTTCAGTCTTCGTTAATATACGCAAAACACATTTGTTCTAGACGTTTCTCTGTACAGTTTATAATAATATTGATTGTATGATATACTATACAACTTTTGTATGTCTGTATAGAGTACGCTTCAATTAAATATCGATGATATTATAATCCCCGAGAATACGTCAGGAACTAACTTCACGGTGATGTGGGTTTTCTCAAAGTTAACGTGCCCTAATTTTAAGTGTCTGGTTAATAATTATGTTGCGTACGTCGGGTTCCGAGGGATTACCCTTAGGGCTGTCTCATATCGTAAATAATTTAATAATAATTAATTAATCCTCTGTCTAGTAGTCGTATATTCCAAATCTACCTTCTGTGTTATTTGAAACTCAAGGGGAAGTTGTATAAAACTATAATATTTTTTTTTTTGTATTATAGGGGCCAAGCGAACAGGTGGGTTACCTGATGGTAAGTGATCACCGCCGTCCATAGACACTAGCAACACCAGGGGAGTCGCAAGTGCGTTGCCGGCCTTTTAAATATGTGGGAATATGTGGGACCATTCGTGTTATATGGATCCGAGTGCTGGGCTACGAAAGAAACGGATGGGAAAAGATTACATGTGGCAGAGATGCTAATGTTAAGATGGAAGTGTGGTGTGTATCAGAATCGATAACATTAGGAATGATTAGATCAGAGGAAGTTTGAATATAGCACCAGTGACAGAAAAGTTGAGGAGTGATAGGTTAGCATGGTACGGGCATATTATGAGAAGAGATGAAAGTCATGTAACAAGAAATGTTTTGAGTTTGAAAGTGGACGGATATAGGAGTAGAGAATGACCGAAAAAGGTGTGGATGGATTATGTAAAAAATGATATGTGTATAAAAGGTTTCACAATTGAGATGACATCTGACAGGGGAGAGCGGAAAACAGAACAGAACATTTTGTGCCGACCCTACTTAGGTGGGGTAAGGATAAGATGATGATGATGACTTTCTATTTTATTTACACGAGCATTTTTTCTCAATAGTGATCAAGTTCGACCATAATAGTATCATTTTTTTGTATACATATGTAAAGATATAGATTTTATTATAGTATTGTACAAATATTATAGACTAACTTTAGCCCGCGACTTTGCCGACGTTAATATACATTTAACGTGTCCCTCGGGAACAGTACTATTTTTATGGTTGAAAACTGCGCTATGCTCTTTTTTGTACCTTTGGCAATATATATTCTAAATTGTATGATTATAGGTTGAGTAGTTAAAGAATGAAAGCTTAACTGACGTACATATGATTTGTAATATTATTTAGAATTATAGACGAAGAGAGCGCGAAGTATAACGAATGCGAACTTGTAAATAAAGCTTTTGGACTCGTCGATTGGTGTGGACAAAAAAAAAACACTTTTCCAATTATTATTTCTTTCCCTCGATTTCTGTACGTATTTATATATAGAAAGATACTTTTCTTATAACCCTATTCGAAAAACATTGGTTGATTATATTTCTCTTTTTCACAGCTTACCAAAATTATGTCTCTGTACTTGACGGAACCGAGATTTGTAAAGTTGGCAGTCGACGTATAAGTCTTTCGGCAACTGAATATACACTAATTTATCCCGAAAAGCGATACCCTAAAAGAGAGTCACTGTGTCTGATTTATTACCCTAGGCACGGTGGTAATAAAGCAGTAAGGTACACATACCACCGTATTTAATTACTGTATATATGGCTCATAGCTGAACGGAATACGCCTGATCGTGTCACTATTTTGGCTCTTATACCTGATGTTTGGTTGTCGTGATGTCTTAAAAATTAAGATAATCACAACTAGTAATATTATATATGTTAAACTAAGTTTGTTTATATGTTTGTTACTCTTTCATACTTGTATTGTTCAACCAATTATCCTACATTGACAAACTAAAGGGCATAAGGCACTTTTCGTCCAGAACAGAAGAACTGTTCTTGACAATGACGCAAGCAAAGATGAGGATAAACAATAAATTGTAGGGATAGTAATTCATAATTATAAGTCTACGATAACATTAAAATAACACTCGGTTGTTTTCTTTACAGATTCCATTAATGGGTATTAATCTTTACTGACGTAAATACAGTGTACTATAAAATATAAATAATTAATGAGGTTTCTAGAATAAATAGAACGTCTGTGGGTATAATAATACTTAAGAGTAGTTTTTGGGGCGTTATTCTGCTATTAGTTCGCTGCTCTTTAGCTTTTCGTCTAGATCCGTGAAGCGCTAAATGGCTAGACGGGTAATCTATTTAAAGTCATGCTTAGTTGTACATGAATAGTTTTCTATGAGATTTTAAATGCAATTTTTTTTCTACAGGTTTTCTGTTATTAATGGATATAACTTGACAAATATAGTATGTGTGTTATAAATTGTTCTTTCGTTATAACTGTTTTTATTATGATTTGATTTTAGTGTACTTCTGATTATTTTAAATAGTGTCTGACCGCAACTTCGCTTTTGCTTTCGTTTCTGTTCAATATTAATATAAAACTTAATAAATACAACCTAGCGTCACCCAGCGGCGAGTTACAGCAGAATTTATAGCATTTAACATTATAGTATTTATACTTTAAATTACTTAACACTTATAGTTTTATATTTCTGATAATACGATATGAATTAATTTTTTTTTTTTTTGTTAATTATTTTTTACATTATTTAATTAATTTATAATTGAAAACACGATCTGACATTTTCTGTGTGCATAATAACATGATCTTTGGTTGACAATTTATTTATGTTTAATTTTCTTCTTATGATTTATACACAGTCTTATATATATTTATCACTACATAGTATAAAACAAAGTCGCTTTCTCTGTCTCTATATCCCTATGTATGCTTAAATCTTTAAAACTACGCAACGGATTTTGATGCGGTGTTTTTTAATAGATAGAGTGATTGAAGAGGAAGGTTTATATGTATAATAACATAAATTAAATAGTGGAGAAATACTGTTATTTTTAAGGTTACTCCAAATTGAACGCGTGCGGGCCACGGGCAGTAATGAATAAATCAAAACTACTGGATCGATTTTAATCATTTTTTCAATGAATGACATAAGTTATATATTTTATACCCGTGTAAAGCCGGAGCGGGCCGCTAGTATATACATAAAAAAAAAATAGCACAATTTTTAATTAAGTGTATGAATGTATTTATTTTATATCTATTGCTATTTTCATCCAAACTATGATGTGGTTATTTTGAAGTAAGAAAACAAGTAAATCTAATAATTCTCTTTGATACCTTTTTAGCTAGCAGACATACTTGTTCCATTGTATACAACCACGCTGAGTAATCCGGTTTATTGTAACCTCGTATCAAATACACAACAGGGTAACTCGACATTGAGTACCTAAGCGAAGCATCAATGATCTCTAAAAAGTATTCTTTGTAATAAGATATTTAATTTTCAGCGTGTAATAAATACGAAATTTCTGTTAATGTATTTCTTTTAGTTGGTTTTAGTTATTCGTTATTATATATATAATAAATAAAAGTGTGTAAATAGTTTATTTGATATGAAGTGTTTATTGAATTTTATATAGAGGTCCATCATTACGAAGCAAATGGGTTATTTTACTCTTGAGAACTATATTGGGCAAAGTGGGCGATAGGGTTTTGAGACAGAAATAGTGATAGTGGCGGTAGCGGTCGAAGTCCGTTATTGGCACAGAGTGGCGAAACTAAATGAGTCCCTCGGCTATGTTAACCGTTTAGTGTTAACTCTATAATTGAAAATATAAATATAGAGTGTAAAATTCAACTGTATTATTTTCCTAAAAGTGGTGCTTAAAAATTTGCAGGTGGCTTATACACCTGTAATAACCGTATGGAGAAAAAATAAAATCATTATGCATTTAAGGGTTATTAAGAACAGGAGACAACAGAATTGAATACTACAGTTTTAAGCTTAGGAAATAAATTACTGGAGAACTTTAAATGAAATCAAGTAAGAAGGATTTTTCATAAAAATACTCTATGTATCATTAGGTGCCATTTTGTTAATGATTAGTACAATTAAAAACAGGAATGGAAAATATAATAATAATTGTTATAACAAATATTGTAATTATTTATCAAACTTATTTTTTACCTTTTAATTTTTTTGTACTGGGACTTTCATTTAGTCTGGCGTATGGGCCTTTTCGTAGCCTAACATTTTTTTTTTATATTATAGAGGGCAAACGTAATGTATGTGGGCCTCCGGCGCTCTCACTGACCGAACGAAACGCAACAGTGCAAGCACTGGTACTTCACGTCGGCTTTCTGTGAGAGGGTGGTACTACTCCGGGCGAGCCGACCCATTCATTCTGAAACCAGTAATAGTTTCAGCATAGCTCTACCACCTACAAATTAATGTACATGATAAATAATTAACTTTCATTTATTACACCTGCGTTGTCCTGCGCATCCGCACCACACTCCTTGCCCCACTTCTCTATTACCATAAAATACACGTCACTGAATGCATTGTACTTATAAAAGTCGAGGTTTCTTAAAACTTTACACTAGATGAAGATATCGTGACAATATTTTCTAGAAAAGGACGAAAAATAATCGAGATATATATATATAGTAGTTTATTTTAAACAGACTGCTTCTTAAAGATCTTATAAAACGTGCTACATATCTTCACACTTTACTTAATAACTATCAGAAATGCGTCGCATAGATTGTAACTAATAAATCAAAAATTTTGCCTACCAATTTCCATAATTCACACAATATCAAGTTACCCGCGCGCGAATAAAGAAAAATCCAATTTCCTTCGCTTGCATTACGGGAGACGAAAGGAGGTTGCTTTGCCTTCATGCGTTCACACTGGTAACTATAAAGTAAATATTACTAACTCTAGTAAGAAAGTTACAACTATAGTTTAAACCTATATAAATAAAATAAAAACACAATTGCTGTATTTATGTCAGCGCACCACTACAGAATGGCTATCTGGGTAAAATTATCAGGAGAATCTCGTACCGAAATGTAAAAATTTGGGTAAAAAAAGTCCACATAACAAAAGTGAGTAAATGAGTGAGACCAAGGACAGTAGCGAGTACTAAAATATTGAAATTTGGGTTGACAGATTGACGTTAAATTGTCATTTTTGTAAAAGGAAAATTTGAAGTTATTTCCGTCGTGAGTATACGCGTGCGAAGCCGGGGCGAGCGGCTAGTTTATAAAAACGATATCCTACTATTAACAAACAACTTTTACAGTAACATATATATACAAAATAGTGGAGCGTTTTGTGTATCCTCTTTCGCTGGCAGATAGATGATGTTATAAGGAATAAGCTTAGGACAATTAATAAAAAAAATAATCGATGCAGTCATAACGACTATCGAGAGAAGTAAAAACTCAAAGCAATGGAATAATTGTGTTCTTTTTTGTATCTTAAAATCAATTGAGGCCATGAGAACCATAGCGGCGTAACTATTTTTTCTATAATATTCAATTTATGATTCCTTGTACTTATAGAACTAAGGTGAAATAAAAGTTTCACAGTGAATATTCACTAGATGGCAGCTAAAACAATGTTATGGTTTTTAATCTGTGAAATAAAGACAAAAATTAACGCACGGAGGTATTTGTATCCACATATATATACAGTATACGTATAGCTCATGGAAAGCGTTTGGTGACTATAACGCGAGTTCCATGATTTTTGTTCACCCAAAAAGTGCTCGAAGCGTCTAAAGGAGTTTTCACTTCAAAAAAGATTTCCCTGTAAACATAGTAAACTATAGAAGCAATATACAACATCACGCGCGCGTGGTCCGGTGAAACTGTGGAAGCCTTACTGGGTTGACAGTGTAGTCAGTTCGAAAAAAAAAAGAACATCACGCGCGCCTCAGGCCACGCATATGGTAAGCACCCCAAACATTTTTTTAGGAAGAACCCACAAACCGCATGAAAATACAATTAAAGTGACTGATCTGTATGAAAGTGTCATTTCAAACTCAAATTTCTAGTCATAAACATCGATTACACACAGGTTATGATCATTTTAGCTCAGTTTTTTGCTAACAATAAGGATTGGATAAAGATAGATTACTTCATTTGGTGTTCCAATTTAGACAGTTACAAATAAGGCCAATAATGTTTGAGATAAAAAGTACAAAATATATATATATATATATATTTAGAAGCGGAACTCGTGGTTAATCAAGACCGACGCAAATAACTGAACTGTAAAAAAGCATTGACCCCTAAAATGTATATATAATCAGCCTAGGAACATACGGTCAAATATGAAATGTGCAATAAAATCTAGCGTAGGTAAAGAAAAGTGATATTGCATTCCTTTAACCAATTCCGAAAGCAATATTGCTTGATAACAGATAAACAGAAGTACTATTATTAAAATGTAATGTAATAATAATAATTGTAATAATTCTACGTTAAAAAGAATCAGCTTCTTGAAATATTCTACAGAGTAAAGCCTAAGGTACTTGTCTTGGTGCATTAAGCCATAGATAGAGTCTCGTTCATCAATAATTAAGTTAAAAGCTGTCTCGCGACACTTTCATGATTTAAGTAGATGAATATAATTAACGGTTAAGATTATATTAAGCACTTTAAGCTTAGCTGACAATAATAAGTCGCAACTGCATGACTTTATAAATCCATTAGTTATGTGCAAAACACTTTCTTTTTTGTACTGTAAAATCAACCATTACTGACAAAGTTTATATACCTTAATTAACAATTGCCCGTGGCTTCGCATGCGTTGTCTATACAATAATTATTTTTGACTCTTTAATTTTTATCTCCATATATATATATATATAAAAGAATAAATTATTGGTGAAATAATGACAAATTTTTATACAATCTTTCACCGTTTTTTTTCACCAATTTATGGGTTGAATTTCCAAAAATTCTTCCATAGTGTTAAACTCCAATGTAAAGGGAACCCACACGCAAATCTTCACGTCAGTGCGTTGATATGTCATCCATTTATTCTTTTATATGTATATATATAATATAAATAACATTGAAGTGTCTGTTGTTTGTCGGAGATTTCGGCAACATTTTTACTGCCCTTCAGAACACATTTCAGGGAATTGTGTTGATTACATATTATTATGCTTTTTCATAAGAGTGAAGTAGTAATTTTAAAATTGAATGAAATCGGTACCTTTTAAGAAATAATTTTCATTAATAATCTTGTCACTTTGTTCATTCTATGTTGTTATTTATATTTCAAAAATACATACTTGTCGTGAATATGTTCCTTCGAATATCCCAGAGGGTTTGTTGTTCGGAAATGACGCTACCCATCCGTACCCTAACGTAACCGCGTCCTAAGGAAGGTGTTTCGGATATGAACGATTATTCAGGTCCACGATAACAATGGGGGTAATAAATTATGATTGATGAACGCCTCGGGGTTACCGTGCGCGCATCTTTGCCGAAACAACAATATTTATATTTGGTCCTCCCTTTTCAAAACGATACTCATTAGTTGAAAACCTTTGCGTTTATGTGATAACAATAGGAACGTTAGGGTGCTTTATGATCTCTTAGTGTATAATAATTTCGTTACATACCCACAAAGGAAACACGTTATTAATATTTATGTCAATTAAGAAACTCTATATGATTTCTACTATATGTTCTATAATATGTATATATATATAACTTTTGCACTGCTTAATATGAAAATCATCGTTATAAATAAAACATCTTATACATATATTTTATATGTGTATGTATGTATGCTATGTATATGTCGGCACCTGTTCCGTCATATGCATCTAGCAATGAATCTGTAAACAACACGTGCACCTCTATCCTCACAGATCGCGTTATCCGAATACCCTCACTCTGCCTACTACTCGTCGTTTCGGTATAAAAGGAACGGAGTGACCGTAGTTCGGGTCCGAGGTCCGATCCTCCGGTATGGAGCCCTCGAGCAGCTTGCATGCGCGAACAGAGTAACACCGATCTGATCAAACACTCGTCTACAACATAACACCGATCACCCCACACACGTGCACACACACTCACTTGTAGGTACACATAGTGGTGGGCTATTTTTGTTTGTTTTTTTGCCCTTTCGAACTGAAATAGTTTAGAACTCAGTTAGACAGATACAAAATACGTGTACGGGATCGTGAAACATACATGCTTGGTAACCATGTATATTTCACGAACCCATACAGGTATGATACGGATAGGCTTAGCTTAGTTTAGCTTAGCTAGTTAGATTCGGGTTTTCGACGACAGCCCAAGCCGAGGCGTGCCGTGCGCCCTTGTGCTAGTCGTCTATATAAAATCGGGTGAGTGCCTTAAGCGCTCCCCTTAGTAGTCCGGTGAAACTGTGAAAGCCTAAAAAGCTGGCAGTGTAGGTCAGTTCGAAAAAAAAAAAAAAAAAAAAAAAAAAAAAAAAAAAAGTAGTTCGGGCAGTCTTGGCCGTGGCGTTGTATGGTACACTTGTTGTATTGTGCTAGTAGCTTATCCTAGACCTTTGATAATTCATTTGTATTGTCACAATTAAATAACCCACAGATTTAAATAGACGGAATTAATAATAATTGATTGTTATTCAGTTTTGGTGAGATTACTTGAAATATAAAGACCCGTTATATCAACATATTGGTATTTCTTTAATCCACTACATCGACACCCCGACCTTCACATTCTACTCTCATACAAGTTATAATTTGTTACACATCTATATAATTCTACTAAAAATCGCCCGCGACTTCATTAGTTCCAAATTACAATATGAAACGTAATAACAAACAATAACATAGCGCCATCTACTAAAACCTTTCTCCACGAAAAAAAAACCTAATTTTGCAACTGCTCGTGGTGACCGGTTAAACAGCGTTGAGGTTTTGTCCATTTTTATATATATATGTGGACTGGCTACAATCGAATGAATTAGCTGTGCGTACGATGCATTTTAGTAAAGCTTGATAGAAGTATTATATGCCTAATGCCATGATATGATCGACATAACAAAATTTCGATCTTATACTATACTTATTCTATAATAAATTGATACAGTTAGTTACACTGTTAAGTAATTTGCAAAAACAAATTTAGTACCTATGTTTATTTATATTGAAAAAAACATTAAAATAACTTGAAAACAATACTCATAGTATATTCTATAGTTATTTGTATCAAGTCAAAGAAGTTTTTCTACAGTAAAAATAAATATGCTAATCTACGCACCTATCTATAGTTCTGTAACTTTATTTGTCAAGGTAAATTAATATACTCGTATAATCAGCAAGCATTATTATTAAATCCAAAATACAGTCCACGAGGTATCAATCAATACATATTATAAAACAAAGTCGTCCGCCGCGTCTGTCTGCCTGTCTGGATGTTCGCGATAAACTCAAAGACTTCAGAACGTATTGTAATGCGGTCTTCACCAGTAGATAGAGTCATTCACGGGGCAAGTTTATGTATATAATTTGTCAAGGTTTTTTTTTTTGTAAATTGGTTGAAATATAATGATAAATGTTGAAATAATCGGAAAAAGACAACCCGCTTTAAGCGTTTCATGCACATAAGTATATATTTTTTTTATTATCAGGGCAGGACAACGTCCGCCGGGCCTGCTAGTAATTTAATAATATTAAAAACAAAAGATATTCCTTTGTAAATTAGTTAGAAATTGTGTAAAACAACTTTACCGAGAAATCATTAAATTAATAATTCCTTTGCTCGTATAGTCTGTTGTTGACTCAATAGTTTCCACAGCACTTTCAACAAGCTCGTAAGCGAACGATAGTGTGACGTTACAAATAGTTTGCAATTGATTGCTAGTTATTAATCATTGAAGATAAACAATAAAGCGAAACCTGGACCACTTTAGCTGGAACAAACAACATTAGTCATCTGTCACAAACCCTTCCGACAAAAGGCAAACATTTTACGGGCGTAACCTTAAAAGGGTAATATCGCTGAGTACATACGAACAGTTGTCTACACTGGCTGAAATAAAGATCTAACGTGAAGTTAAACGGAATATGAGGAAATCTCTTTTTGTATCTAATTTTAAAAGAAGAAACGGATAAAATTACATTAAATTTTTATAAAAATATAATTTACCTTTTTTCTTTTTTAATTGCCACTATCGACCATTGGATCTTTAAGCCAAAAAGAATGCAGTGTACTGTTGTAAAAATACATAACTATGTATACTTCTCGGATATCTTCTATGTGTTTAAAACAATAATTGTAATAAATAACATCGACTAACATATCAACGCGTGCCCCAAACTACTAGCGTTAGGGCTATGAAAATTTGCATGCGGGTTCGTTTTACACTGTAGGTGAGCACTAAGGAGTGATTTTTGTAAATTTAACTTCCAAGGTGGGGAAAAATGGTATGACAGTAATTTTTTTTCGATACAAAATAAGAGTCAAAAATAATTACTGCATAGAAAATGCGTGCAAAGCTGCGGGACATTACGATTAAGAATTAAGAACTGATTCATTTCCCTAATATTCAAGATATAATTGGTATAGAGAAATAAATGTAAATTAGTATACAATGGTAAAGCTAGTTTTCTCCGTACTTACGGTTTTAAAAGAAATTTTAATTAAGAAACTTTTCAAATACTTAAGTTTTGTTTATTTTGTACTAATTGTTATTATGTAGGGGGAGTACATACAACTTCTCGAGAGTTCATGCAACCGAATGTACATTGGTGGCGTGTTCAAATCGTGAAAAAATAGATTACGTGAATAATTATCATCTATTTACTACTAAAATTACATATCAGTTGCTAAGTGACTACAAAATTTATTTGTGAAGCATTGTGTGCCTAAATAACCGAGTATAAGTATCCGTTTGAAAAGTGATTACCGTGCCAAACACCACCGCTTCTAAGGCGAGGGAAATTATCGTCACTACACAATACAGAGTGAGTCTTGTAATTATCATTGTAGTAAGAATAAAATACTGCATATAATTCATAGATTATATATTAATAGAAAACAAAGTGTACAAAGAAAAATCGTAACGACATTGACGTAACCGTTCAATTCAATTTGAACTTTGGACTTCTCAAGTATCATTGTTCGATACGGACAGTTATTTTCGCTCGATGGATTGTATTCACTATAGACTAGAGGTTTATCGCTACGACTAAACACTGGTGGCAGAGGTTCAAATCAC
The DNA here is from genome assembly GCA_035772565.1 of Antheraea assamensis. NCBI lineage: Eukaryota > Metazoa > Arthropoda > Insecta > Lepidoptera > Saturniidae > Antheraea > Antheraea assamensis. The sequence goes on from JAQQSE010000060.1 coordinate 682,985, forward strand.
TCAATGACAACTTTTTGTGAAATAAATTATTTCTAAAATATATATAAATTAATCATGGTTCAATGCTCAGCTTGTAATACAAACATACTCGTTACACAGAAACGCATTAAATGTTGTCAATCCAACTGTCAATGTAATTATCATCAAGACTGTGTGAGGTACAACGAGTCCGGTCTAAGCCGTTCCAAATGGATATGTCCTGTCTGTGTGTCTGTGCAACAGAGAGGAGATAATACAAGCACGTTCTTACAAGGCAAGTTACTACATACAGAAGATAACCTACAGTTATCTCGATCGCCACCTAGTACACTACCACAGTTTACCCCGCCTTCCAAAATAATTCAAGAAGATATAATAAATGAAATTAGAAGCTTAAAGGAGGACATGTTAATTAAATTTAAGAATCAACAAACAAGCCTTGATACTTATAACTCGACATTATCTAATGTCAGACAGGAAATCCGTGATCTCGGATTAAAATTCTCTCAAATGCAAGAAGAATTAAATGAAGCTAAAACGTCAATAACTTTTTTATCTGAATTCCACGATGAACAAGAAAAAATTAACAACGCTTTGAACACTTCTACGTCAAAATTAATAACAGAAAACTCCAGGTTGGTGACACAAGTAAACGATCTAAACTCCAAATTGGCCCAATTGGAACAAAGAGCACGAGAGGCTAACATCGAGATACAGGGTGTTCCCGAAAAAAAGAGTGAAAACTTACTTTCAATAACTAAAAATATATGCTCTACTGTCTCGTTCAACATAATTGATACCGAAGTTTTAAGTTTTAACCGAGTTGCGAAATTACACCCTGAATCACAGCGTCCTCGTAGTATAATAGTTAAATTTAGCAGCCAACGGATACGCGATCAACTCCTAGCTTCAGTTAAGGTGTTTAATAAAAGTAACGAAAAGAATAAATTGAACACATCTCATATTGGTGTTTATGCAGAAAAAAATCCTATATTCGTTTCTGAGCACCTTTCACCTGAAAACAAAATGCTTCATGCGGCCACTAGGTTAGCTGCAAAGGAGAAAAAATATTGCTTTGTGTGGGTTCGGAACGGACGCATATTTGTACGGAAGGATCCAATATCACCTGTAAAATTGATAAAAAGCACTGAATGCTTAAAAATATTATAATGTTTTTTTTTTTTTTGTTTTTAAGTTTATTGTTAGAGCAATACCATTAGATTAATAATTATAAAATTCCCGTTTAATATCTACTACCAAAATGTAAGAGGTTTAAGGACTAAAACAGAGGATTTTTACTTGTCAGTGTTAAAAAATAACTATGATTTAATAATAATATCTGAAACTTGGCTAAATAGCACAGTATTTGATCATGAACTAATTGATAATCGTTATAACGTTTTTAGACGCGACAGAGTAACAACATCTTCACATAAGACAAAAAAGGATGGAGGCGGTGTCATGGTAGCAGTTTTAAAATCTTATGACGTGCTTCGTAAAATAGCATGGGAGTCATCATGTGAGGAACTATGGCTTACTTTAACGATTAACAACTTTTCTATAAATATATGTACAGTTTATGTACCTCCTCCAGTTAGTTTAGACTATTTAAATATTTTCTTGCAAAATGTATCCACGATTGTTCATACTAATTCTGGTGGAATTAAAAAAAAACCTTATACATTTATAATTGGAGACTTCAACTTGGGCGGAATCAAGTGGAAAATGGAATCGTTAGGTTTAGTTTCTTCACCTAACGACTCTTCTACAATAAATCTTTTATTGGACACATTAGGTTTTTGTAATTTTCAGCAGCTTAATTATATTACTAACATATATGAACGCATACTTGATCTAGTATTTTGTAATGGCGCAATTACATCTGATGTTTCTGTTCATACTACAAGTGATCCTCTACTCCCCATAGATTCCCATCATCCGCCATTAATTATTAATATAAATAAGTATTTGAAACGTAATCTTCTCTCAAACAAGAGTCTTGGCCTCAATTATTATAAATGTGACTTTGATGCAGTTAATAGCGAATTGAATAACATAGAATGGTCTTATTTGTTTAATGAAACCAATGACGTTGAGAATATGGTTGATATTTTTTATAATGTTTTGTATGACGTTATCAACAAACATACTCCACATCGCAAGCCATGTAATGAAATCTACCCAATTTGGTTCCGTAAATCCTTAATTAAAGCCCTTAGAGAAAAATCAAAAATTCATAACAGATATAAAAAATATGGAAATTTAAGAGATAAATTAGAATTTAAAATTTTGAGAAGCCGTTGTGACCTATTGATAAAGGATTGCTTTAACAACTTTAAGAAGAACGCCGTTGATAAATTGCGTAAACAACCAAAATACTTTTGGGGTTTCTTAAAAAACTCGAAATCTAACAACAATTCAATACCAAATGAGTTGTTTTGGAATGGTGATACGGCCAAGGGAGGGCAAGCGATAGCAGATTTGTTTTCAAAATATTTTCAAAAAGTTTACGAATCCAATCCTACAAACATTAAGTCACGTCAGTTACCATTACACTCCAATAATTATTACAACGACACTTCCTACTATAGGTGTACAATACAGGAAAATGAAGTTTTAGAAAATCTAAAATTATTAGATCCTAATAAAGGACCTGGCCCAGACAAGATACCACCAATTCTGTTTAAAAACTGTGCTCAATCCTTGTATAAGCCACTATCAAATATCTATAATGTATCTTTGAACACCGGTGTATTTCCAGCTAAGTGGAAAGAAGCATACGTAACTCCTATTCCTAAGTCTGGGAAATTAGAAAATATCACAAATTACAGGCCCATATCCATATTATCTACTCCTGGTAAAGTATTGGAGTCAATTGTACACAATCGATTGTTTGCTCATTTTCAACAAACATTCCATATGAATCAGCATGGTTTCATTCCGAAAAGATCAACTAACACTAACTTAATCGATTATGCATCAGATATCATAGAAGCCATTGACTGTCAAAACGAAGTGCACGCAATCTATATGGATTTTAAAAAAGCTTTTGACTTGGTTAATCATAACTATCTGCTAACAAAATTGGAATCCTTTGGTATTCACGGTTCCTTACTTAGGTGGTGTGAATCATATATTAAAAACAGATCACAGTTAGTCATGATTCGAGGTTTCACTTCACAAAAGTATGAAATCCCTTCAGGCGTCCCACAAGGTTCGCATTTAGGACCGTTGTTATTCTTAGTTTTTATAAACGACATTACCAGTATTATACATTCCAACCACAAACTATATGCTGATGATTTAAAAATATACCGTACAGTCATGAATAACTCTGACATCGATATACTGCAAAACGACCTAAATGATATTCAGGAATGGTGTAAGTCAAATGATATGATACTTAATCCCGATAAGTGTGTCCACATAAAATTTACAAGGAAAAAAATACCAACTCCAGCGGTCTATCACATAAATAGGACTACACTTACCGAAGTATCCTCGATTCGAGATCTAGGTATCACAATAGACACCGAATTCAATTTTAGAATCCATATAAACAATATAATTAAAAAAGCGTCGCAATTAGCAGGTTTCATAAATAGACAAACGAAACTGTTTAGACAACCAGCCGTAACAATTTTACTTTATAATACATTTGTCCGCGGTATTTTAGAATACTGCAGTACTGTATGGAATCCTTGCTATCAGGTCCACATTGACAGAATTGAACGAGTACAAAAACAATTCTTATACCACCTTGCATACCTTGATAATCAGTGTCGAACTCTAGACTCGTACAATAAACGATTACTCCATTACAAAGTGGAACCACTGCAAGTGCGTAGAAAAATAGCCGATATTGTTTTTCTGTACAAGTTAGTTCATGGTCATGTAGATGCTCCAGAGATATTAAAAAGATTATCTTTCTGTATTCCACGCCCATCAAGTCGTTTGTGTAACCGCAAAACATTCACGTTACCACAGTCGAGAAGCAACTTAGGTCAGCATTCTCCCATTTATCGAATGTGTTCGTCATATAATAACATTCAAAAAGATATAGATCTATTTGTTTGTAGTCCTGTAGCCTCATTTAAATCCAAATTAAAGCATCTTGATATTTTTCCGTACTTATAACTGTTCCTTTTATTTATATAACTGATTCATTAGTTCACTACTTTTCTATTATTATTATTTTTTGTAACCGTAATTTGTTTGTTAAGTGTAAAATTTTAGTTTTAATTGTTTTTATTGTATATTTTTCCAAAATTCGCGCCATGTTTGTTTATGTATCTTATTTTTATTTTTTCTCTTTTTTTTTAAATTTATTGCATGTATAACAAAGTAGGCTGTGTCTACGTCGAGAAGAATTTAATTTTAAGTATAATTATACAATAAATAATATCTCGCAATGTAAAAAATTAAATTCAGTTTCGTAGACCAAATAAAAAAAAAAAAAAAAAAAAAAAAAAAAAAAAAAAAGTTCCTGATGACGAGAGGTGCAGTTTCGATAGAGTTTTATTATCTTAATAAAAAGCGAACGGGCACAACTTAAGATTTAATATCTTAACTGGCTATAATATTTCGCCACGGTGTTTCCTGAGTGTCTCCTAGCGGATTTAAGTTTGGTAATTAAAAGTTGTGCCTCGTTAGAGTCGTGAGTAATACTTGTTTGAAGCGAGCCAATTTGCCGCCATGTGTGGTTGGCTAAGCATGTTTTACCGTTTATGAACGACTAATATAGCAATATCACATGTTTTCAACAGGAAAAAAATTTGTTGTTAAAAAAGGAAATGAAACAAAAATATTATTGAGATTTATTTTTGTTTTTGGTATACTTATTTTTTTTTTAGCTTTCGATAGTTCTGTAGATCTGTTAAATCTCATGTCAGCTGAATGCAAATACAAAACAATTTTTTTTTTCAGAGAAATGTCGAGTTCCTTCTTTCTATATATCTCTACCAAGCACAATTACACATATTAACTATTAAAACTTTATTCTGTTCAAAGACCTTTCTCTCATGTATTGATTAAGTAATAATATTTGTTTTTGTACACATTATAATAAATTAAAATATAATTTGAATTATCCTGAACGTTTAAGAGTATTAAACGTGGTTAGAACGAAAGAAAGAAGTTCCATTTTTTTGTAAATATTCAATGTACGAATCGATAGGTTATGTGGTACTTTGGCCGAAGTACAATTGTAGTAAGTGTCTTGATACAGTTGCAATATTTTAACTATAGTTATTTGGCGATTGGTTTTCAAAAGGATGGTTGTAGCTTAAAGCACAAAAAAAAAGTGATTCCAATCACCATGCAATATTCCATTCCGAAATTCTTTATCCGAATTAATTTCTCTTTAATGTTTTACTCCACGATGATGTCCTGAACACTCATTACATTATTTATAATTATATTGGGTTAATACGGTAAATATCGTTCTTATACGTGAGATATACAAACATTATTCTGACAATTATAATTTAAAAAGCGAATGTCGTAAATTTAATGATGGTTATTTTTAATTAAGGGTATAATAAAACCAATTTATCATCAGATTTAATTTGTTAATATTCACTTGAGGCTACGGCGAAATTGAACAAAACACCAAGGTTTCCTAAACAAAACATCGGAAGCGCGAAGCAATAACCGTCCAGAAGTTTTGCAACTTCTTTTTTGTCAAGTCACATAGGCTAAAATAGCACTTAACCTTAATGGGGGGCGCCATTAATTTCCCAAGAGATGCCTTAATGCTTTTGTCGCTGGAAAAAATTGCCAGAGAATAGGTGCGGGTCGGCCACGATACGGCTTTTTCAATAATTCCCACGTAAAAGCCAGATGAATGAGCAAGCATATTTTGATGATAAATTGTGTATATAATAAACAATTCTATTAACCGAGTAAATGTAGTGCTTTAAATCGTTTCTCATTATTTTTTTACTGTTTATAAATGAATAAACAACGTCATGATTATGCATTTTTACCATTAAAACTCCTACGACATTAGTCAAGTTATATTTTAACTAGAAGGCCCAGTGGACGTTGTTCTGCCCTGATAATAAAAAATATATACTTATATGCATGAAATGCTTAAGGTAACTATTGAATTCAATTTGATAAGGATTAATACTGTAACAAACAATACAATACTGCAACTTCAACCAATTTACACAAAACCTTGACAAATGATTATATACCTAAACGTTCCTCATGTATTACTCTATTTATTGATGAAGACCCCATTACAATCCGTTCAGTAGTTTTTGTGTTTATCGCGAACATCCAGACAGACAGACAGACATGGCGGACGATTTTGTTTTATAATATGCAGTGATAAAACCTAACTTATAATGATAATCCTAATATAACAAATTTGAAAGCTAGTTTGTTTGTCTTTAACTACTTATCAAATATCGTATACACGTTGTCAGGGATATACAAAAGGATATAGGGTTTTTTTCCCCCAGAAAAGAATATACTATTCCCAAGAGATATATCAAATCTATATTACTGCGACGGAAAGTTCAACCAAAAGCTAGTATTCTATATTAATAATTCTTCAACTTAACAATTCCTCTTACTATATAGATTTACTACGATTTTCTGATATTAGACGAAATTGTGACTCAAAGTAGTACGATACTAAAATCTAGAGGAGGGACTAGCTTAAAGGTACTGCAGCTGGAGTCTATATCTATAAACATTAATTGCTGTTCGTTTGTCTTACTAAAACTCAAGAAGGGCTGGACCGATTTGGCTAATTTTGATGTTTAAATATTTGTGGAAGTATAGTTAAGGTTTAATAGGTGAGAAACATAAATAATAAGTAAAGGAAAATACTGAAAAAAAAAACAATTTAGTTTTGAAATACAAAATGTTCCTAGCTACGAAGCATTTGATGTCATTTTAGAAATAAAAAATTGTCAAATATTTATAGGTGCGTTTTTTTTTTTTTTTTTTTTTTTTTTTTTTTTTTTTTTTTTTTTTTTTTTTTTTTTTATATTATAGGGGGCAAACGAACAGGTGGGTCACCTGATGGTAAGTGATCACCGCCGTCCATAGACACTAGCAACACCAGGGGAGTCGCAAGTGCGTTGCCGACCTTTTAAATATGTGGGCCTCCAGCGCTCTCACTGACCGAACGAAACGCAACAGTGCAAGCACTGTTACTTCACGTCGGTTTTCTGTGAGAGGGTGGTACTACCCCGGGAGAGCCGACCCATTCATGCTGAAGCCAGTAATAGCTTCAGCGTAGCTCTACCACCTACAAAACTCAGAAACTTGTTTCTTTCATAGCTGTAGCATGAGGTCTGAACTCTTTGCGTCTGTTTTGATGGAATACAAAACGGTTATGTTCCAGAAATAAAAGTAGCACATGAGAAAGCTATAAATTGATTAAGTTTATTACTGTGTTGCATTGATAATGTTAATAAAAATGTTGTATTAAGGTTTGTCCACGTTTTACACAAATATATGTAAGTGATACAAAGTTCACCGGGTCATCCAGTATATTTATAAATACTTGGGGATAGATTTTCAACTTGAGTGTGGTAGCTAACTAATCAAGCATTAGAAATTGCATTATCGTCTTGCTATCGTGTCACCAGGATATTTTTCCAAACCAAAATGTCTGGCTCATCGTAAAAATCTAAACCAGGTTGATCAACGCAGCATGCAAAAATGCGATATTGTTCTTATAAGCAGCTTAATATTAGACCCTAGAGTTTCTTCTTTTTCATCTAATTATTCTTTTTCATTTAATTAATATAATGAAAGTACGAAATATACGTTAAACTATATAGGACGGTATTCGAAAAGTTCATTTACAGTATTCGCTTGGCCTAATTAAGTAGTAGTAGGGGCGTCGCGTCGTTACTATCTAGTTAAATCGAGTTCGTTAGCGAAACTCGGTTACCGGCATTCGCTCGTTGATTGTCGACAAAAGTGAGAATTGTCCACGAATGTAAAGTTACGTGTTAGGTACTTCAGGTCACGAACTGCGTTATTTAAGGGCATACATCTCGAGTCAACATTTATCGTATTTTTGATAGTAAATAAAGGAAGAAAATCAGATACGACTCCTAAGAGATTGACGTCCAAATTAACAAATATATTATTATTATTATTTTATGTGAACTTTCACGGATTTTAAAAGTAACCAATACTAACTAATCGGAATAATTTTGGAGGGAAAATTCTGTTTGAATGAATCAGTCCATTTATGGTGGACAGAATAGGTATAATTTAAAACTTGGTAGAGAATCGTGAAGTATTTTAATATTATAAAGATAATATTTCAACATGTTAAATTATTATTTATTCTTGAATTTATGGGATCAATAGCGTAATAGCGACAATGTAGCGACAACGCTTAAGAGGAAATCAAATTATACTACATGTGGGTTAGAAAATAAGTTAGAAAGAAGAAATAGTACAGGCAGGCCGTGTGTTGTGCTCCGTGATATCGGACACCGGTGGCGGGTCGACCGCTCTATAAGAACCGAGGATTGCCGAGAGTGTCCGAAGTATAATTGCCTAACAGTTCACGAGGTGCCAAGAGGGCGACTCAAAAGACTCTTGGTCAGTACCCTACTTCTTAAAGCTTTACTTTTGTTCTACACTAACTAATTTTTTTTTAATCGGACTAAATATAATACTTAATTATTACGTAAAATATTGAGCATTTTTTTAATATTGATAACTCTATACAACTACTATGAAGAGAGAAGATTTGTTTTTGTGTTTAATTATTGCATTAAAAAATGCTTAACCAATACAGAAACCTGTTTCACGTATAGAAAGTTACATTATCAGGGAGTTAGTTATATAAAACGAGCAATGCCGTGTGCTAATTCTTGTATTACATAAAGTTTAGAACTTTAAACGAAAGTTATTAGAAGAACTTAATATATTAACACAAGCAAATGTAATGTTGCTATTTCACGATACCCAATTTAGATTATGGTAAAAGTTATCAGGTGTTATGGCGGAAGAACCGATGCTATAGCTATTTCTGTTATACGAGATGTTTTAATTCAGTTCTCAGTAGAAGATATTACGAACGTTGCGCTGCGTTCCTTTTGAGTTTAAATCGTTTACAATAGCCTGCAAGAGGCCCACTGCAGGGTCATAGGCCTCTTCCCGAAGAAAGGTATGGACATAATCACCACGCCAGCCCATGAGTTTTGCGATTGGCGATTTTAAACTCTGAGAAATCCAAAGCCCTATAACTTTCCACATACGGTGGTACTAGGAGAATATTTCAAACATAGTTATGAAACCATAGCATGGTGGAAGGGCTTTTTCTAAGTCCACCTGGATAGCTATCACCCTCAAGTTAAAAGTCTGTCGCCAAGCACCTGTTTTTGTGTTGCGGCAGCTGCACTTGAGTGCCAGTTTCCCTCTAAGCTTAGCGTGACTACAATGTTAGACCACATCATCATTTAACGTCAGATGTGATTATGGTCAATCGCTAACCTATAAAGTATTAAAAAAAAAACAAAAAAACTCTCAAGGTTAATGTTACCAACTTAAATTAGTAATTAAACGTACACGGATTCCCAAAACTTCATTGGTACATGATGGGGTTGAAGCTTGCAGACATCAAATTAATATTCCATTAGTCAAGCTACTGGACCACCGCAACTAAATACAGAATATCAAATACTACGATATACATTGAAGAAATATACACGTCTAGACTTTGACCGCGGTTTCAATTTTATTAATGTAGATCTGACTCATCCCTGCGTGCTTCTTTCTGGAAGGTCACCTATATCTTTTTCTGTAGTGCTGGGCAACATGTTTGCAACATGTCATGATAATTGGTTGAATAGCTTAGGCGTGAAAGAGTTACAAACAAATAAACTACTCACATTCGCATTACATTATAAGATAATATGTCTAAACATTTTGTAAGATAATGTAATATTCAAATGTGAGGATGATACATAATATTATAACACGCTGGGAGGAGATAATTACCGGAGCTATGTAGGTGTTACCGACGGCTTTAACTCTCATACCGGTGTAGCATACAAATTAAGTTAAAGAGTTTTGTTTCTTAGTGTGTCGAAGTTTAAATAACATTCTCTCTTATTACTTGTCTGTGCGTACCGGAATTACAACGGTATTCTTGAATTTAAATTGAACAAAACAAGCGTATCTTTTCTTATATATAAATACTAGCTGTTGGCCGCAGCTCCGCATGCATTTTTTTATAATTGTAAATTACTTCTTATAAGATCAGCTATCTGTTAGTGAAAGTTCCGTGAAAAATGGTTCAAACGTTTTGGAGACAGTACTGCAAACAAAGCCATGGGTAACAGCTAGTCCAAAATAAAAAAGCTTTAATTACTTTTTATAACGTTAGCTATCTGTCAATGAAAGCCCCATGAAAATAGGTCCAATCGTTTTGGAGATAGTACTACAGACAAAGCCATGGATGACAGCTAGTCTAAAATAAAGTAGTCTATGTCAGCCGCTGTAATTTTAACTATCCGTCAGTGAAATTTCTGTTAAAATTGGTCCAGCCGCTTCGGAGATTACCCGGAACATACAGACAAACATTTTAAAAATTGTATTTATGTTATCAGTATCGTGTATACGTTCATATCAAATCAGTAAAAAGTCGTTATTTTGATATTACATACAGACACTTCATTTTTATTATATGTGTGGACAGGACAGAGTTCTGCTGTTGTTTGCGCATCGCGCAAAAGCTACTGATTAGATTTCGGCTAATGTTTTTTAGTTTTAATATTTAGATTTTAGATATTTTGGCTCTTATCCAAAAACATCACTATACCTTCATTTAATATAAACGTGTTAATGTTTCAAGACGCTATGTTATTAACAGCAATTAAGCGTTCAGTGATGTGTTTTCTTGGCGTAGAGAAGTGGGGTAAACGGTATGGTATGCATACACTGGAGAGGGGGAGTAAACGGATAACATTGTTTGCAAAGACATTTTGTATGCAAAGTATTTTTTTGCTTTCAGTTCCTTTTTATGTTATTTTCTATGAATATTTTATTAAATTCGAAGAGTATTGATGTTCGTTTAACGTCAATAACACGTACCTTTACAATAATTGCATACATTTATTTTTAATTTGCATTAATTTTGGATTTATCAGAATATATTAAATAAATATAACTCGTTTAGGAACAATCCCTACTTTAAACGACGGCTGAATCAAAGATTCATACTTGTTTGACATATGAACATAAACAATTACAGCCTTATTACAAAAACAAAAATAAACACGCGTCTAATACGATAAAAATAAAAATAATAATTTTAGAATACATAATTTGTAATTTTCTCAAAAGTTTATAATAAATCGGGATTTTTTTCACGCTTATGCTACCAACAGTCTGTTGACCTGTGCCTCATGAAGTCTATAGTCCTTTATATGGACTTAAGCATTTATAGTTTTGGACAGTCCAGGGGTTAAGCCTGATGTTAGCAGGTGGTAGAGCTACGCTGAAGCTATTATTGGTTTTATCATGAATGGGTCGGCTCGCCCGGGGTAGTACCACCCTCTCACAGAAAACCGACGTGAAGTAACAGTGCTTGCACTGTTGCGTTTCGTTCGGTCAGTGAGAGTGCCGGAGGCCCACATATTTAAAAGGCCGGCAACGCACTTGCGACTCCCTTGGTGTTGCTAGTGTCTATGGACGGCGATGATCACTTACCATCAGGTGACCCACCTGTTCGTTTGACCCTGTAATATAAAAAAAAAAGTTTATATAGAAATTCTAGATCATATTTTCCTATATCACATATCATGAGGCTTCCAGACGTAGACGATAATATTGTACGAGATTACTCCAAAAATACCAATCACTGAAATCCAATTTTTAATCCAGTATCAAAGGGATACATGAGCAAAGCGTAAAAACTTTTTCCCGAAAACGGAACGGAGAAGTAGAGAAAAAACACGCATTCCAAGAATATACGTTATTCATAAATAAATCAGAATGTTATTTATGTTGGAGGGTGTAAAGTGCCATCCCACTTGACTGTATATCGCGGACACATTTTGTATGAACGGGGCTAATAATGATTTACTCACAAAATAATGCTTTTATTTATGTAATTCTGTAATTCTAAAGGACATATGCATTTTAATATGTTTAATTTCTTATATTAAATGCAAACATAGCTATTAACTTATATAATAATTCTATTGACCTTTAGTTTGTCAAAATAATGTTTTGTTATATTGGAATTGTAATTGTTGTGTATTTTTTACCTAAGGCTAAATATATGTTTATTACTAAGGATATCTCAGTAATACTGGAAATGTGAATGTCAGTTTCTTCGTTACCTATTATAGGGTACCTTCCATCCATAAAAATGGAATGTTCCCGAGGCATAGATCAAATCAATGGTAACAGCAGTAACGAGGCAGCAAGCAAAAACTAATTCTATATAAGCCATATTATATTGTTTAAGGTGTCTATGAAGCAACTAAGTCGTGCTGCATTACATATCGCTAACGTACGCATTCACAGTTCGACTCTTCTCGGTAATACTAGGGATTCATCGGGCGGTTTTTCCGGCCTCGGCCTGGAATACTTGCGCCGCGTCACACTGCCGGCTCGCACTGTTCCTTCGTTCTCACTCGGCGTATTTTTTGAACTTTTATCGTGTACGTGAAACGTTTCTCTTATCTTTAGTACAATTAAATACAATAAAAAAAGAATGGAAGAAGCAGTAGTTAAAAAACAAAATAGTAAAAATTTCAAAAATAATGTAATAACCGTAGGCACGAACATCATCTGTGCCCTTAAAAATTTCATCCCCACGCTACTACAAGTACCACTGGGGGACCTTAAAACATTCAAAGGGCTGACGACATTCGATCTTGATTTTCGCATCGCGAGTAATAAAAATATGAAAAATCTCTACACAAGAACGATATATTACTGCCGGAGGAAACATAAAAACTTGGTTAAATTTGTATCATCTTATTATGTATGGGGTCGGTTGTGATGTAACATTAGTTTTTTACGTATATTTTTTGGCTATAAAACTTTTTGCTTAAACCTCTTTTTTCTTTTTCATTAGGTTTATTCAAATTAAAAAGGTTACATAATTTAATAACCAAAGTAGGAATTTTTGGCGGGATTTTGGAATGTCATGTAGTGGATTTTATATATTAATCCAAATCTATAGCTGGTTATTTGGCTCTATCTGTATTTTGTAATGTTGGTGGCGTTTTACGTAATACAGTTTGGTTGTTGTGCGCAAGTGAAGTGAATGGGAAATAACGCTACGGGCCGTGGATTTTAATTTGCCTTAAAAATTCCCTGTAAAGTTCTAAAAAAACGGCCACCATCGCGTTAGTTCATTGATGAAATTATCGCAAAAACTTATATTATACCTATTGGATAATGGCTGTGATAATCTATTAGAAGAATGGTTTTCAAAAAACACAACCAGATTAATAAAAAAAATTAAAATTAAAAAAAAAAACAAATTAAAACTGATGTTGTATTAAAGAAATTGTAAGAGTTGTATTACCTCGTTCAATTCTATACAAAGTGTTACTTATTTCACGAAGATGCTACTTTAATAACATAATACAATATTCACAATGTTTGTTAAAAAAAGTATAATATATTTTGTATGGGAAATGAAAGATTGCAATGAGCCAGTTCTTGGATATGAAACGCTTTATTAGAATTATTTTTCTGTCATCCTCAATAATATTCTTATAGTAATTTAAAGAAACACATATAGTTTTTGAGCTTAGTGTGTAACTAAGCTAAAACCAACATATATATATATTAACGTGGCGCATATGTATATCTGAATGTGCGCCGCACTAAAGCAAACATCTGTTCTGAATCTGACTAAACTAACAAAATCGAAGAAATAATTAAAAAGGGAACTACTCTGCATGTATGTGAAAATATATGAGGTAATCTGTGTTGAATTAGTGAATGCAGTGTCAGTGTATCGCGCTGGCAGCGTGCTTGAAGACTCCTCCTCGGGGATTGGACCTAGGCTTGAGTCGCTGCCGAAGTGGGTCACAACGAGTGTGCAGGAGAGAAATTTACCACCGGACCACGGCGGCGTGATCTATGGTTATGCGGGCGTGGGCGCGAACATGCTCTATTTGAAGAATCTGAGGGGTACAAGCCGTTCACTGCCTTTATTTCGTCGTATGTATTATAGAGAATCCAAGCAATAGCAGACAGTCAATAGATACCGAGTAAGAACGAAGAGTTTAACTAAGCAATTGTACGAATATTACGTATTTGATACAAGCACTTAGCCTTTCTTTTTTCCTTAAACATTTTATCAGTTCATTATAAAACAACTCATTTGTGATTTACTTACCTATTGAGTTACATCAAGTATGCTTCTTTTCCACTATCAATGAATAAATGTTTAAGAACCGAAGTTTAAGCAATGTAGTGGGATATCGCATCGCTTTGTTCCCGTGAAATTACTACTAACATTCAGCTAGACTTAGTGCCGTAAGCTCTATTGCGCTTTAGCACAGTTATTCACAGCTTAATGTTCAGGGTTTTGCTCGAAAATCCTTATTGGACTTCTTGGAGTTTTATATATACAATTTTCCTCCTTTTTTATTTTCGTACTTTATATAAACTTACTAATAAATATTACTTTACATAAAGTATATCTTGTATATCTAGAATCGTACACCATTTTTTTTATACAACAGTCTGCGTTTGTATTTTTTATAAATACAGACAACCTATATCATTTATTTATTTGATCTGTATTGTATACGATAGGTGACTATATAAAGGGTGGCCATATTGCTAATAGCAATATCTTCAGGCAACCTTTGGATGGATATGTTCCATGGAGTAGAATAGGAGCTAGTTAAGGTGTATAAGTAAAACTAAGCTCGTAAATACCACATACGTAAGCAGCATGTAAACTTTAACATATATATAAACCTATAATACAATAATATATAGACTACATATTTATAGGATACGGCATGATTGTTTTTTATCTTATTTTTACATTGTATTTTGTTCCATTTAAATACTGTTCCATTTCGATCTATTATACTAGCAGGCGCGGCGGACATTGTGCGGCCCTGATAATAAGACAATATATACTTATGTGGATGGAACGCTTAAGGCGGCTTGATTTTTTCCGATTCTTTAAACAATTATCATTATATTTCAACTAATTTTACAAAAAAGACCTTGACAAATTATATGCGTCAACCTTCCCCGTGAATTACTCTATCTATTAATGAAGACCGCATTATAATCCGTTTAGTAGTTTTTCAGCTTATCGAGAACATCCAGACAGACAGACAGAGGCGACGCACGACTTTGTTCTATAATATGTAGTGATGGTATATACAATCCAAGCTGTTGTATGTATGTTTTCAGATCCGGGAATGTGGCAAACTAAAAGAGAATCCTCAGACACCCAGTCGGATGAAGATCCTTACCGTGCTACCTACTTCTTGGACATAGAACACCTGGTCCTGTAATACGACGGTTTTCAAGCCTGGCACACCTGATGGATGATAGTCATAATATATTCGGAAACACCCTGATCCTACCTCCTGTAATAAATAAAACAGCGGGCCATTTAATATTCGATTGGTGAAATTCGAGTACCTTAGAATCAGGATTGATGGATGGTTCCCGTTTTTTACAACTCCTTTCTCTTGTTGAAATAAAAATTGTTCAATCTCACTTATGGTCGAGGCGACCGTAAACATTTTACGACGACATGCAAATATTGTTACACAGTTTACGGCTTAGCCTTTGATTGTCGTCTTACTTTTCGCTTGTATACGTTTATTAAAACGTATTTCCTCAGAATAATTATCTAATACATATAATATAAAACTGACAGAAATGAGAACGATTATTATTACTTTTTAATTTAGGCATTGAAATGATAATATATAATAGGAAATGAAAAAAATATTTGCAGGTGTTCACGCAAACTAGCAATACCAAATCGTGAGCTGTAAATTAATAAATTTGACATTTAAAACATACTAGCGGCCCGCTCCGGCTTCGCACGGGTATAAAATATATAGCCTATATCATTCATTGAAAAAATGATTAAAATCGATCCAGTAGTTTTGATTTATTCATTACTTGCCCGTGGCCCGCATGCGTTACATTTGGAGTAACCTCAAAAATAACAGTATTTCTCCACTATTTAATATTTATGTTATTATACATATAAACCTTCCTCTTCGATCACTCTATCTATTAAAAAAACCGCATCAAAATCCGTTGCGTAGTTTTAAAGATTTAGGAATACATAGAAATATAGGGACAGAGAAAGTGACTTTGTTTTATACTATGTAGTGATGTTGGACACGACTTGTATTGTTATCGATCCTATTACACGTAAATAAGTTTTATAGCAATTATTTTTTTATTACTCTTACAAGCTTTTATCTTAAATTCAAATATTATGATTCAGGGATTCAGTTTCGTGTCAAGAATTGTTTGAATATATCACTTACCTACCTAATTGTAACATTGAATTAAATAAATAGGCTTTTTTTTATACTTCATAGGTAAGCGTTTGACCACAATCTCATCTGATGTTAAATGATGATGTGGTCTAAGATAGTAAATCACGCTTAACGTACAGGGAGACTGGCTCGCAAGTGCAGCTGCTGGAACTCAAAAACAAGTGCTTGGCGACAGATTTTCAACTTGAGGGTGGTAGCTAGCCAGACGGGCTTAGAAAAAGCCCTACCATCATGCCAAGGTTTCATCACGATGTTTTCCTTCACCGAAAGCTGCGACTCAGTTGCTTGGATTTGAACCTACGTCCTTCGATGCTGTGTCCGAACACACTACCAACTGAGCCATCATCGCTTATTATTATTATATTATGAAATATTTAGTCTTTTATTAACGACTAAATTATTAACGAAATCTTATTTTCAACCGCATTAACTTAAACAATGAATAAGAATGTAACAATGAACAAGTAGTACTTTTTACTGGCAATTTATTTTATACAAGATACGTACAGTAGGCCTTACAAAATGAAATAGTATGTTTTTATAGCTTGTTTACGAGCCAACTCTTTACTGAGCTCGAACAATGATGTTTGTATTATTACGTCACTACATCCGTATCGTTAAATTTATGTGGAAGTACGGTCCATACGGGAATATACTTTTTTATTGTAGGCTCTTCGACGAACATTTCTGTTGTACTCCCGATTTTAGTGTCTACAGTTCACGTCAAACTTTTCGACCGCTCTGAAGTAGATGCGCAGAACACAAATATAGATTTCAGAGGGACGCGGAAGAGGTGAAGGGGGAGCTGGCTCGCTCGCGCGCGTTTCTGGACCCTATTGCACACACTGGGAGACATGTGTCGGTGTGAGTACTAGTTGCTGTACACTCGTCGTTTTCGTTATCAGTTACATGTTAATATTGTTTTCATTCTTTTTTTTCTTCTTGACATTTTTCTTATTTTCTTTATCACCAGAAGACCCATCCACTTCGAAAAATTATGTACCTATGGGAGACGTTGCCGCACAATAAAGAAATGTGTATTACAAATTTATTTACCAGGAATGTATTTCATTTACAATAACGCTATTATAGCAACACATGTCATACGTATACAGTATACGCTACAACATATACTTTATAGATAGAACAAAATACTATATAAGACGGATCGTTTAATTAAAATACACGACCGATGAAAACTCACCAACCATGTGGTGATTAAATGTTATCTGGTTATTATGAATTGTTATGATTTTCGATTTGTCTATCACTTTATGATTCTGATATTATTGTTCATTTGTAGTTTTAACTTTTATTTTGTTAATGCAGGAATAATTAATTTTTTATAGTCCGTTGAATTTTATCTTTAAATCTTTTTGTAAATATATTCTATGAGTGTGTATATGTCCACACAATTCAAATAACAGGTTTTCATATACTCGTATTACCTGCCAAAGCGTTTACAAGATTACACTATCGAAGTTCATGTCTTCATTTACATATAAAATCTTTTAAAGTTGCAAAGTTCGAAGATACACCAGAGAATCATCATAATTACATAAATTATAAGTGATTAGGATAGTGGTAGGCTTATGACAATTCTAGACTAGATAGCCGTCAACTATGGTCAATGCATTTTTTTTGTAGATGTTTTTGAAGTCACTTTTATTTTGAATTTTTATTTTAATTCTATTATTATTATATGACCTTACCACTCTTTTACCGATTTTAATTTACATCTGTTAATTTTATCATTACTGTTTAGTCTCTTTAGAAAATGCGCCTTAGATAATACAATGAAAAATCTTCTTACTGTCAGTATAGATTTTGTAAAAACTGATTTAGGCGGTAGAGCTACGCTGTAATAGGTGGTAGAGCTACGCTGAAGCTATTACTGGTTTCAGCATGAATGGGTCGGCTCGCCCGAGGTAGTACCACCCTCTCACAGAAAACCGACGTGAAGTAACAGTGCTTGCATTGTTGCGTTTCGTTCAGTCAGTGAGAGTGCCGGAGGCCCACATATATTAAAATGCCGGCAACGCACTTGCGACTCCCCTGGTGTTGCTAGTGTCTATGGACGGCGGTGTTCACTTACCATCAGGTGACCCACCTGTTCGTTTGCTCCATATAACATAAAAAAAAATTTAGCCCTTTGGATGATTAATATTGATAAGCAATAGACACTTCAATCTTTATATATTCTTTTGGACGTATGTGACTGAACGCCTTCCAACGGATGCACGGATTTCGATGATTTTTTTTGTGTTTGTTTAAGTGTATCATTTAGATTCATAATTGGAACCAACAGGAAGCGCTATGCTCTGCTTCGAGGATTTTTTTTTCAGGGCAGAACAACTGCTGGGCCCCATATTTTCACTTATATGTATAGATCATGTATGCGACTTTAAGTGGTTGTCTAGTGGGCGAAATTCAACTATGATAAGCGGTAACTTTTTTTATTCACGTGTTATTACGTACATATTATTATCTGTATTGAGTATTGTACAAATATTATAGCTTGTAGACTTAAGGGGCGTAACGAATGACGAATATAGACTTATAATTATTGGTTGGATTTGTTGAGGGTATAAAATAAAAAAAATAATTAGTGTGGTGGAATAATCGGTTGGAACGAAGTCCTTTCGTAGTATATTTTAGTTAATTTGTCAATTAATTGGTTATAAAAAATAAGAGAGGCCGTATTATAAAAAAAAATTAGGTTAAAAATAAGTTATTCACATACTGTTGCACTTTAACTCTGAAACTTACTTGGCGTCATTCTTATTATCTTTTAAGCCATTACCATAATGCATTATTTATATATACCAATAACAAGAGTTATTATTAACCAAAAAAATTGTTTGCAAATAATTAGCAAAGAGGTAACGCAGCACGTGTGTTTTGTTAAAAATAAACATAAGGGTAAATACACAACTACACACAATACGCTACGAAATAACTGATGCGTTTGCTGTGTACAAAGTATACCTGCGCAGCCGGGGCGAAATAATTGACTGCATTTAACCAATAAGCGCGCATCTATGGCTCGGTACAGCCAATAGTATACGTACTATGGATAATCATCTACACTATAGAAAGGGTCGTGACTGAAAAATCTTACACTTTTTTCACTTAGACCCCATTAGCGGAGTCTGTACTGTGCAGTAATTAACTTTGTTCGAAAAAAAATTTTTTTTACTAATATCATTAAAACTCGTTAATAGGTACTAAACGAAAAATAACAAGAAACAGTAAAAATTGTATCGAAACTAGATAAAACAAAAGTTTATTTCTAGGATACTCCAAACTACATTTAATTTTATAGATGTGAAAACGAAAGTTTAATGATGTTATTTACAGTTTAATAATGTATTTAAAATTTTAATAATAAATTGAAGATTCCTTATGAATATTTGTATTTGTGACACGGAACATTTGGTATAAATGTTAATCTTATCCGTGGCGTAACATTGTTCCAATATTGGAATTTAAGCGTTGGCGACGACATTTTCATCCTTTGAGAAAACAGATTACACTGTGAAGTGCTTTTCGAAAAAAAAAACGCAAATATCGTGAAAGGCTCTAAGGCCTTATTTATAAAACAAATTATTTAACAAGGAGAAGAATATTGCTGAAGCCGTATCTAATTCGGAACGTCGTAAAATTCTACAGGGCAAGTGTGTATACTTATAAATATTCAAATTTATACAAGCACAGGGCAGGTGGGCAGGCGCGTTTGCATAAGTAAGCTGTAGGGTACGGACATTGAACACAATAATCCGCCCCCGGTTGAATAGAAAAAGCAAAATCAAAATTCATTCCGTTGACCCCGGGTTGATCGTAACTCTTCGACGACTCCCAGGAAACTATTTCTATTCAGAGGGGATCGTGCCCCGAGCGACCACCCTCCTTGTTTCTAAATATCTATAAACACTCTCATCTCGGCTTCAAATACAGCGCAGTCGTAATATTAAGCAGTCCTAGTTTAAATTAATGATGTTTTAATAATTGTAATTCCAGTCTGTAAACGACCTACGGTTCAGAGAAGGTACCCTAGCTGACGACGTATTGGCGATGCCAAACATAGACACGTTTACAGTTCTATATTTATCTCATATACAATGGACATTTATCAAGTTCAGCTTTTTCACGATGTCTTTCTTCACCGTCAGCCGATAAAGTTACAGTTAAATAAATGTAATGTATGAAAAGAAACGCATACACGTGAAGTTCAAAATAGGCCAATTTAATTAGATAATCGATTATTCCCAGCCACTTTGGTATCACTTTCACTCTCCAACCCCTTCTAATTATTTCATTAATATCTATTCTAGCGCGAGCACTTACACTGTTGCTGGTACCTATGATACTTCGAATAATATTTAAGAACTGTGACCATGTGGTGATTTCTTATTGTATTGACTCGCCTATATCAATCTAGTAATTAATAATGATAATCTATCAGTTGCCAATTTAAATTAGTAAACGTATGCGAATTCAAAGAATTCATCGGATGTGGGGTCATCAGATCAATATTTCGACGGTCAAACTATTCGGCTACAACGACGAACTGACAAGAATTTGGAAACGAGTAATTGTGTCCGTTTCCATGATGTTTTTTTTATTTATACTGATATGTTATTGTATGGCTACGCAATGGAAAGAATCCAGCCGAAATTAACGCATCTGATACATAAAAGTTCGAAGTAATAGAGTTGTAGCAATCTCGGCTCCGATATACAGTGAGGGAGCGTTATCGTTCTCGAAACGGTAATGACCGGCCGATAAGATCGGATGGTAAGGAAGCGAGGGCGAATCGCCTGATCTCAGACTGCGCCCAGATTAAATCTTTGTAGGAACTGGCCGCAACATTAACTAATGACACTACAGAGATGGGATGAGGTCCGATAGCCCCGATTGACTCGTTTGAGTTCATTTGAGAGAGTTCTAGTGGTAATCAACATTCGGTAGCTAACAGCGATAAGAGAGTTCGTGACCGCAGTATGGATTCCGAACGATTTCTTACTATCTCTTCATTAATTAGACTTCTTTATTTTTATGTTAAATATGGAGTAATTAAATAAATATTTATAGATATTACTACAGTAAGCTGGCGTTAAAATACAGGAATCATTTTTCTCTCACTTCACCCTGTCGAATTGTTACAAATAGCTATTGCAAATTGAAAATAAATGAGGTACAAAAAATGGCCGTTGTCGACTCACTGACTGGGGTGCCCTTGTCAAGGCAACGTCTACAATAGGGAAATTCGTATCTACATTGTGCCCCATTAAGGACTTTTGTGGACTCGACTCGAGATTGAGATATGTATATTTTACTGTTCGAGTTGTGGCAGCTCAGTCGCGAACTAATTGGCCTCTTGAATTTACGATCGATATAATGTCGCCATCGGTGTTTACGCATATCGAATGGTTTCATAATTTTGCCTTAGTTAAACGCAAATAATTTTATTTGCATAATGTTTTCGTTATACGACAAAATCTCATTCTTGTGTTAAGAATATATGGTTTTCATACAAACTTTCATCACCTTTTATATCAGTTTAGGGGTTCAATTTCCAACAATTATTTCTTAATGCTTACTTACAGTGTAAAAGGAATCTGCATGCAAATTTACACAACCCTACTACCTTTAGGCTTTGTGTTAATATGTCAGTCAGATATTCTTTTATATATATACAGATAGATTAAAAACGGTTACTATTCTTTTTACTACAACTATTCGGATTCGGGTAGTCACAACAAAATAGAGGAAAAAATGCTATTTTTAAAAATTTTGTGAAGCGTTAAGTTTTTTTTAAAGACTGTCCAAAATATATACGATTATTAATTCACATACTTACTTATATAACGGAGTTCATTTCGTATTGTTCCTGAAATAATCTTAAGTTAATTTATCATAAACTCAAAATAACTATTACAACAACGATCGAATCAATACCCTTTGTGCTTATATCGTTTGCATATATTCAGAACTTAAGTTAAACTTTCGCAAGTTCATTGTCTGATAAAGCGTGGGTGTCAGCGATACTTCCGCATTCGAACTCTACCTGTGTTTTACCACTAAAATAACACACTGAAAAGGGTTTGTATGGGTTATATAATTGAGATAACATTAACGTCAGTGGTGTACAGAATCAAAACTGGTTCTGTTCATTATTTGGGAACAGAACTAGTTCTATATATCGTTTTAGCTTATTTCTATTATTATTATGATTTAATTGCAATAAGAACATTTACCGGATTGTGCCGTTTATTTAAATTTAATGTTAGGTACTAAAGCGTTCGTAATAAAAATAGTATTTGTTTATACTTCGAAATTTTTACCAAGGATATAGCTGCTTTGATTCTATATATCTGACGTTAAAATAAAGGACAGTACAGTGTTCATCCGAATAAAATACTCAGTTCCTATGAAACAACAAAACCATGTTCAGGAGTACGATGTCGCGAACAATAGGTAGTTATATACTAGATTAATTAAATAAATATAGAAGACATTATAACAGTGGTATTTCTTTAATGGAAGTATATCTTCACATATAGTCTTACTGAGAAACCAAAGGTGAATATGATTCAAACGTTCAATGGAAGGATCATGAAAGGTTATGTTTATTTTTTGACGTGATAACGTCTTATAAATCGATGAGCACCGGCTGCACGCAAGAAAAAGCATGACTCATTGTCACGTTCCCGCCTGAATATAGCGTGCAAGCGAGACCGCGGAAAAAACGATAGCGAGGCGCGATCGGCCTAAGCGTTTGACTTGTGACGCATAATTTTTCATCAATGTTGTCTTATGACGTTATCACGTAAAATTATCGTACCTACTTTACAGACACCAATTTTTTTTTTCAATTTTGTTGTCTTCCCATAATATATTTATAATTAATAAATATATCAAGAGAGAGAGGTGTCCGCGATTGGATGCGAGTCGCTTCCTTCTCTTTGACGCGCTATATGTGCATGTTATTATAAGATCACAAAGGTCAATCGTGTCATCATTTAGATGCCTTGGGAGTCATAATAATTTCAAAGTCCTTTAAACACCTTGAGATTAATGACACCATGCTTTACAAAATCATCAAACTATTCAGCAGACTTCTTCTCCACCAAGCCCAAAAAATCGAGGGGACATTGTTCGAAGATGTTTGGAAAATTATGAAATGCTCCAATCTCTTCAAATTAAAGTGTATGTGATGTAGGTAGTAGAGTTTATAAAGCTGCGGTAAAATAATTGGTATCACGCCCGCGGTTAAAGGCGGGCGAGCTCCGTGAATTAATCCATTTGCCGGTGAGTCCGTCCTAATGGAGTTTTGTTGTGATCGAGACAGGACACTCTTCGCTCAGTATTAGCTGTCGACAATTAAGTACCGGGGTCCTTGGGATCAATCACGGGACGTATCTTAATTAATTTAATTTATTTATGTCCCATTACACTTACATATTTATAAAACCGAGCAACGTATTATAATGTACCTTTTGCATTTTAAGACAGTAATTTATTTACGAACAACGTTTTTATTTTATAATTATACTGGGAACTGCTCGCGACTTCATGCGTATTTATCTCTGTATAAATGTTCTTTCTATACACTTTCTATTATATAGGTACATATAATAAAACAATAAATCTTACGTGTCTGCACTTTTCCGTTTTTGTGTAAAAAAAATAATTGCAAGTGACTAAAAATAAGTAATTAAATACATTTCGATAATTTTTAGAAATGTCTGTCTATCTATCTGTCTGTTTGTTTGTGCACGCATCACTGCTAAAGTATAACGATTATGATAAAACGTAATAAAGAAAATCATGCAGTATATCCTCGAATAATATTTAGTCTTAATTTAATTAAGATCGGTTCACTATATCAAGAGTTATTGTAATTCGAATGACGATGCGAGTTAAGTACAAGAGAAAAGTAGATAAACATATGGATTTCTGCCTCAGTTAAAAACCAGCGTATTTTGTAGTATGTCTGATATTTTTTTCTATATATAAATACAATTATAGAGGTGTACTATTGTGCGCAGTACGAAAAAACTACAGGATAGAGATCGGTCACATTTTTTAGTTTTACTTTTAGACACTTGGTTTTTATCTAAAAAAAAATCCCTCTATCTTAATTTAATATAGATTTATTTAGGTTTTAAAAAACTACGATTTTATAAGCACTAAGCGTTTAGCAATGTGTGAAATGGAGCGCGGGATAATATTGTTTACAAAGAAATTTTTGCATTAAATATTTTCACGTTTTCCTTTGTACATGAAGTATATTTTTAAGGTAATAAACCACACAACAAAGGCACGGTTATCAATCAGTCTATAAATAAGTTGATAGAGGTCTGCGATTGTGCGTGCATCACATAGAAACTACTAGAAATATTTCGATCCCACTTTTTTTAGTATTACTTCTTAGATACTTTATTCTTATATAAAAAAAAAGAATTATCATAGAATATCTTCATTTAATACAAAGTAATTAAAGTTTAAAAATACTGCGATTTCTATAAGCAGTATGCGTTTAATGATATGTGTTTTCTGGCCGTGGAGAAATGGGGCAAGCGGTGTGGTACTTATATTTTTTCTTCTGTACATAAATTACATTGTTATATAGTAGTAGACAATAAAATTACTTACAAAATAATAAACAAGCAAACAACCAAACCGTGACTTCGTCCGCATTAAATTAAGATGCAGCAGTTTATCGATCTCAAATATATATATATATATATATAGTAACATCTATTTATATGTATATAATAAATCTTGCGAATGTGAGTTTGTTCGTGAATTTATTTGTTACATTTCCACGCCTTAATTATTCAACCGATCGTCACTCAATTTTGCGAAGATATTCTCAGAATTCTAGAAAAGTACAAACGATTCTTTTCTTGTAGAAAACTAGTACCGATCCTAAGGAATATATCAAATTTACAATAAGACAGGCGCAGTAAAAGCCAGTCGTTACATATATCCCAAGCTTTAAAGACATGAACCTTCGTACATCGTAGGCAAACAATTATAATAAACAAAAACTAAACCCACGAACTACGGACAAACAAATCAATTGAACCGCAAGCCTCAGGGGAGTTCATTACTTACTCGGAATATACGGTGCGAACTGATTTATATAAAATCATTTGCAACATCAGCACGCCTAGTGACGCCTTCTCGCTGTATATGTGTCCATTAATATGCGCGAGTGGGACGATCTGAGTTATAAAAGTTATTCTCTTAATGATATACCAGATCGTAAGTTACTGCAGAGTATACTTAAAACAAGTTAGAATCATGATTTAATGGATTTCGCGTCTGAAATATGTTAGGCGTTTCTTTTTTGTTTGTTAATTCTTGTAGTGCTACATAATATCTTGTGGTGACTAAACGACAGCGATTATGCTAATTATGACATATTTAGGGTTTTGTTAAACTTGCTAATTCTTGTGATATTTTTATTTTCTTGTAAATTAGCTCTGCTGTATTGAAGAGTATAAATTTTCACATTAATAGAGGGTTTGCCGGTGTTAAATAATTGTAATAATAACTTTATTTATCTAAGAAGATACGCTGTGATATGATGCGTCAAGTGGTTTTTGAAGAACAATTGTTTGTTGTAACAAATGGAAAGATGATAAATACGTTTTAAAACAAAATTATGCTCTGTTTCATTATTACTACAAATACCTTTTTAATCTAAAAACTAAAGTTTACAAATAAAAAATAAAAAAAGAATTATATTTCACTGAAAATTGTTCCAATGTCAGTACCAACGACACGCCGCCAGTTTCCGAACAAACCCGAACGCATGTGGTAGGTACCACAATGTTAATTTCTATTCATCATCACATGCATCGGATATAGTGGTTTTTTAGCCAATAAACATGTCGGTTAACATTACTATTGTGTAACAATTTTAACATAATGACGTCACAAACAAGACGGCCAATGACGGCGTGTTTGTAATCGCACGGTTCTTTTTAAATTATCAATTTCATATTGTTTACAGAAAGTAAAAAAAAAAGCAAATTATATTTAAATAGTAACTAACTTAAATGGCTTAAAACAAACCCGATAAAACACTTTAAATTAGATTTTTGACTTAAAAAAAAAGAACTCACAAACTCCGGATTCTGTTTCAAATATTGAAATAATGTAAGCGAAAGTGGGTAAGTTAATTCTTGACAGTTATTAATGTTACTATTATAAAAAAACTTAAATTGTAAAAAAACAAAATACTGTCTATTGATTTTGTTGGTTTTATATTACTCATAGTCTTCTATAGCAATATTGACTTGAAATTTCAACGCTACTTGAAATCAGCCATTTATATAGGCTGCTATAATAAGTATTGTAAAGGGTTAAAAATACTTATTTAATAGGTAAATATGCTTGTTTAGTTTTGTGTCTTTTAGGACTTTATTCGTAAGAATATTGCAAAGTTGTCGTTCTGATTTTCGTCCCCACAGTTCTAGTTCAAGACATAACTAGCATTGTACCGATAATTTTTTTGTTTCCAAAAACAGCATACAATTTTTAATATTTTCACTAGATTAGACCAAAGCATTCCACAAAAATTATACAATATTGCTCACTTCACACCGCTAGATCTTTAAAGGTAATTTTATTCTAAACACACCTTATGTAAAAGATTTCTCAAAATACGTCCCCGAGGTTAAATTCCCGCGAGAAATCTCATATCGGGTACCCGGTAGCTATCAACAAAAATGGATAAAAAATATATCGGTGTGTGTCCATTTTATCAAGGGATTTATAATGTTTACACGAATAATGAAAACGCGTAAACGTGACGTGGCGAAACACGGCTAAGCTATATCGTAATTAAAATTCTCGTAAAAACAAGGGAGTGACCCTTAGTCGTCGGGCTGAAAGATTTTTATTAATTAAGCTGCGCAATAAATTATAGTGCATTTCATTTGATTACCTTTTTATTTTAGTTTCAGTACTATTCATAGGAATGCCATAAATAATAGCTTTATTTACAGGTGGAAGGGACTTCGTCACTATATTATAAATGTGAATGCTGAGTTAATTCGCTCGTCCGTTCTTTCTTTCCTTCATTCGTTTGGTTGGTTGCTTATTACGCTCTCCCGTCTTCGCTACTTAGCCGATCATAATAAAATTTTGCTTACACGTTCTCAGGAGTACAGGAGGAAGGGGTACCTTCTATCAAGGAAGATAAGGTGTGAACACTGAGATGACATCTAATAGGGGACAGTGGAAAAAGGGAAACATGTTGTGCCGACCCTATTTAGGTGGGATAAGGGGTTAGATGATGATGATAATATGCGCAATTAATTTGAATGTTTTTTTCTTTAACGCATAACAAATTTGCGATAATAAAAAACACCACTGTGTATATAACTCAATAATTGTATTACAGAATTGTTTGATTTTTTTTAATATTAAACTCTCTGTTGCGGTCATAAAGTAGAACAATACTCAGAATAATCGTTTGTATATAATTGTCCTGTATGGCTTCCGAATCGGCAACAATCAGCGCGATGATAACGGCGAGCCCACCGATCTAAACCAGTGTACTAACGGTATATTCATATTTTTTGGATGATATTAAATGATCATACAATTACCCTTTTATTTTATTTTTTTATATTATAGGGGGCAAACGAACAGGTGGGTCACCCGATGGTAAGTGATCACCGCCGTCCATAGACACTAGCAACACCAGGGGAGTCGCAAGTGCGTTGCCGGCCTTTTAAATATGTTAGTCTCCGGCGCTCTCACTGACCGAACGAAACGCAACAGTGCAAGCACTGTTACTTCACGTCGGTTTTCTGTGAGAGGGTGGTACTACCCCGGGCGAGCCGACCCATTCATGCTGAAACCAGTAATAGCTTCAGCGTAGCTCTACCACCTATTTATACGCTTCTGGTGGTAATTAACATGTAGAAGTTAATACTTAAAATATACCATAAACTTCACATAGAATAAGGTGTCCCATAAACAAGTATTTGATCTTAAACACATTTCATGTTAATTCGTTAAAACTTTAGTAAATTAAAAGTAAGCGCCAGTTTTAAAAATGTCTCTTTGCAAGAATAATCATATTAAAAAGAATATAATATCTGAAATTCCTCTAAAATATTATACAATATTGTAATAATAAATTGACCCTAATTTTTAACGGAGCGTCTCTCATTGTTTGTATTTTTTATTTCAACTGGAGCTGAAACACAACAACAATACGACACAAAAGACGTGACTTTTCTTAATCAGGCCATTATCATTCTCGAACCTTCTGTTTTCGTGACATCCTGGTATTGGCCGGGAAATAAGAATTCTCCGGGGGTGAGCGATTATTTGTATTATTTCATTTTTGGTCTGAAGAGAACTAAATGAAATAAATTGCTTGACAGTACATTCTAAAACTAATTAATTATACTTTTGTTTTAGGTTATAATTTATACTTTTTCAACTATTTCATGAATAAGCGTGAGTTAAACAATTTCTACTTATTAAAATAACTTAATCAATCTAAAAGTTGAAACTAGATTACCAGCCGTGATTGAAATTTTATAGGTATCTATAAAATTTTTTGAGCATCTTACTATTGGAATTGTGTTTTTGTCTTATAATGAGCTACGTCTGGAATATTATAAACAAGTATAGTTTTTTTTTTAATTTTTTTAAATCTACTGTTGAGAATGCTTCTCTATTGACATCTAAAAGGCTATATTACTGTAAAAATAGTATAACACTTATTATGAAATATTTAGTTCTTTAGTTATCATTTAGAGATAATTGATTGCTTCTATTCTAGACGAAGAAAATACCACTTTGTATTGAGCCAAAGTATGAATAATTATTAATCAAGTATTTATTAAACCAGTATATAAATTTATATTAAAAAAAAATCCCGTACATTGCTACTTTTAGGCATGGATAAAATTATTATCTCAGATCCTACAAGACTAATTTAATAACAGATATTAAGCAAACATTTAGAGCTTTAAAATACACTGAGTCAAATTTACATACTCTACATTCATTAACTATTTTATTGGTTACTTGTATTGTGTTAGTAACTCTAAAATTCTAAGTACCTACAACAGATTTCGCAGACTGCTTTCGTTAACTTAATAAAGATATTAGACCTGAACTAATTAATTAGATTTTTTTAGATTATATATCTATTTAACTGATGGAATTCAGTTTAAACTACTACGCACTACAACGTTCATATCATTACATAGAATAAAACAAAGTCGCTTTTTCTGTCCCTATATCCCTATGTATGCTTAAATCGTTAAAACTACGCAGCGGATTTTGATCCGGTTCTTTTTAATAAATAGAGTGATTGAGGAGGAAGGTTTATATGTATAGTAATATAAATTAAATAGTGGAGAAATACTGTTATTTTTGAGGTTACTTCAAATATAACGCGTGCGGATCACGGGCAGTAATGTATAAATCAAAACTACTGGATCGATTTTAATCAGTTTTTTAGTGAATAACATAAGCTGTATATTTTATACCCGTGCGAAGCCGGAGCGGGCCGCTAGTTTCTTATAAAGCGAAATTTCATATACTACATAATGTTATGCATCAATTATGTTAAATAAAGCATTACTATGATACTAAACTAGCTTTATGCAGTATTCGGACACACACTCAGGAAATTGTAACATTTCCCCGTTCCTACAGAGATACAATGGCACTCATGAGACTGTAAACAAAGGCAATTTAAGTACAATCGTGCAACTAAAGCGTGCCTGAACGTACATTAAAATCTTTAAAGCATGCGCCGTAAGTAGAAAGAAAGCTTTTACTAAGAGCTTTAAGACTGAATATCTCCTAATTCCATATAAAAATGTGCCAATAAAATTCGAAAGCGCTATAAAAGTTACCAGGAAATCATCGCGAAGAGATTAATTGCTAATGGAAAAGGTTTTAGTGTTATCTCTTTATTCGCATTGGATGATATCTTTATAATTCATAATCCCTTTGAATGATACGATGTTCGAATATACTTTAGGAATTTCAAAGGAAATAGACCAATTTGTTTACAGAAAATGTTTCTTTGTACTATTTTGGTACTAGCTGTTTGATAAATAACGATCGCTTCTTGGATAATATCGGAACTGAATCACTTTCAGCTCTGAGTTAATTTATTTACTAGTGACAATCACTAGGGACGTCATTTATTTTAAGTCATTAGCTATCGGCATTCGATAATAATTCATATATTTACCAAATTTCCATATTAAGGAAAAAGATGAACGCCTGCTGCACGCACGAAAAAGCATGACTCATTGTCACGTTCGCAATGAGCCGAGCGTGCAAGCGAGAGCGCGGAACAAGCGATAGAGAGGCGCGATCGGCCTAAGCGTTCGGCTTGTGACACATCACAACCTACACGCCTACATGTGGTTTCCATTTCTTATTACGACAACAATTGCGACAAAAAGTATGCAATTTTTCATCAATGTTTTCTTATGATGTTGTCGTGTAAAATTATCGTCCGTAAACCGACTTTACAGACAATCAATTTTTGTTTTATTGATAATGACATCTCGTCAATAGTTACTGAAGAGGATAAAATATAGAAAAATCGGTTGAGTAACAGAGTAAGGAAGATGTAATTAACTGATTTGCCTCTGACTACTTATATATAGATAATATAACACTAAACAACAACAAAATACAACTAGCTGTCATTAATTGACGAGGTATATAGTGTATTTTTTTAATTTTATATTTGGCTAACCAGTCTTAGACTACTACTGTATTTGTCGAGTAGGTAATTGTATTATTATAAGTGTCTTGTGATAATGTCAATAAACTAAAAACACGGTGGCTTCCTTGTTAGAAACTTTCCATAGAGTTTTTGTAGCATCTCAGAATTCATGCTTCGTGGTACTATTTCCCATTTACTTCACTTGTGAACAATCCATACTATATTACGTAAAATACCACCAATATTACAAAATATAGAGTCAAAGAACCACAAGATTATGAATAAAATATACAATCCACTACATAACACGCTAAAGATCACGCCAAAAATCGTATGTGTATTTATCGTAACATGGTGGTCTGTCAAATAGTAAAAAAGTTATCTCAGATATACCAATATCTATTTTATTTTATTTGTGATTTAATGGAATCTATTATCTACTTCTATCATAACTGAGTCATGTGTTTTGCTAACCAGAAAAACATATTTCGTCAAGTTATCGAAGAGTCGTCACGAAATGGCTAAAGTTCCAACATATACGGCCGGTGTTCTATCGACTGTGACGGAACGATGTGATATGGACACTAATCTCGAATTTATGTGATTTTGTTATAAACTTGTTTCAATCGGTTTCGTATTCCTATACTATTTTATATTATACTAGCTGTTGCCCGCAGTGCCGCATGCGTTCTTTTTTGTATAATTGTAAATTACTTCTTATAAGATCAGCTATCTGTTAGTGAAAGTTCCGTGAAAAATGGTTCAGTCGTTTTGGAGATAGTACTGCAAACAAGGCCACGGATAAAAGCTAGTCCAAAATAAAAAGGCTTTAATTAATTTCTATAATATTAGCTATCTGTCAGTGAAAGTCCCATGAAAATAGGTCCAATCGTTTTGATGACAAAATGAAAATGACGACAGTATTTTTTCACGAAAAACCGACACACCGAAGTTAGCTATAGTCAACATTTTATTCAAAAAAAGTATGTATGTATTAAATACCTTCTTTTCTATTTTTAGTGTCGTTTTTTCCACAAACGTAAAAGAAGGCGAAAGATAACATTTTTGAAAAGATTTTTATCTTTTTACGCCAAAGAAGTATAACTTCTGACATATGTACATAAGTACACACTACTTTTTTTTTTAATCATTGAATTATTTTGAATTGAGATATAGACATCACCATATTGGCGTTGGCTGCACTTCTGAGCGCATCTCACTTTACTCTAACTTCGCGGCCGGTTGTAATTTGACATACGATAGATGGACGAACAAATTTGGTGCGATGTAAAAAAATCTTTCATTTTAACATTTTTATATTAAAATAATCTATTCAGAATTATAATATATGTAAGCGTTTATATGTATGTATTTATAAGTAAGTATGTATGTATTAGTCAAATTATGAATTTAACTTGTAACAAATTGCATTTGTGTAAAGCCCGCTAAGGTGCTTCTTGTTATAGCAACAAGCTATTTCATCGTATCCTGGCTACTAAGATACAAGCTCAGACAAATTTGGAAGTTATTGCATATTTATGTGAAAAATGTAAATGTCACAATGTATTCTTGTATTTGAAATCCTTCCATCAACCATTCTTAATTCAAGTAGTAATCAATTATGCCAATTTGCGAAGGAAAATATCAATATTTCTTATAATTTTCCTAAAAACCTCTTAGTGGTTGAAATTTATAGTGCTAGTTCCCATTAACTGGAGTGCTCTGTCTGAGTGGCTGATGCACGACGCACTTGTGCGAAAATATTAATAAATGTATATTCATAACCAGCTTTTATGATACTATCCATCTATTTATTTATTCAACGTTGCCTTTATTTGTGACTGCAAATTAAAATTAAGCTAATATATTAATCAGTAATTATCTTGCACCAGAGACTTTCAATATTAATGTAAGTATAGACGCTCATAACGGTATCTATGTGTGAATCATGTATCGTGCTCGTCTGTTATTTAATGAAAATCGTTGTTATAAACTGTTGTCAATTATTCTGCTGTTGAGTAACTTTCGTATCGTACTGCAATTTGTAACAATGATTGTATTATATATTATACTAGTAGGCCCGGCGGACACGCTTAAGGCGGCTTGACTTTTTCCGATTTTTTCAATAATTATCATTATATTTCAACCAATTTATACAAAAAATCCTAGACAAATTATTTTTTTCCATGAATTACTCTATCTATTTATGAAGATTGCATATAAACATATATGTGGCGGAGATGTATTAGTTATCGCGATAAAAGTGCCCATCGGTCAAAAGTGACAAATGTCACCCCCGTATCGAAATATAAATTTTGATATAAAAACTTCATGGTAGGGCATCCGCTTCACCAGTTATTTTTATAAAAACGAATATGTTTCAGTCTTTTGCTGCGAACACGAATATTGGTGTATTGTAGTGGTGTCATTGCATAAACTTGCACAGCTCCTATTATCACCTTATTATTGAAACTAGCTGATACTCGCGACTTCGTCTGCGTTGTTTATTATCTTAACAATATATTTTACACACAAAGAAAAAAATATAAGCACCGCACGGCTTGTCCCCCACTTTTCCACTGTAAAAAAACACATCTTTGAATGCGTAGTTCTTATAAAAATCATAGTTTCTTAAAACTTTGATAACTTTGTGTGTGCAGTAGTTTTTGAGTGAAGTCGGCACAATGGCAGAACTCGTAAGAAGAATATAGTTTATTACAGTACATTTAATTATTGATTCCCAGTTTCGTGAATTAGGTATGTGAAAATCATTATTTCAATTTGTAACTACGAACATCACATACATAGTATATACGTTTGTCTGGTATTTATCAATATTGAATGAATGAAACGATTAAAGTTTCGCCGAACAAGATACGAAATCTGTGCAAAGTGATGTGAATTCAGATATGAATCTCCTATATCCTTTGATGTATTGACGTAGAGGGATTATACGCGAATGGACGACGGTGCATCTTCATATTCTAGACTATAGGCGTAAATGAAAACAGTTTGTTCATGTTGTAGTAATCGTGTAGTCACCTATTCAATCGAATTGGTAAGTGTATTTTGAATTTTATACATAGGAATATACGGCACACTTTGGTACATTTTAATATGCATTCACGGTAAGGCTATCCTAGCACTTTCAGAGATGAGTATTTATAGCCTAACAATGTCATCTACAATATTTAAGGTTATTATTGTATGTATAAAAATTGATGTCTGTAATAAATATTATATTTGAGATAGGTGAGTGTTTTTAATAGAAAAGGATTTTATGCTAACAAGTTTTGTATAATACGCTACTAGATGGCGTTAAATTAGGTTTTAATGTTATTAAGCTTTATATTCTAGCTAGCTTTCGCTCGTGGCTATGCTCGCGTTATTGTATATATTTGGTCTATCCCTCGGTACCAGTACTTTTTTCTTAGAATTGTACTCTATGTCCTTTTCTGTAATCCTGATCACGTGTATTCATGATGATCGGTTCAGAAGTTAAAGCGTAAAAGCGTAACAAAGTCTAAAGGTATTTATTTCTTTTCATAAATTTTATTATTTGACCCTGTATTCTGAAATAATATTGGTAATTAACTTCGCTATTTGTACACAAGAAAGTTGATAGAAATATAACGAGGAATAGTAATATTAAGATGCGACAATAGCTCCTTGAAGTTTTTTGACAAAGAGGCAATAATTTGAATGCAACGCTGTTTGAATTTTGGAAACAATCAGCCTTAAAGGACTTATATTTAGCTATTTTAATAACCAAAAAAAAAAATTTTTTAATCCTATTGGTTGGTACACGTTTTCATTTCATTTTTATTGGTGAGCTAAAACCGCATGTCCAGCAACGGGTTGTAAAATATTCGTTTATTGTATCCGAAAGAAACAGTAATTTATCACGATTTTTGTAACAAGCCGACGTTATAAATTGTCTCTTCAGACTTTACAAAATTCGTATTCATACAGAACCGTTTGTTAAGGGGCTTGTATTACTTCTCTCGGAAACTCGTGGCTTCAATATGTTTGCCGTCGCGTCGGAAACGAACCATCTATCAGCGTTCGCCAACCCTTCGGTGCCGCTGTATATATTTATTATTTACCCACTGACCAAAGGCTTTGGTTTATTTGAAGAGTTACATCTTTATGCGTGAGTTAGTCGAAACGGTACCCAGCTATTTATTACATATATGAAGAGTAGTTAGTTATAAAGGAATTTCTATTCGATGGTTGTACATCACTACATATTATAAAACAAAGTCGTCTGCCGCATCTGTCTGTCTGTCTGGATGTTCGCGATAAACTCAAAAAGTACTGAACGGATTGCAATGCAGTCTTCACCTATAGATAAAGTAATATATGAAAAAAGTTTAGGTATATAATTTGTCAAGGTTTTTTGTAAATTGCTTGAAGTATAATGATAATTTTTGAAAGAATCGGAAAAAGTCAAGCCGCCTGGGAGCTTTTCATCGAAAACACTGCCTAATCCCTTTGAGATATAACGAAACAATGTATACTGAGATATTTCTCTTTTATAGATCTACAAAAGTGTCTACGATGGTATATAGCTATCTTTTTAGGATAGCTTACTATACCCATCTATCTTTTAAAAACGGTCATATAATGAGGCAATTGGAAGGCTACTTAGACGGATACAGTATTAATCTTTATCAAATTAATTACATTAGTTACCTTAAACATTTCATGCATATAAGTATATATTTTGTATTATCAGAACAGGACAACGTCTGCAAGGCCTGCTAGTATTATTATGAATGTAATTACAAGAGTTTAGGTTTTTATATTTAAGTTTATACTTTGGACGTCGTATCGACAATGGGTCTTGAATAAACTGGAGATTTCGTTGAAAGAAACATTTGAAGACATCATTGGCATTATGGTTGAGGTTTCTCTCAACTGTCGGGTAAGTACAACCTTCAAGTTGAAAATCTATTGCGAAGCGGCGGTGTATTCTAGCAGCTGTATTTGAGAGTCGAATTTTCCTCTAGGTTTATCGTCTCTCTTGAGACGTATCATTTATCATTAGATTAAACGGTAAAACCTATAAAGTATTGCAAATCTAGTTTTTCGTCCATCTATTTATCATATGGCTTATAGCCAAGGCCCATATGGCGGCGACCATGGCTCAATTCAGAATGATTCAAATAAATATTGTGCTCAGGTTTTAAAATGCTAGAATTCGAAAAAAAGTTTCACTTTTATTTTAATTATATATGAACGTATACACGATACTGATAACAAAAATACAATTTCTAAAATGTTTGTCTGTCTGTCTGTATGTTCCGGGTAATCTCCGAAACGGCTGGACCAATTTTGACAGAAATTTCACTGACGGATAGTTAAAATTACAGCGGGTGACATAGGCTACTTTATTTTAGACTAGCTGTCATCCGTGGCTTCGTCTGCAGTACTATCTCCAAAACGATTTGACTTATTTTCATGAGACTTTCACTGACATATAGCTAACTTTATAAAAGTAATTAAAGTTTTTTTTTATTTTAGACTAGCTTTTACCTATGTCTTTGTTTGCAGTACAATCTCCAAAATGTTTGAACCATTTTTCACGGAAATTTCACTAACAGATAGCTGATCTTATAAGAAGTCATTTACAATTAGCAGGCAACAGCTAGTATGAAATATAACTATTATCAAATAGTCGATCAAAATATTAGAACGTGAAGTGGAAGTCCATATCGTGCGGTTTCATATCCATTATTGCGAGAACAAAGTTGGAAGTGGTTGCGACCGCACGGCCTGGTACCGAACCCTCTGGGTCAAAGGGACCTAAATTTAATTCACCTGTTAGTCGGCTCTTTGACGGGTCAGAGTCAGCGTATTGGTAGTTTAGATATATTTGAAATGGTCACATGCCTCAATACTAGATCATTGGATAAATGTGAATTATTTATTAGAAGACAATTTATAAAAATGATAAAATTATTTACAATGATACCAATATTAATATGTCATTCACTGAAAAAGTGATTAAAATCGATCCAGTAGTTTTGATTTATTCATTACTGCCCGTGGCCCGCACGCGTTAAATTTGGAGTAACCTCAAAAATAACAATATTTCTCCACTATTTAATTTAGGTTATTATACATATAAACCATCCTCTTCAACCACTCTATCTATAAAAAAAAACCGCATCGATACCCGTTGCGTAGTTTTAAAGATTTAAGCATACATAGGGATGTAGGGACAGAGAAAGCGACTTTGTTTTATACTATGTAGTGATCTTTTGTTATTTGGCTCTATATTTTGTAATATCGGTGGCGTTTTACGAAATATAGTTCGATTATTATGCACAAGTGAAGTGGATGGGAAATAGTATCCATGGAAGCATGAATTCTGAGATGCCACAAAAACTCCAGTGGAAAGTTCTAACAAGGGAGCCACCATCTTGTTAGAAGATTAAAATTATCACAAGACACTTGTATTACTATTACATCGGATTAAATCGACAATGGCAGTAACAATCAAAGACTGGTTGCTCAAAAAAAATTAAAAAAAAATCTAATAAACATGAACGAGTATCTGATTTGTTTCAGTGGAGACTTTTAACTAAATTAAAGCAAATCGTATCGAACAATACAAACGAATTTAATTCAGTTGATGTTTTTTTTTTCTAAAATGAACACTCGCATTGTTTTCGTACTTCGGTAAGTTAAATGAAAAGCAACTTTTGATTGCTCCGTCGACCGCGAACGTTGTTCGGGAATCGGGGAAAAAACTGTATATTTTCATTGAACGACGAACACTGCATACAAGTGAATAAGCATTTTTCAGGTTTTCATTTAACAGCGAACCGGTTAGTGAATAATTTTGTGGAAGAAATTGTTTGGCGGTTTTTCTACTTACACCCGTATGGGTGTTTATAATACTTTTGCTACGGGGTAAACCAAATTTACAATCATAATTATACTATTTAATTAAATTTGAATCCTTATACATATAACAATATATGTTTATAATATCCATGTCTATTTAACTATCTATAAAAATAATAAAATAAAATCGTTTTTTGCGTCTGTGTGTTCTCTTATTAGCTTTAAATTATGCAACGAATTTTGATATAGTTTTCACTATCGTTCATAAGTTATTTTATATAATACATGTATGCTATGTTATATACCTATGTAAAGTAGTGAAAATGATCGAATTCAAATGAAATTAGAAAAAAAAATTCAGCCGTTTCGCTTTAGTAACGCTGGTTAAAACCTTATAAGATATATAAAATAATGTACTAAGAAATTGTATATCTTTGAAGTAACTACATTATTATTACATATTATAAAACAAAGTCGTCCGCCGCGTCTGTCTGTCTGTCTGGATGTTCGCGATAAACTCAAAAGCTACTGAACGGATTGTAATGCGGACTTCACCAATAGATAGAATAATTCACGGGGAAGGTTTAGGTATATAATTTGTCACGGTATTTTTTGTAAATTGGTTGAAATATAATGATAGCTGTTGAAAGAATCGGAAAAAGTCAAGCCGCCTTAAGCGTTTCATGTACATAAGTGTATATTTTTTTATTATCAGGGTAGGACAACTTCCGCCGGGCCTGCTAGTATATATATATATATATATATATGCCGTTGTGCATATCGTTTATACCGGTTTGCCGTTGTGCACATATGCCGCAAAAAATAGATTTCTGTCATAATTTTTCTGGTTTTAATTCTTAAGCATTTGGTCCTTATCGAAACGAAAAACTACCACTATATCTTCATTTAATAATTTAATATTAAGTTATTATAATTTTAAGAAACTACTATTTGTATAAGCACTATTCTCTCAGCGATGTGTTTTTTTGACGGGAAAAAGTGGTTCAAGGGGTGTGGTGCGCATGCGCAGGATAGAAGTAAATGGATAACATACTTTACAAAAAAAAATTTTGTAAGCAAAGTATATTTTTTCTTTAATTTTTTTACGTCTTTTCTTCTGTACTTAAAATATATATTTTTAAGATAATAAATAACGCAGACAAATTCGTGGTTATCAAATAGTGTTATATATGGTAACTCTTAACAAAAGATCGGAAAATTTTTCACAGTAAAGATCAAATACATTAAAATTGTATAAGTGAGAAGAGTAAGCGAAACCTTTCGATATCCGAGCTGAGAAACCAACAACTGTCATTTAGCAACGGAAACGAGATATCGGCGCAAACTTGAAGCCGAGTTCCGCTCAGCGATTGGAAGCGATCCCGAAACCGTTCACAGTATTTTAAAGTTACGCGATGTGTGGTTTCTATTAAAGGCTTTATAGCCTGCCTTATGTTTTTCAAATGACATTAACGAAACATGTTCTTCTAGTGTTGACAGTAACAATTTCAGCTTTTTAGATAATTCTAATGTTATGAATGCAAATGTAGTTTTATTTTGATAGCAACGTTTTAACACTTTAACTATTCAACCGATTGTTTAGACACAGAAAAGGACATAGGGTAATTTTCCAAAAATATTTCTGTTCCCGTGTAATCGGTCAAATCTCGGTTAACGTGAATGAAGCCGTGAGCGAAAGCTAGTGTTTCATTATGATATTATAAGAATGCAAAACTAAAACAAGATTAGGAGTTTAAGAGCTAGACCAGTTACAGTGACGAAATCGGAAACATCAACCTTTTTTACTTGTTCGATTCATGTGGAATACCCCAGATATTACTTACGTTAGAGTAGGTTAGTCGCGGTTTCGCTAGCGGTAAAGCAGATTTGATCTATTCTTCTGGAGTAGTACATTTTTCTGAATGACAGTTAACCTATATCCTGATATGTACTCCTGAAATCGTGTGTGAAATGAATCATAATGATTGATAGAGTACCTAAAGCGTGAAAACGTAACAAACATATAAAGTCACATTTTGAAGCGATGAAGGCTCAGTTAGTCGGTAGTGTGTTTGGACACAGCGTCGAAGGACGTAGGTTCGAATCCAAGCAACTGAGTCGGAGCTTTCGGTGAAGGAAAAACATCGTGATGAAACTATAGCATGGTGGTAGGGCTTTTTCTAAGTCCGTCTGGCTAGCTACCACTCTCAAGTTGAAAATCAGTCGTC
Source organism: Antheraea assamensis (assembly GCA_035772565.1). Classification (NCBI taxonomy): domain Eukaryota; kingdom Metazoa; phylum Arthropoda; class Insecta; order Lepidoptera; family Saturniidae; genus Antheraea; species Antheraea assamensis. The sequence continues at coordinate 723,298 of JAQQSE010000060.1, forward strand.
AAGCACCTATTGGTGTGTTCCGGCAGCTGCACTCGAGAGCCAGCCTCTCTCTAGGTTAAGCGTGACTTACTATCTTAAAACACATCATCATTTAACATCAGATGAGATTGTTGTCAAAACGGTTACCTATAAAGTAAAAAAAACATTCAAATTCGAATTTTAATACATAATGCACACGATAAAGCAATTCCGAAAGGACGAAGGACGGGTGGGTAAGATTAAAGACAACGGATGTCCGGACCCCGGTCCGCTATGTCAGATAACTCTGATTTTATCGTTAAAACTTTGGAATTTTCTATTAGTTTCCCACAAGCATGGCGATATTCCAAATATAGCGGATGTCAGCCGATGAAACTTTCTGCTGAATCGTACCCGTTTATATGATAACAAACATTTCGAGTAACAATATTTTAAGAATAATATTGTACAGTAAGATAAGATTGTACAGTATTCGTCATTATCAAATTCTCATTATCGTACTAAGATTTTACTGAGTATAACTACTTCTTTCCATTATGCCATCCTGCTTGAATTAATACTAATAGGTTCAAGTACGAATCTTAAATATATATCAGAGCTCGTCAGTGACGTAATACGTATCAATTTACAATATAACATACAATGTAGGTAATTAATAAACCGCGCCGGCTTCCCATGGGTCTCTGGGAGTCCGGTGAAGCTGCGGAGGTCCGTCATATCAGACCTGTAGACTTTGTCAATGGGAAAAAAAGCATGGACATAATATTCTGATATGACATCCTAAGTCATACAAGCAGTGTAACACACGAAGAACTTTTTACCTCTACTTTTAAATCTATGAAATATTTTTAGATAATCATTAAAATTGTATGTAGTAAAGGGTAACTTTGACCTATTCTAAATCCCAAAATTCTATGTTATTTTACATGGTCGTACATGTAAAGGGAAAATTTTGGTCTCATTTTCTTTTATTTTGTTATTATACCCGTGTATAGCCAGGCTGGATAGCTAGTGTTACATAGAATGTTATAAGCGACCCGAAACATATTCGGTCTTATTTGAAAAACAAAAATGAATACGAATTTAACATAAATTTTACTACAGTGTCTAAAATGTTAAACCTTATAGAAGAACACATGTAATAAAATACTTTAATACAAAAGCGTGTCCAATCGATCTCTAGTAAAAAAATAACTGGTTTAAGTTTTTTATGCTAGCAACTCTGAAAAGCATTCACTCAATTTAATCTCAACATTCAAAAACGTTCCATTACGTATAGATATTTTGTGAACATTTTGAATTTATGAATAATATTTTTGTTCAGAACTTCATTTAGAAAACTTATTTATTATGAGTAAAATTAGTAATTATCATTGGTATATTTTGGTTTAAAGTAAGTGATATAATTGTTAAAGTAAGCAATATATATATTAAGTTTAATATGTTACGTCAAAGTGCGTAAAGTGGAACATAACTACAATCTCAAATTAAATCTATTGTCAAATGTCAATAACGTCATGTAGTTGTTATGTCATATATTAGAATATTTATCTACATTTTCCAAATTAATTATACCCACGGAATCCATAAATTACTATAAAACATCTTTTGCCGGTAAATAGAAATACAATAAATTACAACAATAAAATATGAACTGTCAACTTAGACAACTATGTAAGGCAATGTTTAAATTTAAATACTGTCAATCTCTAAACAAGGGTAAGAAAGATACTCTTTGTGATTAAACTTATTTTAAACAAGTTTTCGACGCGCGTTTAATATTTTTGTCTAATAAAACGGGTTATATTTAACCGAATAAAATAACTTTTTCGTCATAATTTCTACCTACTGCCATTTTTTTCGGTATGTAGTTTTACATATAGTTGAAATTAGGAAAAAATGTGCATCCCAAAATTTTATTGTTGTTTCCTTATGAACCTCTGTTTACAAATAACAATCTAAAAACGAATTAGAAGCCAACACAGCCAATAACTTATAATAGAGTATTAATTCTTTATAATAACTTAAAATATATATTTTTTGAATTACAAAAGGAGTTGAGCTTAAAAATAAAGAAAATACAAGTTTTTAATTAAGCTAAAATGAAGTCATTTCAATAAATATATATTGCATTTGCATGTCACATAATATATAATAATAGGTCACAGATATAAAATGTTAATTATGAGACCGAACTGGATCGGCTTTTATGACGGAACGCTTTTACGCTAAATTGAAAACAACTCATGGTTTATTCACAACGCGCGGACTATCAACGTCCAATATAAAAGGAACCCTTTCATCCCGCCGGTTTCAATCGAACTTCGCACATACTTTCCAAACGACTCGGTTCAGTATACGATAGTCGTTATTCTATTAACGAATGGCTTCGACATGACGCTGATTTCTGATGCAGTGTGTTTTTAATTCATTAGCTCCGGTTATTCATTTGTGCTTGGATCTGATATCGAACTTAACATATCGTTTCGGTTATGAGCATGTGTGAATGGCGAATGTGTGCGAAAGGGACACATCATTAGTCAATAATCGATAGCAAATATTTACTTTTTTGTTTGTATGGGTAAAAGCGCCTATGTAATGATTTCTTACATATATTTGTTATTTTCATTGTTTTCGTTAATGTCTACTACAGCTCCTACATAGAATATAACGGTATATATTTTTTAAATCCAGAATCTGTTCATCATCTTCTTACCCTTATTCCACCTAAATAGGGTCGGCACAACATGTTTTTTATGTTGTATTGTATGATTCGGCTTAATTTTTACGATCGGTCTCCTGTTTGGCATCAACCCTCCTTGGGTTGATTTTGTATTACCAATATATATGGGAAAAGTATGTAATTGTTAAAGAGGAAGTAAGCGGATAATATTGTTTGTAAAGAATTTTTTTTTTTTTTTTCATGTTTTTTCCTCTCTACATAAAATACATTATATTGATAACATAATAAACAAAGTCGACGAAGTCGCTGGTTAAACTATAAACCTATACATTTATCTATGTAGTATGCTGTTTGCTTAAACGTCTTATTGTGTCTCAACATAATCCATGAAAAGGTTTCCCACCTCTGGCTTAAACGTTTTAAAGCTTTTATACAAGGGGGGTTTTATAACAAAACCTGTAGGATTCAACCATCTAAAGGTTTCAGATACCCCGAGTGAAATACTGCGATACCGGTACTTAGCTAGAAAAGAAAATTTATCGTTTTGCAACAATAGACCGCTAAATCCTATTCCGGTGGCGCGCCGTTCTTGCCATTTCATTATGCTACTTCACACACGTCGAGGGTATGCGAAAGCCGGATGTTTTTACCTTACAAACGTTTATTCCATTGTTTTTATTTAAATTGAGACAATGTGTAAATAGACTTTTTAAGTCCAGTTAAGCAATGATTTCATTTTAAATTATTTTATTTGGATTTAATAGGTAAAATTTTATGCATATTTTTATTAATATTGTGGTATGTAAAAAATGTCATGTGATAAATAACAAAAACAAACTGCTATAATAAAAAATAAAACCCACTTCAATGATCGAATGAACCTAAGTCTACTTTAAAAAACGCACCAGAACATTCTTGACCATAGTTAGGTTCCTAATTAATCTTGGATTGTCAGAAACTTAATTATATCTCAACGACTATTTATTTCCTATACGATTTTGAGGAGTTCTCTAATGTATCTTCAAAATCAAAGATCCAATGCTAGTGAGACGGGCCCCCTTTGCAATAAAAAGAAAAAAAGCCGAACTTCTCAAATAAACATTTTAAAAAATACGACCGAAATAGTAACATACTTTTTAAAATCGGTAGAAAATTAAACTCGCTAACTCCGAAACGATCGACTTAATTACTGGCAAATAATACTTGACTAAGTAAATAACGTAGGTACTCGTAACTCAAACCGAGGCCCTGTATTTCCACGGGCCTCAGAATGCGCCACCTAGAGGGTCTCAGATCGCCGTGGGAGGCGAGTCCATCGGTGTCGGGTCGAGTATGAGGTATCTCGGCCTCCTCCTCGACAGCCGGTGGAAGTTCAAAAAGCACTTCCGGTAGCTGGCCCCCCGTCTAATGGGCATAGCGGGCGCGCTAGCCCGCTTGTTGCCAAACCTGGGGGGCCCAACTCCGTCTGCCGGAAGCTGTACCTGGGGATCGTGCGGTCAATGGCCCTGTATGGGGCCCCCGCATGGGCGTATGGCCTGATGGCCATCAGCAACGCCCAGTTGCGTAAAACGCACAGAGCGATGGCCGTCAGAGCCATCCGTGGATACCGCACGATCTCCTTCGAGGCGGCTTCCCTTCTAGCCGGATCCCCACCCTGGGACCTGGAAGCGAGAACCCACGCGTCTCTGTATCAACGACGCGTGGAGGCGCTGGAGCAGGGCCAGAGACTAGCTCATCGGGAAATCGAAGTGCTCCGGTCCCAGCTCTACCAGGTCCTAGTGATCGACGAATGGAACCGACGACTTGAGCGACCGAGCTGGGGCGTAGCAACCATAGAAGCCGTTCGGCCGGTCATGGTCGAATGGCTTACCAGGCGGCATGGCACCCTTACCTTCCGGGTGACACAGGTGCTCTCGGGGCATGGCTGCTTCGGGAGTTACCTGTGTCGGATACGCCGGGAGCCAACGGAGGGGTGCCATCACTGTAGCTGCGCGAGGGACACCGCGCAGCACACACTCGCTGAGTGTCCCGCCTGGGACGAGCCACGCCGCGAGCTCGTCGCGGCCATCGGCCCGGATCTCTCGCTCCCGACCGTCATCGTCAAGATGGTCGAGAGCGAGACCAGGTGGATCTCCGTCACCTCTTACTGCGAGGCAGTTATGCTCGCGAAAGAGGCGGCGGAGAGGGAGAGGGAGCAGACCAGCCAGCTCCCCTCCCGCGGTCGACGAACACGGCGGCGACGACCTAATGCCGCCGTAAAAGGGCCTGTGGGCGACGGGATAGGTGGGCACGTCCGTCGCCCTGAGCAGTGTTTATCTGCACAGGCCCGCGTGGTGGAGGCGCATTGTGCCGTGTGACTCCCACAGTTCGTCGGGGGTCTAACACCCGCCCCTCCTGGGGGGTCTAATATCACGACCCCTCAGTCTGCAGATGGGGCCCCTGATGAGGGGCCGACGCCTGCCGGGGATGCAGAAGTAGTGCCATTGGCAGTTCCTGCTCCCCGGCCAAATAGGTGTGAGAAGGCACCATGGGGTTTTTAGTCCGTGGGAATCGGACATAACCCACCCCCCGCTGGCCCGACGGGGTGGGTATCCGTTACGGATTTTTCCCATGTTAAAAAAATAAAAAAGAGGTACTCGTAACTTACGGCCACTGTAGTAAGGGCCTGCGGGCGATGGACATAGGCACGTCCATCTCCCTGGCAACTCTTGTATAGACCCATGTGATTAAGATGTTGTGCCTCCCACGAATTCGTCAGCGTAGCGTCTAATATTAAGATTAGGGTGGCGTGTCCATGATGGATCTACCCACGATAAAAAAGGGTCTAATATTAAGCCTTCTATCTTAACTCTAGGCCCCGCTGAGGGTACCAACATCTGCCGCGTCAGGTAGAAGTATTGCAGAGGCAGCTTCTGTCCACTCGGCCAAAGGATGTGAGAAGAACACAGAGGGGGCTTAGTCAGTACAAATATGGCATTCCCAACTATGCAGCCTGGCGTTACATTAAGGTACCCATAACGTAAAATGGGTAAACAGTTGAATGACATTAAATAGCTATAACAAGAATACAATAAAAAATTATGGGTTATTCATAATTAAGCCAATGAAGAAAGAAAGCCAACTTCATGAGAACGAGGCAACCTGCACCGGTTAGTGTTAAGTGTATATATAAAAATGTATATAAATTCATTCAAATAAAGCTTTTGGCTATTTAAATTCGATTTACTTGGTATTGTTGGTATATATGTTATTACACGGCTGCAATCATCATCGTCTTATCCTTATCCCACTTAAGTAAGGTCGGCGCAACATGATTTTCTTTTTCACTCTTCTCTGTCAGATGTTATCTCAGTATTCACACTTTTTATATACATATCATTTTTCACACAATCCATCTACACCTTTTTCGGTTTTCCTCTACTCCTATATCTGTCCACTTTCAAACTCAAAACTTTTCTTGTTACATGAATTTCATCTCTTCTCATAATATGCCCGTACCATGCTAACCTATTACTCCTCAACTTCTATGTCACTGGTTCTATTTTCAAACTTCCTCTGATATACTCATTCTAAATCTTATCCATTCTTGTTACACCACACATCCATCTTAACATTCGCATTTCAGCAACATGTAATCTTTTCTCATTGGTCTCTTTCATAACCCGGCACTCGGATCCATATAACACGGCTGGTCTTATTATAGTTTTATACATCTTTACACGGCTGCCATATTATTGGTAATCAATTTTAACAATTTTTATTAATTAATGTATTTTGTAAGAAGGTCAAAAACCAAACCATTAGACAGGCTCCGTGACATAGCACTAAGAGAAGTCGCGACATTGATTTCCGAACATGATTGACTTTCGTATGATAAATTATTAGTTTAGTGTCTGGGTCTTAATTAACATGTGTATGGTAGACATATTAACTGTTTAGTTATGAAAATCGAAATTCAAAGTACTTTATTCAATTTAGGTCCTGAAAAGGCGCTTTTTTATATTATAGGGGACAAACGAACAGGTGGGTCACCTCATGATAAGTGATCACCGCCGTCCATAGACTACTAGCAACACCAGGGGAGTCGCAAGTGCGTTGCCGGCCTTTTAAATATGTGGGCCTCCGGCGCTCTCACTGACCGAACGAAACGCAACAGTGCAACCACTGTTACTGCACGTCGGTTTTCTGTGAGAGGGTGGTACTACACCGAGCGAGCCGACTCATTCATGCTGAAACCAGTAATAGCTTCAGCGTAGCTCTACCACCTACTAAATGAACTTATGAACGTCAAAACTATCACCAGTTTGGAAAACCACTCAGTGATTGAGAAGACCCGGCAAGAAACTCGATTGGGTTTATCTTTTTATCGTACATACTTTTCAAATAAAAATTAAAGTTGTGTTCGTTTTTAGCGGATGCACAGACAGGGATGTTAATTGTAGACGTCACCATCGTTCACATGACGGTCCATCCTGTTATAGCCTTTTGACATCGAAACCCGCTTGACACTGCTGCTTAAACTTAATACCAGGTATATCATTACTGGACCTCGAGACTGTTGTAAAACCTAACATTATTACCTTATTATTAAAACTGTTATTGATTTTACTGAATCTGAAACATGGGATGACCAAATTGTCGTAGTTTTTGGTATCTCATTCATGCCGGTGTTTTACGAAATCCAGCAAACCATAATCGAAGAGCTATATTCAGTTTGGTAGGAAACGGTCGTGCGTGAAATTTTGTCCTCATTTTGCTATTAAAATTCTATATAAAATCGGGTGAGTGCCTTAAGCGCTCCCCTTAGTAGTCCGGTGAAACTGTGAAAGCAATATTGCTGGCAGTGTAGGTCAGTTCGAAAAAAAAAAAAAAGCTATTAAAATAATAAAAAAAATATATCTTTTTAAATAAGATGGTTGGGAGACATTTTTCAAATCCAATTATCATGATCAGAACGCCGAACGTGGCCTAAATATTACAAATGTTACGATTCGTGAAACTCGACGGTTTAATTTTTACAGTCTTTTGATCAAAGCTGCCAAGTTCTTCTATAAACATCGTTTTAGATGAAGAAATAATTACTTCCGCGTAGAATTTATATTTGATGTGCTATTATTGTATTTGACAGATGATGACTGAAGCTGTTCAATATATAATAATATACAATATATATAAAAATGTTATATCTAAAATTGATAAGCTTTATAAGTATTTATACTAAGAATATTATGAAGTAAATTTTTCGTTTTTATTATATATATTATGCGTTAAGTCTGAGTTTTTTGTACGGTTTCACGCCTCAACTACTCAGCCGACCGTCACATTATCAAGTGTACTGAAAAGGATAGAGGGTACTCTTATATTCGTGAAAAAAGTACAGTTTCCCCAGAGATAGGTTAAAACCAACATTTACGCGAGAGAAATCGATGTCAAAAGCTTGTTTTATTACAATTCTTCACTAGGTGGAGCTACTTAAATTTTATTGTTATCAAGCTTTACATTCTAATGTAACATGAACAAAAAAAGCCTTGCGGTTGTTATTCTAAACTACAAATATAAATAGAAAATATATTTTTTTCAATAGACTTATAAAAATGTTTTATTAATTTTATTCTTTCATTATCTATAGAAAGCTACGTTATCAGCGAATAACATGGACTAGATTTTATTTAAAAATAACACGGTTTCGCGAGTAAAAACTAGTTTCAAATCATATTATATTTTTTATTTTCACACTTATATTAAATACTTTTCAGGTTTCTTGGTGGCGGAGCGAATCACACTGTTACTAAGATGTATTAAGATCATTTCACATGACATATTATTACAGAGACATATTAGTTATACAATATTTTTATATAAAGCAAAACTAAGTGGGAAAACTCTTTAAACTGCTTTATTTTATGAAACTTAAATATATTGTATATATTAATTTCGTTGTTTTTGGGGAGTCGTTTTTTACATTTTTATAACTTTATCCATTTATAACATAACTTAGGATTGTATGAGAGTAGTATAACATTGAACGGAAAAACGGAATACTTCTTTTTATTCATTTTGTAAATTCTAGAGTGTGACTACAGTGTGACTTTTTCTTACATTTTTATAACTTTACCTATTTATAATATAACTTAGGGTTATATGGGAGTTGTATGACTAAAATATATAAACCTAGAGGAGAACTGACTCGAAAGTTCCGTTGCGGGAACATACATATAGGTCTGATTACCAATTTTAGAGTTTCCCTATTACCAGGAACTCGAACGTACTTCGATCGATACGATATGATTTCCGTAAACATTGTTAATGAGCAATTATTCTTTCGAAATCATATACAATAAATCGGTTTAAATATGTATTAATATTCGAAGATAACAATAGAAAAGGTGAACAATTTATTAAGTACTCGCCTAACAGTTGTTAATACAGTATAGGCGTAGCGTCATTTCGTATGTCAATTAAATATTGCCGGCTTCGATCTGCAGAAAGAATTCATGCAGTTCCGAACTCTTTTAATCAACGCTTTGTATATTTTTGGAAGCATACGTTTTGGTTGTGTTATTTTTATCGTACTCTTTTCATTATTTACAATCCAGTGTAAGGAAATTCAATTATAATAAATATTGTTTACACATTATAAAAGGCAATTAATTATCTCTTTCACTATTTATTTATTATTGTACTTATAGGTACTAATAGCAACGACGATGTCGACGAAAGTTCTGCATTCGGAACACGACTATAGATATTTGGTGAGATTTATAACTTGAGAGTTGCAGCTAGTCAAGTGCGCTTACAAAAAATCCTACTACCATGCAAATTTATCCACTGATACATAGATTTTTCGAAAACCATTACAAATGTATCTTTTTTATATAATAGGTAGGTATTCTTTATTAAAGTTCTAATACTACGCGGGATAATTTATGAAATTAATCATAAATTAAGTTGACATAAAATTACTATGTACTGTACATTATGGTGCAATATTATATATCGACACGATTAAACATTTACTAATTCGCTAAACAATGATTTACAACAGAAATCAGTAGAAATTTTTAATATTATCATAAACCTAATTTTTTGTACTTCATAATCTTTCCATAATAAAAAATAATAAAAAATGTAAAAAATAATAATTTTTATCTAGGTATGTACAACAGCAATTCCTTTACTGAAAATTGTCTAGAAAACTTAGTATAAAATCGAATATAATACTTGTCAATTCTAAATAATGTTTCTTGGTAATATTAACTTCTGATCACTGAAAACAACATAACAACTTAAAATTATATCTACCATTAGTATTTAAACCATGTTAAGTGTTTTCTTAGAGCCTAGACCAATAAAAAAATTCAAATTATGAGATACTCATGTCATGAACCGATATGGTAAGAATATTTGACTAGCATTTGCTCGAAACTTCGATGTCTATGATGTAGTTTTAACTTATTGCCTTGGGAATAGTACTTCTTTATCTGGCTGAAATGTACCCTATGCCCTTTTTGTACCCCTGATAAAGCGTATGGCAAATTTTTTTCGTCGTTAAATTGTAACTAATAAGCATACAAATTCAGATTCGCTTTAATAATATTAACAACGATAAACAGTAAAAGTTCGTGATCGACATGTCTCAAGTCACTTATACAAAATATGTTAGGTACAACTTAATACTCTTAAATACCCTTTAGACGTGCTTCTGAATAGGATACATAAAATCTTTTATAGAAAATATAAAAAAGGGCGCAAACGATCAGTCATCTGATGTCAATCAATCAATGTCGGGGTCGATACTGGCCAGTCATGGACAATGATATCCGTATCAGTAAAATATGAAAAACATAGGAAAACTTAGATCATTCTACTCCATCTCAACATATAAGTTGTGTGAGTAGTTTATATTAAGCTAGCAGGCCTGGCTGCCATGATCCTAAAAAAATATGTACTTATGTCCATGAAACGCTTAAGGCGGCTTAACTTTTTCCGATTCTTTCGACAATTATCATTATATTTCAACTAATTTACAAAAAAAAAAAAACCTTGACAAATTATATACTTAAACCTTCCTCATGAATTACTCTACTCTATTGGTGAAGACCGTATTACAATTCGTTTACGTAGTTTTTGGGTTTATCGCGAACATCCAGACAGACGGATAGACGCGTCGAATAACTTTATTTTATGATATTAGATAATAATGACAACAGTCATTAAAAAGAACTTCTGAACTCCTTGTTTTTGGTTCACAACACGTGAAGATCGTTATCCTACTTTTGTAAAAATATTAAATTGTTGTTCAACAGCTGTCTATATCATATTTCCACATAAAAAGAGAAGCTTATTTTAAATGTTTCCATAAATATAATGAAATGCTTAGTTCGAACAAAAAAAAATCTTATTCACCTTCTCCTAGTCAATTGTGATAAAGTAAGGTGTTATACCTTTGTTCAAATATAGTGTACTTGCTAACCGCCTCAGCTTTATATGAGTGTACTAGCGAACACTTGTTCAAGTATAGTATACTAGCTAAGCTCTTTGGCTTTGTGGATGTGTGGCTAGTGCACTAGCGACAAAATCTACACCAAATCTTCCCTTGCCAATATGACCATATAATGAAGAGGCAAATGAACAACTGAAGGACAATCTCTCAATTCTGTCAACATTTTTGAAAAGCGGACAGTGGAGATACTGTCTCCGGTCTCACTTACATTTTTATATGCAAATTTTTTAGCCCAAAGTTTTGCCTTATCCGTACGATTCTTCAAACCTTGTCCTGGCAATTATAAACATAACAAAACAAGTATTAGCCAATTAGGTCCAACTGTTCTCATGTGGTGTGCTTGCATACATTCAATAATATTTTTTGATGTATCTAGATAGATACACAAATCGATTTTAACATTATAACCTGAATAGGTATATTAGTGAATGGTGACTAGTAATTAATTAATTGGAAAGAAACAACAGTGACTCACTGAAAACAAAAACACAACAAAAAACATGAATTAGAACTACCAACCACAACGTGTGTTATAGTTGATGAGTCAATTTGGGATAGTGCGCTGGTCGGATTGAAATAAAAACGAATTTTGTCGATAGCGACGAAATACGGAATGTAGTCGGTCGTGTTGATTGAAATCACCGTATATACACAGAAATAATTACGATATCGGTTCACACAATTCCATCGTGGATATAAGACTCGTTTGTGGTAATAATTGCAATATACTATACTAATATATTTATCCTCGATTGTTTAGACTTGTTTCATTATGTTGGGTCGCATTGTCACTGAGAATATGAGAGATAATAGATGGAAGAATACAGGAAATAATAACAAATTGGTTACTCCATGTTTTAGGCTCACTAGGACCGGTAACGATTTTTTAGGTAATAGTGTTAGGTTTTATAAAAAAAACCAATGCACAGTACCAATTTGCCGGATACTAAGTTCAAGCATCATGTCAAGCAGGTTTTTTTTATGTCTAAAAGCTAATATTACAGGGTGGATCATTATGTGAACGATGGTGATGTCTGGAAATGACGCTCTCTCTGTGCATCCACCAAAACCGAATGTAATTACACGTATCTATGTTTATAACTATGTTTTAAAATATGAGTTATATTATGTTTGATGAAAACATAAACCAGATCAGTTTCTCGCCGGTTCTTCTCGATGACTGGGTTGTTTTCCGAACCGGTGGCAACTTTGACATTCATAAGCGCCATCTCAGGGCCTAAACTGTATAATGTAATTTTTGATTTTGAAGGAGGAAGTCTATGAAATCATTAATATACTGTACCATCTCATGCAATGCCTTAATGTTCAACCTACTTGGCAGAAAGGTATTTTAGTACTAATTAATCTTATAAATACGAATATAAGTTTGTCTTTTAAGCTAACACGTCTAAGTAGACGGTCACAGAAAACCGACGTGAAGTAACAGTGCTTGCACTGTTGCGTTTCGTTCGGTCAGTGAGAGCGCCAGAGGCCCACATATTTAAAAGGCCGGCAACGCACTTGCGACTCCCCTGGTGTTGCTAGTGTCTATGGACGGCGGTGATCACTTACCATCAGGTGACCCACCTGTTCGTTGGCCCCCTATAATATAAAAAAAAAAAGTACTCAACCACCATCATGAAGTTTTGTACACGTGTTAGACATAGAAGGTATTTTACCCAGACAAAAAATACTGTTCTTAAAGGATAGATCCAATTTATTATAAGGCGAACGAAGCCGCGGGATTAAATGGTATACTAATTGTATACAAATGGAAAAGCAATTAGAAGAGTCTCGAATAAACAGGAATGAAAATGGAGAATCTAAAATGATTAAAAGCGAGTAGTTACCTACAGAATTAATAGGTTATGGTTTTAGTAATAATTACATATAAAATGGAAAATAAAAAGAAAGATAGGTATTTAGAAATATTCTGGGACACAGGAAGAAACAGGATGGAAATTTTACATTTAAAAACCTTGAGGACATCGAATTATATGTGTTCGAGCCAAATGTTATTGGCATAATGAATAATAACACACTATCTGAAATAGCTTGGTCGTGTAATCAGAATGAGAGGGGATCGAGCAGCTAAAAAGCAAAATTACTAGCAGAAGAATTGTCGATATCCGATATCCAGGTATATATACCGTTACGGTTACGGTCCTACACCGTTGCTAAAATGTATGGTGTAAAATGAAATGAAAATACAGTGTAGAGTACACAATAATATACAATTCAAGACAAATCTACTTTCTAATTCGTAACGGATAGTACGAGTATTAAAGAGAGAAGGTGTTATGGAAATACAAATCGTTTATTCTGAATATTACGCTGGGGTTAACCCAGATCTCTCAATTTATGTATACACTAGCAGGCGCGGCGGATGTTGTCCTGCCCTAATAATAAAAAAAAAATGTGCATGAAACGCTTAAAGCGGCTTGACTTATTCCGATTCTTTCAACAAAACCTTGACAAATTATTTACCTAAACCTTCCCCGTGAATTACCCTATCTATTAGTGACGACCGTATTACAATCCGTTTAGTAGTTTTTGAGTTTATCGCGAAGATCTAGACAGACAGACAAACGCGGTGGACGAATTTGTTTTATAATATGTATATTGTAGATTAAATGCTGTTTAACCAAATTCTCGCTTGATTTTAAATGTTAATATGGAGTACAATTGTAAGCACACTAAACCTGGAGAGATCTGGCTCTCCAATGTAGGTACCGACGAAGGCCTGTATTCCGATTTAAATATATAAGAATATTCAATGTGGAATTCCAGTTTTAATTCAAAGTATGTCAATTATAGAATAAAATAAAATAACTACACCTTTTATTTTCCAAATGATGCATGCAGTGTTATTATTCTATAATATTTTGTCAATATTCTTTGAAAACAATATTGAAGTGTCGCGACGCCAGATGTGTGCGACGACTATGACGGGGAACGTTTTTCACAAGTTTTTTTTTTTGCTACATTTTGCCGCACGAAAAGTGAAAACATTTTTCACGGAGGCCGTTGTCACGTTCCCAAGCGCCGGTATTAGACTGAAGTTAACATATTGGCTTTACCAACAATTTTATTAAGGTCAGATGAAAAAAATGATCATAAAGACCGCTATCATTTAGAAAAATAATAAAGTTATTTCTTGAGAGGCCTAAATTGAGAACGGGATTATAATAATTTTATTGACTAATACAATAATAAATAGCTTTTGTTCGCGGCTTTGCTAACGGTACTATAGATTAGAGCTATCTGTTAAGTAGTTAAGGTGTAAAAGCTTTGGAACAAATAAGCAAACTAAGTTTCGTACTTATGATAATAGATGGCAAACAACAATAATATTTTAATGTTCCTAGTCAAAGCGTACATAATTTACAGTAATATTGGTATCTGTATTGGTTACAAACGGTATCGCAGATATCATAATTTCTTATAACGAGTATAGCGGAGCATATACTATTAATAAAAATATAAAAATATTGTGTGTAATAAAATCGCAAAGGACGAGCAGTCCGCTGTCTATGGGGGAGTGTGCGGGTTGCGGGAAGCGGACACCACTTGCGCATGCGCAGCCCGTTGCGCCGGCGCGGCAGCGCGACCGCCACCACCACCCTCTCATTCGGGCACCACTGAGACACGAAACGCACGTCGCTTTCTCCCCCCGCAACCGCTAATTGATTACGTGTTTAATTGTACCGTAACGTAGTTTTTTCTATTTGTTTTTGTCTGTCTATGTTTCTCTTTCTACTTGTTTGTGTACGTGTTATATATCTTCCAATTATACTGTTGGCGATAAAGATTTTAATTCATTTGTGAAGATTACTACCAAGACCCGCACATTATTGGTGACCCCGACGATTATAACAACAGTGACTTAAATATTTTGAATGAATAAAATTTAATAGGTGGTTAAATTGTAAGTCTGTTAGTATGTTCGTGTTGAATAAATATAATCTATATCTATACATATAATAAAAGGCTAACGATATGAAATCTGTGCGTTAAATGTATGAGGGTCTGAGAATCAATGGCAGAATGCATGTCTATTATTTTTAGAATTTTTGTCTGTTTATCTATCTGTCTATCGTTTGTACGCGTATTACGCAAAAACTACTGGACGAATTTTGACGAGATTTTGTATGGTGATAAATTATACACCGGTATAACAGTAAAGAGAAGCAATTTACGCAAATGTTGCTGAACAGATTTTGGCATTGCTGACTGTTGCTTTGAGTGCCACACCGTGTATCAAAAGTCAGAGTTTAACATTCACAGTTGAACAATTACTAGAAATTGTATTGCCACGCCATGCCTCGAAGAACAAAATCTATATAAAAATACACTAAGTGTGAATATATTTTTAATAATTAATCAACGGTAGTGAGTTTAATAAACGAGAAAAATACTCTATCTCTATCTCATTTTATCGAACAGATTAAATACACGTGTCAAAACGATACGAGATAACGTTATTGTTCAATATCACATTGTTGATAGTATGTTACTTTTCTATAAATAAACATATTAACAATAAGCAACGAGAATACCATTTTTAATAGTTATTTTTTAAATGTTGTTTTAAATAAAAATGAGATGGCTAAAAAATTAAAACATATATTTTATGGTAAGTATAGTATGTTGTGTGAGTTTTTCCGATCTACAATTACCACGGTGATATCGAAGACATTTTTATGTTACAACTCAACCGGTTACTGAATAGCGGGAAGAATCATAAAGCAAATTCCAAACAAAAACATATTCAGCATTTATAATGTATACACATACGTACATGAAATTACACGGAAGGGGTATTGTTCACCTATTGTCCGTTAGACGGCGGCTGGAAAATTAGGGTTCTATTGAATTTCCTCCCGGCAGTGTTACGGAACTTGGCTCGGAACAATCTAGTTTGCTAATCTGCTCGCACTTGTGTCCGGTGCGGTAATGCGGGAAGAGCCGTAATAAATACATTCCGCTAACAGAACGAATATATATTTAGCATATGGTTTAAAAAATAACAGTTTAAAAGGTTTAGTAAATTGTTTATTACGAACAAAAATATTGGGAAATTTTAACATTAATTACACTCAATCCAATAAATAGTCCATTAATATCATTTGTAATAGATGTTTTTATGTGGTTACATTACTTAAGAAAAGGGGTGAATGATATAATTTTTGTTTTATAGCACATGTGGGGAGTTCCACGCAAAATCGAAGGATTTGAAAAAAAAAGTTGTTTGATATATACAATGTTATGATATGTTTTAATAGCCCTCAAAATAATCCTCGTCGTAGGATATTTTTAGATTTTTCTGATTACACGTTCGTGGAATTTCCAAGATAAATGCTTTTTTAGCTTTTTGGACATGACTTTCTTAAAAATTGTCCAAATTTGTATTTTTTTTAAGACGTTTATGGAAAAAAAACGAATCAAAAATATGACAAATATCTTTGTAAATATTTTTGAATTTAAAACTTTAAATCGATTAACAAAAATGAAAGTACCCTACGAGTTCTTTTTTTAATTTTGCCCGTTTCTCAATTTTTAAACCTCTTCTATAGTATGTGGCATATAGTATATTATGAAAAATATTGTTACTCTTTTATTAAAATGGTATTGAATAGATTTTTATCTATTTTTATTTCTTTTATTACCCATACACTTGGTCTTTATATAGAAAAAGAGTAACACAATAGTTTTATTTAATACAAAGTTATTAAAATTTTGGGAAACTACAATTTTTATAACTACTATACATTCAATGATGTATGTTTTATTGGACTGAAAAAGTGGAGCAAGCGATTTAGTGCTTACGTTTTTACCTTTGTACATAAAATATATTATTAATAATCAACGCAGACGATGTCACGGGTATTATAGTTACAAATAAAATAAAGAATTAGGTGAATAGGATTTCTTTTAATGAAATATATTCTAAAAGTATGTTACATGTCTGTTTAGTCGTTTTTATTTTCCAATATAGGAGGGGATGTTTTAATTTTCCCTTCGCCCATTGAATGCAGTGATTTGTATCCACTACTTGATTCGTCGAAGGGGAATGGATTCATCTGGTTAACGTTAAGGAGGGCCGACTTTCCTCAATCTTGCTACCAATTTTCTTTTCTGTCTTTTAGGTAGTTTCTTATATTCATTGTAATTTATTTGTTGACGTCTATACGTCTATATCTAATCAAAGTTTCAATAAGGAACTTTATTACGATTAGATGCCGTTTTCAATTTTTCCAAATATTGTTAGGTTATTGTGTATTCATCCTTACTTCCTTATCCTTACTACTGTTATGCATGCTAAAGTGAGTTTGCTTGTAATGTTTTCACACCTTAATTACTTGATCAGACAAAACAGATTGAATAGAAACCGGGCATGATAAAAGAAAAAAGGGAAAGATAGATAGAAAAAGAGACAGACAGAGAAAAAGGAATATAGAATCAGTAAAAATACAAAAAATAATAATTCAGCTGCGCGACCCGTTATTTTCACATGGTAGCCTAGCTTAGAATATGCTGAAGTGTCGCGCGGAGTGTTCAGCACTGATTTTCAATTTCAATTTGCAACCCAGAGGAAATCCTGGTACGTCAGAAACTTTCATTATACTTAGGTGTACAAATTGTCATGATGATCAGACATATGGTGTTGGACTTTATCAATCTCATATACATATACCGACGCGCGCATTCATTGATTCTTTATCCATATACATTGTACCCTTTTTTGTTTTTATATATGCATTTGTAACTATAAAATCTTCGTAAATTAAATTTTCCTTTGTCTTCCAACGCCATGTACGTAGCAATAATTCTCAAACGTAATAATATATTAAAGAAGATAGTGAAGTTGTCTGGACAAATATTTCGTGGAATCTTAACTGATGCCAGTGAGAGCAGCCAAAATGCAAATAAGCAACACTCCTATATTATAAGACGAAAAGCTCATGAATACGATTCGTAGTTAAGATTTCCGCATTCTACACAGGTCTGCACTTGAGTGAAGCTGAAATGACCCTCACAGTTTAAATTATACTACATAATTATAAATGAAAAGATTGAAGAGAAGAGACCAATGAAATAATTGTTCTTCTTTTTATTGTAAATAGTCATCATCTTTTCTAAAACAACGTTAATACCATCTGTTGGTACAACAAACTGTTTCTGTTTTGTACTTTGCATATATTACTTTATAGTATTATAAGTTTACTCATGTTTTGACCATTAAAATAATTATTTACTCAAGTATTCATATATTTTTATCAAGAATCATACATGAGATAACCAGAAAACAAAACACTATTAAAAGTAAAGTTTCGAGAACTCCCTTTATTGACTGCTTGCGTCGTAATCTAATATCAGTCTGGCTTTTTATCCGTTATCAAAAAACGTGCGTGTGTTGATGTTAAAAGAATACAGACTAATATGCATGATTTGAACTAGAACTGCACGCGCAATCCTTTTGTACTTGTTTGTCTTTTGCGCGGAAAAGAGTGCATGTGTGTGTGTGTGTTGAGTCGAGAGGAGGCGGACGCCGCGAGCCGGCTTTATCCCAACTTTTGGCTACATTTTACACGATTAGCATAATTATTGGGTCTATATCTGGGTATACGATATCTCTACGTGTATAGCATAACTACTATTTAAATCCCAAATCCAACTACCCGTAATACAAACTATGCATAGTTAGTTTACTTTAAAATTAAATAGTCTTTTCTAAAGTTGTGCCCTATTATTTAATATTTATTTATCTTCAAGGTTGACTAAACCAGGCTGCCTATGGGTATACCTTAATTGAAAGCTTAGGTTCATTGTAGTCCTACCAACGAGCCCGTAATGGAACGCGCTACCTGTATCTGTTTTTCCCGAAACATTACAGTCTTCAAAAGAAGAGTGAATGCTGTTTTACTGAGCGAACGTGCTACATCCTAAGCCTCGTGCTCACTTTATATCAGGTGTGACCGAGGTCGAGCTTCGCCCCGTGTAATTAAAAAAAAAGTACTTCAAGGTCTGAGTTCGTACCTGCTTTTCAATTTTATTCTTATCAATTTCAGATGGAGTATCTAGTTGCGCCTTCAGTAACGTCAACAGAGGAAATCCGAGAGCCGTTGTTAATAATCTTAACATACTTTGTTGTGAAAGATTTTTATTTTAATTCTCCTTTTAATTTATTTCACTGTTACACGTTCATTCTTTCTAATAAGTAGTATTCTCATGTAATGAATTAACAAATAAACAAATAGCTTATTTGATATTACTTGGTTAGTACAAACTTTTGCTATCTATAGCCAACACAGTACAGAGTTGCAGTCCTAATTGTAGTTAACTACTTATGGGTTGTTATCTACTGGTAATGACATGCAACGCCTTATATATCAGCATCTAATGTGAACCACTTTCTATATAGAAACAGAATATCATATCTACTACTTTGTTACAGAAAAAGCAGTATAAAAAATTTACGGCACTGTAGTTGATGATAAGCACTTTTTTTTTATTAACGTGGGGAAATCCCTTATGGATACCCATCCTCCCGGGGGAGAGAATGGGTTATGTCCGACTCGCACGGGCTAAAGCCCCACGGTGTACCGGCGCCCGCTTTAAGTTGGGGCGGCATGGGACCGTGCTGAGCTATCACCATGCCGCCCCCAGCGGTCAGCACGGCAAAGGTTGCCGCCGGGCTCCGTCCTTATAGGGAGGTACACTGAGTACACGACTAGCTACCTCCCCTCTGATGATAAGCACTGTACAAACCAAACATAACGGTGATATATGTACAATTCATCGACTATCATCACTGTATTTCCGGCATATAGGCCTCTCAACAGCTGGATATACGCTGGCTATGATGCATTTATGACCATGCCCATGGTGGCAACGGTTCAGTCGCGAGTAACATACATCGGCTGATAGCGGAACGCGACAGATCTGAGTGGGGAATTATAACGTGTGTATGGTACGTGGAGGTAGCGATTACAAATAAAATAAAAGAAGATCAAGGCATTAATATGACAATAACGTTGACATTATTAAAAAAACAATTCTTTCTCTATGGACTCATATCCCATTTGGAGACAATAATCACCTACATGGTCTTTCTCAAGTGATAATGTCTCAGCATTTAGCGTATTTAGACACTACGTCGACTAACGATGGTTGAATAACGATGGCTCGTGAGGAATGTAAAGCATGATGTTAGGGCTTTTTCTAAAACCGCTCACCAGCTTCCCTCTCTAGGTTTAACGCGTTCACTATCTTATATCACATAGTCATTTAACATCAGATATGATTAGAATTATCCTAACTAATGTTATACGTATATGTGAAAATGCAAATTTATTTTAGACAATTTACAAAGTAATATAACTTAGCTTTACAATAATATATTTTTTAACAATAATGGCGAAAACGGACAAGAAAAGGAAATAAAGTGCCAGTGAACCTCCTGAATCAGATTTGCAGGTAGAAATCCTCATGGCTACGACAGTCCTGAATCCAAAGCCTGTAGAGGTGCAATTCACGGATATATCGTACGCAAGCGCGCCATTTGGATCCTTACCATATGTTATCGAAGAATCAAACATTCACGTTTATCATCCATATGAGCTTAGGAAGTTGAAGTTATAGTGGTACTACAAAATACGCCCAAGGAGGGCTGATGTGAGGCGCGCGCTGCCGATCGTAATTCTAAGCCAAATCGTACATCACAATATGATTTTTTTTTTTATAGGGGGCAAACGAACACGTGGGTCACCTGATGGTAAGTGATAACCACCGTCCATAGACACTAGCAACGCCAGGGGAGTCGCAAGTGCGTTGCCGGCCTTTTAAATATGTGGGTCTCCGGCGCTCTCACTGACCGAACGAAACGCAACAGTGCAACCACTGCTTCACGTCGGCTTTCTGTGAGAGGGTGGTACTACCCCAGACGAGCCGACCCATTCATGCCGAAGCCAGTAATAGTTTCAGCGTAGCTCTACCACCTACAATGATAAACATCTTGTGACAACCCTACTTATTTTTATATGGGTAAGAAGATGATGATGCGAATGTGAGTTGTCTGTTAGTTCGTTCGATCGCTTGCTTGTTCGTTCGTTTTTTTCTTTGCTTGTTTTTACGTTACGTTTTCACGTCTTAATTATTTAACCGATTGTCATGAAATTTTGCTTACACGTAGAAATG
The DNA here is from genome assembly GCA_035772565.1 of Antheraea assamensis. NCBI lineage: Eukaryota > Metazoa > Arthropoda > Insecta > Lepidoptera > Saturniidae > Antheraea > Antheraea assamensis. Next base: position 744,663 of record JAQQSE010000060.1, read on the forward strand.
GACATAGACCTTATCGAGATAAAAATATTATTTTCGAGAAATCGATCAAATCAACATTAACGCGAACGAAGCCATGATCAAAAGCTAGCAAAGCGTCAAAAAAACTGAAGTATTTAATCGAATGCTAAATAAAAAAAACAATAAAACTCAAAGGGTAGGTAAGTGTATTTATTACATACAAGTCCTTCCAATCATGGTTTATAAATCAAACTATAAACCATTAGAGAAATGTCCTCGTATTAATCACTAAACCGGTAATCGTTTCAAATAACAGGTTTAAGTTTACTACAGAAGCTCGTGACCCGACGTGCCTCATATAATAATCAGAAAGAATCCACGGAACCATATAATTACCGATGAACAACCGGAAACAATTGTAAGGCAAAAAGGTTATAATTTTCTGAAATCGAATACCGACTAATGTCAGCTATTTGCATAAGAACGAAACCCTTTACGATATAAGTTTTTGTCGGCAGCGAAATCGAAAACTATTAAAAATTTCATGACGGAAACTTTGGTAGTACAGTTTTTTATTAGATTTCGTTTACCTTAATCATGGGTATTTTTTCGTATATGTCTGTATTATAGATTTATTGTAGACTAAACCGAAATGAAAATGAATTTATACGAGTTATTTTAATTTCATATGACTACAGTTACCTAAAATAATAACAAATTAAAATCAAAGAAAACCGATTCGCCTTTAAAACACATAAACACAAAAGTGTGAAATAATATTTCATACCTTTCATTTGACATAACACTTTGTCTAAATTTAATTGAATTTCAATTTAATTTTTTTATTTAATATAAATGACTTTTAATTTAAAAAAAACAACATAAGATCCAATAACAGAATTCAAATATTATATGTTTTTTTAAATCGGCGCCAATTACTATTAAAGTAAAAAGCGTACTTCAAATTTTCACTTATTGACTAGCATAAAATCCAAATTGACGCCGACTTCAATATTATTCCATACGGCCTAAGTAGAAGTGATAAAATGTAAAAGTATTTATAGGATAAAATATAATGACGAAATTGAAATTAAAAAATAAATTACTACTCACAATTAATCTGTACAAAACACGTATATAATCTGCCAGTAATATTTCTTCAAAATAGGTTCAATAACTTCAAAAAACTACTCCGAATAGACAACAGTTACTTTAAATGTATAGAACTTTTCAGACCATTGTCTATTACTACGATTTTTTATAGACGCTAAGAAGTAATAATAGATATTAAGAGAGGCCAGTTAAAATCGCTAGTTAAGTTGTAATATCAATAAATAATAACAAAGCTATTAGCGATAATTCGTAACGACAACATTATAATTACAGAAAATATAAGACTGGGGAAACATTCAAAATTACCTATAAAACAAGACACCGGCAAATGCGACAATCACGTCTTGACAAGTTAAAAAAAATGCAAAAGGCGTAGCATAATTAATTTTTACAAACCACATCTTACTTCACATGAAACAAAACATTTTCATGAGAACGAATTTTAGAATTACTATCAAATATAAAATTAAGTAACGTGTAATTTATCAACAAAACAAAATAAACGTGTTCACATAAAAATTCACACATTCACATTCAAATTATATTGAACAGTGAATTAATTATTAAATCAATAATAAGATTAGTTATTTATACTCACTGAAATATTATTTTCTTGCAGCCTTTGGGAGCGTTTGAATACCGTTTTTAAAATATTGCATTCTGATAAAGTTATTAGACAACAAAGGAGATCGATATCTCAGAATTTCATGGTTTTCAGTTACATCTATCTATGTTAAAATAATAAAGGTGTAATTGAGAACGAACTAATCGTAAACTGCGTTGTTATACTACTGAGGTAAGGTTTCATTTTGTGTTTTTGCATAATATTATAATAATTTGTGAAATGACACAAAGTTTTTTATACGTTTTGGTTATTTGAGATCTAATTATTTAAAAATTAATGTTAATATGCTATTATATCTCCCTAATAGGTAATTAACTTCTTTATCGTTGTTATATTTTTCATCGATAAAACTTAATTACTATAAAATTAAACGCGTTTCCATAAACTTCCTTACGGTGTATACATGCAGTACACGCGTAATGTACTAATTACGCCTGGCGTATCTTTAACCTTATTAATTGCATACGCGTCTCGAGCACGCTTGTTGCTAAATGAAAGGCGGCCTTCTGTGATATGTAATTAACAATTATTTTGATTAAAACGTATGAAATTCCGTTTTCGACTTCTGTTTTACTAATGTAATTAAAAACGTTTGTGGAATTAAAGTCTGTTAACGATTTTTCATGTAATTAAACGAAATAGGGATGTGCTATAATTGTTTTTTTTTTACTTATTTTGTCATGAATAATACGCACATTGCACTTAACAAATTCTAGTCTGGCTTTATTTTCGTACGACTATGTAGTTTTTTCTTATATTTTTCTTATTTGGGCGTCATCTAGAACTTTGTCAAAGGAAAGCTAATTAGAAGTGTTCTGTGTTTTGTCCATTAATCTGCATGAATACATTCTCTCAATACTGTGAATTGTTAACATCATGATCGGTGGTTCTTGTTAATTAAACTGTAGGCGTCTACAAACTGGAGTTATTAATTGCTACTTCCTCAGTCCACCGAGCGGGCGATTTATATACATATAAAACATCTCGGCTTCGAATGTTCAGTCATTATTATCCATTCCAAATGATCTAATAGTTGAAAGATATAAGATCTAAAAAAAAGAAATTCTATACATTAATTATGTTATTCATAACAGGGAAGTATTCTGTTTTAAATAATTTAATTAGTTTTTTTAACAATTAATGTGCAAAATGCGGCAAAATCGTCTATAAATATCGAACAACAAAAATATTTGGACTACCTACAATAATTTTGATTTTTGTTCACAATACAGCGGATGAGATGGAAGAAAATGCCTTGGTATTAAGCTCGCCAGTGTACAAACAAAAAAACTATAATGAATTATGCATTCATTAAATTTTAGATAAGATACCGATTTGTGTGTACCTCCACTAAACAATAATCATATATTTGTTTCATTCTTCACTTGCGTTACATTTTTGATACTCTGAATTACTCTCTACGCAGTTGGGTAAGTTTAAAGAAATTCTGTATAAATCACGATTATTCTGTAGGTACTCGACTCCACAACTGAACTTTGTGGTTGGTATGTCACTCATAAATATTTACAGTTACGTCCTTTTTAATATTGGCTGGTTGTCGTCACGCGGCTAACCCACCTTCAGCCCCCGACCCCCCGTACCGCGTCATTCTCGGTTAGCATACTTTCTGACCTACATTTTGTATTACAATTTTTCCACTCCTAGTGGTCTCGATCTGATGTTAGTCTGTAAGATTAATAAATTATGGAAATGGAAAAGAATTTTTAAATCTAATTGGTGATTTAGGAGATGAGCGCGGTTAAACAAACAAAAAACAAATACACTCTTCAGCTTTTTAAAATTAGTAAATATGTAAAAATAAACAGAGTCCTTCAGAAACATTACACGTATTTTAATTTGTAAAATTCCCAACCATTCTGTATCATAGATCATAATTAACGTATGAAGTTAAGGTCAAGGTCGGTCTCTCAGCCAGCACAGTTGTTACGTACCAGTAGTATGTGTGAAATACCCTTATAAATTATTTAGGGTTAACGCACAAATGCCAGGAACGAGTAATAAAATCCTACCGGTTCTTTCATTGTTATTTACCTTTGTTGCTTGTGCTTAACTCATCATGATTCGTTTTTATATCCTTAACTGCTAGTCGCGGCTCACAATGAAAATAGGACCAAATCTTCCTTTTGCAGTGCAATCTGCATCAGAACAACTGAACGTCAATTCTGTCAACATCTTTGATAATTGCCCTACTATCATCTTCTGTCTCACTCACTCTCTATTTTATATGGAATATTTTAAACACATATTTTTTCATTTTTCGTAACAACCTTTGCCGTGAAAATTACGAACATTACAAAAAAAAAATTGTCACACTCGCCCGCTTGCGTCGGAAGAGTTTTAATTAGGGATTTTGTACATATATGATAATGGGTTTCGTTTGCTATTGAGAAAAATAATTAAATAATTACCGGATTTCTTATTTTCAGTAATTTTACACCAATTATTTTAGAGCTTCTTCACATTCTGTATGTGTTTAAGTGTTAAAGTACATATATGTATAACACAATACATATTTCAAAAACACATATAGTACAAATTTACTCTTCTTCAAATTTGTTAATATTTTTGTAACTTCTTCAGTAAATAATCAGATATTGATATGAGGACATAATTCAGAGACAGCCATTCCGAACTATGTATGCCTTAAATACATACAAATGTAGATATTTAAAACTTGCATACATAACTGGTAATTGTGCTCATCACAGGAAAGAAAATCGTATGCGGAGATCAAATACTAGACCGCTGGGTTTTATAGTACAATTTAATACTACTGCGCCATGAAGCCTCTATAAGTGTAAATAGTAATATTAATGTAAAACTTAGGTAAATATCATGAAAACAGATTTGAAATAAAAATAATTCCGCCGTGGTTCGAGATGATAGCATATTATCTAAAGTTACAAATCGGTTGGAGCAACAAAATTTTTCCGCAAAAACTCTCTCATAGCCGCATAAATCTTTCTCGGGGCTGCGTAATTTGCAAATCGTTATGTACGAATTACAATACCTTTTTCATTCCTGTATATCTTCGTATAAATATTACAGAATTGCAGAAGGATAGTTTTCTTTTTTTATATCTTTTTTTATATTATAGGGGGCAAACGAATAGGTGGGTCACCTGATGATAAGTGATCACCGTCATCCATAAATACTAGCAGCACCAGGGCAGGCAAGTGCGTTGCTAGCCGTTTAAATATGTGGGCCTCCAGCGCTCTCACTAGCCGAACGAAACGCAACAGTGCAAGCCACTGTTACTTCACGTCAGTTTTCTGTGAGAGGGTGGTACTACCCCGGGCGAGCCGACCCATACATGCTGAAACCAGTAATAGCTTCAGCGTAGCTCTACCACCTACAACAGTTTCTATATGTGTTGATGTAACATTTTTATGTATCTTTTAAGCATCTCGTGTCATTTTAAATTCGAAATAAAACAAACAATTCAGTCCTTGTTCCATCCTACACATCAATAGGCCGTGTCGACGACACATATTATATAGCCTTATTAAAATGTATTTATTCGTAGATTACCAGGTTTTATTGTTTTCAAGCAAATGCTATAACACTGTCAGACATTATTGTATATTGCTTTTGTTTTATTAACACCGTGGTATTATTTTATATTCAGTTTTTTCTATATATATAACTAGCGGCCCGCTCTGGCTTCGCATGGGTATAAAATATATAACCTATGTCATTCACTGAAAAAATGATTAAAATCGATGCAGTAGTTTTAATTTATTCATTACTGCCCGTGGCCCGCACGTGTTAAATTTGGAGTAACCTCAAAAATAAAAGTATTTCTCAACTATTTAATTTATGCTATTATACATATGAACCTTTCTCTTCAATCACTCTATCTATTAAATAAACCGCATCAAAATCCGTTGCGTAGTTTTAAAGATTTAAGCGTACATAGGGATATAGGGACTGAGAAAGCGACTTTGTTTTATACTATGTAGTGATAAGTGAATTATTTCATGATTCATTAATATAATAAGTCTCTTATGTTGTTTCATAATTTAAAGTATTTTTCTATATATTAGATAGCAAATTCCAGTATAATACAAAACCTATTATGTGTTGCAAGTATTTTTATTTATAGGGTTTAGCGTTTGACCTAAGTTTGACAGTAACATGCTATAGATAGAAAAGCATCGACTTTTAAGTGCATCTGCCGCTGGAACTATTGCCGATTCCTAAAATATTATTGTTTATTTTGCATAGATTTTTTTTATATATTATAGGGGGCAAACGAACAGGTGGTCACCTGATGGTAAGTGATCACCGCCGTCCATAGACACTAGCAACACCAGGGGAGTCGCAAGTGCGTTGCCGGCCTTTTAAATATGTGGGCCTCCGGCGCTCTCACTGGCCGCTATCTACCTACCTATAGCTTACCTATTTACAAATATTATATACTTCCTGTATGTCACTTATCATTATAGACGAAAATGTTTGTGAGGACTGATGGTTATTACTAATTATTCACACAAAAACTAGAAATCAGATTTTGATTAAATTTTATAGTAACATAGCTTATATATGAGAAAATAGCACATAGACAATAGCTTATAGGCATATTGTTCAAATTGGTCAACATTTAACTATAAGCGAAACGTAAATTTGAAAAAATCTTGCTTAAAAAGGTTATCCCAACGTGTGCCGCTTGAACCATTAGAATTACTTGAAGATAATATGTGATGTCGTAATATTTTAAGACACAGACGTAAACACAAACGATATCGTAGGCAGCCGCTTTTAATATTATAATAAAAAATAATGGTTTTATTTAAAAAAAAAAATTGTAGCCGATTATTTTCAGAATTATATATACACTCTCTTTAATAAAAGTAATTATAATCGATAAAGAATAAATGAATGTTTAATCTTATTTGTATACTACTTTTTATAAAATAAAAAAAAAATAGTCATGCAATCTTTTACCTGTCAGATTTAGATTCACCAAAAAATTCAAAATAAAACAAACAACTAACAAAACAGTCTTTAATATTAAACGGGAAAGCGCTGTGCTTTATAATAATTTCCTATCACAAATTTGGTCAAATATATACATATACGGACAGAACTAAATATCTGTTAATATAGATAGTGTATAGATACACTACATATATTCAATACATAAGCGTCAAAACTTTACTAAAATACTCGGTTTAATGACAGAAATTGTCATTCCTTGTCGAATGCCTAGGGATTCAAAGACTACAATAAAAGGCCGACTTTTATTTAAAAAAAAATCTAAAACCTTATTAGAGACATAGTAATCACAGTTCATCTTAGTAATACAAATTATTATTTAAACATAACGACATTCTTGTTAATAAGGTAAACACGTAATGCAAATAAATAGACAAACCCCATACATTTAGAGTTCCCATTAAAACGAATAATATAACGCGTTATTCTTTACACTGACAAATTATTCTGCTGATGCGTATCTGTTGTTCGTTATTATTATCAACAACGATAATTGCCGGCGAATGTTATCGTAACGTGTGATTAAGTAAGTATTAATTAACAACCAGGTATGAAATAATCAGTAAGACATTAAATAAAAAATGAATACAATACTGTACAAAACGGTAACAGCAGATTAATTGACAGCTGTTTATAACAAAAATGGTTGTAAAATAATACAACATAATTATGTAACGGTTACTATCACGATGTATACACACGTTATAGGGAACATAAATATACTAATGTATGGATAATGGGAGTCCAGGCAGCCGTCCCGTTTGTCATGCTAACTAACCACCGCTTAATTGCAGGCCATCTGAGTCTTGATTGGCGTTTCATTCGGATAATTGGTAACCAATTTATATTTAATAACACAACAGTGAATATTAATCTATGAAAATGTGTGCTTTATTTTTAACTTCTACAATTCTCTTTTAAATTGATTAATGTAGAATATTTTGTTAATTATTATTTTATTTAATGGTTTTTTTAAATAAGGAAACTTAATAAAAACAAAGTCGTGGTGTTAAGGTCTATCAAGTTTAGACATTTCAGATGGTAAAAGAATCTTAAAAATACGTTAAATAAAACATTATTTACATATATAATTCGACTAACAGTTTGAGGTTATTTTCTTATATATGGTTTGCTTAGAACAACTTCGTATTGTACAACGAAAATCTTGTGTACACACTAGTTTGAATTTAATCTTTGGTAATAAACAAGGTGCAACTTATAAGCGAATCGTATTCTGCAGTAATAATTCTGTTTGTGTATTTTATAATTTTTATGATATTATAAAGCGATTGATTTCCGTGATTCATTATGTGTAGAAGCAAATTTTTCCCTTTTATTTTATTACAGGAATGTCCGAATGCTATAAGGATGTATACGCAAATGGAACCTCTGAGCACGTATTTTCAACAATATTTATTAAGACCACCAAATATTTAATAGTCGTTCGCAACTGGATAACAATTTTAATTCAATTTACAGTAAAATTTCAAAAATCAGGAGTGAGGTTGAATTCAAAAGCAAAATTGATTGTTTGCAACCAATGTAGTATGTATATAAAAATGAATTTTAATTCTTACTAATGTTATAAATGCAAATATGACTTTGTTTGTTATGCTTCAGCGCCTTAACGAACGTCTAAACCGATCATAATAAATTTTTTTTCATACAAGTTATCAGGGGTACAGAAAAGTGCAAAGGGTACTTTTTATCCAGGAAAAACGTACTGCTTCCGAGGGATAGATCAAACTTATACTAACGTGAGGAAAGCCGCAGGAAAAAGGTAGTATTTATGTAAATGAGATAGAAAAAAAACATCTTTTAATCGGTCACAATGCAACTTGGTAAACCTAAGTATGTTTCCATGGAAAAAGTTTATTGGTAATCCATTTTGCTATAGCCAACTGCTAGGTGACGCTGCAGTACATCAATTTGTTGCTGTGAGCTGTGGAGTCCTATCAGGCCAATATCGTTAGTCGCATAAAAAAAAATGGTTGTAATAGATATTTGAATACTGAACATACTTCTATTTTGGTATAACTCATCCATTTATTACAGTAGATAATAATCATTAAAAATATTAAAAAACACGAAAATCCTAGGGTATAGGTAGTATAATTAAAAATTGCAATTTATGTAATTTGTATATATTGTCAAAACCCGATTAAGCTGACGCCCTTCTGGTAGACAGCTTCTTTGTCGGTTAATTTAAAGAAATTCAATTCAAACAACTGGTCCGACGTTACTCTATGGGTTAAAGGTCAAATTACCATGCAAAATAAATTAATTGTAGTATTTATACAATTTTATATGATTACTGGCCGTATGATTGGAAAATCCCTCATTACTGGTCATATAGGTACCTACGTCATATAAACAAATTCCGTGTCATGTCTTTAAAGCCACCGGTGTAAGCTATGTATAGTCCATTGAATTTAATTAATTGGTTTCTGAAGTTCAACTGTCGCCCATCGAATGCACCAAAGACGAACATAGTTTGGAAATAAGCTTGCCGAACTAGCATTGAAATTGGCCCATTGTTATGAGATCGATCAAGGGCTCGTTTACTAACAAAAGGGATACGGAGTTAGCCGGCCGAGGGCCATTCCGGAACCTTAACGAGACCTATTGAAAACTAACAATGGACTGGGAATCTCTATCAAGTATCAGCTTATATAATATACGCAATAAATGCATCCGAACAACAGCGGATATATCAGCGAATACATTTCACCTGTAACATAAATTCTACATTGTGTCATGAATGTCAAATATAATTAAAGTTACCATCCAGTTTTCAGAATTATTAAATAATACCGAAATAGATGGATATTATGATGGACGGAATCAATGAATGGACTTTTAATAAAAAACGAAATAAACTATTGTTACTACTAAGCTCGGACCAAGGAATTGCGTCAAAACATGCTCTTAGAGTCCTGCAGGCGAGTTGGAGAAGTTAATATTATATTAGGAGACCCAGTGTCTAATGCGGCTCGGATAATTTATAAGTTGGTTTCCTTAATATCTAAATGTGAGAATCTATTTTAATGATACATGAATCCAACGGAGTTACCTTACGAGGCTGGCATAGTCATCAAGGATGTACTGAAGTCTCGTTAAAATAAAAAGAAAAAAAAGCCCTTACTAAGCCCTGTAGTAAAAATGTAACTGTTTCGCAATTATAATTGCTTGTGGACTTCACTAAAGTTGACCTTTTGTAAAGGGTTGATGTTTTTTTATGATAATTCATGATAGGTAAAACCTAAAGCGCTTGAGAACAATCTAATCTGATGTTAAATGATGATGTGGTTCAAAATGGAAAACACGTTAGGCCTAGAGGGGACTAAGTCTCAAATACAGCTGCTGGAATACATGTATAAATGCTAGCCGAGAGATTTTGGATTGTAGCTAGCTAGATGGGATTACAAAACACTGCGATGGTTTCATCCCAATGTTTTCTTTCGCCTAATGTTCCGGGTCATTGACAAAGATTCGAACGACAAGCTTATCTTATAATGTAATGTACATCTTACATTTTAACAATAAAGATAAGAAGAGATTCGAATATTTTGTTGGCGGGTATATGTTCTGTGGCTTATAGAACAAATCAATGAAATGATATGTGCGTAAATCTATCTCTATATATGAAATAAAAGAAAGTGTGTATGTACATATGTACACGCGTTAGAAGTTATACTTCTTCGCGTAACAATATAAAAATCTTTTCATTTAATACATGCATACTTTTTTTGAATAAAATGTTGAATATAGCTAACTTCATGGTGTCGGTTTTTCGTGACAGAGTGCGCGCGCATCGTAAAAATTTACTCTAATCATTTTTCCCTAACGCGCCAAAAAAAGTATACCTTCAAAAAACAATCTTCGGATGTTACTTTTACATTATTCTTGTTATGGTTGTCTGACAAGATTTCTGTATAGACTAGGAATGGCTCTTATTCAGTAAGAATTTGCCAATAGAATGTTTCGTGGACATCAACGTGCCAGCTGCAGTCCATAGTTATGCAGGTATTCTGCGGAAGTACGACATGAACGTACCGTTTCTGAAATTGCTCGTCTTGATCTAAGCCTGTGTATAGCAAATATTGTTGTTATTCGTATTGAAATTCTAATACATAAGGAATTTGTGGGGTTGTGTTAAGTAATTGGAAAGGCTACAGAATATATCATGAATAATGTATGTTTTATATTATTGTGTACTATACGTTAAATCAATTATCATATTAAAAGACTGTGTTAAGAAAGAAAGTGAAGCAGTTATATCGAAATGGTTTCGAAAATCTTTGACTTTTATTTATGTATATAACACTAGCCTAAGATCACAACTTCGCTCGCATTAATGTAGATTTTAAGCTATCTTTATATTATTGTGTACTATACGTTAAATCAATTATCATATTAAAAGACTGTGTTAAGAAAGTGAAACAGTTATATCGAAATGGTTACGAAAATCTTTGACTTTTATTTATGTATATAACACTAGCCTAAGATAACAACTTCGCTCGCATTAATGTAGATTTTAAGCTATCTTTATATTATTGTGTACTATACGTTAAATCAATTATCATATTAAAAGACTGTGTTAAGAAAGTGAAACAGTTATATCGAAATGGTTTCGAAAATCTTTGACTTTTATTTATGTATATAACACTAGCCTAAGATAACAACTTCGCTCGCATTAATGTAGATTTTAAGCTATCTTTATATTATTGTGTACTATACGTTAAATCAATTATCATATTAAAAGACTGTGTTAAGAAAGTGAAACAGTTATATCGAAATGGTTTCGAAAATCTTTGACTTTTATTTATGTATATAACACTAGCCTAAGATAACAACTTCGCTCGCATTAATGTAGATTTTAAGCTATCTTTATATTATTGTGTACTATACGTTAAATCAATTATCATATTAAAAGACTGTGTTAAGAAAGTGAAACAGTTATATCGAAATGGTTTCGAAAATTTTTGACTTTTGTTTATGTATATAACACTAGCCTAAGATCACAACTTCGCTCGCATTAATGTAGATTTTAACCTATCGTTATATTATTGTGTACTATACGTTAAATTAATTATCATATTAAAAGACTGTGTTAAAAAAGTGAAACAGTTATATCGAAATGGTTTCGAAAATCTTTGACTTTTGTTTATGTATATAATACTAGGCTAAGATCACAACTTCGCTCACATTAATTTAGATTTTAACCTATCTCTCGGGACCAGTAGAGTCACCTCTATGCAGTGTTGGAATTCGTGCTATTGATATTTATAATACTCTAAATTACAATGTGACTTACGGCGTCTACCTGTTTACTTAGATTATAAAATGTATTATTTAGTTACTACGTCCATTTTTATTATTTAAAATATATAATCGCAGCTGTTTTTTTATTCATATAAATGTAATGATGTATTATTAAGAACAAAATATATTTTCATCGCTTTGAAAGCTCTAAATAAAACCAATGTAATAGTTTTTATTACGCATAAAAATATATCTTTTAAAAGGTCTTAAAATTTATGTCATGTGAACGCTCCAGCTAATTATTGTCACATATGAAAATGGTATTATAATGTTGTCTTTCTAATGATTGCGATTTTTCAAAGACAGAGTAATGTTTTTTTTGTTTTTAATAATAATAATAATTGATTTATTGCACACATTTTTAGTTTATAGATTTAAACTATCCACTATATGGAACAGAATACACACTCTTTGGCCGTCTAACTACCAAGTACCAAACTAGGTTGCCCTGTATATTGGCGGTTGATTTACCTCCGAATAAATATTACAAATGTTTGTCGTTTCCTTTATTATGAAAATGTGGATTAAGGGAAATAAAATACGAATGAAATACTCCTTAAAATATAAATATTAGTTGAAGAGAATAAAAAAATAATAAATAATACAACTATAATAAGACCAGCCGTGTTATATGGATCCGCGTGCTGGGCTACGAAAGAGGCGAACGAGAAAAGATTACATGTGGCAGAAATGCGAATGTTAAGATGGATATGTAGTGTAACAAGAATGGATAAGATTTAGAATGAGTATATCAGAGGAAGTTTGATAATAGCACCAGTGACAGAGAAGTTGAGGAGTAATAGGTTAGCATGGTACGGGCATATTATGAGAAGAGATGAAGGTCATGTAACAAGAAAAGTTTTGAGTTTGAAAATGGGCGGATATAGGAGTAGACGAAGACCTAAAAAGAAGATGGATATGTAGTGTAACAAGAATGGATAAGATTTAGAATGAGTATATCAGAGGAAGTTTGATAATAGCACCAGTGACAGAGAAGTTGAGGAGTAATAGGTTTGCATGGTACGGGCATATTATGAGAAGAGATGAAGGACATGTAACAAGAAAAGTTTTGAGTTTGAAAATGGGCGGATATAGGAGTAGAGGAAGACCTAAAAAGGTGTGGATGGATTGTGTGAAAAATGATATATGTATAAAAAGTGTGAATACTGAGGTGACATCTGACAGAGGAGAGTGGAAAAGGAAAACATGTTGTGCCGACCCTACTTAGGTGGGATAAGGGTAAGATGATGATGAGTTGGAGAGAATAAATAAAATATAAATAAACAAAATTAGTGAATAAATAATTGGTCGGTACCTGAATTGTATACAGTATATGTACACATACAGTGTATGTTTTTGAGGAATTTTTTTTATGAATGACATCATGTTTGTGGACGTGCATGTTTGTGTGTGTTTATGTATGCGTAAGTGTAGGTTATATATGTGCTTGTGTGTGTATACATAATGTGCATGTGCAATGATTTTAAAAGGATTTTTATCATAATCTTTTGTTTACTCAAGTGTTCTTAAAAGCTGTTTTCTGTTTCGTCGTAGGCTTATTACATTATGAAGCTACGCACTAGCATTATATATTTCACGCAATATCCAAATTTATAGATTAATACATTAGAATATTATAAAATGAATATATGGGCTAGAGTCCAGGAATAAGATTAATGTTAGAATATACCTCTAAGTTCCTCTAAATGGCGGCACGCTTGAGTAATTTTACGAATTATCATTCAAAAGACACAACTATTTAAGTGTATACAATTTATTCTCTTCTCATAATTTCTTTTCATTTCAATGCTGATATTATAAGTTAAACGATATTTCTATTTTTTGTATAAACTAACGTTAAGATATGAATGTTTTTCCTTTGGCACTGAAATCTTTTAAGGTAAGTATTTCTTTAGGATCCGATATTTATTTAATGTGGTCGTACCGAAAAGCTGTTACATTATAGAGCACCTACTTTATCTAAAAGAAAATAGCGTACATAAAAACTGTTCACCTCATATTTTATAGTTCATATTTATGGAAAATTTATACGCTTGAATACTTTGTATTATTTATAATTATACCCTTTTTTATTACACATATATTAGTAATTAAACAAAGAGTTAAATAAAAGTTGCAAGAATTAATAACAATTCCAATTAAAAATACATATTTAGGTCACCACAAATGACCTCATTTCCATTTTATAATGACTGAAAATCTGGAACACACTAGATGGCGAATATTCTAACTAGTATTATTTTTATTTATCAGATTGTTTGTTTATTGCGTTTTCACGCCTTAACTACTCAAACAATCATGTTTGCATGCACGTACATAAAATGACACGGTACCCTACCTTTCATCTAGAAAAGGATATTCTTCCCGGGCGATAGTACAAATCTACAGTATCGCGAGCGAAGCCCTCGAGAAAAAGCTAGTCTTACAATACAATAGAAACCGTCAAAAAACTCGGTTCTAACTTTCATAGAAAACTAAAATATAAGGAAATACTTGAAAACTGCATGGTGTTATTCATCTAACCTTTTTTAGGGAAAACTTTTTGTCTATAGCATTTTTATGTATTTTTGAAATGTCAAAATTTGTTTGTATTACATTAAAAACCTTTTCGAAAGCAATTTGCTACATTTATTTATTTATAGAAAAGCCTTTTATATCCGGGGGAGTCATAAGGAAATGCGATATATAAAGCAAATAGATTTTAACGTAGGAAAAGACCGCGGTTCGACCGTACCGTTTAAAATATGCATGAGAGTCGGGTCACAATGTCTTTTTGTTGAAATAAAACTGTATTGTCCAATATCGCAGTAATATGTAGGTTGGAATTTCTATTTTATACGTTTACAGAATACATGAAATACAGATATTAAATTGTAAAATATAACGTTATAGTAAAATAACAGTTAACAAACTACATTAATATTGTCTAGATGTTAGATAGAACAAAAAAAGTTTGATTCGGTACAATAATTTAGTACTAGCAATTTTCCACGGCTTCGCGCGCGTTGTCTATGCAGTAATTATTTTAGACTCTTAATTTTACATCTATATCGCTAAAATAATAACAGACTGACGGATTCTCACAACACTTTCATTATCTCCCTATCAACCACTTTAAAGGTTGAATTCCCAATAGTTCTTTATTAGTGCTCAACTAAATTACAAAAGTAACTCACATGTAAATTCACACTCCTAACCCCAATAGTTTGGTCAGTGCGTTGATATGTCAGTCAGTCAGTTATGCTTTTATATTTGTATATATATGTACTTATATATATTTATATCGTGGTGGTCTAGCGGTTTGACGAGTGGATTATCGAGCCCATGTCCACAGATTCAAACCCCGACATGTCTCAACGAATTATTCGGAAGACCAAATGATTGAATTTTCACCTTTAGTGTTAAACTTGTTTCTCGCGTATGAAATGGTGAACACAAATACATACATACCAGTTTCCTTATCTGTCTGTATTAATATTGATCATTCATTATCTGTATAGATTTTAAAACAATTATTAGATGGTTTACGTTAACCTTTTGCGGGAACAATTTTCACAAGTCTAGAAAGTTCTAAACTCGAAGTATTAAGCCTAGTAATATTTGCACAACATTTCAGTCCATTATCTAAATCATACAGGTATATCTATAAATAAACCTGCAAACGGTTGTGTATTTTCAAGGAAAACGAATAACGTTAAAAGGTTGTTTGACAATAGCACAAAAGCTCCATCGAGAGGTACCATTTTTATTAGATATATTTTGATGTATTGAGGCTTGAACATACGAACAGGTATGTTTTGAACATAAAAGTGAAGAAGATTGTCAAGTAAACTATGTTAGATTGGTTGGTTGGTTGGTTGGTGTTAGGTTTAATAACAAAATCCTAAAGTATATTACCGATTTCCCGGACTATAAGTTTAAGCACCATGTCAAGCGGATTTTGGTGTCAAAGGGCTATTATAGAATGGGTCGATATGTGAACGATGGTGATATCTGGAATTGACTCCTCTCTGTGCATCCACTAAAACGATTGTAACATGTAATGTATTTTAAATATATATCTATATATGTTAAAAAGATAAACTCGATCGAGTGTCTTGCCGGTTCTTCTCGATGACTAAGTTGTTTTCCGAACCGGTGATAATTTTGACGTTCATAAGGACCTTCTTGGAGCCTAAATTGATATAAAAAATATATAAAATATTTTTGATTTCATTTCATTTGCTAACGAAATATTATTGATTAGTTGGGTTATTTTCATACAATAGCTGTAAGCATCACTACATATTATAAAACAAAGTCATCCACCGCGTCTGTTTGTTGTTTGTTCGTGATAAACTCGAAAACTATGGAACGGTTTGTAATGCGGTCTTCACCGATAGATAGAGTAATAAATGAGGAAGGTTTAGGTATATAATTTGTCAAGGTTCTGTGTGAATTCGAAAATCAAAATCAAAAACACTTTATTCAGTTTAGGCGCTGATAAGGCGCTTATGAACGTCAAAGTTACCACTACACTACAATTGATTGAAATATAACGATAATTGTTAGAAGTATTGCAAAAGTCGAGCCGCTTGGGAGCTTTCATCGAAAACGCTGCTTAACTCTTTTGAGATATAAGAAAACAATACATAGTGAGATTTTGAAGATTTTATTCCTCTTTTATAGATCTACAAAAAAAAAGAAAAGAAAACTCTATGTATATAAGATTATATAAGATAATAATAAATTAAATAAACGTGCATGTGTTGCTCTGTAAACAAAGAATATTTATTCATAATATCTCACTTTACATAAATCTATACTATATTACACAATTACAAAAAAAAACCTACCTGTAAACAAAGAAACGATATTTACAAGTTTATATATGCAATATTTTTTTACTTTCTTCTATTTTTCCTTTATATGCTTTGACATGACATATATTACTTTTTCATTAATTATAAATAATTTATTCAATAGTTTATAACCAGTACGTAGATGGTATAAAGAGTATTAAAGAAATATGTTTTCTTCACATGTATATACGATTCGAAAAATCAGTGGTAACGATCTACATTGCCCGTTATGTATAGTTAAGTTTGTCCCTATCATCTGGGACTGAGTCAGACAATGCTCTATAAATAATGCACAACACTAAAGTGTCGTCTGCGACCTTTATTGATTCCGATTGTGTTCGTATTGCACCGGTATTCGGGACAAAATGCGCAATGCAATATTCACCATTTTGCCTCACGATTCGTATGCAAATCAACAATGACAACGTAATTTTTGGAAAATATTTATTGCGCTGGGAATGCTTATTGTTGTATATTTTTGAGGACTGAAAACATTAACTACTGGAAGCGATGATGGCTTAGTTGGTAGTATGTTCGGACACAGCTTCGAATGACGTCGGTTCGAATCCAAGCAACTGAGTCAGAGGAAGTGAAGGAAAACATCGTGATGAAACCATAGCATGGTGGCAGGGCTTTCTCTAAGCCTGCCTGGCTAGGTACGACCCTCAAGTTGAAAATCTCTCGCCAAGCACCTGTTGGTGTGTTCCGGCAGCTGCACTTGAGAGCCAGTCTCCATCTAGGTTAAGCGTGACTTACCATCTTAGACCACATCATCATTTAATAGCAGATAAGATTGTGGTCAAAACGTTTACCTATAAATATAAAAAATAATAATAGTAATAATTTTATACGGTAGTACGGTACATACGTTTTAGCCTAAAACATTGTAGAAGGCAAAGAAGGCAGTTCTGCGCCAGGAATACGTTTGTCAGAAATGTTTCACAAACTTTGTATAAGTACCACTGTAAATTCAATGTCATACGAAATAGCTACAGCTATAGCATTTAGCTATACATCTATCTATACATATAGTTCTTTTGAGGCACAATTAATGAAGCGGAATTTTTCGTAGACGGTTCTAGGCTACTTATGTATTAAATTCGATTGATGATTTCCCATATTTTAATGTCCACTGAAGCGGGCTAGTACATGAATAATTCTATAAGATAGGTAGGTATATGACATCCCAGACTTTTTTGTATATGTATAAAAGAGGAATATTTTACTATGCACTGCTTTCTTATATCTCAAAAGAATATGGCCACATTTTCGATGAAAGCGGCTTGACTTTTTCCAACACTTTTGACAATTATCGTTATATTTCAACTAACTTACTTAAAAACTTGACAAATTATATACCAGAATTTTTCTCATATATTACTCTATCTAGTTGGTGAAGACCGCATTACAATCCGTTCAATAGTTTTAGAGGTTATCGCGAACAGACAGACGCGGCGGATGACTTTGTTTTATATTACGCAGTGCTAGTATGATAAAGTACTGGACTATTCAGTCTTCATAAAGTACGACGAGCAACATATTTATAGGCCCTTATGAGATCCGTCACTTTTTATTAGTTATCATTTAATATCTTATCGCAAACCTAAAAACCGAAATATATTTCCCTCTATATTTTATTATCCCATTATCTCTACTGTTTTTTTTTTCTAGCAACGACTTTTAATAACAGGCTAAATAAAAAGCTGTCCTATTATAATGTCATTGTTCACTGTTTTAAACTGTATCACTTTGAAAATATATTAAACTTTACAAAACAAAATTTTGATCTCAATATTGTCACGACCATGATAAATAATCTGGAAGCCGTACTGTTATTTTATTTCGGGTTGTATCATCCATCCATCCATCTTGTGCGCCGCCCACTCTGAAAGCAATTAATTAACCCCGAAACTTGTTTGCTCTGCCCACCCGTATATATTGTCGGAAAGAGGTCCTAGTTTACGGTGATTATATGGGAAATAAACGTTACATTTCACTCTTTACCAGGTAATGTCCAGATGTGAGTTTATTACACCTCAAGTCTATGTTGTTTATACTTCAATTTAAGTATAGAAATGAGGAAGGAATTCAGTAAACACATAAATAGCATTTTATATAACTAGCTGGTGCTAGTAAGTTGTTCTCATGAACTTCTATTGCTATATTTTTCTATAGTTTAGTGTTCTCTTATAATTTGCCGTTCTTTCTCATTGGAGATCAATAAAACTTGCTTAGTTTAGTTTATCCGAGTTGTCGAGTTCAAAATACATGGGTATATTCGTGATACACACATGTGTGTCTCACTACTTTAGTTAGATTCAACAGTCGCGATATTGCATTCAAGGCAATAGCCCAAGCCAAAGTTCGGACATAGATGCATCGTTGAGTTTGTTGAGTAAAAATGTCCAGTGATGCTGTAAATGCTTGTAAAGACTACACAGTTAGTCGGTTTGTAAAGAAAAAATCTCGCCGATTAAAGGAGCTGTGTCTGCGTGTACTACACCTATCTATAACTGTGTGCTCCTTTAACTATAGTTCTGTAACTTTATTTGGGTAAGTAAAATATAATATTCTTAAATGTCAGCTAGCATCTTTTATTAAAAACAAAGTACAGACAGATCTCAAGGAATAATTCAATGATAACCATGTTACTGAAACTAATTTAATATATTGTTATTTAATATTATTATTCTATTGGAAAACTGTAATTATAAGCGTCTTTTATTTTCCGATAAAAATGACGTCATAATCGATTCAACTCTTTTAGCGAATAGTTCGAACAAAAAATATCAACACTGAAATTAATTTTCATTTACACGAATTAAATAGATTACGGTCGCGTAAATCGATTATAATTAACTCTCAATTTATACAACTGTTATTAATTATTTATGTAGTTTTATCCAATCGCTTTATACTAAAACAATTACATATTTAGATGTATGTAAAAACGATAATAGATTTAGATTTAGTAGCTTCGAAAGCTAATATGTAAATTTTGAATGAAAATATAAACTTTATATAACAAAATGTTGATGAGATTTCAGATAGTAAGCCTACTGTTATTTACTACACAGAGCCTTTGAAAACTTATGCGTCTGAAACTTTACGAAAATAGATTAGAGCTAAAAGGACATCGAAGTCCCTATGAAGGTTCGTTAAAGCTAGTAAATTTTTAAAGCTCACTTAACTGAACGAGATTCATTAATTGCTTTATTTGTATACCTATATAATTTACATATATATGTATAATGGAATTACATTTAAATATCAAAATGTTGTTGGAAATATACGAGTATAAAAGTTTAATACTTCAGAGTGCTTCAACTCACGATCACTTCTTTTGGCGAGACAGCGAAGTGTAAAATTAAACTCGTGTTTGATATTAAAGGTAATTTTACGTTTGTATGTTCTTATTTATGTATGAACATTTCTACACATGTTGTTTCATTACCACAATGTTCAATGCTTAATGCAGTAGCGAAACGCAGCTGACATAAGCTGTCATGCGTCACATACTAAAAAGATTTTGGAGCGACGACATCTTGTGTGTGTGAGAAACCGTTAAAACGCAAAAATCGATTCTCATCGCGTTATTTCCTGAAAGTGGCAACCTGAATCTCTATCGGTGGATTACAACAGGTGCTGGAGCAGTCCAAGGTACGTGGTGCATTGTATTTGCTACAGCCCAAATTGAATATTGAACAACAACCATCGCAACGCTATTTTACCCAGAGTAGCCAGGCCACCAAGCTACGGTGCGAAAGCTACACATGTATTATTCATTTGAACTTCATTTGAAATGAAATTATCTGACTTACGGAGGTATATTTTTGACTTAAAATTGTAATAAGAAAAGCCGCCTCTAGAATAAAAACGGTAATTTCATTCGAATACTACAGTCTCGGGTGTGTTAATTCATAAATTGAAATATAATTGTATTGACTTTTCTCATATATTTCGTGGTCACTACAAGTAATAAGATACCTCTCACATGCAATACAGGAAAAACACTTGCACTATCAAATTTATGAATACAATTCAAATATTATAATAATGTACATATATCTCAAGCATATCCATACGAAGTATGTAGCTTTCGAATACATCTAGAAATTTTCACACACGCACACACACAAGACGAGCAATTTCTTTGCGTCGCGTCCCATCGTATACTCATTAAAACTTATAACTGCGAATCCAAACGTAGGAGTAAAACTTCACAATTACATTTAAATATAAATACTTTTATTTATCAAATGTATCGTGTTTCACATTTATTGCGTATTTTTAAATATATATATTCATAACCTATACTCAAGTTTAACACAAGTTTACATAGATGGTGCTGTTTACAATACATCTTTTGTGCTTAATGGAGAAAGAGTCTGCTACCAAAACGTTTAATAATTTTGTAAAATTATTATATAATGTTCATGCAACGCGTCAAAGGGAATGGAAGTGACTCGTATCAAATTGCGTCGACCTCTCTGTTCTATTCTATTGATAACTCTGAATTATGAAAACAACAAAATTTACAAACAAGAAAACATCCGATGTAGCTTAATCGTTCTGATACGACTTAATAATTCTCCGCTAAAATTGATAATGTAGAAGTCCTAACTTTTAGTGCTTCAAAATTTAGTTCAAGCTTAAATACTAGATTGAAGGATATGGACCAATTTTTTATCGTAAACCTATAGTTCATTTGAAATATAAAATTCTGACTGAAAGAGAAGCTATTCAGCAAGTTAGCTGGCTAGGTATCATATGATATAGAGTATGCTTTTAATAAAGAATTTCGAGAAGTAGAACTATTGGAGATTTGTAGGAATTACAATGGAGAGTCAGCTTCTATTCTATAATAATTAATCGTACTACTTACGCATCTTCACTTGACTCAATCTATAACTTAGTAAAGTTAGTATTAACTTAGTATTAAATTCATAAATGGTTATAAAACGCCTACGCGTGTTATTGCTTTGCAAATAATAATACTGATTTCATTTCCCTTTATGTTTGAAGCCTAAAGTGGGCAAATAATAAAATAAGGCGCGGTTACCAAATCCAATAATACTGCGGTCCGCTACGAACGCGGAGGAATTCCGATCGATGGAAGAATTTAGTTCAAAGTTTTATTTCCGATAAAATCTAGTTTCTGACGATGAAAATATAATTTACAAAGATTTTTTTATATATATTTTTTTTTTACCATACAATTTATATAGGCGAATTAAATAGTTTCGTTGTATTTTTTTTTTGAGCTGACTACACTGTTGACCTAGCAAGGCCTCTACAGTTTCATCGAACTAAAAGTTTCGTTGTAAGTACATACAGTTACATACATTCCATAAATCTTTATTCGTGTCTTTCTACTTACTGTCTGATAATTAGCACAATGTAATGGAATAATTTCTACTAGTGGTCGTCTAGTAGTTGAAATTCAACCATAATAAGGGCACACAGTTTTTTTTTCATGTGTTTGTCGAGTAGGTAATAATATTTCAAGTGTCTTGTGGCAATTTCAATATTCTAATAAAATGGTGGCCTCCTTGTTAGAACTTTCCATGGAGTTTCTGTGTCATATCAGGATTCATGCTTCGTGATATTAATTTCCATTCGCTTCACTTATGTAGAAGAACTGAACTATATTGCGTAAATGCTACCAATATTACAAAATGTAGAATCAAATAACGCAATATCACTACAGAGTATACAACAAAGTCGCTTTCTCTGTCTCTATATGCCTATGTATGCTTAAATCTTTAAAACTACGCAACGGATTTTGATGCGGTTTTTTTTTTAATAAAAAGAGTGATTGAAGAGGAAGTTTTATATGTATAATAACATGCATTAAATAATGGAGAAATACTGCTATTTTTGAGATTACTCCAAATTTAACGCGTGCGGGCCACGGGTAGTAATGAATTAATCAAAACTACTGGATCGATTTTAATCATTTTTTCAGTGAATGACATAGGCTATATATTTTATACCCATGCGAAGCCGGAGCGGGCCGCTAGTTATGTATAAAAGCCACTACATGACATACTAATATCCCGCCAAAAATACCTGTTTTATATGTTAGTATTATATATGTCTTTAGATATGTATTAATTAATTTTTTAAATGATAAAAACTGTTTTGAGTATTGAACAGGAGTGTTTGGCGGGATCTTAGTCTGTCATGTAGTGGTTTTTATATTTTATTCATAATCTTGTGTTATTAGACTCTATATTTTGTAATATTGGTGGTGTTTTACGTAATATAGTTCGGTTATTATGCACAAATGAAGTGTATGGGAAATAATACCACGGAGCATGCATTCTGAGATGCCACCAAAACTCCATGGAAAGTTCTAACAAGGAAGCCACCATCTTGTTAGAACATTATAATTATCGCAAGACACTTACTTGGCAAAATCTTGTTACTTGACGCTGGCTAGTGCACAAACCGTGACGGAGCCAAAAAATAAAGAAGAAGAAGAAGAGTATTGAACAAACATTAAAGAGTGTATACGTAGAAATTATAAAATATGACGAATACTAGTATATATACGAGTATGGTGGTATGGAAAGAGAAACTATTTGCAATTAATTTTTGTTGTAACACAGCAAGTAAGCGCAACAGGCTAACATAGGAGAAAAAGCTATTAAACTGTTTTTTTTTATCGCCTTTTTTATATATATTATAGGGGGCAAGCGAACAGGTGGGTCACCTGATGGTAAGTGATCACCGCCGTCTATAGACACTAGCAACACCAGGGGAGTCGCAAGTGCGTTGCCGGCGTTTTAATATATGTGGGCCTCCGGCGCTCTCACTGACCGAATGAAACGCAACAGTGCAAGCACTGTTACTTCACATCGGCTTTCTGTGAGAGGGTGGTACTACCCCGGGCGAGCCGACCCATTCATACTGAAACCAGTAATAGGTTCAGCGTAGCTCTACCATCTACGAAAGTAACACATTACTGTTATAACAAATCAATAAAGTATTGGTAACTTACATACAAACTATATTTCTGACCAACGAGCTACCCAATCACCTGTAAGACGAGAACTTGCTGCTTATTCTATAGGATAATAACATTTTCATTATGGCAAGAATAATAGTGTCACGTAGTTTATGCCTTTTCTATATTAATTACAAAACAAAAATCTTTTCAAAAACCATCATTTCACACATTCAAATTAACCATGAGTTTAATACAAAACTGATCCAGATGGCGCGTTTCTTTGGACTATTTAACAGTTCGGGCGCAAATAAAATCGATTGACGCTGTGAGAGTTCAAAATAAAATTCAAAATAAAATGTCTTCTAAACAGGAAACCATTTTTGCCGTGCCCTAAAATATACACTGGAACGCACAAACGGCCCGTCTCGATTGTGACTGGCGTCGCGAGAGGAATTTAATATTTATCGCCGAGGAACTTCAGCAATGAACGGGAATCTTCAAATAATTTAGCTTAAGAAAATTAAGCCAACGATATCGTAAAGTGAAATGGAGGAACGAATAAGGCAAGAATGATTGCAATCGTATTTATTCCTGTATATGTAATCAAGAATATATAATACGAGTATATTAGAATATCTTAATAGTTTTAACGTATTTTACTGTATTTACTTGAATCCCTGGACTGTCTAAAACCATAAAGTTTTAAGTTCCATACAAACGAATGTAGACCTCATGAAGCACAGGTCAACAGACTGTTGGCAGCATAAGCTCAAAAAATACCTGATTTATCACAAAATTTTGAAAAATAAGGAGTTGTGTATTGTAAAATTAAATTTTTTATATAAAGTGTATTTTACATATTTTTTTTAATTCATTTGTACGTACTTTTTTTTACTAAACCGTGAAATTTACAATGTACGATGTCGTGAAAAAAATTGATTAAAAATGTAACCCGTAATTTTGAGATCTGTACTTTACCTTTTGGGATGATCCGTTTGTACAAATGCAGATAACAAATAACGGTTATATTATTTTACAATAATAGTTATTATCAACTGTTATCAATTATTTTGCTGTTCTATATTATATTGCAATTTGTAACAGTGATACAATAGTAAAATTAGCTTTCGTTGTTTGTACCGTGAGTTTGAGTATGAAGAGTTATCTCTTTCACTTCTATTGGTTTTTACATAATACTTTCTTAATTGTACTTGTTATTATAATATTGTCATTAACAATAATTTGTTATTCATTATATTGGAATGACAAAATATTGCATTATTATTATCTGTAACGTTTATCACTATCTTTGTGATGTTTGTCACTACCACTAATTACAACGGTTATAAAAATATTCTGTGGCAATCATATATAGGAAACTTGTATGAAATACAGTCTAAGTTCCAGTTAAAATATAAGGTACTAGCTTTTGCATGCGACTTCGCTCGCATTAACGTAGATTTGTTCTATGTCATTTATCCTTCTATGTACTCCGGCAATCTGTAGGTATGTAAAATTGTATGATGGTCGGTTACGTAGTTAACTCTTAAACGCATGATTTTTGTTTTGAATTTCGAAACTAATTTTAAAACAATAACAAAGAAATACAATTTACCCGCCAAAAGTAATATTAACTTTTTCTTTCACATGTAAGGTATTTCCATGATTTCAGAAGCGCATACACTGAGATGTTTGAATAAAATTAAGTTAAAGTGGAATGTAGATAGTTGGCAACAATATGCATTTAAGGGTTAAGGCGTGAAAGCGTAACAGTCAAACAAACTCACTTTCGCATTTATAATAATAGTGTTCAGTGTAGGCAGTTTTTCTTTACGTTAAGAGATGGCGTTGTCACGATTTTAAACTAGACATCTTTTTATTTTGTACAATTGATATAGGTGATTTTAATAATCAATAAATTGAATTCCGAGTTCCGAGTTGCGAATTACGAGTACAACAGTGTTTTCTTTGTCCACCCATTTGCTAAGTGCTGTGTATTGAAAAGTATATGTTATTTAGTGAGTTTGTAAACAAATAGTAAGGATTAAAGACTGGTGAAAATATTATAACACTTTTTTTACTTACAATATATTGACATAATAAAATTATTAGGTATTTTAACGATGCGTATAGAGACATGTTATTTTATACAGGATATAATCCAAGTAACCATTAAGGATTTTGAAATTCACATGTAAGGCCCATAAAAGCCGATTCTCATGACATGAGAAGAGACTACAACATATAAAACACCCATAATAATGACATTTTTTATTTAAAACTGTCTACACTGTTGACTAGGTAAGGTCTCTACAGTTTCACCGGACTACATATAATAATGAGATGCTTAGGCGTGTTCCATAGAGTAAATAAGCGTGGTATTAGAGAGTCTTAGAGTGAATTTCTTTTGGTTTGACACGTTTATAGCAAGTTACTACAGGCTTGTAGCCCGCCATAGCAGCGGCGAGTGGCGACAGTCTGTAGAACTCAGGGTCGTCGCAGCTGATTTTAGATTGCAGAGTTCTTACCATAAGCTACCATGAAGTTACTTTATCATGCTTGGATTTAAAAAAAATTGAGATGATACCACCGATTGGAATTCTCGTCAAGTACACGGCAATAGTCTGTATATATGTATTTTTAAGAGCTATATTAGTATCAATTTGTAATAATTCATTTCATTCATTGTATTTCATGTGAAGAAAACATCGAAACAAAAGGCGTGTGTGCAATTCACACATGATAGAAGTGAAACTTCAGTAAATCGACAAAAGAATGAGATGAATATGTATAACAAGGGTAGGATAATTATAAAGTTTATTTGTTTAAAAATGTAAGTATTTTGATCTACTTTTAAAAGACATTTTATATTTTATTTAATATATGTTCATCCTACACATTTTTGTATTTGTGTCTCTTACCTGTCGTTTTTCAGTTGCATTCAGTTTGAAATCACAACGATTCTAAAGAAGTTTCACTTCAAAAGGTAACGTTCTGTAGTTCGTTCATATTCAGCATCATTGTACTCCTAGCGAGTTAATCCTATAAAGTGGCAAATAACCAGTATAGGAAAAAAAACATCTACTTTTTATTTCATCCAAACCTTTTTTTTTCTTTGTCCACTTCACGTGCAACGCCCCCGTGTTCTCATAAATAAAAGAAATAATTCAAAAGCATACCTTATTGTTTATACTTCTAAGTCATAAATATAAAGTATATTATTATTACACGTTGTGGACCTTCTAATAAACCTCGAACTTCAAAGCGAGCAAATAAATCAAAAAGCCTAAGTAAACAACAGGAATGCAATTATGCCCTCTATTAAATTCTCCAACGGGAAAAATCACAGTACGTTGCTGTTTTGTAAGAAATTTAAGGTCCCCTTAAGCGTAGGCTCTGGGGGTTCCTCGGGGCAGTTGTATTATTAAAGAAGGGTCCCGTAGTTATTAAGCCCGGGGTGTTGTAGCGCGGCAGGGTGTCACAAACATCTCCAGGCTTTTCATCCCACAACACGTTGGATGTGATTGTTTACATATTATGTTTTTTTTTTTTTTTTTTTTTTTTTTTTCCGAACTGACCTACACTGCCAGCTTTTTAGGCTTTCACAGTTTCACCGGACTACTAAGGGGAGCGCTTAAGGCACTCACCCGATTTTATATAGACGACTAGCACAAGGGCGCACGGCACGCCTCGGCTTGGGCTGTCGTCGAAAACCCGAATCTAACTAGCTAAGCTAACCTAAGCTAAGCCTATCCGTATCATACCTGTATGGGTTCGTGAAATATACATGGTTACCAAGTATGTATGTTTCACGATCCCGTACACGTATTTTGTATCTGTCTATCTGAGTTCTAAACTATTTCAGTTCGAAAGGGCAAAAAAACAAACAAAAATAGCCCACCACTATGTGTACCTACAAGTGAGTGTATGTGCACGTATGTGGGGTGATCGGTGTTATGTTGTAGACGAGTGTTTGATCAAATCGATGTTACTCTGTTCGCGCATGCAAGCTGCTCGAGGGCTCCATACCGGAGGATCGGACCTCGGCTAGAGCAGTTGCCGAGGGAGGCCTAGGATTGTGTGCTGGGGCAAAATTCACAGCCAAACCGCGGCGGCGTGATCTGTGATTACGCGGGCGTGGGCGCGCACACGCTGTTCTTCGAGTGACGAGAGGGTAATCTAAATTACCTAACGTAATATCATCGGGAGGGTCGGTAAAAATGTAACGCGGACGTCTTTTATAACGCGAACATATTATGTGAATATCTTCGCTATGTATAAATATTGTCTGTATCACAAATATTATTTTGAAACACATATGCTTCATCTTCTTATGTAAGTTATTAAATTTTATTCATGCTTGTTGTATTTGCATAAAAATAAATTTATTTTAAAAATGTTATAATAAGGTGTTTCTTTTTCATTTTGCATTGTTTATTTTATATCTAAATGTTTGTTACATAACATTTCAATCGACAATAGTTATTACTCAAGCAATTGTACCTTAATTGTTTATTGTATTTAATTCGATTCTGGTTACTGTTTTCCTATCGCAGTATAACATTTTTAGTTTATTTTATTATATAAAAGCGACAATTTAAATGTATAGCTTAGATTTATGATACTACCGAATTTTTATTAATTTGTATTCTAAATATGTGTACCTACGGCATTTATTGGTTAACAATTAGTGGTTTGGCTAAAATACTGCAACAAAATGTTCACATTCAGGATGTATCGACTTAATTTGGTTTAAATTTCATAAGTTATTTCATGTATTAAAATAATACAAGAAAAGTTATTTTACTAAAAATCAATGAATATACATGTGATTTCAAGAGTCATGTAAATTAGTTTCCTAATCTTAGAGTTTTAAGCACACTAACTTAGAGCAGTTCATCTTTATAGTAATATGTACGATGTAAAATGCCCTTCAGCATTTTTAATGATATTTTGGAACTCTATTTTTTATTATTTCTAAAATAGTAGGCACATTTACAAATAATCATTTATTGTTAAATGTAAAAAGGCTATTTTTGGAAAACATATAAACATTACTCAGATTAAACTTCAAATTTGCAATTATCCCAAACACCATAACCAACAGATACGAAGTAGTCTTAGATAAACGGGGAAAAATCTGCACTTCGAAGATGTTATAATATAAAGTGTTGACAAGGAGGTCGGAGCTATGACGTAATAATATGCGTAAAATATAGGCTTGACCTGCTCCTTGAAATATATTGTCTAGTCTCAGAGCCAGAATAGTTGTTTACTCTAATTTAACAAGAAATATTAATTTTGATAATAACAGAAAACAAAAATCTTTAAAATTAAGCGTTCATACAAGTCTTTATTATTTAAAAGGTATATCTCTCATGTGCCTCTTTAGAGACCTAATTAGGTCAACATTGCTTTATGCAAGTTTTCATTCCCTCCTAATCAGGTACCCACTAATGTATTAGAAAACGTACCTGTCTTATCCGATATGGGTAATTTTTTTCTTCTTTATAAATAAATTAGAAGACAAACAGTGCACGCTTCAAACCGGTGACTATAGAAGTATGAAATATTGCACGAAATTGAGAGTTGGCACTAAGAGTTCCTGAGATGTAACCGATAGGATAGCCGACCAGGAACGCCTCCAGGAAGGAATAAGTTATGTCAATACAATAAACCAAAACAAACAGTAATCTGTCACCGGGGCATTTTATTGCACACCGTATAAGAATGAAATATGAAAGAATAAAAAAGTGTACACAATTAATAGACCCAAAGTAGTAGTCTATATTTCATATTTAGATATAATAATAATTTTCATTTTACAAAAGAAATAAAAAGGTTTAGATCCCGTTTATATGGGCATTTATACGTGCAGATTTATAATATTTTAAAAAGGGCTTGACCGTTCGTTAAAATTTTTTTTTGTGAAATGAAGAAATGTTGTGTTATAATTATTATATTGTTATAAATAAGATACAATAATTAAAATAATGAGTCTTAGGATTCCGAAGCTTACATAATGTCAATTTTAATACTACAGATCAACTTACTTAGTATTTTATATTTCTTATATAATATATTTCTTTCAGCCATTATATTCTCTTCACGTCATCGTTATCAAGGGTGCCACCCGCATTTACTGCCAGGGCTGTCAACGTCACGAATATATTTTGTGGGGTTTTAATAAAATTCAATCCCTAGGCCTACGCGCCTGCAGTTTATGCCCATTTCATTGGCAAGTGTTTTCTACGACATATCTATTTTGGATAGAATCGTTTTAGGCGAAAAATATGAGCCTTTCTGGTAAATATTATTTAATTCTTATAATTATTGTTATAGAAACAGTAAATTTATTTTTACTGTACTCAATTAAACGTATAGTTTGAAATAAAATGCCATAACTTCAAAAGGTTTGGTCGTGATGTCGCTAACGAAAGACTTTCGACAGTATCGCTTGCACTTACATGATTGTTAAAAGAGTAAGGGAGATAGATTACTAGGATGCCTCTACAGAAATTTCTTACTTTAATTTAAGATCAATTTAAACTGATTAATTAAGTACTAATCTGAAGTAAAGTTTAAATCATGTAATTTCTTATACTATATGTATTAGTAGTTAAAAAAATAATAATAAAAAAATGGGCAAAGGGTCAATCGAAGCCAAAAAATAAGTAGCCTAGAACCATCTATAAAAATTTAGCATCGAATAGTCTCATGCCGATACGTTCAGAATTATTAATATTATGGACCTCATACATACTGTATTTTCAATATATTTTTGCACATTATGTAAGTTCCAACATATTCTTCTTTTAATTGGAATGTTCAAGCTATATAAGGAAGCTTTCTCCTATTATAAGTATGGTTTGTTGATTGGGAACCATATTTTCTGTCTAGATGGCGACCATCATACATTACGTGTACTTAAGCATTTCGCGATTCAAATGATCTCGTAATCAAACGACGTGGTAGGGATCATCTGTACCTGATTTGGACGCGACAACTGTACATGTCATAAGAGATCCGTTAAAAGTGACTCCCTTTTCAATTTATCTGGTTTCGTTTATCGAGAAACTTGTAGGTCGGCATGATAGTGATGATTGGCGGATAGATTATAGATGTTGCGATGGACGCCATTATTTGTGGATTGCACAGTTCCTACTATTAGATACGGTGTAATCATTGTATTATGTTAAAATGAAAAAATCTATTTATAAATGGAGATAACACAGTTAAGTATATTTTCGTCCCCTCTTTCTCATACGATCTTCTTCATTTCTTTTTGTTTGGTAGATACTGATGAGCTTTAGTTTTATATATTAAAAACAGTTTATCTTAGCATCCACCATCAACGAGTTGAAACCTTTATTCTAAGGCTCTATATCCTTCATTGTTCACGCTCTTTACGACTACTAATCTTATAACATTTATACACCCTTTGTCAATAGAACATTTGTTGTATTACAGCTTAAAACATTATGATTTATTGTCGAATTTCCATCGTTAATTCATTAAAATAAGATAATAGATAATAGAACTTTTGTTTGAATAATAAAATTATAAAATCTGTTCAACAGTTTCATTTAAAAAAATTATACTACAGATGATTCTTACAAGATACTTGATATAAAAATCTCGGAGTTCTCCGAATTTATATTATGTTAATATTACGCTGAGCTTAGAAAAAATAATAAGGCCCCGGCATCAAGAGAAGAGCGGACACATCGTAAAGTGTTCGTAAAAATTATATGAACCTATAAAACTCGAGTGATATTAATGCTCAGGGCTGTCTGAAGCCTGTTTTGATATATATTTAACGTATATATAATTCTTCTGTACGCGTACATGTGACTGAACTTTCACTAAACGGCTGGATCGCTTTTCATGAAATTGTTTTTGTATGTTCAGATTCATTTAGGAATGGCTTACATTCATAATTGGTCAAAGCAGGTGACGTTGCAATTCGATTCCAGGTTTCATTTTATTATTTTCAGTGCAGGACTATGTCTGCTGGGCCCGCCAGTATTTAATGTAAACTAGTGGTCATCCAATGATCAAAATGCCATCATAAGAAAAGGTACAAAGTTTTGCTTCAGGTGTTAGTCGATGAATATTATTTATTATCTGTATGTCTTACAAATCGATGAACGCCAGCTGCACGCACAAAAAAGCATGACTCATTGTCACGTTCCGCCTGAGCTAAGCGTGTTTTCTAAATGGTATAAATTTAATTAAATATTGTACTAATTATTTAGATGTATGGAGTATTATGAATAACGAATAGACTTATAAACAATAGCTTTTCAATAAGTGGAAGGTATGAAAAAGTAACTAACATTGTAGCTCGTCAATATCTTTCAAACAAAATAAATAAATAAAGCAAATCGGTTGAGGAACAATGATGGAAATTGAGGAGTGGCTATATACACATATTTTTTTAATATTTTTCAGGCAGATATCACAGTGTTAATCGAAGACAGGTTCAACCACCTGCCAACATCGAGTTTATTTGACGACCAACATTTTAATTATTTTTAGTTGTTTCACAACCGTTTTCTATTGCAGTAAGACGTAACAGCGACCAAACAATTCTAAGCGGAAGTGCGAAGTAACGTCCACCTTAATTTTTAATGCTGGATTTCCAGAAAGTAACGCCTTCATCAATCAAATACTCGTATATACAATTATTGACCACTTTTCAGTTCTAAATAATATTATTATAGTATACATATTCCAATACGTGTATATAGTCTAATTCCGAAGCATTTATAAGCTTAATTGCCTTTTAGCGTTTGATTAATAGTTTGATATACTGATAATTGTATAGCGATGCTTTCATTTACAGGTCAAGTTTTATCAATTATATTAAATTTATTTAAAGAGTTGTGACTTTAATAGAGTTTATAGAGAGAAAATTGTTATAAATTAAATCGAATATTTATTTGATCCAATTATTGAAGTTATGATGACATTGTGGTTAGCGTGTTCAGATACTGCGTTTATCGATGTAGGTGCGAATATTTGCAAATGATCCGGTACTTTCGGCGAAGTGAAAGCTTCATCACGAAGCTATAACATGATGGTAAGGCATTCTCTAAGCCCGTCGAGCTAATTATCACGCACAAGTTGAAAATCTCTCGCCAACCTATAGGTGTGGTCCAGTAGATGTACTTGAGATCCAGTCCCTCTCTAGGTTTAGTGTAATTACCATCTTAGACCACATCGTTATTTACATCATGTAAGATTGTAGTCAACTGTTGAAACCTATTAAGTACTAAAAAACAACTCATTCGTTTTAAAGCCTAAATATTTATTTTTAAACATTAGTCATTACTTCTCGGTTTTTTTAGTTATCTACATATACAAATGAAATTGACGTGTAGTTAGTTTGTTTGTCTGGGATAATCTCTGACACGGTTTAATCGATTCTGAGGAGAGTTTTACTGGCTGATGAAGGACCTTTCAGTACATCGTTTATGCTATATATATGCGCTTCTCCTGAAGGTAACAAGTGGTAACAATATTCTAGCAGTGGTAGCTTAAAACTTGGAAAAAGGTTTAAGGGTTAAGCATACTGCTTAATAAAATTGTTATGAAAGAAATAGAAGACAGATTACAGTTACTCCAGATAAAAAGAACGAAGGACAAGTATTTGGTGTACTTTGTGTATTAAACTCTCACTTATATGGTAATGCGAATGTGAGTTTTTTTTTTGTTTTTTACTCTTTCAGACCTTAACTAACTTAACCTTTGGTGTCAAAGGGCTATTATAGAGTGGATCAATATATGAACGATTACTGATATCTGTATTTGACTTCTATCTTTGCATCCACTAAAAACAATTATACTGTGTAATGTATTACAAATATACATCTATATATGTTAAAAAGACAAACACAATCGAGTTTCTTGCCAGTTCTTCTCGATGATTTAGTTGTTTTCAGAACCGGTGGTAATTCTAACGTACATAAGCGCCTTCTGAGGGCCAATAATTGTATAAAGACTTTTTTGATTTCGATTTTGTAAATTATAATAACATTTATTATAATACAAAATACATAAATAAGTTTGAAGGACCACTCAGTTGATTGCAAACTCGGTTTACCTCAACTGGTCACATTAACCGAATGGTGGTACTACGATATAAATAAAAAAAAATTAAACGAAACCCGCTCCCGTTTCGGGTCGAGAACGGGTGAAATGTAATAAAACGATTGTTTGATCACCATCAAAAGTTTTCCGAAACATTCCATTGTTTACAGAGAGCTCGGCAAGCGTAAACATAAAACGCGGTTGTTTAAACGGCCCGGGCTCAAGTTACAATGATGAGCCTCGGTTTTGGTGTTATTTAGTTGCTAATTGTGAAATACGATTGTTGTTTATCTATTATGCAATCATTGGTACTTACTTTTCGGCTTAAATTATGATAAAATAAATATCCCTCTGATGTCGAAAATCGAAGAAAGCGCAAAAACAAATCATAGATTACGAATGTAAAGATTTAAAGCAATATATTCGCTTTCATTATTTACTCTTGTTTTGCTTTATAGGTTAGCGTTTGACCACAACCTCATCTGATGATAAATGATGACGTGGTCTAAAATGGTAGTCACGCTAAGCCTAGAGAGGCTCTCAAGTGCAGCTTCCGGAACACACCAACAGGTGCTCGGCGACAGATTTTCAACTTGAGTGTGGTAGCTAGCCAGGCGGAATTAGAAAAAGACCTGCTACCATGCTATGGTTTTACCACGATATTTTCGTTCACCGAAAGCTCCAACTCAGTTGCTTAGGATTTGAACCTACGTCCTTTGAAGCTGTGTCCGAACACGCTATCAACTAAGCGATCATCGTTTAATCATTACTTGCTTTTGCCCGCAATATCGCTTGCGTTAGTGTAGAAAGGTATCCTTTATCCTTTTCTTTAACCGTGAGAATGACTGTACAAAATTTCATAATGATTGGTTGAGTATTTAAGGTGTGATAGTGTAATAAATAAATATACAAACAAACTTAATTTTGTTGTTCTCACATAAACGTATACGGAGTTAGCAATATAATGGGGGAGAGAGTTGGTCGCAATTTGAACGAGTCACTTCCCTTCTCCTTGACATGTTGCATGAACATTATATCATAAATTCGCAAATATTCCTCGGTTATGATTTTGGTACAAGTTAGAGAGTCGTGGTAGTTTTAAAGTCCATTAAATTTCTTGATACTAATGATTACATGATGGTTTACAAAATTTAATAGCAGACTCCTTCTCCATCATGCCTAAAAAAACCTAGGGGTATATACGAAGATTCTTACAGAGTATTATATGCCCTAGTATTTTCGTACTAAGTCTGGAGCTTTCTTAGAGTAAATGTACAAAGTTTTGCACAGATGTGTTATCGCAAGGCCAGATGTTATCGTCAATAATTTATAAACGATTAAGGTATTATTACTTACAATACCCATGTCCAATTAATATATGCATCACGTGGAAAGAAACACTAATAAATGTACGCAGTTTTATAATATCCTCAAACTCACATTCGTATTTATAACACTAGTTAAAATTCACAATATTCGTATTTTACATGTTTGTTTATTGTGAACAAGTAAAATGGATTTGTTGTTAAAACACGGAGTATGAATTCAGTTACTAAAACTTACTTGAAAGGTCTGATACAGTAGACACCATCTTGTTAGTCATCACAGAACAAGACGTTTTACTACTAGATAAAAAGTAGCAATATTGTTAAATTGTAAGAATTAGTTGCTATAGTTGAAAAGTGGTAACAATGTTAAATAGTAAGAATTAGTTGCCATAGTCGAAAGAAGAAAAAGAAATACACAAAGAATAATTATTTTATAAAATATATTATTAGCTGCTTTATATGTAATGCATAACGTGACCTTACTTACAGAAAGAACCGTTCTAATATTGTAGGTAATTTTCTGAAATTTTGCCTTCATCAATTTGTTAGTATACATTTATTTTATGCACGATGTTCAGTCCTAGTTATAGCGTTATAAATTATGTTTTTGAATTGTCACCAAAAAGTTCCTTAGAAGTCCTAACTGCCACAATATGAAACATTGTAAAATTCATATTTAGTACTCAAAAACAAAATACCGGTAACTACTGAGTGTCGATATTAACTGTAGTAGTAGCCTTAGATTTTCACTTTGGTAGGGATATTAACTTGAAATAAATATTGGTACGCATGAAATATTCTCCAAACTGCACCAACGAGCCCACATTTTTAGAGACAAGCGTAAACAGCTTAGATTTTATACTAAAAGAGAATGTAGGTCATAACCTATCTATCACGTGATATCAGTTAATGTGACGAATGGAATATGACATGCACTACTGTTATTTTTCATATGAAATGATAAATGATTTTTCATAAGATAATTGTAAATTTATGTTACTGTAATATTTTGAATAAAATAATAACTAGATTGTAGGTCATATAATCTATCACGTGATATCAGTTAATGTTAAGAATAGAATATGACATGCGCTACTGTTATCTTTCATATGAAATGATAAATGATTTTTCGTAAGATAATTGCAAATTTATATTACTATAGTATTTTGAATAAAATAAAATAATAACTGACTTTTTTTTTTTTAATATTATAGGGGGCAAACGAACAGGTGGGTCACCTGATGATAAGCGATCACCGCCGTCCATAGACACTAGCAACACCAGGGGAGTCGCAAGTGCGTTGCCGGCCTTTTAATATATGTGGGCCTCCGGCGCTCTCACTGACCGAACGAAACGCAACAGTGCAAGCACTGTTACTTCACGTCGGTTTTCTGTGAGAGGGTGGTACTACCCCGGGCGAGCCGACCCATTCATGCTGAAACCAGTAATAGCTTCAGCGTAGCTCTACCACCTACAAGATATCGTCACACGGTCCAAACTACTGGGATTAAGACCATAAAAATGTGGATGCCGATTCCTTTTATACTGTAGGTGAGCACTAACAAAGAACTTTTGGAAATTGGACACTTATGGTGGTGAAAAATGTGATGGAAGTTAGTTTGAAGATTCATAATTTTTTCCGTTCTCTCAGGCAGTTGTTTTTTTTTACTTTAAATATATTTAAACCAACATATATAATAATTATTATGTATAAAAGGCATGCAAAGTCGTGGAAAATTGCTATTGTTATATATAGTAGATTGAGAAGTTATAAAAGTAGGAGTTTATATATTATTTCATATTGCGATATGTCTAGTATACAGGAAAAAATTAATCACGTGGGAGAGTCTTGCGTAATTTCTATTTACACCACGTTTTTATTTATGACCAGAAAGAGCTATAATTTTTATATCTAGACGACGTTATTGATTTGTGAACTCTAAAATAGATTGATCTTACCCAGAATCAAATCAGTAGTTTAACATCGTTGTATCACAGAGGAAATCTGATAAAAATATATTTTAAAAAAATACCGCTCATATTGGGACCACGCCCTATCAAGTTGAATATGAATTTAGGTGAGAGAGGTAACTACGAAAAAAATACTCTCGAGAGTGAATAATTCAGTGAATTTGGAAAGTAAAAGCACTCCTCAACTGACAAGAAGGTGTGGCTGTCTATCGGACTGTCACTTATGACACGACAGTAGGCCGGCCTAAAATTATGTATAAATAAAAAACGAGAAAATGTTATATGTATTACTAATTTATTCAATGAGGAATTATTTTTTAATAATATAAATTTAAAAAAATACTAAGACAACATGGTTTATACAGAACACTTAGGCAAGCAAGTTTTTGTACAAAGTTGTAATTAAGTATTGAATATTTAAATTCTAATTATATGAACGTGGCTGTTGCCCGGGCTTCTGAAAGATTAACTATATTTTAAGAAAACTTAACAAAGGTATTATTTTTTCCACTGTGTTTAATAAGTTTTATGAAAACTAGACGCCATAGTATTTCTAGAATAGATGTTTCAAAAATTATTTATCGGTTTGCTTTTAAACAAAAGTGATCACAACTTCACCTTAAAAAATATCAATTAACAGAATTTGTTAAAACTCCTGAACAAGACTGTAGGCGTGCACGTGAACTGAAGACTCGAGTGTGACCATAGACTATAATGTAGTATGTAGTGGTAAATGAAGTAATCGGCATTATTAGTCAAAATCAAATCAAATCAAAATCAATTCAAAAATACTTTATTCAATTTAGGCCCTAAGAAGGCGCTTATGAACGTCAAAACTACCACCGGTTCGGAATACATCCCAATCATCGAG
This sequence comes from Antheraea assamensis, assembly GCA_035772565.1. Classification (NCBI taxonomy): domain Eukaryota; kingdom Metazoa; phylum Arthropoda; class Insecta; order Lepidoptera; family Saturniidae; genus Antheraea; species Antheraea assamensis. Next base: position 782,785 of record JAQQSE010000060.1, read on the forward strand.
AAGAACCGGCAAGAAACTCGATCGGGTTTATCTTTTCAACATATATTTATATAATTAAAATTCATTATACATTACAATCGATTTTAGTGGATGTACAGAGAGGAGTCAATTCCAGACATCACCATCGTTCACATTAGTAGCTCTGAAAGTGACGTAGTGTAGAAACCGGCTATAAGTGTGACGATAATATTTATCCGGATAGAACACCTGAAAACAAACAATAATACAATTAAATTAAATAAGAACACAGTCCTAAACGAAGTCATTCGAGGCCTAAACTGGAACACCTCGTATATTATTATGTATGGTAGAGCTACGCTGAAGCTATTACTGGTTTCAGCATGAATGGGTCGGCTCGCCCGGGGTAGTACCACCCTCTCACAGAAAACCGACGTGAAGTAACAGTGGTTGCACTGTTGCATTTCGTTCGGTCAGTGAGAGCGCCGGAGTCCCACATATTTAAAAGGCCGTCAACGCACTTGCGACTCCCCTGGTGTTGCTAGTGTCTATGGACGGCGGTGATCACTTACCATCAGGTGACCCACCTGTTCGTTTGCCCCCTAAAATATAAAAAAAAAATAGAAAAAAAAATCGCAATAGTTTCAGCGTAGCTCTACCACCTACGAGTGATATGAGTTAAAGAGAATAAATAAATACATACATACATACATGGTATACATAACGATTTAGTTATCTGGGGTATTATTAAACTTGAATTAGTTTTGGCGTAATGCTTGTCAGTTCGGATTTCACTTCAGCACTTCTCCACGCCCTTTTCATGTAGTGCGAGCGACATAATGACCGATCTAAGATTTATCATGTCGCTTTTAGTTAACTACAGGTTATTTTTTTTTCTAATCTACGTGTATCGTTACATTCAATATATGTGGAATCAATTGAATTATTTCGTTTAAGCCTATATTTGAAAAGAAAAACATAAGCAACTTGCCCCACTTTTCTACGGCAAGGAAACACAAATCACTGATAGTGTATAGATCTTAGATTATTAGATTAGAGAGTAACATATGTGATATAGTTTATATACATATATATATATATATGCGTATATATTTCTTATCTATACATATAATAAAAATGAAGTGTCTGTTTGTAATATCAAAATAACGACTTTTTACTGATTGCATATGAACGTATACACAATGATAACAAAAACACATTTTTTTTAATTTTGTCTATCTGTCTGTTTGTTCCGGGTAATCTCCAAAACGGCTGTACCGTTTTGACAGAAATTTTACTGACTGATAGTTAAAATTACAGCGGGTGACATAGGCTGCTTTATTTTAGACTAGCTGTCATCCATGGCTTCGTTTGCAGTACTATCTCCAAAACGTTTGAACCATTTTTCACGGAACTTTCACTAATAGATAGCTGATTTTATAAGAAGTAAATTCCAATTATAAAAAAAACGCATGCGAAGCTACGGGCAATAGCTACTTTATAATAAAAATAGTATATTAAATGTATCTGAGAAAAAAAAACTGGGGGCTTTAGAATCGATAGCAGAGCGCATTGAGCGAATTTTCAGGGTTTTTGATAGTGTTTAAAATTGTAGTATCTTAAAATGAATTACTTTATGTTAAATACAGCTATCCTGATAGCGTTATTAGATAAGGACCAACTATATAAGGAGAAAAATACTTGTATTTCGGAATCTATCCAGAGTAGTTCTTGCGTGATGCGCTCACAACGACAGACCTCTATCCTTTTATTAATACTAGTTGTTGTTACAAGATCAAAAGTCGAGCATGATTCATTAATTTTCCAAGTTTTAGTCCAATCACACCAAAAAACAAAGATTCAATATTAAGGGAAGAAGATGAACTGGTTCGATTTTTTTCTTGGTAACACTTAAATTTGTCAAAATCTAGTATATATAAAAATGAAGATTATCGTCTGAGTCACAGAGGCGGATGATTTACTTAACTGTTTGGCTATGCCTATTTAATTACATACGGTAATTAAAACCGTGTCTTTAGAATAATTCAGATATACCCAATAATTTAAGCGTAATAATTATACGAGCATTTTCCACCACCAAAAAATATAATAAGCACGCCCTATTACAATTGATTTTAACGTAATGTAGCCTCGAAAGTTGCCTACAGACCGGCCTTTTCCATGTAGGGCTATGTAATGGCTTATCTAACATCTATGTCTTTACTATTCAGCCACGCTTCTTCATGCACTATCTAACGATTTATAATTTTTCCTGATCAAGTTTATATTTATTCATTATAGGTATAATTATAACCTTTGACCACAATATCACCTGATATTGATGATGATGTGGTATAAAATAGTGAAAACGCTAAACTTAGAGAAGGACTGGCTTTCAAGTGTAGCTCCCGGCACACATCTATTAGCGCTTGTTGAGAGATTTTCAACTTGAAGGCGATAGCTAGCCAGGCAGGGTTAGGGAAAGCCCTACCTTGCCCGACTCTTCATTACACTAGTTCGGCCGTCTGGGAGACAGTTGGGGTGTACCAGGCTGTCTCTCTCTCTTAGCGCGGTAAATCCGGCACTAAGCTAGGCCGGCTGTCGGGGCGTTATGGTGCTAGCTAGCACGAGCCCGTGACTTTCCGTTCTGTTACAGGAGGGTACACCGTGGGGTCTTAGTGAGTACGAGTCTCACACTACTCACTCTTCCCCCGGGAGGGTCGCGTCTCCATGATGGATTTCCCCCCATTAATAAAAAAAGGGTTAGGAAAAACCCTACCTACATGATATGGTTTCATCACGATGTTTTCCTTCTCGAAAAATGTGAACGAACAGGTATATCAATCGGTGCGGTGTCTGAACACGTTAACCACAAAGTCTTCATCACTTCAAAAATGATAGATTGTTTATGTCTGTCAAGGGGATAAAAATGATTTTTATTTGGTAAATGAAAAGCCAAAAATAACTGATATAGCGCGAGAGACAAAGAACACCTCCCCTCTTATTTCACCTCTGCAACGCCCTGCGCGGGCGCGTCGTCCTCCAGACCGTTACCTTAGTGTTTGTTACAATGTCCTTGGGCGAGCGCGCTTACGCAATAGTTTTATGTGGATAGTTCACGGGACGCGTCAGTGTATTTGCGTGTACACTTATTTGTTTAACTTTATTGTGGTACTATGATAATATAGTTACATATTTATAAAACATAGTTTCATTCGATCACTATACTGTTTAATAATAATGTTGGAGTTAAAATCATGACCTACTTACCTAAATGTTAAATAAACTGAGATCACGACGACTAGCTTTAGAGGAAACGCAGCCACCATTACGCCCATACAATCATTTTCCACCTGGATAATGATACTATAACAAATATTTGTATACCGTATAATCTATATCAACATACAGGCATGACCAAAGTTCTTCTTATTTTAGTACTGAAAAAACTATAAAAATCAGCCTATTTTTGGAGAACGAAACTGGGGAATACGAAATGTTGTTTTCGTGTTTTTTTATAGCTAAAAGTATAATCAGTCCAAACTGCAGTTGTTTCCCTCGTGCTCTATTTGATAGTTCAATCAGAATGCGACAGCAATAAACTCCTCCTGTTTTAACTTATTCTTCAAATATCTTGCAGTCCGCGTTTCGTCTTAAAGTTATATTTTTTAGAAAAAATATTTCAAAGATCCCTGATTCTTGATTCATCAAATTACATTAAAAGAGCATCACTCGAATCGCTGAACAGCTTTCTTTAGATTCAATTGAAAAAAATATATATATTGGCAGTAGTTCAATTTTCCGCCTCAATAAATGCAGTTCGGCGCAGTTGTGTACAGCAATGGCGGGCTTTTGTTCTAGAATGTACGATTTACCAAAGCAAATATACCAACCGTGGGTTTTTTATTTTCTTCACAAAACTGGGTTACTTTATTTACATATTAGAATATTCAGTTATTTCCTATAAGATTTATGGACTAGATTTATTCCAATTTGAATTCTTATCTTATGTATATTATTAAGCAAACGAGAATTAATTATATAAATTGTAATATTGTTATAGAAATGGTAATAGGGGTATTTTTTATGTTCACTTACTTAGCTACCACAATCAAATTTAATTTAAAATCAATCAATCATTTAAAAATAATTCAAAATCATCCTTTTTTTTTATTAACGTGGGGAAATCCCTTATGGATACCTTTCCTTCCGGGGAAGAGAATGGGTTATGTCCGACTCGCACGGACTAAAACTCCACGGTATACCGACCGCCGCATTTGGTTGGGGCGACATGGGACTATGCTGTGGTTATCACCATGCCGCCTCAGCAGCCAGCCTGGCGGAATGCCCTTCTAGGAACTATTAATGTCCTTTGGTAACTGCGCTTAAGAGTCACTCCCACTTATAGATTAGGCGTAATACAATTTTCGCTTATATCAGGTTAAACGACAACCCATGAAGGATAAGAAAAGTTCTTTATATTAAATTCTCTTTTGGTATTGATAATAATAGTATTTCAAGGAGGTGCCGTTAGACATTTGAACCTATAATGTAAATAAACTGTAAGAATATTCCATCCCAGTCAATCTATTTTATTGTATTTTATAAAAGGCATAGTCCGAAAGATACCTTCCTTATTCATTCAAGTCAATATACACCGATATACGTGATAAAAAATCCTGGAGCTTTGAAGGCGAATTATGTTATAACAGTCGCCAAAACCATAGTACCTACTACAAAATAAACCCAAGGGGGGTTGAGGTGAGGCATGCGCGGCCGATCGTACAAATTAAGCCAAATCATACATCACAACATGACAAACATGTTCTGTCGACTTTACTTAGGTGGGATAATTGTAAGAAGAAGAATAACACAGCTGCCATTAGAAAAGAGGGCGTCTCTAACTAGAGTACAAATCGGAGAAAAGTTGAAAAGAAAGCGAAGTAAAGTAACACATTGTCTTCTCCCCATCTTCTCTAGAGAAGATCTTATTAATTAACTAGGAAAAACATTTAATTAAAATTTGTGTTGTAGTTAAAATGTTAGATGTAAATGAAAATATCGGCATTAACCAGTTTCATAAAACTATTGCCGGAATTACACACATAGGAATACGCGGGAAAAGTAAAAAATGTAGTAAATAATTTCATGAACCGAAACAAATATAAATTATAATGATTGTTCGTTACTTTCAATGGTTTCCCCGTAATTATGCTTCATATTGTACATATTATATGTACATACATATATATGAGTAGAGATAATTACAGTGTACGGAGCGCTATCATTTCGGCTGTGTTAGTATAATGGAAAAATAAATTATGTCCATATAATTCGATTACCATTCTATATTTGGCTTCGTAAATGAGACTATATTGAATTTATTTCCCTTTTATACTTATTTCTTTTGATGTTTGTTTCACGTTAGTATCGTTTATTTGGAATTTGAGTAACTTTTGTAAACCTTTATAGAAGCAGAGTATAATAATGAAAACTATAAAAACAGAATGTTCAAAGAACTATATTATATCATTCTGTCATTTTAAATGTACTGGTGGTCGTTCACTAGTCAAAATTCGACAATCGTCCATTACTTTTTAATTTTATTGTTTTGTATTTTTTTTGCCAAAGAGTGTACAGACTTTTTAAATTGGTAGATGTATATAATAAAAAATCTCATATATCTATTTCATACATACCCACACTTTGCTTCCAGTGTAGAGAATAGTAACAATTGTTTTTAAATTAATATGTATTATACAATTTGGCATAAGGGACGAAGATTCAAATAGATCTAATCTAAGTGGCGGTGAGAGTTGTAGAATCCTATCCAAATACACTAAAATGTAAAAGTAAATTTGATGAGGTTTTCGAAATTATTTCTGCATCCCGAATTACTACCGATTAATTGTGCCAAAATAAAAAAGTTGAAATAATAACTGAAAATAGAAATGCTTCATGATTAAGGAAGCATCTACTATCTTTCTGCGAGAAGGAATCGCAAATATTTATTTCTGTAAATGATCCTTTAAATTCTTGTAAATTCCTGTTAATGATGAATTTTATCAATTGGATCGCACTTTATCATGTATATGTAAGCTCAAAATATATCTATCTGTTCCAAGGTGTAACCTTACGAGTTAAATAAACAGCAATAGGGTAATATTTGCAAGACTTGCAAGACCTGCAAGACTCTTGTTGCAAGATGAAGACCAAGACCAAGACTGAGAGTTCCATACCAAGACCAAGACCAAGACTAAGCCAAGTCTCGTCTTGGTCTTGCATTTGGGCAACACTACTTTTTGGTATGGTTGCATGCACGTATATGCTGCAATGACCGTTGTCTGCTTTGCAATATACATATCTTTTGTATCTCATCTGCTATCTACTACACTAAGATTTGTGTTTGGAACTGACTACGACCGGTTATCATGAACAGGCCTTTACAACGTTACTGGGTTTTTGGGTGACCGCTTAGGGCGTTCGTTCAAAATGGCGACAAGCGCAAGAGTGCCACTGTAAGATTGAAATTATGGAAGTAAACTAACTACTTGTAGCAGTGGAAAATCAGTTCTTATGCTACTCCTGTGTCGATGGTTTATTTCAATATCTACAATAAATGATCATTGAAGTTATACTTCTTCTGGCGCGTTACGGAAAAATGATGAGAGTACATTTTTACAATGCGCGCGCACACCGTCACGAAAAACCGACACCCTGAAGTTAGCTATGGTCAACATTTTATTTAAAAAAGTTTGTATATATTAAATACCTTTTTTCTATTGTTAGTGTCGTTGTTTCTACAAACGTAAAATAAGGCGAAAGACAAAATTTTTGAAAAGATTTTTATCTTGTTACGCCAAAGAAGTATAACTTCTAATGCGTGTACATAAGTACACACACAGACTTCTTTTCCTATGTAATGCGAGACTTTAGTTTTACTGTGAGGAAAATAGAAGACCGATTAAACCAAATATAATTAATATTTTAAAGCTGCGACATTTCTGTTACGTAATAATTGAGTAATTTTGGTTTCGGTTATTTTTATTGGTTCTTTTATTCGGCCGTTCAAATTTTATAAAAAGCAATTCACGATATTTATTGAGCAATTCAAATGAAAGCTTTACGCTTTTGGACGTAATTCTGTTTACATTTAACGGCTATAATTGTTGTTTTAAAGAGTTGTATAAATTTTATTTCTAAAGTACATGTCCATTCGTATTTTGTACTTGATTAAAATTAAACGAATTATTACTTATTATCTCGCCATCATTAAACAGAGTTAAACAATTAATAAGTTACCAGAAATCAACTAACCGTGTGCCTCATAAGTTTAATTATCAAACATTACTTAGTGCTCATCTAAATTATACAAAGAACTTCTATACACATTTTTATGCTTCTAAATTCATTTGTTTAATTAAGTCTTGCATTTTTCGACTGTTAAACTTACAGTGAAAAAAATGGTGAATTAATAAATTTAATTGTATTACAAATTATGGTTACTACATACATTTACATATATAGATATTATAAAACAAAGTCAACCGCTGCATCTGTCTGTCTGTCTGGATGTTCGCGATAAACTCAAAAAGTACTGTACGGGTTATAATGTGGTGTTCACCAAGAGATAGAGTAATTCACGGGGAAGGTTTAGAAATATAATTTGTCAAGGTTTTTCTTTGGTTGAAACATAATGATAATTGCAGAAAGAATCGGAAAAAGTCAAGTTCTCTGGGAGATTTCGTCGAAAACGCTACCTAACCCCTTTGAGACACAATGCATATTGAGATATTCCTCTTTTATAGATTTACAAAAAACTCTACAATGGCATATACCTATCTTTTTAGGATAGCTTACTATACCCATCTATCTTCTAAAAATGGTCACATATTATGTGGTAATTGGAAGGCTATTTAGACGAATACAGTATTAATAATTATCAAATTCAATGCATTAGTTACCTTAAGTGTTTCATGGACATAGGTCTATATTTTTTATTATCAGGGCAGGACAACGTCCGCCTGGCCTGGTAGTCCTTTATAAAATATGAATATTCTTTGATGAACTTCTACCCCATTTGACTAATCATGTCATGATGTTACTAAATTAGTATTATTAAAGGAAAAAATCTTTCTTTTATAAGCATCACTTCCTTGTGATTTATTAATATTCCTTACCCGTCCTTTTATTCGTTATCTGCTCGTGATCCGTGTAGTTAAGAAGAACGCAGCGAAGCGCAGCTAGTGGCACTACAATCAATCATAGGCAGGACGACAGGCGAGTGGCTGTTTTTGCCTCCCCTGTCCTCTGCAGATGAGCTTTAAGCAAATAGCCAGACAAATTATAGACGAGACAAATTGTTGTGAAGTGACAAAATGTTGTGGTTTGGTTAATTTATATTCTTATGTTTGTAAGGGGTGAACTTTACGTGCTTAAGAATTTTGTTAAAATATTAATAATTAGCTTTCGCCCACAGTGGTGCACTTTAGGAGCGGGTTTTTTTTTCTATTTTAAAGGTGTATCGTATGCCCTTTTCTGTATACCTGACAACGTGTAATTATATATTTTCATGATGACTGGTAGAGTATTTAAGACGTAAAAGCGTAAAAAACAATTAAATAAACTTATATTAGTATTTATAATATAAAAATGAATCGGTAAATGTGTTTCTAAACGCAAATCTCGAGAACAGCTGAACCGATTTCGGCAATTCTTTTTTTAGAATATTCCTTGAAGTACGAGGATGGATCTTACGGAGAGAAAAATAAAAAAAAGTACCTCAAAAAGTCTAAAAACAACACTTTTCTATACTCCCATACAAACGATTCGTACTAATACTTAAAAGTCAATTTGAACTTTAATACTATATCATAAAGTTGAAGTGTTAATGGAGAGGTGTTCCGGGAAGGCAAAACAATTGAGTGACGTTAGTATGGTCCCGAATAGCTGAATAAGTATGAAAAAATATATTTTAAGAATCGACTGTTAGGCGTTACGAAGTTCGCCGGGTCAGCTAGTTTATGATATATTTAAAATTAATAACTTCAAATGGCTGTTTACCGACTTCAGTATAGAGTGAATGCACACGAGTCCCGTTGTAGGCAGATAAATAATGCATATCGTTCTGTGGTTCGGCTTTTCATTGCATTCAAATATTATATTGTTATTGCTATTTGGACGCTTGCCCGAAACTGGACGAACATTATCTATGCGCATAAGTACAAAAGATGAGTAGAAATGTGAAACGGAAATAATTATTATTACATAATAATAGATATTCACTTACATGACTATGTAATATTTAGAATAATAAACTTATTTTTGAATTTGTTAAGTACAATGTAACTCCATTGTTATTTATCTATATATTAAACCCTCAGTTGATTTATAAGACGAGATCTCAAAATGGTGGATTATTATTTTTTTTTTTTTTTGTTAATTTCATGACATCATCGTTCCATTGTAAATTTCATGGTTTAGTAAAATAAAAAGTTCGTACAAATGAAAGAATAATTTAAAAATACATTTTTATATAAAAATTATAATTTACATCATTTGATATTATTTAAAGTTTTGTAATAAATACGAGGATTTTTTTTTTAAATTTATACTGCCAACAGTCTCTTGCCTGTGCCTTATAAAGTCTACATTCGTCTGTATGGAACTTAAACCTTTACGATTTTGGACAGTCCAAGGGTTGATCCATCTGAAGTGCTGTTTGTATATACATTTGTTTTTCTAATTATTGTGATAGATATTTATTATAAAGGACACTGATCACGCATATGGCAATAATTTTGCTATGCGTCTATCTGTCTGTCTGTCTGCATTTCTATGCGTGTGTCTGTCTGTGTATCTTTCAGTTTATATATTAAGACTGCAAAGACAGCTGTACGGATTCTTACAAAATGTTGCATATGGAAAGTATATATGTTTCGCGAATTCATAGGCTAAATAGTAAATAATAGTTATTTATTCCTTTTATAAAACAGAAATTAAACCGTGTTTGGTGATTTTTTTTGTGGCGTTTGTGGCGTTTTTGATGACAACAATATTTAGAATTAAAAAAATATAAGTAAAACTGAAACAACAAGTCGAATATGATTACTACATGAACATGTGGGCTTATCTGGTCATTAATAGACTGGTTGATATATACTTTGATCTATATATAAGATCTAAATTTCAATTGTAACTCAAAAATAACGCATACATAATTATTCTAAGCTAGATTTGATGATGTTTTTATACATACTAGTAAACGTTTGCCAGTTTTTTCGCTTCAATTACGACATAAAATTTAATAAGAATGTAAAGTTAACCAGGCAAGCAAAGGAGGTTGTATCTTTCTGTAAATGAGGAAATTTTTAGAACCGCACCATTAGTTCCGAAAATTATTTCCTAAAATCAAGAGAAACTGAATTTCTATATAATGATTGATAATAATATTTATAAAAAAAGTAGTGTGTACTTATGTACACGCCTTAGAAGTTATACTTCTTTAGCGTAACAAGATAAAAATCTTTCAAAATCTTTTATCTTTCGCCTTATTCCACGTTTGTAGGAAAAACGACACTGACAATAGAAAAAAGGTATTTAATACACACAAACTTTTTTAAATAAAATGTTGACTATAACTAACTTCAGGGTGTCGGTTTTTCGTGACGGTGTGCTCGCGCATCGTAAAAATGTACTCTAAATTCTATACATATAGCTAAAGATAGAAAATATGTGTGGCTTGTTTGCTTGAGATTTGAGATATCCGTAAGGGCTAAATTGATTTTGATGTGATTTCTACTGACAGATAGAAGGGTTATCATAGTGTTACATTTGATTACCCTTTTTTTCAGCGATTAAGTAGTATTGATAAGCTTTAACTGAGATAACTTAGCTTCAGTAAAATGATTACCGGAGATAAGTTATAACGACAAAAATACAATTAAAATGGCTTCAAAAAATATTCTAATTTCTATTTCTATATATCCTAATTCTATTTAAATTATTCACATGTATTCATTCGATGAGAAAAACTCTAATAGCTTAAATGTTATTAAAGTAGAAACGATGTAATTCCAAAGTCCATTCATTTTTAAAACAAAAGTGCACGAGGGTTTATACAAGAGTTCTATAAAATATGTGACAAAGTAACTCGTGGTAAAGGACCGGTGTATGATAAAGTAAAAACCGTCCGGATCGCTGAACCGCGAGCCCTGATAGCGTTTCCTTCTCTCAATAATAATATAGAACAGTCTAATAGTAGAAACATAATTCTGGCTGATATTACGAAGACTACATGCAATTGTATTTGTATACAATCGTACGAATATTAATACGCGATTGTGCTCATGCGTTATAAAGCAAAAAAAAAAGGTAAAATTAAAGGCCGGTAACGCATTTGTGATACCTCACGTGTTACAGGCCTCGATGGGCGACGGTGTTAACTTACCAAGAAGTAACCCGTCTGTTTGTTTGCCTCTAATCACATAAATAAACAATACGTTTCCTATAATTTTATTTGAAATACTTTTAACAATTGCGATTTCAAAATTAACATTTTTCTTAAGATTGTATATATATAAAAATGAATTGCTGTTCCTTTTGTCCCGCTAAAACTCGAGAATGGCTGGATTGTGGAACTTCAGGGAAGGTTTAAACGGTGAGAAACATAAATAATAAGTAAAGGAAAATAATAATAAAAAAAAACCAGTTTAATTTTCACATTTTATGTCTTTTGTCATTTTAGAAATAAAACAATTGTCATTCGGTTGTCAAATATGTATAGGTGCGTTCAGAAATTTGTCTGTTTCATAGCTGTAATATGAGGCCTGAACTCTTTAGTCTGTTTTGTTGGAATACACAACAGTTCTGTCTCAGTAATAAAAATAGTACACGAGAAAGCTTTAAATTGATATAGTGCATAACTGTGTTGCATTTATAATGTAAAGAAAAATGTTGTATTAAGTTTTGGCCACATTTTACACAAATTGATGTAAGTGAGACAAGATTTAACGGGTCATCTAGTTAAGTTAGTTAAGTACTATTATTTGAATAAAAGATGTCCTATATCGTTTCCTCCACCATTGACTATGTGTATGCAAAATTTTCCGATGCTCGCTTGTTTAAATGTAACAAACAACGTCACATTGGCGCTTATCAACAAGTAAAGGGTCTAAATATCTAGATAACCTAACCTATTTAGTGGCTATATACATCGCAGCGATATGTCAGAACCCCAAGACAACACAATAAACCCAAGAACATATGTAAGTTCATAAAAAAAGTACCAAGTGGTCATAAAACAACAGGAAAAAGCTTAAAAGAGATTTTATCAAGCAAGAAACTCTTTGTTCCCGGTTTAATTTATTATATGCGTTATGTCGACTTGGCAAATGCTTTTCAGGAACTTGGCAAATCTGGCTGACCGTTGAAAGTAATGAGGTACCCGTGAGAGGCTATTTACGCTCGTAGTATTATATTTTGGCTCTGAATAACCGACGCAAGTTGAATGTTTTAAGTCTTGTTTGTAATAGTATTGTATTAGGTGACACCAATTAAAAAAGAAATATAAACTAATTTTATGTCAAATACCACCTTTTACCGTGGCTACATTTGCTTGTCTAATAACTGGCTGTCCCATTCAGCAATATGCTGTAATACAAGCAATACTGCAGCGCTGATTTTTTATGGGAATCCATACCATACACGGACATTCTTGTGGATATTCTTGTAATAAAATTGTGGATATTCTTGTAATAAAAAAAAAGGAAAAAAGCGCTTTAAGGTAGAAACACTATCTAAGAATATATTATTGATGAAAACACCATATATACTGTTGCTACTTTGAGCCCAAGTCTCCCTGCATCCAATGCTTTAATCTAACCAATATTTTTAAATACAACATAAATATGTAACAATGATAAATCCATAAATTGTGATACTAAGCAGAATTTAAAATAAACAGACATATGTGAATAGGACGCCGTTGATTGTTGTACTACAGTAAATAATAAAAATAACACATGGAAGTTTGTACTAAATGTGCTGATGTGTTTTTCGGATGATGTTTGAATGAAATACAAATTGATCTCAGTTGTAAATGAAAAAATAAAGACACAAATATTTTTCCTTTTTACAAAGCGAAAAGCGGTTGCTTCGCGATTGTTCCAGTTCGTTTGTACGCTGCTCGTGCATCGTTTGAACAATTTGACACATAATCGGAGGTTGCAACGACCTACTATTGTTTACGTTTTACTCATATAATTTATTAGCGTTCCGCCCTGGCTTCCTACGGGTGCACTAATGAAGAAAATGAGGTGAAATCGTTCCTTTAAAATGACAACCGGGTGAGTGCCTTAAGCGCTCCCCTTAGTAGTCCGATGAGTCTGTAGAGGCCTTCGGGTCAACAGCATAGTCAGTTCGAAAAAAAAAATCTGTCAATATTTTTGAAGATCTCACTACTGTCTTCTGTCTCTCTTACTTTTTATATGAAGATTTTTTGATCTACATTTTACACTGTTTTGGTGCGATTTTCCAAACATTTTCTTTCATAGGAACTTTGCCCTCACAAATACAAACCCATCAAAAAGGAATTAGCTAAATATGGCAATTGATTGTTATATAGAATTACATCATATAGGAAATGTAATACATAATTCATTTGTTTATATATACTTAGTTTTTATTAAGAACTTAAATATTTTCGTTATGCACACGTTTATAACAACAGATGACAAATAAGTCGAATGTTTATCTAAAGGCAAGTTACAAAAAAACTGTACAAGATAATCTATTGTTTATGGAGGTGAATTACTTGACTTTGAAGCCGATTTATAGTTACTAGAAATCAGAACAAATAAATAGAGGTTATATTGGTTGTTTGAAATTAGCACCAATGACAGAAAAATTGAAGAGTAATAGGTTAGCATGGTATGGACATATCATGAGAAGAGATGGAACTAGAAAAGTTTTAATTATGGAGGTGGACGAATATAGGCGTAGAGGAAGACCGAAAAAGGTATGGATGGATTGTGTGAAAAATGATATGTGTATAAAAGGTGTAAATACTGAGATGACGTCTGACAGGGGAGAGTGGAAGAGGAAAACATGTTGTGCCGACCCTACTTAGGTGGGATAAGGGTAAGATGATGATGATCATCATATTATGATAGTTTACCAATTGGGAAATTATATACATTTCCCATGTACATTGGTAAGGTCGCTTGTGAGTTAAATCCAGACATGCAAAAAAATAGACAAAAAAAAAAACCAAAATAATGTCCTACAAAATAGCTTTTTACTACAACAAATTTACTTGGAAAAAAAACAAATGTACAGACAGATCGACTGCTTTATTAGTACTTATTAGTATAGTAGATTTTGAACTTAGAAATTTAATATAGTTAACATAAACAGAAGCTGAGCTTAAAAGGATTTTTGCTAGTCGTTTGATGTTTTCGCTCGGTCATAGCATTCCTTAACTCTGCGCACTGTTTAAAACTTTGTGTTCTAAGGTTTCTTTTTAGAGTCCGAGCCGCCTTTCTTCATCTTTTGTGTTACGGTTACATATGTTTTCCATCTGAAGACCTCTTCGTTCGTTGACGTCAAAACGCCTTGAATGTCCGCACGAGTCCTCACGATAATCGACGACCAAGTGAACGGGATGTGGAATGGAAAATTTTCTAAATGAATAATCAAATCTTTGAAATGATATTCTCCCTGAAATTATAAAGTAATTGTTACAAATAACAGTCAAACTATTTGTAAAATAACTTATAATCTACAGAATTAAACAAAAAAACAATTGTCAAATGTATGCAAGTACATCGATTCATTTGTTTGGATAATTCTTTTTCTAACGTTTGTCCGGATAAAGTTTGCATGAGGTTAAGTGTTTAAAAAATTGTATGGAATACTGAATAATTCGGTTTAAAGAACCCCCAAATAGGAAATGATTGAGTGAGTGAGGCACGATGCAATGGGGCGATTTTTTTTAAATATTGCCCCATTTTTACACCCGGGCAAAGCCGATACGGACAGTTAATTAAATATATTTCTAAATTACTTTATTTAAGATAACCAACTTAACTAAATATTCAATATCACCAAACAATATTTACGAAATATACACAATACCCATCCACATATTTAAAAGAATAATCAAGTGACAGAGAAGTTTTTTTTTTTTTTTTTTTTTTTAACTTATATTTAGGGGCTTTTATTCTATTGAATATATCGGCCCCATTGTTTCCCATTCTTTCGAGTTTCAACAGGAGAGTCGTTGATGAGATATTATTACAAGGTCATACAACATCTTTGCTTCTTCCGAACAGGGTTCTGCCAAAATGCTGTGACAAATACCGAAGTTGAGGAGTGATAAGTTATCATGGTACGGGCATATTATGAGAAGAGATGAAAGTCATGTAACAAGAAAAGTTTTGAGTTTGAAAGTGGATGGATATAGGAGTAGAGGTAGACCAAAAAAGTTGTGGATGTATTGTGTGAAAAATTATATGTGTATAAAAAGTGTGAATACTGAGATGACATCTGACAGAGGAGAGTGGAAAAGGAAAACATGTTGTGCTGACCCTACTTAAGTGGGATAAGGGTAAGATGATGATGAATCAAGTGACTGTATGACATATTACACAGCCCAAACTATTGGCACTGGGATCGTGAAAATTTTCATATAGTTTCCATTCACACTGTAAGTGAACACTAAGGAAAGATTTTTGGAAATTCAATCCCCAAGATGCTGAAAAAGGGAAAAAAAGTTTGTATGTAAATATCTCTCATTTTTCCGTTACTCAATCAGTTGGTTATTCTTTTATGTATATCTATCAAATACAGTTTTGTAAGTAATAACTACATAGAGAATACGTGCGAACTCGTAAAAAATAGCTATCTTTGATATAAATTAATGATTTATTACCAAAACACAATAAAAACAACAATAAATAAAGAAACAATTGAAATTCCAAAATCTCGACGCTCGTAATTTTAGTTGTATAGTTTGATTTTGACTTTGCTATTTCAATTATACAGTTTGAGAATCACAATCGTATGAAAGCTGACAATAAATTAGTTCGCAGAAAACTTTGAAGATGGGAGAAAGTTTTCTGTTTGGAAACTATACGATTAAATTTGACGTCGTATCTTCGCTCTTATCAGTGATTTAGGTTTTATGTCACTTATTTGCATGTAAAAATATGTTGTACCGTTTTGAATACTATTCCAAACAAACAACATATAATTTACTTTGATTTATTATATCTTTAGTATATGTCATTTTTCTTTCGGGATGGTTTTAAGCCTCAACAATATCACTTATACCACAAGAACACTGCTATTTAACACTCGTTTGCCAGAAATATACATTCTTTTGACTTACAGATGGGAATGGGCAACTCCAGTTACCGGGTAGTTGTTTAGCATACATTTGTCCAAAAAACGGTTCTTTGTATAAAAAATCGCACAGTTTGTAGTCTCCTTGTATCGGGGTCGGCTGATAATTTCCGCTGCTAATTTCTTCAAGTAAGGCCATTTTTAACTATGTACCATACAATTAAGATTAGTAAAAGGGCTATACAACTACTACCGAAATGGGAAATATAACCGAAAGGGAAGATATTGGGTTAACATTGAAAAAAAAATATTAACTGCGTTATAAAATAAAAACTGAATGAGTAAAGTCCAGTTTATATCATTTTTCATTTTATAATTATATTGTGCAATGCTTCTCTGTCCCTTTGTTCTGTGATTAAAAACCGCCGCGACATGTGTCGCAATTACCTCGACGATAACGGCGCGCGCGCGCGATACTGACGCCGCACATATGTCTCCGAATTCTGCGCGTGTGCGAACCGCTAAAGAAATGCAATGTTATATTCGCCAAGATACTCGAGTCGTTGGGTATTACATGAAAGGTCTTAAAGTGTTTTCTGTCAATTGGTGATAAAACTAATAAACTAAATCAAATAATATACGAATCAAATAAAGTAGGTTATAAGTTAATATAAATGTTTACCGTAAGATTATTCCCAACTCCCACGTAGGAATCGAACTCCAGGCTTACATAATAAGGGCTGTTGCGACTGCGCTTCAGAAAAGTGACCGTCATAAAGCGTAGATATTTTGGGTTGAAGTATTCTACTCGGTGTTTCGATGGAACCACTTCCAATGCCTGTAATGTATTTGTTGTGCGTACAAATAAAATAATGTCTGTAATTTTTAACCAAACGTTTAATGATAAATAGTAGGCTTTTTAGGGTTCTAGGTTAGATATCCTTTCTCTTTTATAGTGAGACTAAGTAGAAAATATAAATTTTAGTAAAGGTAACTTGTATTGTTAAAACATTTAGGGTTAAGAAGTGACGACAAAATTACAATAAAAAAAATACATCACGCAATCACTCTACATTTTTTTTTATATTATAGGGGGCAAACGAACAGGTGCGTCACCTGATGGTAAGTGATCACCGCCTGTCCATAGACACTAGCAACACCAGGGGAGTCGCAAGTGCGTTGCCGGCCTTTTAAATATGCGGGCCTCCGGCGCTCTCACTAGCCGAACGAAACGCAACAGTGCAACCACTGTTACTTCACGTCGGTTTTCTGTGAGAGGGTGGTACTACCCCGGGCGAGCCGACCCATTCATGCTGAAACCAGTAATAGCTTCAGCGTAGCTCTACCACCTACAAAAACACATAAAACACTAATGTAACTACATGAAATAACGAAATTATTTTCACAAGAATGTAGTTTAAATCATAAATAGCATGTGTTTATCTTACGTATGAATTTCATTGGTTTCAGCTACAAATAATATTTTATTGTATAAACATTTCAGCTTAACAAAGACCCGAAGGTATCTCTTTGAGTTCGAATAACATAATCTAGTAACGCTGATAAGGCGAATAACCTTCGCATAATTCAATATAGAACCACTTTAACGAAAACTTACTCAGAATTAAGATCACGTAGCAGCCAAACTAAATATTGGTTTTGGGCTAAAATATTCATTGATCAGCATCTAACTTTAATCTAGCTTCGTTTTTTATCAATATGATTTGTTTTTTTTTTTTATGGAATTCACATGTTAACTAATTGTGGTTTATGTTTTAATTTTTAAATTGGTATTATTATAACTATACTAGATGAGCCGGTGAACTTCGTATAACTTACATATATATCTGTGTAAAATGCGGTCAAAACTGAATAGAATATTTTTATTTACATTATAAATGCAACACAGTTATGCATTTAATCAATTTAAAGCTTTCTCATGTACTATTTTTATTACTGAGACAGAACTGTTTTGTATTCCAACGAAACGGATAAAAGAAATCGGAACTTATACTATAGCTATGAAACAGATAAATTTCTGAACGCGCCTATAAATATTTGACAAATGAATGACATTTTTTATTTCTAAAATGACAAAAGTAAATGTTTCATAGCTAGGAACATTTTGTGCATTTTTTAAATTGTCGTTTTTTAGTATTTTCCTTCACTCATTATTTATATTTCTCACCGTTTAAAGCCTTCCCTGAACTTCCACAGATATTTCAAGATCAAAGTTAGTCAAATCGGTCCTAGCCATGTCTCGAGTTTTAGCGAAACAAACGAACAGCAACTCATATATATATATTTAAGTTACTTGTGTTAAAGTCTATCATTATTGTTTGGCTTATAAGTAAAAACGCAATATACTGTGGTCTCTACAATACCCGCGAAAACCTTGTCCTCTACATGCCGCACAAATAGATATTTCAATTTTATACATTTACTAACTAGTGCTAGCGGCTCTGTACCCGTTGATCTTGATTTGGCCTACCCCTCCGGAAAAGTACTTTTTCGATTATAAAGTACCCTGTGTTCTCTTGTGTACACCTTACAACGTGTATGCAAAATTAGTTGATGATTAGATAAATAGTTAAGGCGTGAAAACGTAACAAACAACCATTATTCACATTTATAATATTAGTTAGGGTATGTACTTAATTTTTTTTAATAAATTCACGATTAGGGAAATGATGACGCGTAAGAAAAACATAATTTGATATATATTATTGTTAAGACTAAAAGGATAAATACTATTTAGTAATACATTTTTTTTATATACAATATTTTGAAAATCAACCAAAAAGATTTTTTTTTTTTCTAACTGACCTACGCTGTTGGCCATGGGAGACCTTTTACAGCATTACCTAACTACTAAGGGGAGCGCATAAGGCACTCACCCGATTGAGCAACGAGCAACGAGTGGGACCTCGGCTTGAATTGTTGCTGTACATTGCAACATACGCGCATCGGGCTACAAGAGTATACAATGATTTTTCTTAGTCTCATAAAGATTTAAAACTCAGAGTAATTTCGAAAGTCTTTGTTATTCTTTTTAATACTTATGAAAATACTCATCAAAAAAACGAAAAAAAACCTGGAGTTCATTACTATAAAAAGTGTTTAAGAGTAGTTTCAGAAACTATATAACTTATACATAAATTATAATTTGCAGTGCAATTAAATTGTTAGTGGAACTGTTAATACATCAATTTTATCTTATAGCGACAACACATGCCTACACTAAACGTCGTATGTGTGTACTACAACAATTCAGGCGAAAAACCAGCGGTACGACAAAAGTCCGAAAATGGTCGGCTTAACAACGCGACTAGTAAAGACTTGCCGCCCAGGTGGCGACCACAAACCACAAACTCTACACACGATGCGGCAAATTGTTATAATCCCAACTTATTGTTATAATTATTTTATTGCCGTGACGCTTATTTTATTTTGATTTTTTTTTAATACTTTATAGGTAAGCGTTTGAGCACAATCTCCTCTGATGTTAAATGATGATGTGGTCTAAGATGGTAAGTCACGCTTAACCTAGAGGGAGACTGGCTCTCAAGTGCAGCTGCCGGAACACACCAACAGGTGCTCGGCGATAGATTCTCAACTTGAGGGTGGTAGCTAGCCAGGCGGACTTAGCAAAAGCCCTACCACCATGATATGGTTTCATCACGATGTTTTCCTTCACCGTAAGCTTTGACTCAGTTGCTTGGATTCGAACTTACGTCCTTCGACGCTGTGTCTGAACACACTACCAACTGAACCATCGTCGCTTTTAAAACTCTTTTTACTTTATAGAAGAGTTTTTGTATCGCCGGCTCATTTCTATGTCATATGCCTTTGGCAGTGTTTTGTTACTTATAAAAAATATGCACTCAATACAATAAACAGGAGGAGATTCGTAAACCAGCTGCCAAAGCGTTTACTAATAGTCAACACAATCGAATTCTGATACTTCATTTATTTTTTTGAACCTTCTGAAAGTAGCAACGTGGTACCCATGCTGCCACTACAGCTAAAATCTGCTGTACGTGTCTCACATTATGCGTTTGAAATACTACGAGTATTATTTATATCTACAATAAAAAATATAATAACAAATTTCCTTGATAGTCTGTGAAAGCTTTGGAATCTGTATGAGATTGGAAATCTTTTAAAATTTAAGATAAATTATTTCATAAGTGTTTTATTTTAAATATATACTGTTTTTAATCGTTATTATATGTAATATGAATGTACAAAGTCTTACCCTTGTAAAATGTAAAACAAATATTAAAATTAATATTTTGAACATTTCAATTTTTTTTCTGTATCAATAGCGAAACGGTGTGAGGTGTTTTATCGAAAATAAAATGTATACGATTACATTACACTGATGACGGTCATCATTAAAATGTAGTTATTATGTCAAATAATGCAATTATAATGATGTGGAAATTTTAATATTACTCTTTTAATTTCGATGGCTATCAATAATTATTCGACTGCGTAGTAATCCGTAGAGTGGAAGTTTAATTTTATATCGCAATATCACTACATATTATAGAACAAAGTCGTCCGCCGCGTCTGTCTGTCTATCTGGATGTTCGCGATAAATTTAAAAACTACTGAACGGATTGTAATACGGTATTCATTAATAGATAGAGTAATTCACGGGGCAGATTTAGGTATATAATTTGTCAAGGTTTCTTTTGGAAATTGATTGAAATATAATGATAATTGTTGAAAGAATCGGAAAACGTCAAGCCGCCTTAAGCACATAAGTATACTCGTATATTTTTTTATTATCAGGGCAAGACAATGTCCCCCGGGCTCACAAGTATCATATAAAATATCAAACAAAAATAATATTGATTGTCATTGTATTCGTACGACTCTTATTCCGTAACGTACCGTCACTCTTTCTGTGTGTTTGTCTGTCTGCTAATACACATATAACTCAAGATTAATAAATCGATTTACATTTTTTTTTAAAATTGTAAATGCATTTTACGTTCGGTTAAATGTGGAGCATATTATGAAGGTAAAAATTGTATTAAGTCGACACAGTGTATTATAGCAACATTTCATATAAGCCATTTTTAATTAATATAATGGGGTAGATCGTTAGAATAGAAATTACTAAAATAAATTCATATATAAAACATATTACTAAAACTAGGCTTTTATACAAATACACTTAAAAACGTATTTAAATAATGTACACTATTTATTTTGATTTCCTTTTCGTGTATATAATAGTATAGGCTAAAAAACATGCAAAACTGCCACCAAAGAAACTAGTTTTAATTCAATTTGCAAGATTTTACTTAAACAAACTAGCAAATAGAGTCGGCACAACATGTTTCCCTTTTCCACTCTCCCCTGTCAGATGTCATCTCAGTATTCACACTTTTATACACATATCATTTTTCACACAATCCATCTACACCTTTTTCGGTCTTCCTCTATTCCTATGTCCGTCCACTTTCAAACTCAAAACTTTTCTTGTTACATGACCTTCATCTCTTCTCATAATATGTCCGTACTATGCTAACCTATTGCTCCTCAACTTCTCTGTCACTGTCAAAATCCAGTATAATGAACAAGTTTGAATTAAAAACATCTTAACGATAATAACGTACTTCACATGAGTGGAGCCGCGGGGCACAGCTAGTTGTAAGATATTTTAACTGACTATAATTTTTAATGATGTATAAAAATTTCAATATTGAATTCAACTTTTATCGGCTCCCTAACTCGTTGTCGAATTTGTACAGAGCCTTTATATTTCAAAAGGTCTTATTCAAAACAACTGAGCCGTTAACTGGAGAGGAAAATAGAAGTGAAATATGCCAGTATTTCTGCTAAAATATAATATTCAATTACCACTGTGTGGGAAGATGGAACGTTCTGATAAAATTCACAGAAACGCTTCGTTTTTGATTGTAAATAATAAGTATCTTTATATTCTGTTTGCTTTAAACATTAATAAAACTAGACATTGCCCAGCGGATTTACCTGCGTTTTAGTTTTCAAATTTCGAGTTACCAATTCGGAATACCTCCTTAAAATATCTTTTTGTAATCTGTAGCCTATTGAAAGAATGGACGGGGAATGCTGACGCGGCACGGTAAGCTTCAAGCTGATGAGAGCGCAAATAAATGAAAGACGCATGACACTATAAGACACAGCCGCGTTATTGGGCAAATTCTATTTATTCCTTATTGTAATAATAACTAATATCATTAATGTGAGTTTGTTTATTAGTTACGCTTTTACGCTTTAACTATTCAACAAATCATACACGTCAAGGATACAGGAAAAAAAGTTAGGGTTCCTTTCATCCATAAAAAAAGCGTTGTTCGTGAGGTATACGTCAAATTTATATCAACATGAACGAAGCCGAGGGTAAAAGCTAGACATAATATACAAAATACGTTATTACTTAAAACATATATGTGGTGGCAGGGTTTTATTATATCCTCTATATTTTTCAAACTTGGTCAGTTTAGTTGACAGATAGAAAATACATGTTTGAGTTCGTAATGCACACATGCTATTACATATGTGTGCCTCACTAGTTCTTATATCTATGATTAGCTTAGCCAGTTTAGCTTAGGAAGTCTCGCAACAGCCCAATGCCACTCTCGAGCATGTCGCCAAGTGGCTGAGCGCTATAAGTCCGGTGATGTTGTAAAGGCCCATAAGCGTTTATAAATTCGAAAAAAAATTAATCGTATGTGCATTATTAGAAACATTTGTAAAGATCAGTTAAGTCTAATATTTGTGTTGTAATTATTACTAAAATTAGAGAGAATATTGTGAACGCTTTTAGGATAAGATCCGGATACATTCCACTTATTACACCAATTTTTGAAGTCTGTGGGGTAATAGAGAATATATATCATGTATTAACGGAATGTATTCGGTTCCAGCTGATAGGCAGTTGCTGATGTCGGCTCTCAATTTAAATTTGCAAGATATTAGAGTGTTTCATTGGATACTACCTAAACCTAATAGTATTGAAGCACTAAGTCTTTTTAAATTGTTGAGTCATCATTAGTGATACTGTATCATTGTATCTTTTATCATTTGTATTAGTTATGTTTTAGTAAATGAAATTAAGGTTACCATGGTGCTGATGTAGTCGTAAAAGCGCCTAAATAAAAAAATAATAATAAAAAAGTTGCTTTTCGTTGACAAGGTTTTATTCAATTTTGTGTAACCCAGCACTAGGTGGCTCTAGACTATATGTTATTGTTGTTAATATTTATACTTTAATGAATGCCTAGTAAGTTGTCTGCGGTTGTATACAAAATAACATTATATTAATATAGAAAAATGGTATCCTAATCATCCAATACTCATCAAAATTTGAAAAGGAACTAAAGCTCTTTTAAGGTATCTAACAGAAATAAATTCACTACAATTACTTTTATATTAAACCTTGAATTGAAGCAGTTAATAAGAGGTCTCAAATACTTTGAATACGAATGTCGCATTTATAGCCACCTCAATACATTTAATACGGTCATTTTCACTTGAGTTTAAACGTTTGGATCCAAGCCAGTAGGATGGTTCAACAGCCATCTAAACTGTCTGTAGCATTATTCCACTGTCAGTGGTGTAGTCGTACTTACTTTTCTTCAAAAGGAGTGATGCATAGCATGAAAATACAAGTACAGCGTTTATACGGTCTTGGAATTTACTGAATTATACGTTATCTTTTTATATTTATACCTATAAAGTTACATAAAATTCTGGTGTCCGTGTGTTCGTAATTTTTCTCAATACTAAACAACTTGATCGGTTTCCATGAAAATTTATTTGTACATCAGACGCCACGTGGATCGTCATTAGCTAGTTTTTTTTAATTATATATTATACTTTATATGTTACCGTTCGACCACAATCTCATCTGATGTTAAATGACGATGTGGTCTAAGATGGAAGTCACGCTAAGCCTAGAGGGAGACTGGCAAGTGCAGCTGCCGGAACACACCAACAGGTACTCGGCGATAGATTTTCAACTTGAGGGTGGTAGCTAGCCAGGCAGGCTTAGAGAAAACCCTACCACCACGCTACGGTTTCATCACGATGTTTTTCTTCACCGAAAGTTCCGACTCAGTTGCTAGGATTTGAACCTACGTCCTTCGACGCTACGTCCGAACACACTACCAACTGAGCCATCATCGCTTAGTTAGTATGTAGTACTGTTTTTTTTTTTTAATGCTCAGTCAAATTATTTTAAATTATTATTAGTCTCTCACACAAAAAGCATATAATCCAAAAAGTTCAGGCTCCTAGTATGTAGCAGCTGTTTAGCGGGTCCACTACTGTATTGTAATTAAAATTTTCATTAATTCAATTTACAGGAAAATTATAAAACTTATCTATAGTTCAAATTAATATCGTCAAGATGAAATCAAATAATAAAAACTCAAATACATTATCAAAAAAAGAAAAATCAAAAAAAGGCACCTAAATAATTTTTACATTATAGATAATAAATAGATGACGGCATCCTATCCACTATCATAGGGAAATGTTCCCTGAAAAGCTGACTGCATCGCTACATGGAATAATAATACTTTAACGAGTCCATAAGCCCGTACTTGAATTTCTTGGAAAGGTTGATAACAATCAGACTCCACGGTCCTAGAGTTGGGACACTAAACGACAACATTTGTAGAGCCCTACCAAGACATGATTGTGAAATTTGAAATACAAAATGCTTTTTTAATATACAACGTAGTATTGCCATTAGGTAGTGGCATAATTTATATTATGATGCCCGAAATGACATTTATAATAATTCCACAGCATTCAAACAAGTTAAATTAATTTGAAAAAAAAAAATCACAACATAAAAATATGAAATTAAATGAAACTCAAATAAAAATAAATCATTAAGAGAAAATGATATTATAATGAACAATCATGATAATAACGTTAAAATATCTATACAAACAACTGTACTTTGTGTTTACCGAAAAATACTAAAATATATCGCAATGTACTTTCCTCTAATCATAGCAAATTGTTTCCCAAATGTATTGTTATCCGTAGATGAAATAAAACATAAAAGCGATTGAGTTACATACAAATCAAATACCAATTGGATATCAAACATTTCTAGACATGTCCGAGACAGATGCTTTCTTCGGTTTCTTGTAGTTCTTATATGTTAAAATAGTTATTACCAAACTGCCTACAAAATTAGTACCCTTAAAAATTGCTGGTTTTCATTCGTACTTATACTAATATTATGTACGCGAATGGAGTTTATTTGAACGGTCTCACGCTTTAACTACTCATCCAGAAGGAAGTACTAGTCGCGAGTAGGTAATTTAAATCTACAATAACGTGTGCGAAGCTGAAGGTTATAGCTAGTATGAACGCACGAAGCGATTTACTTCCACATTTATTATACGTACGGCTAAGGAGTGGAATTCTTTCCCAGCGTCTGTCTTCTCATCCTCCTGTAACTTGAGAGTATTCAAGAGGAGAGTGAATAGGCATCTAGCGGGTTAGCGCGATCCATCGTCAGCCTCATCTTCACTTACTCATCTGGTGAGATCGAGGCCAAGCGCGTGACTGTAAAACATTAAAAAATATAGCTACTTTATTAGCCTTCACGTTTATTACAATCTCACTTGATATTAAATGACGATACGACCTAACATGGAAATAAGTTACAACTAGAGAAGGACTGGTTCTTAAGTACAGTTGGCGAAATGCCTCTTTAGGTGCTTGGCGCTAGATTTTCAATTGGATCATATTAATTAGGCGGATATTAGAAAAAAGCCCTAGCGCTATACTGTGGTGTATAATATAAAGGCTATGGTATGATTCAAATTATAGGAACAAATTAAATTACTTGCTATGTACAAAGCCCTTTAACAATAAGTTAATTTAAAACTTTTTGGAATTAGTTCTTAAAAGGTCCTTAATGGAGGTCCTTGATAAAGGTCTTACTTTCCGGAACACCATAACTAAAGATTAGAATGCACGTTACTTTATATTTCCGCGTGGAATTCATCAGCCGCTGTTACGTCTCATTGCAACAGAATACGTTTGCTTTTGTTTGTACAATGTGTACTTTAAAAAGGTGAAATCTGAAATCATGAATAGAAATACGGAAATATAAATACGTAAAACAACAAAAAGTAATTAAAAACGTGGATAGTTGTCGGTTGAACCTGACATTGGTTCATGGTTGAGCATGTCAGGCAAATCGAATCCAAAGTTTTTTTTTTGCAATCAGAAGTGGCAGCGGCCAATTAATTCCAGGCGGAAGCGTCTAACGAACACTCTAATATTTAAGATATTAATGTTATAGTGGATTATGTAAATGTGAAAATAATTAAATATTTTTGCTACTTATAGAGATTATTTGTAATCTTCTACTATCTTTTTAATCGTCATGCTGTTATTTTCTCCTCAACTTCTGGAACAGTAAACCAATAAGACTGATTTAGGAAGATTTCGCCTGAGTGTTTTATTGTGTATAAGTCAATAACTATGACAATTCATACGTCATGTCTGTTAGTTTAAATCTATATCGGCTACAAATTGGTTTCGTGTCACGTCGTATGTCTATCGAATAGTCCAAATTGGTTTTAACCACAGCATGAAATAACTTTTTCATACGAGTATTCTGCAGATTTCGTTTAGTTTATCCGCACATCGATGGTGGAGGATTTTTATTCATAAGTTTCTCATACGCGCAGAATATATTGTGTCGTACTTGTGCCGTGGGATTTGTATTCAGAGATTCACACATTTCACGCTTTATATGGATACGGAATGAAAGTAAGCTGCGTGGGTGCATACGCCAGGGGATTACTCTGTACTTTATTTCAAAGGTATGTAGTTTTTCGTATATTTTTATAGGGAGAACTAACTGTGCCCGCGCTTTGGCTCGCGTTTATATTATATTTTGATAATATGATTTGTTTTAATGTCATTTTATTTGCATTTATTTTTCTACTATAGTTTTAATATTTTATTATTGTAATGATTTATTGTAGTTAATATTGATTTATTCGACAATTAATACTTCAAAAGATACCGACTTTAATAATTCAAATCAGTATACACCGATTTACGTGATATAAAATTATGTTAGTCTCCAACGTTGAACAAAAACCAGAGAGTAATAAATAACCTGAAAAGTTTGTAAGAAAACAGTGCCAATATAGAATGGGTAGTTGGATGTACTGTGAATATCCCGAAACCGCGAATATCGAAAAAACCCGAAAATGCAGGCTAAAGCTAACTAGTTTTCTGTTACCTAAAAATGACAATATACCAAGCAAACCATCCGTATGTCTTGAACAACTTCCTTTTTAAAACGGACGGTAGAGCAGCTCAATCAGAAACTATAAATAGCCTACGAAATCTAGGTACATCGACAGAAAAATTGTGAAGTAAAAATATGTACGTATCCGACCTTGTAATCGTATTGTTAGGTTGCTACCAAAGATTAAGCCAAGAGCAATATTCCAACCATCGAAAGAGTTTATATTGTTCGAGTTTCTAATTGAAGTTAATGTTGACATTTCTTCTTCTTCTTCTTGTTTTGGCACCGGAGAAGCATTTGCCAGTGTCAATGTTTTGTTTCAAGTAAGTGTCTTGTGATAATTGTAATGTTCTAACAAGATGGTGACTTCCTTGTTAGAACTTTCCATGGAGTTTTGGTGGCATCTCAGAATGCATGCTCCGTGGTATTATTTCCCATCTACTTCACTTGTGCGTAATAACCGAACTATATTACGTAAAACACCACCAATATTACAAAATATAGAGTCTAATAACACAAGATTATGAATAAAATATAAAAGCCACTACATGACAGACCAAGATCCCGCCAAAAAACCAAATGTTGACATTTTCATATTATTTCCTCATCATATTATTTTCATATTAAGCATTAGTTAATTAGGTAAGCATTAATTAATTAACCATTAAGCAGTGCTTATTTATTACAACTATTATTATAAAAATAAATAAGTTTATTTTTTATTTATTATATCTCATATTTAGGAGCTATTCTATTGAATATATCAGCACCGTTGTTCCCCATTCTTTCGAGCTTCAACAGGAGATTCGTTGAAGAGGTATTATTACAAAGTCATACAACATCTTTGCTCCTTCCGAACAGGGTTGTTTTTCATACAAAATAGGTCTCGTGTTTAACAATAATTTGTAACCTAACATTAAATAAATGTAACATTTATATAACTCAAATATATTTGGTAAGCAATTAATTGTGTTGTTAGTGAAAATATGTTGAAGTATAAATAATTCATATGAATTAATATTTACCGCTCTATTGTATGGACTATACAATGGACTCTCATATTGAAGTGGTGTAACTAATAAGGCATTAATAAATTGAATAGAACTACAATAAGTAGATATTAAGAGAAATTAAATAATTGGTAGTCATAGTAAAACATAGTATATATATTTTATATTATAGGGGGCAAACGAACAGGTGGGTCACCTGATGTTAAGTGATCACCACCGTCCATAGACACTAGCAAGACCAGGGGAGTCGCAAGTGCGTTGCCGGCCTTTTAAATATGTGGGCCTCCGACGCTCTCACTGACCGAACGAAACGCAACAGTGCAACAACTGTTACTTCACGTCGGTTTTCTGTGAGAAGGTGGTACTACCCCGGGCGAGCCGACCCATCCATGCTGAAACCAGTAATAGCTTCAGCGTAGATCTACCACCTACAAAGAATATATATTTACATTTACATTTGGAATATTTTTATTCGTTCCCATTGTTCTTATTCAGCTTCGTGTTTATTCCTAAATTACTAGATGACATTATGGTTAAAACCCCACTTCTTAAGATCGTGCTACGCCGTTATATATACTAGAACATTCTTTAATAAATGTGTTATTTAATACCAAAATTAATTTTCTTAAAACTGTGTGTTAGTAACTGATATCGCTGTGCTTAATCATACAAACCACAGCTATATAAGTATTAGATTATACTGAGATTAGCCTATTAAAATAGATAGATTCAAATAAAAATAATAGACAAACATAAGCCATAAAATATTTCATAAGCGAACAATGTCTACCCCGAATTAATATGAACTGCATAATAATGTATTTGAAATAAAAGCTTCGCGGACAAAGCAGTGAGGATTTCCTGCAATAATGCACTAATACTGCTTAAATATGCATGACGAGAGACCGGCTGCTGCCACCAGATAGGATGCTACACAATACCATTCCTGAACACAATGTACGTAATGAATTTTTCCATTTAATTATCAATTTTGAATCTTTTTAATATGAATTATAATTATGAATAAACAGTTTAACATCAATAATTTATACGACATATTATAAAGTAAGGTGCAAAAATTGTGAACGCAAATTATAATCCTAAAAATTCCATAAATAAAGTTTAACGTGCGGAATAGTTTTAATTTTTTTTATATTATAGGTGGCAAACGAACAGGTGCGTTACCTGATGGTAAGTGATCACCGCCGTACATAAACACTAGCAACACCAGGGGAGTCGCAAGTGCGTTGCCGGCCTTTTAAATATGTGGGCCTCCGGCGCTCTCACTGGCCGAACGAAACGCAACAGTGCAACCACTGTTACTCACGTCGGTTTTCTGTGAGAGGGTGGTACTACCCCGGGCGAGTCGACCCACTACCAAGTGAAACCAATAATAGCTTCAGCGTAGCTCTACCACCTTTTCAATTGTCTCTAATATCGGTAACAGTAATCACGTATTTTATGAGATGTTAAATGAAAGGTTATTTGCGTTCGTTGAAGACAATCATAGTGACGCAAACTTGAGCCTGTTAGTTTTTTCTTAGATAGCGAATCACCTTTGGTTGGTATGGAGGTATCAAGGGTTTATCGCTAAATTCCATCTGTTAAACTTGGAAGAAGGTCCCTTTTCTAAACTCGGAATTTTAGCATCTTTGACGAATAGATAGTTAACTATTTACGATTCTATCGATTTATGAGTAAGAAAATCTATGGCAGTTTCGATAACAAAGAAACTGTGCTAACATTGCTACGTTCCTGTTCAAAGAATGCAATTGGCCACATATATCACACGAGGAGATTCAGCCCCTGTTGAGGTTGGTTATACATAGCTATATGCTATGACGATCACCTAACTAAGGTGTCGGATCGATTCCATGCCTGTTGTTACTTCATTATAAAAAAGAGTCCTACACTACTTTGTACCACTGTAGGTAGTAGAGCTACGCTGAAGCTATTACTGGTTTCAGAATGAATGGGTCGGCTCGCCCGGGGTAGTACCACTACTCACCCACCATAGAATACCGACTTGAAGTAACAGTGGTTGCACTGTTGCGTTTCGTTCGGTCAGTGAGAGCGCCGGAGGCCCACATATTTAAAAGGCCGGCAACGCACTTGCGACTCCCCTGGTGTTGCTAGTGTCTATGGACGGCGGTGATCACTTACTATCAGGTGATCCACCGGTTCGTTTGACCCTATGATACAAAAAAAAAAAAAACTTTGAACTCAGGAAATCTCTATTATGCAAATCTGAATATATAAATTTTGCTATACATCAATATAAACATAGTATTATAGACAATTGTTAACAATAAACATCGTGAACACGCACTTTCCGCCAGGTGTGATCGCATCATGAAAAATATTTCAAGAACTGACATCGTTAGCTGAACCTCTTGAACAACGATAAACTTTACCGCGATGTTTTCACTATTGTATGAATGGATGTTGAAACTAGGGCACGCAATAATTCCATACCCCCGTGCGTTGAGAACCCTCGAGCCTCTCTTAGCCTTGTAGTAACGATCCTCTATTACGAAAGGGGGAGTGGAGAGCTGCTTCAAAGCGATGTTTTGCTGTTTTGAGCAAAACTGGGGGAGTTTTTTTTTTTCTTAGACACCTTTGTATTGATTTTTCATGACGAAAGGTAGTGTACGTTCATAAATGAATACAATTACTTATTTAAAATATGAATATTTTTAATTGCAAAATTTCGCGTTTTTTTTTGTTGTTCAAAAGGAATTTTAGCGTTTTTTAATAACCTCACTTGATATTACGTAACTTAATAGAAGCAAATGCAGTTGTTAAATTATACCTATAGGTGCTTGGTAAAAGATTGTCAATTTCAGGGTGGCAGATACTTAGACGGGCAATAGAAAAAACCTCGCCATTATACTAAAACTTTACGTTAAAATTGCGTCTACTGAAAGGCAACATTTTCTCGAAACTAATCACATTATCCTGTGAAACTACGTTATGAAGCAATTAAGGGTATTCTTATTTACCAAGTTGTTCGTATTTCGAATAAATATTTAAAGGATATTCGTCACCATCAGCACTGATGTATACATTTATTATCTGTTTAATATTTATTACAGTTATTCTACGATAAAACGTTTGGTTAGAGCGATAGCGTAAAATTGTTTGCCCCTTGTCAAACGAGCGCGACGGGCGTGAATATTTGACAACTAAAGTATTAGTATTTGGGAACGCAATTGTGAACAAAAATGTATCGGAATATAATTTATAGCTTTCTTTTGTTGAATCGTTATAAATCATGCGGTTAAAAGTTTTTTTTTATTTGTTGAAATATATAAAAATATTCTTAGCATACATTTTTAGTTTTAACCTTTACATATATTTAAAAAAAAATATAATAATAAGGAGTGTTTTACAGTGTGCCGAACAAAACAAGACTGAAGTATCGTTTGGAGAGACCGCGTATTTATTTTAAGCTTTTCATACAAGCTGACGCTGACCTTGCCGGTAGCAAATCATTTTATAACAAGAGTATTACATACTTTAAATATAATAATTGTTGTTTAGAATTAAGTAGTTATTGTATACCAGAAAAAACAAGAAAAAGGTTGAATCATTCGAGAGGGATTGGAAGTAAAATAATTCTATACGAAATGAAATTAAATGAACCCAAAATTTTTAAACCGAAATTCATGACAATATTTACTTATATCTCGTTACTTAAACTGTCTTGAATTAAAATTAATTTCTTTTTTAAATTGTATTTAGGTATATACTATTGTAAATGGCTGTAAAAAGGAACAAGAATATTTAAAAATACTAGCTGCCTGGTCCGACTTTGCACGGACGTCAATCCAGTCAACAAATTACCTTATACCGCCATCTGTTAGAATCTTATCGAATTAATAGAGATAATCATGACTCTTTGTTAATAAACAAATAATTCGCAATAAAATAAAATTACGACTATAATTAAAGATCTAAGCTATCCTATCTCTAAGTTGGACCAGACTGCTGACGGTGTGCCAATTTAATTTAAAATCGGTTAAGTACTTTAGGAATCCATCGCGGACAAACATCGTGACAGGACATTTATATATATTAAGATGATAGAATAAATAAAAATATAGTTAAAGGGTTATTCTTTTTTGTTTCATTGCGTAAAAGTTATGACATACTTATTGATTAGTCAAGTTTTAACAATACACTCAAACTAAGTAATCTTAGCGAACAATGCAAGTGCACTATTCAAAAGTAACATTATTATTTTAATGTAAAAGCCCCTTAATTATCATCATAATTCTTAATTTTTTGTAACAATATCAAAAATAATTATATACACATGTACATACACTCTCACCTTCAATTGCACGAAGTATTATTACTATGCAAAGAAAATACAACAATTATGTAAATATTCAAGTTTTAACAAAGAGAATTTCTCGTTGTTCCAGCTGAGTTTTACTCCAGCGCCTATAGACGTATAATACGTACTGAACCAACTTGTAAGTACGGTATTGTTGACTTCCGTATTACTTATGTTGTTCATTATTTAGAAAATACCGGTACGTGTAAGTCTCCATTCGTAATAAAAGGCTTTAGGAAGCAAGGAGAAATAAACTTAGTAAATATACTGATGGCGAGACACATTCCAACTAATATTATAAAGGTGAATTTTATTTATTAGCTACTTAACTGGTCATTATGAAATTGTCCATACACGTTGTTAGAATTATAGAAAACTAGCAGCTTTGCACGGGTATAAAATATATAGCCTATATCATTCACTGAAAAAATGATTAAAATCTATCCAGTAGTTTTGATTCATTCATTACTGCCAGTGGCCCGCACACATTATTTTGATAAATCTCGTAGGGTTCAGCCTACGTTTGTTGCAATGTCACATTAGAAACCTCAAAAATAACAGTATTGCTCCACTATTTAATGGATGTTATTATACATATAAACCGTCCTCTTCAATCACTCTATCTATTAAAAAAAACCGCATCAAAATCCGTTGCGTAGTTTTAAAGATTTAAGCATACATAGGGATATAAGGACAGAGAAAGCGACTTTGTTTTATACTATGTAGTGAAGACATAGAGTACTTTCCATCTAGAAAAAAGGATTGTCCTCGAGGAAGACATCAAATCTATATTAACGGTGGCGAAACCGTGTGAAAAAGCTAGTAATTACATATTACAGTGTCAGCTTAATCATGGCATATGATACCTACCATTTTAGGTGATAGCTGATTACGATGTTTAGTAGCCAACGTAACAAACGACACATCATACGGATTTTATGGCGGGATTTTGAAGTGCCTTGTGTTTCTTATTCATAAACTTGCGTTATTTCACCTTACATTTCGTGTTATTTTGACGGCATTTAGCATTGTGCAGTTTAGTTATAGTACAAAAGTAAAGTGGATTAGATTAATGTTTAAATTAAGTTGTGAGATGCCAAAAAAACTCCCTATGAAGTTCTATTAAGTGAGATATTTTGTAAAAACACTCGATACATCACAGGACATTTTTTTTTTTTATTGTCCACTTGGTAATGCCAGTAATAATATACATTAACATTGGTTGTTAAAATAGGAAAAATACAAAAAAAAACACACACACACACACATCTAAACGGAAAACAAGAAAGTACATGATAGATTTATTTATGACATAGAAATTAATAGAATCAGTATTTTTATGTAATTATTTTAAAAGATTACGACTACCGTCGAAAGTATTTGTGCACGGAAAGAAATATTAGGCCTTACTTTTTAATATAGGAAAACTATAGAAGGAGTAAGACAAAATGAGCGGGGATCATTCTCGCGCTGATCGTCGGACCGTTCACATCTCTACACATATTCGTTACTATATGTAGTAGTGGATTACTGTACCGGCTACTAAAGATGACGCCATACTTTTTTAACACTTCAATGTCACCCCGATATACATATACTCGTATATAATAAACTAGCTAACTCGGCGAATTTCGTACCGCCTAACAGTCGATTCTTTAATTATTCCTTTAATACTTATTCTGCTATTCGGGACGCTATATGTTGTTAAATGTTACCATCGTATGAAGATCACTCAATTGTTTTTCCTTCCCGGAACCTCTCCACTAACACTTAAACTTTATGGTATGGTATTAAAGTTCAAATTGACTTTTAAGTATTATCACGAATCGTTTGTACGTGAGTATAGAAAAGTGTTGTTTTTAGACTTTTTCAGTCAATTTTTTTTTATTTATTCTCTCCGTAAGAACCATCCTCGTACTTCAAGGAATATTATTCTAAAAAAAGAATTAGCGAAATCGGTTCAGCTGCTCTCGAGATTTACGCTTAGCAACACATTCAGCGATTCATATTTATATTATAGAAGATAACCAATTTACAACGGACTCAGAATAAATATTATTATTGTCTATATTTAATACTTCAGCTTTGAGAATCGTCAATTTCAAAAACATCAACACCGATGAATATTCCCTCAGCACCAAAACAAGAACAGGAAGAAATCAATTTTAATTAGTTCCAAAATAAGTGTGTTTCGAAAACGTACACATATTGAAATTTATATTTAGGGATTTCTGTTATAGTCGTGGGCAGCATAGCTGAAAGGTAAATATACCTTCATTATTTATACATTCTATTTATATCCCGGCGTATCCCTTAATGATAATAATTTTATAAGCGCACTTCATTTTGAGAATATACTCATCTTATTAAAGGTTATAACAAAAATCGATAATGAAGTTAAATTGCACAGGACATAGTAAAGATAAATTAAATTTCAGTAGATACAATGCAATAGTAAATCTCTGAACATACTTACGGCATATGAATAGATATGTGATCAGACTGACGAACCAAGTAACAATGTACTAGCACCGTCAACTTACTTTTGCAACGAGTGCAGTCAATAATAACCAGCCATAGTAAGTATTAGAACGGGTAAATAATATCAAAATAATTGGTCATTAGTACAAGCACTAGACCAATAGGTAGGATCGCTTATTCAATGGTATGGTTTCAATACTCATTGTCATATCCCATACTGTTAATAAAACGACCTTTTATAAACGTGCTTACAAGTGATGATAACTGGTTATCTAAATCGCTTTTTATCAAAATAATCAATGGGCGTATTTAAAAGCACACGACTCCCTTCGGTGCATGAACTACCTCTATGCGGTACACTTGTTTGCATTTGCCTCCCAATCAAGAGTTTGCATTAATTTGCATCCCTTTAAGTGTGTACGGTGACTTATTATAACCTAAAATACTGGTTAATACATTTTCATTCATAATACTGAAGTTCCGAAAATTAGGTGCAAGTCTAGCTTCCAACATATCATCATCTTACCATTATCCCACCTAAGTAGGGTACGGCACAACATGTTTTCCTTTTCCACTCTCCCCTGTCAGATGTCATCTCAGTATTCACACTTTTTATACACATGTCATGTTTCACACAATCCATCCACACCTTTTTCGGTCTTCCTCTACACCTATATACGTCCACTTTCATAGTCAAAACTTTTCTTGTTACATGACTTTCATCTCTTCTGATAATATGCCCGTACCATGCTAACCTATTACTCCTCAACTTCTCTGTCACTGGTAAGTCTAGCTTTCAACATACGCCATCATATTACATTAATATATGCTCCAGTATAAATGGTCCCATGCTACAGAAAAAGATCTGCGAGATCTTAAAGCATATGCATAGGAGGAAAGGATAAAATATAAAGAAAGATAACGTACTTTAGTGTTGGATGCCAAGATCCACATTTAGACAGCTGGTATCATCATTATTATTACATTAATGCTAAATACATTACTATATTTGTAAAAAACAATATAATAAATTACCAAACAAAGCTTCCTAACAATGCGGGAATGTTAATAAGTTTGTCAGTGAATGTAAATATAAATAAGTCGATTTGAATTTGTTACCTGAAATTGAATATAAAATTGGGAACAGTCATGAGAAATCTCTCTCGAATTAGCTACGGGAACTACCTACGCACAGTTAAACTTTCACTTTTAATTTGTATGATAGATGAAGGGGCTGGTGGGACCTTGTAAATAGATCCCACCAGGAGGGATGCGGTAAAATAAAAATGTATAAAAAATTGCCTAAAGACAAGAGAGAGCGTGGAGCGGTAGGTGATCTTGCCTATAAATAAATATAATAACAAAGACCCCAAATAAAAACGCGTGAACTAACCTGCAAACTCAGGATATTACGGATTATACAGAGCAGCGGCGTCTCAGCAATCTCACTCTCAAGAAGAGTGATATCAATACAAGCGTTACATATATTAATGTATATGTATGTATATTATAGCGGTTTTCTAGAAAGAGCGTTTCGACGTACAATAGTTTTATGATAATTCTGAAATATTCTAAATTTTTCTCTTTTTTTGTCAAAATGACAGTGATATATTATTTACAAAAGCGTCTGCATGCTCCGTACTCGATCGATGAGATGCAGGCCTGAAACACATCTCATTATCTGGAGCGCAGTTATTAAATTAATCTAGTGAGGATGAACCAATAGACCAATGGGTAATATGGTTTTAGCTCTGAGTTGAGATGTAAAAATAAATTTATGTTATTTGCCCACGGCATGAAATTAAGCTGTTATATACAGATGATACAGTGTATAGTTGTAATCTCGACCGAATCCAATCTGTGGCGGTTTTAACAGATTAAAGCAAACGAGATCGGAACTTTTGTGGCAATCGTGTGAATACGTTCTCTTTGTGTAGGACATGATGTCTGGTGGCTTGTAATACGTGTAACGGCAAAATAATGAAGCTTATATTCATATATATTTTATTAGCATAAAGTATGACATTTGTGAATTCAACCAAATATTTCTTTTTCTAATATGTTCTCCTTAAATCCCTTTCGCGTGTGATAAAAAAGAGACGGGTAGTTTTGGTTCTATTTGTAATAAACAGAAGTAGGGTGTAATGTATAAAAATATTGCGCCGTTATCTTTAAATAGAATATATTCTCATATAATTTGACTTCCTTTAAACTCTTTCAGTAGAAATATAAAAAAAAATATGCATATAAATATCACTTGTAAGAAATTTCTTAAAGTTTCTGATCTCAGATTCATTTAAATTCAAAATTCGTGTAAACTTTAGTCCATAGTTTTAGAAATGTATTAAAAATTGCTTGCTATAATGTGAATTCATTTATTAGGGAATGATACTTATTTTACGCGTATGATTTGCCGAAAGACTCAACGGGTAGTGACAAAAGGATAATATTCAACAAATGAATATTGTATTCTTATTTTTTATTATAACAATCAAACTTCTTTATTGAAAATTATAACTGGGTCATTCCATGTCCAATCGACCAATGGTTGGAATCGGCTCCTCTTAATATTGATGAAATTTGCTGGGATTGGACAGCTAGCACTATTATATGGTGGAAATATTAGATTCTATTTAAAATGTAAAAACTCTCGCATATTTTTTAAGGGAACTGAATATACGCTATACGCCTGTTGATTCTTAACAGGTTCACCGTACTGTTTTGGGCAAGCGCTTAACGTACTCCGTTGTATGGCAACAAGGTTAAGAGCTCCAAAGTGGCTGAACCTTGGCTTGGCCTGCTGCCTTGGATGCAACTTCTTGGATTTAACTATACTAAGCTAACTAAAGTATTCGTAAATGTATGGCTCGCCTACCTGCTGCTGTAGCATATTGTTATGACAACGGCGTACTCACGTGCCCTCAGTGTGCAAGGAGTTTTGCCTCGAAGATAGGCCACATAAGCCATATTCACGCGCATCAGCGCCATTTCTCAGACTAGGGTTCAAAGCGGTCGCCATAGCCGAAATCGGAATCGGTCGGAAATCATCAGCGATATATACTTGTATACCTCACGAAGGCAAACAAAATCACACGACTCTTGGTAAAGTATTTTTTTAGAAATGGGTCGTAGATCTGCTCGATTGTGATTTCATGGATAATTGAAAAACAATGTCGTTTAAAGTGTGAAAACCTATGTAGTGTTTTATTTTATCGTACCATCATGTATAGTGCTTAAGAGATAATCACGACAAACTCATTATTAGGGAGCGTTGAAAAGATGAAAATAGGGTTTAAAAGTAATTAGTTACACGTCAGTCTCGCTTTGTGTTTAATTATTGCACGCATTTATTTACACATTAGGTTAATGGCAAAAACAAGTCCCTTATTCGGAATAAATTGTACGTAGCTCCGGTGAACACAGTACACATTAATCAGTATGGCAACTAATCATATTATTGTGTTATGTATACAAAAATATAACGAATGAAAATAATTGTTTTTTTTTCTACATTGATTATAATATACATAATTAAAAATTGATTGGTTTTTTTTTCGAACTGTCTACACTGTTGACCTGGCAAGGCCTCTACAGTTTCACCGGACTACATAAAAATTGATTGTATGAAATATTAATTTATACTTATTTAATCAACGGGAAAATGATTCAATTATAACAATACATACACATTCGTTCAGGATTCTAAGAAAAGTTCGCCTATTACTATATTGAATAGCTTAAAGCAAGGGTTCTCAAAGTGTGCATACACTACATTGCTTTGGGACGTAATTGTAGAAGTGATTGCAGTGGATCCGAGGCAGCCCTTGATTTTTTTGTATGGAAATCTAAATTAGTTTATATAATACTTTATTGAAGCTGCTACAAACTAATAATTATAATAGCCTAATTAAGCTGCAGAGTATGAGGTTTTAACTATATAATTGTTTGCATTTTTATATTTAATAATTGCAATGAAATAAACGTATGGTAAAAGTGCGTCACAAACTGAAATATTTAAAAAAATGTTTAATTACAAATAATAATTAATTAATAGAGATAATAGCTTTAGTACATGATTGAGAACATTGAAGAATGTATAACGATATAAAGTAAAATAAATAATTTGCAAAATAAAAACTTTATATTAACTAAAAATTCTATTTATGTATGCTTAATACAAAGATGACTTACTGTTTCATTTCAGTCCTGTGTTCAGGGACTGCGAACCCTGGTCATTTGTTACATGTATCGCTACTTTTGTCCATATATTCTCAGCAACAAAGAACTTCGGCCTATTCTACTCATGCTTATCTATGTATTAGTAACGGAAAGCCAATACTACATAGAAGATTCTTTCTTTCCTTTTAAGTATCTCACAGTTCGTTATCGAACCTATTTTCAATTCTAAGAAAAGTGTGCACGCAGTTTACTTTATACGTTTATTAACGGCTTAAGTTTTTGTTACAATTCATGAAACCCTTATCATCTATAATATACCCAAGAATAAAGGACTGACGTATCAACTCAGAGCCCAAACTAATGGGGCCGTGGAAAATTTGCATACAGGTTTCTTTTAGCCTGTAGGTGAGTACTATGGAAGAATTTTTGGAAATAAAGTTTGCTAAGTTGTACTAAAAACATTGTAAAGTACATAACAGGGTAACATTAACAGGACACTGTTAAAAGTATGACGTCTTTATGGATAACGCCATATTTATTATGGAATAGTTCAATTGACTAATATTAATCGAAAATA
The DNA here is from genome assembly GCA_035772565.1 of Antheraea assamensis. Classification (NCBI taxonomy): domain Eukaryota; kingdom Metazoa; phylum Arthropoda; class Insecta; order Lepidoptera; family Saturniidae; genus Antheraea; species Antheraea assamensis. The sequence continues at coordinate 822,972 of JAQQSE010000060.1, forward strand.
ATAATAAAGCGAAAACTAGCACTAAATACAAACTTAAAACTCTTAATGTATATACCGAATATTCCGTGTCTAGCCATCAGTCAAATTATTTGAGGCATCCGGTCAATAGTAAACAGTTAATTATATCTTTAAATATAAGTTAAAATGTCTAATCTATAGTATCAAGGTGGTAGAGCTACGCTGAAGCTATTACTGGTTTCAGCATGCATGGGCCGGCTCGCCCGGGGTAGTACCACCCTCTCACAGAAAACCGACGTGAAGTAACAGTGCTTGCACTGTTGCGTTTTGTTCGGTCAGTGAGAGCGCCAGAGGCCCACATATATTAAAAGGCCGGCAACGCACTTGCGACTCCCCTGGTGTTGCTAGTGTCTATGGACGGCGGTGATCACTTATCATCAGGTGACCCACCTGTTCGTTTGCCCCTTATAATATAAAAAAAAGCTCAATAGTATTATCTATCACCTAGTCCATAGTATCCTTGAAATCATTTTTTTATGCAAATAACACGAAATATTTATTTAAAAAAAGTCTTTTTTTACTTACATCAATATTCAAATCACCATGCATATAAAACATTTGCAACTGAAAACAAAATGAACATGGCCCGTGTTTTAAAATTTTTGACCAAAATAAACATTGAAAAAATATATTATGTCCGATCCGCTGTCGAGTGGTATAATTAATCGTTTCGGCTTCCTCGACTGTGCAGCACCTCGTTTGTCCATTTCCTACTGTTTGACAAATTTTAGGGCTATAAAAACTTCACCAATGGAATTGTGTTGGGAATTCGTTTGTGTCGTGTTTGATTTTTTATATTATTTCTTACAAATGACATTCTTACCATCATCTTTATATTGCCAGTTTGGGAGTCAATCTTTTTAGTATCAGTTCCAACCATTTTATATCTCTATAGTACTTAAGTTATTCTTGGCCGAGTAACTCCTCAAATTATATATGGTAAACTAAATATGTCGGTGAAAAATCTTTGTCTACCATCATAAAAATTAATCCGACTACCCCCAAAGGATTTTTATAGTTAAACAGGTTTTTGTTACATCACCAGTATAGTATTGGAAATAATCATATAAATACGACTGACATTTAACGTGTGAGCCCAAATACATATATGAAGTTAGACATATGTGACTTATGCCCGGTTTTTGAAGCATTCAGCTATTGATTCAATAATTTATCCACAAGATAAGCGCGGTTAATACGTTTTTGAAAACACAACGAGCCGTCAAATAATTATGAAACCAGTCACTAGTTATTTTATGTTCACTAGATGGCTCTCTGTACAAAGCTTTGTCTAAAATTGATTCTATCATTTTAATTCATCATTAATTGTTTTGTTTTATTATCAACAGACTTTTTGATGATTTGTTACATAGCAGTTTCTCAAAGACTGTATGAAGAATATCATTCCCGAAGTATGAAACATTATAAAAGCTTCAAATCAAATCAAATCAAAAATACTTTATTCAATTTAGGCTCTAAGAAGGCGCTTATGAACGTCAAAACTACCACTCGATCGGGTTTATCTTTTTAAAATACAATTATATATTTAAAATACATTACACGTTACAATCGTTTCAGTGGATGCACAGAGAGATATCAATTCCAGACATCACCATCGTTCACATATTGATCCACTCTATAATAGCCCTCTGACACCTAAAACCCGCTTAACATGGCACTTAAACTTATAGTTTGGCAAATCGGTATTATGCTTTGGGGCTTTGTTAATTAATTGTTGAAACCGTGTTTAATGTTAATATTTTGCTATAAAATCAATTCTGAATGACTATTATTAAAAAATAAGTATAGCCTTTAAGTTACATCGTTTACTATATTTTGGCTTACCTCAACTTTTCCAAATTAGAATGTAATAATGTCAAAGATATTAAAGTTATTAATAAACATACTATATAATAAATCATTTTAAGTAATAATAAATGTGTCTTCTTTTATGTAGTTCTTTATAAATCAAAATCAAACTATACTTTATTCAATTTAAGCCGTAAGAAGGCGCTTATGAACGTCAAAACTACCACCGGTTCGGAATACATCCCAGTCATCGAGAAGAACCGGCAAGAAACTCGATCGGGTTTATCTTTTTAACATATGCTTATATAATTAAAATTCATTATACATTACAATCGATTTTAGTGGATGCACAGAGAGGAGTCAATTCCAGACATCACCATCGTTCACATATTGATCCAGTCTATAATAGCCCTTTGACACCAAAACTCGCTTAACATGGCACTTAAACTTATAGTTTGGCAAATCGGTAATATGCTTTGATACTTTGTTATAAAACCTAACACTATTACCTAAAAATCTGTTACTGGTTTTATTGAGTCTAAAACATGGAACGACCAGTTTGTCACAGTTTCTAGTCTTTAGATATGCCTGTGTTTGACGAACTCCAGCTTTTCAAAGTTTTTGCGAACATACATTAAATTATCAAGAACGTATTAGGAAGGCAGAGTTAAGATACCGAATTCTTGAAGCTTCGGTTTTGTTGTTGCGTAAATGGTATTATTATGAGGCATAGTAGTATTATTTTTGTTAATTCTATTATTGTGTGTATTATTTGTATGTATTTTATAAATAGATTTAAAAATATACTATGTACAATCATTAAACACGGAAACAGCATTAGAATATTATTAACACAATAGCTACAGAGCTTGTGCCGACATAAATAAACATAAAATGATTTCGAAGTACAGACATATTGCAAATTATCTACAGAATTTTAATATCAAACTACTACGAATTCTTATCCATATTCCAAAATCGACAAAAAAAAATCACGAGAGCCATTCCCCCTTGGATGGCAAGTCTGCGCACATCTATATGAAATTGCCGTGCTAGATAAGGGTAATGAATATGGCGCCACCCATAATAACTTCGCTCTTGGTGATGCTAATAGACTGTAAATCACACCAAACTTGTTTAAACTGTCCTCTTATCTAATTCATATAGTTGTTACATTAGGTAGATGTACACATATTATGTATTAATATTCTTTGAAACCGTAATATCATGAAGCTATACTAATTCCATTTAATCTTTTTTAAAGTTTAAAACTATTGTTTTTTGCAAAGTGTAAGGTAATAAAGAGAAATTAATAGTTCCATATGATCTGTTATAAGCAGCATGACCCTTTGCACGTTCCCGACGAATTTATAGAGTAATCGACGTAAAGTTTACGACGTGTGAAGACTCGACGCCTGTAACTCTTGCAGAATTTAATCAACGTACTAAGATCGGTATGGCTGTTGGCTCTTCAACTGTGTCACAAGATAGAAAGAACAGAGAGCTATCTATTAAAACAAGAGCTTTATAACAAGTGGGCGTGAATACAATGGTTTTGTTTTACACGGGAGATGAAAATATGAATAAAATCAAAAGTATTTTGTTGTATTTCTGTGTATGTGTGGTACTTTTAAAAATGTATGGGTTCGAAAAACTCCAACATTATTTGTCTGATTACAATAAAAGTTGGCACACTTGCGTATTTATTAATGGAGGTTTTTATGTTATCCATTTTACTATAACTCATCGCTACGTGGCGCTAGGCTCTATTTTTTATTATTATTCATTTTATATTGCAATAATTATAAATATATGGTAAAATACGTATATGTCGAAAGAATTTTTACAAATTTTGACTGACTGTTCAGTACACAAAATAAAAAAGATGTGTGTACTTATGTACACGCGTTATAAGTTATACTTCTTTTGCGTAACAAGTAAAAACCTTTTCAAAAATTTTATCTTTCTCTTTATTCTACGTTTGTAGAAAAAACGACACTAACAATAGAAAAAAGGTATTTAATACATACATACTTTTTTTTGAATAAAATGTTGACTATAGCTAACTTCAGGGTGTCGGTTTTTCATGACGGTGTGCGCGCGCATCATTAAAATTTACTCTCATCATTTTTCCCTAACGCGCCAAAAGTAGTATAACGTCAAAAACGAAAATTAATATTTTCACCTCTGGTAATAACAGTGCTCAGAATACTAAAAATAACCGCCGTTGACTAAAAAATAGTAGAACGTGTAGCTATGAAAAAAATATAACATTATTTTTTACAATTAAACTTTTACATTATTAACCAACTTAAAAGTATAACTTATTGACATGTTCTAGTATATAAGTATAATATTACGGAACTATTCTTTTAATGTATAATACTAACCAAAAATGGTAAGTAAATGTGTAAAACTATATACATTAGTTGTATTGACAGTTAAGTTTACGTTTATATTGACAATAAACTTTTCTTTGTCTTTTATATATTCTTGATTTCTGTAATTCTAAAAGACGTCAGTTAATCTTTTATACTTAATGAAAATTCTCACACAATATCTTATTTAATGCTGGTTTATCTAATTTATGTCTTAATACTAATTTTACATTCTCTACTCACTTTGCTTGGACCCCGGGTCAAATTTGCATTTCTACAACGTTTGACTCTTCGGACGAACCTGTTCGTTATTGTTCTAATAGGTGTTCCTTTATGTACCCTTAGCTAACAGCAAAGTAATCCAATCGATTATGAAGCTTGGAACTCTATAAACGCCTTTCGATAAACCTATATTTCGATAAGCCTTTCGATATATAAAATCGGGTGAGTGCCTTAAGCACTCTCCTTAGTAGTCCGGTGAAACTGTAGAGGCCTCGCCAGCTCAACAGTGTAGACAGTTCGAAAAAAAAAAAACCCTGTTGTGAGAGCATGTGTTCCAACGAAATATTGTAAGCTTTTACACAGTTATTAAAAACACTCATGTGTTTCTATAATCAAAATGTTAACACTAAAGATATCATAAAATCAATTCTCAAATATTTCTTATACCATTTAAATGGAACAGTAGAGTATAGCGATTTGAGTCACTTTATTTTATTGTTTGTTATTTCTTGTAACTTCTGAAATATCGTGCATCCCTATATTTATCATGTAAAAGTACGATTCTATCTTCTCTAGTTTTATCTATAGTACGATATCCAAAATTCTTCGGGATGTGTGAAAATTCTGGCTATGTGTACTTATTTAGACAGATTCCGGTAGAACCTGAACAATTGAAATTCCATTTACATGGCGAAATATAAACATATTTGCCCAAATAAATTTCGGTATGCGTCGATTATGACGCACGTCCTCAATATGAGATGGTTAACGGAACCTATTTTTGCAATATAAAAGAGTTACGAAAATCCAACGACTCGGGTGGGAAGAAAATGTAAAAAATAGACAAAGCAAGCGCCTTAAATATTTGCATAAGTTATAAGATGATATGATATTCCCAAAATATATGTATGTACATAATTCTCATCTGCGTAGGCAGCAATATATTTATATGTACGAGTATATAGGTTGTCTGTAAGACAAAGACATACAGTTTCTTAAATCTAATCTAAGATGTAGTGTCTGTTTGTTATGTCAAATTAGCAGCATTTTACTTAATGCAATGAAAGTAAATACCTACGATATTTATAACAAAAACCAATTTAAAACATTTTTGGCCGCCTTTCTGTTCGTTCTGGTTAATTTCGAAAAGGGGTAGACCGATTTTGACGGAACTTTCATTATCAAAAGTAACGTATACTACTTTATCTTTAGAATAAATATAGGTTTCTCCGCAAACATAATAACCTAAGGCAGTAGTACCCAGTACCTTGCGTGCTCTTTGCTCTTGTTTATACTCAACAATGTTTTTGGGCAATATTCCAGGCAGCCGTAGTTGCAGTTAATCTTTTAGACAAACGGAATACAAATAATCAGAAATACGATAACCTGGTCACCTAAACGGTTGGAACGATTTAAATGACATTTTTGTGAGTCTGTATACGGGTCTGTGGATGGTTTAGATTTATAATTGGACTCTTGGTGGTGCTAGGATCGGATTCCATGATTTTTTATTTTCCAGCCAGGCGAACCTACTAAATAGAATATATAAAAGAAGGTTAAATAGTTATCAAAATTAGGATGAGACACAGAGAGTTATAAAAGCGTATTAACATGAATTCGAAGCTACGTAGATCGACACGGTATCTGAACACGCTCACCATTGAGCCATCATAGCTTCTCATTGCATTCATAATATTAAAATGCCTATTCACCATATCGTGTCTTACAACCCTGCAATTTACATAATAACCTTTCCGACATCTACGACCAAAATGACGTCTCAGGTTTACCAAACCTTCGACCCGTCAAAGTCTAAATAATATATTTAAAACCTTGCGCTGGTGAACAATACCGACCAGCCGGCGCGACTCCGGACTGCCGGAAACAGAACATTTCCGACACGATTCAGACAGAGCCGTATCGTGTTACCAGAAATATTACTGATGTTTTGTTTATCAGGAATGGAAAACGTTTTCTGGTAATAATATTCGACCGCGTCCAAGCTGTGGCGTGACCAGGAAACCGAGATAGAAATCTAACAACTACGAATTGGAAGTACAGAGATATTGAGGTAAGACTAGTAACATTCGAAACATATTCTTTGTATAATTCCTAACTTTTGGTTTAGCACATAACTTGTCGGGGAGAAAACTAAGATTGTCGGCAAAGTTCGCTTCTGTATAGCGTTACTTTAATCGCACATTACAGAAATCGCTTAACAAAACCGAAGCAAACCGATATTAAGCATACATTTTACTCTTCTCTCCGACAAAATAAACGAAATGTTATTCAATCGTAATCTTTTCAATACCACTGTAGTTCAACTGTAATTGTAAATACGATCCATCATAAAGATGTCTACAGTGACGCCTATAAAGTAGGAATAAAATATACACATATAACGCGACAGAAGCCAAGTCACGCCCGGCCTTAATAATGGTGTCCGGTTGGTCGGACGTTGAAATTTGCAAGCCGGAATTTTCGAATATTTCACACCGGCCCAGTGACCGAATAGCTGGCACTGTTCCTTGCGTCTGTAAAATAGAGTACTTACTCGCTACTTGACTTACTAATACATATCACGAAATGTATCAGAATTTAAAATTTTTATCTAACTTTAACCCTAAGTAACTTTTACATTAGTGGATTTATCAAAAAATCATAAGAAATTCAATGATCATTTATTAACTTTTCAAGGTTCAATATTAAGGAAAAAATACAAACGTTTTACATTTTTTTTCTATTTATATTACTAAAGCTCGTCAATATTTATTAAACAAAAAATGAATAACGATAATCGATTGAGAAACAGAAGAGGAAAATGTTTGCCTTTAATTATACCACATAATTATTGATAACCTGAATTTCAAAAATGTTTACTGAACAACCATGTGAGTCCAGTAAAATAGAACACACGTACAATAAAATAAGTATGTAACGTATTCCTTCTGTGAAACAAATTAGACAAGTATATTCGTAAACCGACAGTTAAACTAATTATAATAATGTGTATATATGTACTTTGTAACGGAGCAGTAGATACGTACATTAAAACATGGTAATTAATTCACACCTAACTCGATGGGGTTGTATACCAGATAACAACTTTACGGGGGTTATATTAAATTCAGTCGAAAAGAAACTTTCCAAAGATAAGGGAACGTAATTTCATTTATGCCGTTTGAAAGTTTATCTTCTGCTGGCGTTATTAAATTTTAAAAACAATTCCATTAATTTATTCGTTAGTGGGGAACACAGTTTTTGTAAGATCTCCGTTGTTAAATTTAATAAAGAAGTATATACTATTAGACAAATTTCTAATACATATATTATTAAATATTCTCTCAAATACATACAGCTGTTAAATACTTACTGTAGGTTACTTATAATATTGTTAATCAAAATTGCATTTCTTAATTTAATTTATGCAAGCTATCAGTATGATTAATTAATGATATATCTACTTCTTTTTTTTATATATTTAAATCATTTTAGTTTTATATTTTACAGATAGATACCAATAGGGTTAATTGACTACAGTGTCAATCACCGGCCAAAGTCGAGTTCAACCGCCGAACACCGCCTTTTAGTTCCTTTTAGTTTCTATCACGACCGTTTTCTGCTGTAGTGAGACGTAACAGCGGTCAAATAATTCCAAGCGGAAGTGCGAAGTAACGTCCACCCTAATATTTAATGATGGATTTCCGCAAAGTAACGCCTTCATCAATCAAATATCTAGAAAAATTATTTTCATATTTTATGTTATATTTACTGATGAAGAATCAAAGTTGAGTTCTTTGTAGTATCCTGTTATGATCTTTAGGTGCGGAGTAATTATTATAATAGGTGTAAGTAAGGAAGTATGCTAAGGTCGGCTTCAGAATGTAAGTGGGTACTGGTGGTTGTGCTTAGTCCAAATATTTGTAGACTCCGCCCACGTTAATTTAAACTACACGCATCCGCTCAAGCATCCACCACCACCCGCCTGTACTCTGAAACAGGCCTTAGGGAAAACGAACGTAATAATACGGATGGGTCGTGTGGCGTAGCACGGGGCGATGAGGAGCAAAGGCCGAGTTTACCATCCGACAAGAGCCGAACATTACTAAGACGGGCCGAATTGTGAATGCCTACGACAGCAAGGTACCATGACATACGGCTTAAGTACGTGGTCGGCTGCTTAGGCAACAGTCATGGTTTATACGGAAATATCAAAAACATTAATGCAAAATTTTATAAATTAAAAAACCGTATCATAAGAATTAGCTTTTCAAAGTTTACAGTCACTGTGATTGAAGTTGAATATAGTAAGTACAATATTATAGCACAATAAATAAAACACACACATATCTTGATAAAAAATAATAATTCTAAAAGGATTTTTATAAATAATAAAAATAGCGCTTTACACGTCCCGAGTTCGAGTTTCAATCACGGTAATGCTAAGGAAGTGTGGGGCATACGGGACTCCGAGTGGGGTCTATCGTCCATTTAGGGGTCCGATGAAAAGCCGGAAAAGCACCAATCCATCACAGAGAGTTACGACGTCCTCGCGGTTATATACGATAGTAGGACCCCACGCGACGGTGAACTCCTTTTGAATCTTTTGTATTTCCACCCAATTTAGTACTCGGATATACATAGTTATATGTTGATATATTAAATATAATGTAATTTGGTATGACAAGAATAGACCTTAGAAATCTTTTGTTGTTTATGATAATTATATATACTTTGATATTTTCTTTTCACTATTTATCGCTTTTATGGCATTTATGAAAACTATCCTGATTAGTTAAAAGTATTAACATACAGTTTTTCAAAGGCACCGTCGCTTGATATTAAGAGAAACGTGCATTTTCGACTAAACAAACAAAACCCAATACTAATCCAAAATTGAAAACAAATATAATAATGTGTATATATCCAGGTACTGATAATTCTTTGTTTTCTAAAAAATAACTCACGCACAAGGTAGAGATTAATCCATATAACGCGGTTAATTTTACAAACGTACATTCACGAACTCTAAGTACACCCCAGACTTAATAAAATCATTCGTGACTCATACATATAATCGTTCCCTGAGTGTTCCCTGAGTGAACCTGCACAACGCTATACGTGCAGCCAAGAGGCTACTATAGATCGATGCGCGTATGTTGCAATATACAGTATATACAGCAACAGCCCAAGCCGATGTCCCACTGGACTTTATGCTCGTTGCTCAATCTGGTGAGTGCCTTATGCGCTCGCCTTAGTAGTTTGGTGAAGCTGTATAGCCAGCATATGGTGTCACTAGCATAGGTCAGTTACAAAAAAAAAGAAACGTGCAGTCAAGAATTATTTTAAGAAAAAAAAAACAAATAATTAACACGCATGTTCTAAAAATAAACCAGATAAAAATTCGTTCATTCAACGTAATTCGTAACAACATATAGTCCCACAGTCACCTTCCCTTTTGATTTCTCATTATTTTGCGCTTTTAAAAATTGAGATACGTTTGAAACAATTGTGATACATTATATATTTATTATACTATAGTAGCATTTATTAAGACATCGCAATCATACAAAATACTATCTGAAATATTGGAAACTAGATTTTGCTCATGGCTTTGCTTGCGTTTATAAGAATTTGAGTTATCCCTCGAGAAAAGCATTATTTTCTGAATAAATGGTACCGTATGCCCTTTTTAGTACCTCTTACAATTTGTATGTAAAATTTCATGGTAATCCGTTGAGCACTGAAGCCGTGAAAGCGTAACAACCAAACAATTCAATCAATCATCATGCAAATTTTCATACAAACTACAAGAGGTACATAAAAGGACATACTGTACCTTTCATTCAGAAATAGAATACTGTTTCCAAAGGATAGGTTAATCTAATTTAACACAAGCGAAAGCCGCGGGCACGGCTATATAATAAAAAATATATAATATAACGTCTCGATTTTTTTTAGTGTAAAGCGGAATAAATCAAAACAGTTACGATGTTTACTATAAGAAAAGAAACATGTTAGTTACGATTAGGTGAAGCCGATATGGGACGAAAGTTTACTGTCTCGTGACAGAGTTTAGCGAGCGAACTGCGGTAAACAATTGCACAATCTAATTACTGAAACAAGACGCGAGTCAAACGCGATTAGAGACCGGATAACACGGAATCACGTACAGTGTTTGGATTTGGAGCGAACAAGTTTATTAATATACTTGATAGTGCTTACGATGTTGTTGTAAATAAAATAATTGGTAGAATACTTTTATCTATACATATAAATAAAATTGGAGTGTCTGTTTGTAATATCAAAATAACGACTTTTTACTGATTAGATGTGAACGTATACACGATACTGATAACAAAAATACAATTTTTTAAATTTTTGTCTGTCTGTCTGTCTGTTTGTCTGTATGTTCCGGGTAATCTCCGAAACGACTGGACTGATTTTGACAAAAATTTCACTGACGGATGGTTAAAATTACAGCCGGTGACATAGGCTACTTTATTTTAGACTAGCTATCATCCATGGCTTCGTCTGTAGTACTATCTCCAAAACGATTGGACCTATTTTCATGGGACTTTCACTGACAGATAGCTAACGTTATAGAAAGTAATTAAAGCATTTTTTTATTTTGGACTACCCATGGCTTTGTTTGCAGTACTATCTACAAAACATTTGAACCATTTTTCACGGAACTTTCACTAAAAGATAACGGATCTTATAAGAAGTAATTCACAATTATAAAAAAAAACACCTAGTCAGAAATAATAGTGGTATTATTTTATCCATATAGCACTATTACCCAGATTTAGTTACCTATGTTAATTTTTTGTATTATTGCTAAATCCCTATGGAATAGTTTAATGATAATCGACGAAAACTGTATATTAAATATTTCTCTAACTATAAAAAAAACGTCTATTATAAATTATTTCAACCGTTTCGAATGTTAACCTGGAATAGCACTTTAATATCATTTAATAGCTGTCATAGTAAACAAAATACAATATGGGTAATATCTTAAAATGATAACGACATTTATAGAATTTATAAATACAAGCGCACTTATCTAAATTAAGGCTTAGGAATCATTCTCTCTGTGAACGCGACCTAGACGTCGGACGTCTACTAGGAGGACGTTTCTCCGGATTATATATTCTTTCATTGTTCGGGAAACAGATTCTCCTTTTATGATGCCCTCCCTCCTTATATTCCCCGTCCTAATAACCTTATTTGTTACTTAGATTTAGGGAATAATGGCTCTTTAATTTTACATGCCTTGTCCTTATTTATTAAAATTAACAAAATCAAACTTTAATCAGTTTGTCTGTCTTAATCGATATTTATCTAACTTTGGCTGTATTTATTCCTATGTGAAAGATATAGTAACTCGGTCTGAATACAAATCGTATGAATTAATTATTTTCTTTTTCAAATTACAATCGATTTTTAATCGTTTATGACGCTATCGACCACAGACATCGTACACTCTGTGTCTGAATGACATTGGCGGAATTGTGTATTACTTAGACATGGCGCCATTAATTTAAAAAAAGAAATACATGTAAATAAAGAGTTGTTGCATATTTTCTATATAAATAAAAATCAATAGTCAAATGTATGTACTCGCATGACTTTGGAACGGCTGCACGCACCTATTTGCTAATTCTTTTTTTGTTGTATTTGTGATTGTAAGGACAAGGCATGTATCAAAAGAAATGTTTAATGTTTAATTAAATCATACGGAAGAGTGAAAATTTTAATTAATATATCTTTATATAAAAAAGAGATCGAGTGACTGAGAGAGAAGAAAAAAGAGGTCTTAAAAATATTGACAGATTGACTAACGTTCAATTGTGTTTAGTGGAAAGGGAAGATTTGATATCGTTTTCCTTGATGGTACACCCATGTGAAGCTAGTGTAGTATAGACAAAGCGGGTAGAAGCAATTTTTTAATCAAAAATTCAACAATAAGTAACGAATGAAATGATTTTGTTTTACTCGACATTAATATAAAGGGCGGACAATCAGAATTATATAAGAAAATAGAACTATCCTTCAGTTTCCCAGTTTCCCCGAGGTCTGATCTTCATTCAGGCCACGAATGAGAAAGGACAAGTTCATCTCCCTTATTATTTCTTTTTATAAAATTAAACGCTTTGTCAGAAGAAATTGCGACAAAAATTCAGTATTCGCTCCGTGTTTTTTTTTTCTTTCCTTTCATTGGACTTTTTTTGTTTACTTCATTCTGTTCTTGTAACATTTTATTGCCTTTGTATTCGCTAGAGAGCGTCCTCAGATTCATTACAATTCTTTTTTTGTTGCGCTCTCTATGCTGTTCAATTAAAATATGAGTAATTTGTAAAAGCGTTTATTGATAAGATTTTCCTTTTGTAATAACTTACTATTTTTTTAATTAATTTGCTTAAAGTCGCTTTTTAATATACTGGTATTATTAGCTCATCTTCTTGTGTATAAAAAGAAGTAAATTGAGATTTATATATAACTAAAATTATAAAGATCTACCGTTGTGTGTGTATTACGTAAATACCACTAGATAGATTTCAATAAAATCTAATTAGTTATACTTATTAGATAGGTAGTTGGCCCTTATCTAAAAATATCCCGATACCTTAACGAAATATTAAGTTATTCATAAATAAACTACTGTGTTCGTAAACACTACGCGTTTAACGATGTGTGTTTTCTTGGTACGGAAAAATGGGGCTAGCGGTGTAGTGCGCCATCGCAGGAGAGGATAAGTAAAAGGTTAACACTGTTTACAAAGAAATTGTGTAAGCAAAGCATATCTTTGTTTTCATTATTTTTTTAATGTTTTTTTCTTCTGTACTTAAAATATATTGTTAAGATAATAAACAATGCAGTCAAAGTCGTGAGTATCAGCTAGTTTATAATAAGACTTAATAATAAAAGTATATTACAAGAGAATGTATTTAGAAAAAATTTGAGGACTCCGTTCATAAAACAAATATTATGTACATAATTTAACATTGATTTATTTTAGAAACTTTTTCTAGAAAGTGTCTAGTCTTCAAATATTTAATAACCCTTTACAAATAAAGAGAATTTACATCGTGAACGCCAACACAATCTATTATTTTATTACAAATAAACAATTGTCAAACATCATACAATACCTTCTTAGTTCCGCTAGTTAAAGTACATTATACCTGTTACTTGTTAGTGACAAAGTATGGAAGTGTCAAAACTATCGCGAGAGTGTGTTTCTGCATTGTCCCAGTGGAACGCTGTTTCATAATGTCCCATAAACTTGAACGTAAAAGTAACGCCTATTTCTTAGTAAGTAAGCTTAGCGTTTTGTAAATTGAATTTAAATATATATTTATACTGTGTACGAACGTTTAATCTTTATTGGTCTAGTACGTTGCCTATAGTCGAGTCTGATGTTAAGTGATAATGTAACACATACGTGGCAACACACAGCCTAGTTGGTGCTATACTCTGAATTACAAGATCTATAGGTATTTGATGACAGATTTTCATTACCTGATGGCTGTAGCCATCCGATAGTTAGAAAATATCCTTGTAAGGTTCTTTTTTCTCTAACGTTATCTTGGCCCATTATTAGATTTAAGTCCATTTCTATAGATACATTATCTACATCCCGTATCATTAAGCCATTATCGCTTAATAGAACTTATTAAATAATAAATGTACGTCATTCATTTGTTATTGCAAATAACGTATTAATGAACTTTAATATGTAAGTACAAACTCATTGAACAATATGCGTAATATGATGAATAGTCCACAATAATAGTGCAAATACGAAAGTTTTTGACTATCCATTTGACTGTCTGTTTGTTTGCGTTGATTTCAGAATAAATCTTCAAACTGATTGTGATAAAAGTCGGTATAAAAGTGACCTGAGACTCTAATAAGGCATAGGTTATTTTTCTTTCTGAATATAGCGATAAAAAATGTCGTTGAAAAAATCATTATTAGTGTCATAAATCAAATTTTATGAATATGGATGAATATTTGTTACTCTTCTACACAGAAAATATTTCATAGACTATAATTTATAAAGGTATCGTTTAAATAGGCTAGAATAAAATAATAAATTTTAAGTAAGTTTCAAGCAAAAACATCCAGTCATCTGAGAGGTATCTCAGCGTGCGCTGTATAAACCGTAAATATAATGTATAATAACTGTCTACGTAAGCAAGTTAGAAGTGTTTTTTTATTGCACAAGTCTTTAAAGTGATTCAAATAATTATTGTCAGTTACCGCCCAAAAATTGTCTGAATCGTCTGTTTGACTGGACTGATAAGCAGTTGAGCAAGCGTGATCACTACATAGTATAAAACAAAGTCGCTTTCTCTGTCCCTATATTCCTATGTATGCTTAAATCTTGAAAACTACGCAACGGACTTTGATGCGGTTTTTTTTAATAGATAGAGTGATTGAAGAGAAAGGTTTATATGTATAATAATATAAATTAAATAGTGGAGAAATACTGTTATTTTTGAGGTTACTCCAAATTTAACGCGTCCGGGCCACGGGCAGTAATGAATAAATCAAAACTACTGGATCGATTTTAATCATTTTTTCAGTGAATGACATAGGCTATATATTTTATACCCGTGCGAAGCCGGAGCGGGCCACTAGTGTTTGTATAATTGTAATGACAAAATCCGCTATTCTCGTGCACTATGACAGATACGTCCCGTCACGTGCGCTCGAAAGTGTCGCCAGCAGAGCGTGCAATTAGGCGACGTTTTGTACGAATAATTATGCCGACGGAATTCGGACCCAACTTAGAGTTTGCACCTCTTAATTCACTACAAACGTAGGTCGAGTGTGAATTTGTATCGTTGTAAATAACGGATTTAAAACGTTGATTAACCGACGGTTGGTTGGATACGATTTGATGAATATATTAAATTAGTTGCTGCATAATACTCTGATCCTTGTAATTACTCGATTTATACTGAAACTGTTTTCACATGTGATACCCCAATTATAATAATTAACTTTAAAACCTCCGAATTGCGTATGTATATTGAATTATGTACTTAAGTAATTTTTTAAAGTGAATATTTACCTACCACAAAGAAATAATACATACTTCCAGATTTTCATTATAATTTTTAAATTAATCGGTATACAATAATTGTTACATCGACACATTCTATTGAAACATACATACTTAAATATATACTATACTACATTTTAGTAACTTTACTAATTTCCACATAAAATTATAATCAATTAAAGGCAAAAACTTTAAAAACTGAGCTATAAAATAAGTTTAAAATTATGATTAAGAAATAAATACGCGTAAATTTAAATTGTCTGCTTAAATATTTAAAAAGCTAGGTCATATGATGCCGAATAACTTTGAATAGTTTTATATTAATTATTTAGTTTGTTTTTCTGGAGATAGCAAAATTTATGCCCCGTTCTGTTTCTTAAAAGCGAAGCCGCGAGCAAAAACTATTTGTAACATATTATTGGAAATAAGAGATACTTGAAGAATACGTTTTATACACCAAAATAGTAACTTAGTTCAGTAGCTTTATATAAGTTTTCTTTAGGAAATAAAAGTAATAAACTTAACTGAGAGACGATTTTGTATAAGTTATTACAATACGATTTTCTGTAAAAACTATAAGTACATGTGAAAAAAAAAATTAAAACAGCTGTAATTTGTTAAGTGTACACTTCGATAGGGCTAACTCGATTCTGACAAGAATTTTGCGAGATACTAGATGACTTATTATTAAAAAATATCTAATACATTTATCTTTTTTATCTTATATTAGCAGGCCCGGCGGACGTTGTTCTGCCCTGATATTAAAAAATATATACTTATGTTCATGAAATTGACTTAATCCAATTTTTACAACAATGACCATTATATTTCAACCAGTTTACAAAAAAACCTAGGCAAATTATATACCTAAACCTTCCCCGTGAATTGCTCTATCTATTAGTGATGACCCCATTACAATCCATCCGTTCAGTAGTTTTTGAGTTTATCGCGAACATTTTGACAGACAGACAGACGCGGCGGACGTCTTTGTTTTATAATATGTAGTGATAATTATCTTATTAGAAAAGACAAACCCTTTCGAGTTTCTTGCCCGTTCATCCCGATAACTAGGTTGCTTTCCGAATCAGTGGTAGTTTTGACGTTCATAAGCGCCTTCCTAGGGCCTAAATTGAATAAAGTACTTTTGATTTTTATTTCGAGAGTATTACTTAAGCAACATATGCCTTCTCGTAGACGCTAAATAACAAGGACAAACATTTTAGTTAATTTCAACCGATATATAATACGCAGTTTCCATGAAACCTCAAAACCATATTCATGAAAACAGAGTTGCGATCCTCAGCTAGTTTATATATATTACACGATACTATACGATGTAGTTTATGTATATATTTGCATAAACATAGTGTAGGTTAAAAGCGAACTTACTTTTTACAGGTGCGAATCGTTTGCGTGTGTCCCTTACAATATAGTTCCTATAACGTGACATTTCAGCCCGAGGCTAACTCGTTTAACCGAAAGAAGAGCCGCTTGAACCACCACAAAGTAATCTCGTACATCGATCATTCACAAAGTGCGGAACCCTTTAATGTTCTCTCCTATGTCTTTCACAAAGGGATCAAGGGTGCCATGACATGATCATACAGTTTTCAGTTTCTTTACGGACATTTATTTTCTGTTATTAACATCAAAATGTTACCAGAAAAGAATACAAGTAGTTTTATATTAATATACTAGATGCCCGCATCGGTTTCGCGCTGATGCAGTAATGAAAACAATTGGACTTTTTTTTCGAACTGACTATGCTATTGGTCTGACTTTTCTCTGTCTCGCTCCCATCTACTCAGAGTGTATAACGCGCAGTAAGGAACTTCGTTCCAAAAAAATACTCTACAAGTCCTTAATGCTCAGGAGTCCGATTTGAGCCGCGGTTGGGGACGCACGTGCGCTCTTTCGCAGCTCCTAACGGTCAGATCGTTCGATAACTTTTACGTAGTTATTGAATTAGTTCGTGATACTCGGTAGTATTGTGTGTTCGATCGGCTATTGTCAATCGTTACGCTCTTTTCAGAGCGCCGGTGCACCTCCGTTAGTGTACCAATTAAACCGCACTTTTCGGTGCGAGCCGAGCACACAGAGTGCAGTACATCGAGTCGTCGAGCAGCGCGTCGTGTCGTCGTGCAGTTCGTCGTTCGTCGTGTTGCGCCGTGTGCTGAGCGTCGTACCTGAAGATAGAAGAAACAAGTTCGAAGAAAGAAGTGTTAGGGAACTCCCCCTAGGCTTCGTAGGTCCCCTGTGAGGCATTGCACATCGCCCACAGCTCCCTTGGTCCGGACACGGTTGTCCGTTAAATTTCAAACAGGCGCACCCCCTTGCCCCTCCGGCAGGGAGGTTTAGTCATGTCATACTTCAAATATGGACCATACCCCAATCCCACCACCCCAGAAGAGGCTGCCGTGCGCGCGGCTTGGGAGGAAAGGCTCTACCATAGGGCTCTAACTGAATGTCCCGAAATCCTCGAGGGTCTAGGCCCTCTACCTCCGTTTGCCGTAGTTCCCTCCTCGGCACTGCCCGATAGCGAAGCCGGCCGTTCGCGGTCCCCGGTCTCTGCTAAAAAGGCTAAGTCCAAAACCAAGTCGCGGAAGGAGAAGTCTCTAACCGCTCCATCTCCCAGCACCGACATCACAGTGACGAATTCATTTTCGCCGCTTTCTCCGGACTGCAATGTCGAATCGCTAGTAGCAAGCCCTCTTCCAGACTCGGATATGGACGTGGATCCGTCTGTACCCGTCGTCGAGTCAGTTAAAGACGGTTTCATAACCGTCTCGCACCGTCGGAAAGCCGACCTGTCCCGTCCCGTCTCACCCAGCGGTCCCGTTCACACGGAACCCGCACGATGCGCCAACAAGGCGCCGGCCTTAAGCCACGCCCGCTCCGACCTCTCTCTCGCACAAGCTGCGGGTTCCGCAGCTTCAGCGAAGAAGCCCCGCCCACCGCCACCTGTTACGATTCAAGACAAGTCGTCTTGGATCGCTATCTCCTCGAGCCTCAACTCGAAGAAGATATCGTACACCTCCGCCCTTAACACTCCCACTGGAATCCAGGTTAAGGTGCCGACCGTCGACGATCACCGTCGTCTAACTTCCTTCCTTAGGGAAGCGAAGTACGGGTACTTCACCCATGCTCTTGAGGACGAGCGTCTCCTCCGAGTCGTTCTCCGTAGGATCCCGGTCGAACTTTCGACCGAAGATATCTCTAACGACCTTAAGTCGCTAAACTATCCTGTCAGAGAGGTGCATCGCATGTACCATCCTCGCACGAAGGCCCCCTACAACCTGGTGTTGGTCGTTTTGGACCGCTCCAGGGAAGGTAAAGCCATCTATACCTTGAAATCCGTGTGCGGCCTCACCGGCGTCAAAGCCGAGCCCCCGCGCAAACAGTTCGCTCCCTCACAGTGTCACAACTGTCAGGTGTACGGTCACTCCGCACGAAATTGCCACCTGCGTCCCAGGTGTGTAAAGTGCCTCGGCGATCACTCCACTAGGGAGTGTTCTCGCACTCCGTCCACTCCCGAGCCTCCCAGCTGTGTGTTGTGTGGCGCCTCGGGTCATCCCGCGAGTTATCGCGGCTGTCCCCGAGCGCCGCGCACAAAGCGCCCCCGACGTCCTAGGCAGGTCTCTCCTTCCAGGGCGCCCGCCGTCTCCTCCAGCCCGTCACCTCCCCCGCTGACATCAGCAGTGGCCTTCCCGAGTCTGCCGGGCACTTCTCGTGCACCGGCAGCGTCCGCACCTGCACCTTACGTGCCCCCCCGGTCTGCTCGGCCCCCTCAGACCCCTTGGGCTCCTAAACCTAGGTCCCAGATCCAGACACCGCCCGCTCCTGCGCCCTATGCGCCGCCCCGGCCCTCGCGGGCCCCTCAGGCCCCGTGGGCATCCAAACCTACGTCCCAATCCCATTCCCAGCCTCCAAAGGTCAAGCCCGTCCAGGTTAACCCTTTCACCTTCTCCCTAGCCGGTATAGACTGGTTAACTCAGCTCCTCATCTTCCATGAGATTCAGGAGATCGTCGCCTTTAATGCGATGATCAATAGTAGTCAGAACCTCGGTCTGCTTAACGCCATTTCGAGCTTCCCTGGCATCGCGGCCACTCTTCAGCGCCTCGCGCGCGATTCTGTTAAATAATTTTACTCTAGATACAGATGGAATAAATCCGCGTATTTATGTCTATCTTTCCCTAATAATTCGAATCGTTTAGGTTGTATACGCAATCCGGTCGATTGCATAGTTAAATAACGGCGCCGTCGCCGTCTTACTTGTAGCTCCGTTCAACTCATAAAAATGCGTGCTTGCGCCCACGCTCGCGACTCTCTCTGCTTGCGCCGACGTAGGCAGGGGTTGAGGATACGATCCCGCACACACGTCGCGTCTCTCTCATAGCATCTCGAGCCTAGGTCGTCCCTCGGAGTGGAGCCCTCGAGGTTGTTATTTGCGTGATACAGTACTCACTTTAGTTCACACTTACACAGATCACCTCACACACGTGCACACATAGGTACACATGGTGGTGGGCTGTTTTTTTGCCCTTTTCGGACTGAATTAGGTCACACAACATAGTAGACAGATACAAAATACACATATAGGTATTCATGAAACATACATGGATTCACATGTAATTTTCATGAACTTATATGTGTATGAAATGGATAGTTAGTTTAGCTAGCTTAGTCAGATCGGGAAAACTCGGCGACAGCTCGAGCCGAGGCACACCGTGTGCCCTTGTGCTGGTTGCCAAAAAATCGGGTGAGTGCCTTAAGCGCTCCCCTTAGTAGTCCGGTGAAACTGTGAAAGCCTAAGAAGCTGGCAGTGTAGGTCAGTTCGAAAAAAAAAAAAAAAAAAAAAAAAAAAAAAACTTAATGCTCATGTTAGGTATCTAACTGGTCTTGGATTGTCATAAAACTACCAATATTCCAATTACTATACATTTAGTATTCGAATTTGCAGAATTCTATGATATATCTTCGAAATTCAGTATCTAATACACTCACATTTTGAAAAGGAGACTCTGTGGAGTCTCTTTATAATACATAAATATTTCAAACCAACCCTGGCTTTCACATTGGAATGGCTCATTGTTCCTAGGAAACGAACAGATTGCAATAATACTGAAAAACACATAAGAGAGAAAAAACTAGTGCCAATTAAGGCACTAAAATATGGCCTCCTCCCTAAAGATGTCTCGTTTACAATAAAAAAAATATTTTGCAAATCCGTTTATAAGTGACAACGTTTTGAAGTAGCAAATATTAAAAACAAATATACAATTGCATTAAGAACCTTGTTGAAGTCAGTTAACAATAATAATTCTTATAGAATAAATAAGAACAAATAAAATAGAGTTTTCCTCCTTGTGGCTTATATGATTCTATTTGCGAATATGAGATAATCATAGACCAGGACTATTCTACTTTAGAAATACGATTGTCAATTTTTATTGTTTTTATTCTGCGTTTTGTAAATCATTTTTATTTGGAAAATTAAAAGTACATTTTCGACAGCAGTCGGGCAGTTTAGGTTCCGGCGTTGATAGCACTCGGCTGTTTACTTTTCTCGGAACTCAGCGCGCCTCTAACGCTTATCTGTTTACTGCAGTACTTCGGTCTTCATTGTTTGCTCCAGAAAATTAGTAAAATAAAAGAACAAGAGCTAAGAACTTGGTAGAATGATTTAATAAAATAAATTATTGACTAAGTGGCATCTACTTTATTTCAAAAAGTATTAACGCAATTTTTATACTAAAATACAACGAAAAAATTATTATCCCAGGTTAGATTAATGGAAGACATCTCATGCGAGGGCGAAGGCCTTCTCTAGGCTGCTCCAGTGGTTTTTATCTCCCGACAACAATTTCTTCCCCACAATTTTTTCAATGGTGTCTTCACACCGAGTTTTATGTGTTCTTCCCTTTCTAGGGTGCTTTGTATTACTATTATATTATATTACCTATGTATTACTCGATTCATCCACCGATCATCACCCTAAATACCAATACCTCCCACCCCCTGGACACTTTAGTTTTAGTATGAATATATTTACATCTCCTCATACGTGATTTAAATGACTCGATGACATTGGACAGAGGGACTACACTCTTGGGGATATATTTCCTAGTGCTTCATTAATCAGTATAAGAATCTGAATGGTGGATACTATAAAACAATGGTTCTGAAATGGCGTGTAATTCTCACATGGACAGTAGAAGGGCAGACAGGGATCAACAATTTCTTAAATCACTCACCATAATATAGACTATAGAAAATGTAATATTCTTTATAACATCTGCCTCATACACAGTAAGAATAGTTCGTGTCGGCAACATACTCAGGATAATAAGAAGGCATTTTACGAACCCATGTTCGTAAGGTGGTAGTTTTGACGTTCATAAGTGCCTTCTTAAGGCCTAAATTGAATAAAGTATTTTTGATTTTGATTTTTTGATCATGCTAGAGATTCGAACAATAGCTCATAGTCACTGGTCCAGGGGGCCCAGCAAATCTCCTCGTTTGCCTCTGTGTAAATTGAAAGTTATTCGCTTGATCGAAGATCAGACTCTGGACTAACATCAAGAAATATCAGGCTGTTGTGTGGTCTCCACAGTATGAATAATGGGGAGGGTTCTGAGGTACTTTTTGATATAAAGACCACATTGACGTTCCAAGCACACACTTTCCAGTGCTGGATAGTTATACTCCAAAACTTAGCTATATGACGATAATACATATTTTCTAGAATATTCTTATCGCGCACCCTAGGGTTGTGAAATGATTGTCTAACACAGTTTTTCACCAAGGTTCTTCTAAAAGCTACCGCATAATTTTATTCACGGGCAGCAACATAACAATAATTACCTTTGTATTTCGCGTTTCGCTATATAGAAATCGAAACAAAACTCAACATCAACCTATTTTACACTTGTACTTTCCATTTTATAATATTGCACATTGTGGAGAGTCTGGAGACGGCAGGACGATATTTAACATATACTAGAAACTTTGACAATGATTTTCTATTGCTTTAATATAATTTAATGTGCCGCTAGATACATTAACGAAAGTAGTTCGCAAAAACGTCCATTACGTCTATAGGGTGTACCGTAAAACCGTCTAGACGGCGTACTCACGACGTAATATCACTTGAAATTTGAACCTACGCCCTAATAAACAACAACTCTTATGCGTATTCTCGTCCTTTTGAAAAAAATATATTTAGGTATTATATTTATTATTGAAAATAATAGAAATTCAATTATTTAAACATAAATCATAATCCTTAAGAAACTTTCCTCTTTATTATTGCTAAGTTTAATTAAATTCGTGATGAAGTTATAGTTTTCCAACTGATATTACACGACGCTAAGCGCTAGAATTGTTGTTTTTTAAAATTAGTTCAAACCTTTTTTAAATTACTAGTTCGGTTTGGCTTTATACAATGAATATCTAGAAATATCTCTAACAATTTACACACATAACATAACAATAGTAAAATCTGAAACAATTCCTTCTACACCCTAACTATAAGAAAGTTTTTAATCAAGATAAAAACTTTACACACTCCTTTGTTGCTTCAAAAGGCGTTGCAAGTGAAAAAAGAAGCATGGTAATAAAATCTTCCTTTTACGTAAAACTTTATTTTAATAAAAGCGTAAAGAGAAAAGTATCAAAGTGAAATTTGCTTCAGCCATCTTGAATATAATTAGTAAATTAAGATAAGTAATTAAACTAATGTAATATTATTTAACGTTGAATCAAAATAACAATTTATTTTCTTGCATAATCTTAAAATACATTATAAGTGTAATTGTAAATCAAACTTAGAAGTAGGTTAGTGCCAATAGTCGCATTCTTAAATGGCCGCCTGGTTAGCTGTGACGCTTAAATTTAAAATTTGATGCCATATACGAAAGATGTGTTCTGACAACTGCACGGAGTCCGTCTATCTTCAATTTTAGTGTGTTACCACCTTAAACCATATTACCACTTATCATTAAATGAGTTTGTAGTTAAATTTTAAAACCTATAAACTATTTAAAAAACTACGAGACAGTCATAACGACTACCGACAGAAGTGAAAACTCAAAACAATGCAATAATTATATTCTTTTTTTAATCTTAAAATCAATTGAGGTCATGATAACCTATGGCCTCACTGTTTTTTTACAATATTCTTCTTTATTTTTTTTTGGCTCTGTCATGGTATGTGCACTAGCCAGTGTCAAGTAACAAGATTTTGCCAAGTAAGTGTCTTGCGATAATTATAATGTTCTAACAAGATGGTGGTTTCCTTGTTAGAACTTTCCATGGAGTTTTGGTGGCATCTCAGAATGCATGCTCCGTGGTATTATTGCCCATCCACTTCACTTGTGCATAATAACCGAACTATATTACGTAAAACACCACCAATATTACAAAATATAAAGTCTAATAATACAAGATTATGAATAAAATATAACAACCACTTCATGACAGACTAACAAAAACTCTTTTACAATATTGAATGTGTATGATTGTTTGTATTTGAAATTTAAAATGTCGATAGAACCAAAGTGGTACAATAAATATTCACTAGATGGCAGCAAACCACTGTTATGGTGTTATTATGTGATCTAAAGATAAAAAATAGCGCACGAAGGTATATTTATGTACATATATATATACTGTATACATGTAGGTCATGGAAAGCGTTCGGTGACGATGACGCGAGTTCCATGGCTTTTGTTCACCGCAAAAAAGTGCACAACGCGCCTAAAGATCTTTTCACTTCGAAATAACCAACAAATATGTAATATCACCGACCCATATGAATTGACATTTTATTTATTTAATAATAAAAGAAGCGCCTTAAAAATACTTCATATAATTTAGCTGTATATCATCGTGATTCTTTTCCATCCGCCCCTACAATATTCCGGCAACAGTTATACATGTATTCTAAATTATTAAAGAGATTGTCAAATAACAACTGTAGAGAAATTTCATCAAGAGATGTTTACACGATATTAATTTAATTAATATCAATGTAATGAAAGTTGTATAGGATATATTAACCGCGTGACATTGTTCCTGTGGTTTATTAGTTATGTTTGAATACCTATTAAGTAATATTTCATGTTCGTGGTAAATTGTTTCTGTAATCAAGATATTCGCGTATTACGTACATTCGGAACTTAATTCGAAATTGTGAATTATGATAGTAGATTAGTGTTTATTGAATTTGTTACTTCTAATACAAAAATAACATCGGTATTTACCTCTTTCTTAGTTCAATATATACTTTAATAAATATTTCTGCGGATCTCACGTATAATTTAATTTTTATTTTATTATTTTTAAAAGTGTCAGTTATAATTATTACAGACTAAAATTGAAGTAAAACATACTCCAGCACACAAATTTAATGAAAATCGGTTTTGACTACATAAAAATCTATCATCTTTTTGGAATTATTTTATTTGGATTATTAGAAGTCTTAGTATTTAATTAATTAATTTTTAGGGTCTTAATTCAGGAATTAGACATCACTTCATATACAAAATTGTTTAAAAATAAGCCATACTGATTTTTTAACGTTATATTCGACTTTACATTACACTACCTTTTGCCCGCGGCTTTATTTGTGTTGATGTACATCTGAATGTATCCCTCGGGAAAAGTACATTTTTTTTAAATGAAGCCCTATGCCCATTTCCGTAAACTCAATGTATAGTTTAGGCGGTGAAAGTGTAACAGACAACCTCGCTAGAAAAAAAATGCATTTACCTACAGAACCGCAGATTCGTTAACACGGATTAGCCTCTCCGTACTTTCTTGTAACAAATTTGGTAATTCTGCTCAGAATTTCTGTTTTGCTGTATGTGATATGATAATAAAATATACAGTTTTATAAATTTATGAGTTTTGAAAGATGTTATTTTCATTCCGACACGACATCCGCTTCAATATTTCAACGGGGCCACGGGATATCCGCGGACGTGTACACTACGATAACTGGAAAACTTCAAACTGCGCTGATACGGTTCAGACAGAGTAATCGCGCGGATATACTCTACTACGCTCCTGGCTCAACGACATCTCGTGCAACTTCGCTTCTATCCATTTCATTTCTCTTGTCTGAAGCATACTGCGTTTTGGATATACTGACACATACGGGCGGGAATTTTGTCAAACGTAGTCTTCAGTATTTTTTCGAAGCGAAAGCTTCTTTAGCCCTGTTGTGCTTAGACAATCGATGAAATGAAAAAGTGACATTAAAAAGAGACATACATATACACATATAGGATTTAACGTGCGAGAGAATGAGATAGAATACATTAACAGTGTTTCTTATAATCACGGTCTCCTTACTGTATATTACACTGTGTTTTAGTATGTCATGTGTGTGACTGCGTATTACGAAGCCTCGAGAAAAGATGACATAACTTACGTGGTGTATTGTTCACTCCTATCTTTTAAGTAAATATTTTACAGTTTTTCAGGTTTTCATCTCTACCACGTGTAAACTGCACATATTTTTTTGTTAATTATACACGACAAAGTGACGACATCTAGCTGATGGTAAGTGCAACGAAATTAAAAAACAACGACGCCCATTGTGAGGTCTAAATTCCAGCAGCAATCGTCGCTGAATTGCCAATCTGTATACCTTTCAGCAGCTGAATACACACTGTTTATGTTTTATCCCATATGCGTTGTGGTATTGATCCAGTCGGTTACGGTCAGTGGTGATGTAGTTAAACCTAGAAATCGGAAATCGCTTTTAAGCGTTGTAGGAATAATATACGTACCGATAAGTATGTGATGATAGATTACCAGCTTCGCTGTGATCTAATAACCGTAGAGATAGGTACTATATACATAAGCAATAAGATGATGGGTCAATTGAGCTTTATTATTTATGGAAACCTTTGATTTTTAATTGTTTCCAAATCTGATGTATTCGGGCCGTTATGTTCGAAATACGTGCATTTTAAAATACTATTCTAGAATTATACGAGGATTATATATTAGCGTAGAATAGATATCTCACGAAGAAGCACGTACCATTGAAGTAATCTGAAATAATGTTAGGTATTGAAGTTTAACCGGATTGTGTGAGAGATGATATATGTATACATGGTTTGAATAGGATATAGGCGAGTGGAATATGACACAAATATAAAATAGAAAATCTTATGGCATACTTAAAAATGTTAATGTAAATATTTTTGGAATATCAGTAGCAAATAAATCAATGAAATATAATAAACCAGGCTCTTAATATTCCATATAAATTATATCTTTGATATTTATTCTTATTTTTTTTCTAAAAATAATGCTTTATTAACTCTAAAAGTCGACTGACTGCACCCATACTCAACTAGTTAGGGCGCTTAACCCAAAATACAGAAACTGAACCTTTCAAACAAATCAAATCAAATTGGTTCAATCGTGTCTTATGAAATCCTCATACATGCTCGCTAAATTATAATTCGTGTGTAGATTGTATAACGTTTAATTACACGTCGCTACTCAACCGGGCTCTGATAAACGACTCTCCAGCTTCTACTCCATGACATGTTCAGGGTTTTGAGTCCCAGTCGCGAAAACAATACCTTTTAACATTATTGGATTTAGGATAACGGAATTAATTATCCTACAAATATTAATTCCCTCGCAACTTGACTCTCGCGATCAAACGGTAATTAATAAACGGAGCAATTACGATACTTTAAACTTTGGGCAGAGTAAAAAGATTATATAACAGAATTACCTGGTTCTATTTCCATATAAAAGATACAGTAATAATAATTGCTCAGTCAGTGGTAGCTCGCTCGGTGCATTTTTGTTTTAATTTCGGTAAGGTATAGATAATACTAATTCATTCGCTTAGCAAAGAGTTTGATCATACTATGACCCATTAGTAGATTTAGTTTAGACTACGCTCTTGATGTTTAGGTATGACGTCATTTTACTTTATGAATAATAATTATTTATTTTTGTTAAAAAATGTAATTATGTCTTTTAAATACTTTTTTTCCTTTTTTTTGTTTTACAGGTATGCGTTTGGCTTTACTTGATGGTAAGTGAAGATGAGGCCGACGATGGATCGCGCTTACCCGCTAGATAGCTATTAGCTCTCCTCTTGAATACTCCCAAGTTATAGGAGGACGAGAAGATAGACGCCGGGAGTAAATTTCACTCCTTAGTTGTATGTATAGTTAATGTGGAAACAAGTCGTTTGGTACGAAACACGGGAATATCGACCACATACGGGTGGAAACTCTCACGCCGTGTAGTCGTCCTCTGATGAAATGAGGACGGTGGAATTATGCCATGTAATTCCTGTGTAAAGTCTCCTAAGTGTAACCTATAAAACATTGAAAAACAAAATACTTTTCGTCGATGCTCTAAATTGAGCATTCTTGACTCCTACAGCGTTCCATCTTCGGCGAGCCGACAAGCAAAACGCTCAGTGGAGTCAAAAGCAGCCAGATGATATTTGGCTGGTTAATGCCATAGGTGACAGTAGCATTCCACACGTGAACCTAGCATGCTTGAATGCTTGGTACAGGCTGAAATACATACATACTAGCAATATATGTCATACACTAGTAAATAAACGGAGTCACTGAAATTAATTGAAATCATACTTTCAATTATTATGGCTCCTGTAAATTTCAAACATCCCAGGTTCAAGTCCTGATGGTGACACCTAAGTTCATTTTCTTTCTTAACCTTAACTAATGTTAAAAATGCGATAGTAATTTATTTGTTACGCTGTCAGAAGCTAATTATGAATATGTATATAACGCGCAATAACCTTATTAATTTGAGAATGTTCCGTTCCTAGACAAACACCCTTTTCCGAGGGTAAGCCTAGCCAATAAATACTACACGTACGTACAGACGATTACAAACGCGGAGAAATATATAGCTCTGAGTTTTCTCACGATGCGACGTGGAACTAATAATAAAATACACTCGAGCATTCTCGTAGTATGTTCCGACAAAGTAACTTTGATTCGATTAATTTAACCTTATTAAATTAACGATTATTACAATGTTAATTATAGAAAACCTCTTATATAATTTTTATTATATATATTTTTATATTATTGACGTGATAACGTTTTATAAATTGATGAACGCCTGCTGCACGCACGAAAAAGCATGACTCATTGTCACGTTCTGCCTGAGCCAAGCGTGCAAGCGAGAGCGTAGAACAAACAATAGGAAGGCGTTCGGCTTATGACGCAGCACAACCTACACATGAACTGTTAAAGTGAGGTGAAAAATTTAATGTGGTTTCCATTGTTTATTACAACAACAATTTTTCATCAATGGTTTCTTATGACGTTATCACGTAAAATTATCGTTTGTAAACCGACTTTACAGGCCACCAATTTTTTTAACAACATACTCTCGCTATGTCCGACCATCATACATCTTACACCCCACCATAAAGGAACGCTTAGACATGTCGTATTCCGAAATCAACTGATGGTCGGTAGGGTACTACATCGGATTAAGATGCAAGCACCATACACATATTGACAAACCCAGTACAATGAGGGATTTAATTTGTCGACATGATGGAGATCGACTGGTGATCAATCTTAGAGCTCTCGGTAGACGCCGTTATTTTTAATCACACTTGTATTAGTATCAAGTCAAGTTGTGACACTTTGTCGTGCCTCTATAAAAAATACTTGTACAGTTTAGACGCGGTAAAAATGTAACCTTCAAAAATGACCACCATTTTGGTGGCTATGACGTTTTTTCTCCGAGGCTTTTTAATAAGCAGGCGCACATACATACGTACAAACCTACACACTTACAAAGCTCGGACCAGAGTAGATACGTAGTAGTAGTAGGTAGTAGAATATAATGAGAAATCCGCGAATATAAGAAATACTGTATAATGTATTATATCTCATTCTCTTGCACGTTAAATCCTATAGATGTATATGCTTCTCTCCTTTTAATGTCACTTTTTCGTTGCATCGAGTTTCAAATCACAACGGGAGTAAATAAGTTTACACTTTAAAAAAAACATAAAAGAAGTAAATACGCATATTTAAACAGGTTTTCAGCAATGAAACAATTAAACATTGTAATAATGTCTTGAATTAAAGATTCTAAAAAGTGGAAATTATATCTTAATAATTAAAAATTTGGTTGAATGAATTCATCGATTTCAATTGATCAAACTTTAATTCGAGTTTCTGAATTCAAATGAAATACAAGAAATGTGAAACATTCGTTTTATTCCCCAAAATGATTATTGAAAATAACTTGAAAGTGCCTAAAATAATATTGTGACTAGTATACAGTACAAATATTTTTAATTGTCCTTCGAACTCGAATATTCAATTCTTATATCAATAAAATATAACATAGACAAAAGGTCATCCGGAATTGGTTCCACGAGGCATCCGACGTCATTAGAGGGCGCAGTCAGTGGAACAATTTAATTGATTTATTTATCCCTATATCCAATTAGGTCGTCTATGAACATTATTTATTAAAATCCTACAAAAATAATTGTCATTTTATATGAATATCGAATAGGCAATTAAGTCAAATCATTGAGATATGTTTGTATAAACATGTTCCCATCCAGTTCAAGTATCTGTAAATATATGATAATAAGCAAATATGTGTATTGAATTAAAAAAAAATGCATACATAATATAGGTTGTGTCCGCGGCTATAATCGCGGTAACTACAGATCTATTAATTTATTTTTTAATATAGCTTTTAACTGACAATGGAGTGTTTCAAATTATGAAATAACGAACGATTCACGAGTCTGCCTTTTTAATTTTATAAATCCTATTCAATATTTGTGTATTCCAACTACTGGGTTATGAAGTGTCATCACTATTTGCAATTTACATGCGTTGCAATTGTTTTTTTATTTAATTATAATTTTATAATATCCGTTACAGTAAAACTAATTTTCATAACTACTTCTATTGTACTATTATCAACTTTACTGACAGTAAATTTGGTGCAAGTTCCCTTCCATACATTTACAGTGAAGATTATTAAGAGAATGCAAATGCTCAATAGGAAAATTTATATTCAAAATTTCACTGATAAAAGTAATTATTGTCAAGTCTCGTATGAAAAGTCAAAGGGGAACTCGCCAGTAAGGTTTTATTACCGACTACGTTATCAAACGAGCTAAGTTCAAATGAAACCCGCTGAGTAACCTTCGAAGTTAGAACTAATACAGTTCGAGAGGCCAGTGAACTTCTCAAAGGAAGCCGCCTGAATTCCGATATAAAATATACATTTCTGTAGAGATATTGCAGAGTGCTATATTAAAATGTTAACAAAGTTGTTAGTCCACGTTTCTGAGAATAAAATAAAAAAGTGTGTATATGATTATTACCGTACGATAAAAGTGAAAACTTTTAAATACATTTTAAAATACTAACTGTATACCTACTTGAAATATTAAAATGACTATATACAAAACATACATACAATTATTGTATTATTGTAATTCGTAATAATACAACTTTAATTATTGGAACAATGCACTCCTTATCAGGCAGTAACCGCAACGCGGTTGATGACGACTGGAGCCGAGTATACACGATCCAATGAGTCACCGATCCGAGCGCGTTTTATTTCGAATGAATCCGAGTAAGCCCGAATCAGTGTCTGCAAACCGAACGTGACGACGGTTCAATTTCGTTGACGTTGACGGAACTGTGAACACGTGAACGGAATTATTCAGGAAAAAGATTTACAATAAGTTCAAGTGTTAACTGTTTATTATAAATTCTGTTAGTTGATAGATATTTAATATTCCATTAAGAGTACATCAAAGCAATCAAGGCGCCTAACTGAAACCACAAACATGGCTGGTACAATTCCTATGAGCCTTAATGAGCCTTTCTAGTTTATCTGACAGATTCAAAGCTTAGCGAAGTCAATTATTTCCTATTTTAATATTGTATAACAAGAAAAGTCGATGATAACAAGTTTTTTTATTGTATTGTGACATAGTTACAGTAAAGCTAAAAGTACACAGTTATAGTACAGTCTACGAACAAAGGCAACGACTCAGATATCTACAATTAATCGACAGTCGTCCTGTAATGTCGGCCTTATTTTTATATACTTTATAGGTAAACGTTTTGACCACAATCTCATCTGATATTAAATGGTGATATGGTCTAAGGTGGTAAGTCACGCTTAACCTAGAGAGAGACTGGCATTCAAGTGCAGCTGCCGGAACACAGCAACATATGCTTGGCGACAGATTTTCAACTTGAGGATGGTAGTTAGCCAGACGGACTTAGAAAAAGCCCTACCTCCATGCTATGGTTTCATCACGATATTTTCCTTCACCGAAAGCTCCGACTATGTTGCTTGGATTCGAACCTACGTCCTTCGACGCTATGTCCAAACACACTACCAACTGACCCATCATCGCTTCCATGCGTGCAAGCGTCTCGGCAAATGCTTGTATAGAGTCTCTGTAACAGGTGTATCTCCATTTGTATTATATTCGCTACTCAGTAGGGTACATACGAGTATTTCCAACTCTGCTTGGTGAGTGGATATACAGATTCGTCTCATGACGCATCAAAACCAATAACCAAACCATACCATTATGGAGAACAACATACCTGATATATTGCTTACTGTGATCCAATTACATTTAATTCCTTTCTTTTTTTTTTTATTAACGTGGGGAGATCCCTTACGGATACCCACTCTCCCGGAGGGGAGAGAGTGGGTTATGTCCGATTCGCACGGACTAAAACCCCACGGTGTATAGGCCGCCGCTTTCGATTGGAGCGGCATGGGACCGTACTGTGGCTATCACCATGCCGCCCCAGCGGTCAGCCCGGCGGAATGTAGCAGCCGGGCTCCGTCCTTATAGGGAAGTAGACTGGGTACACAACCAGCTACCTCCCCTCGTCAGCCGGACCTGTGCAATGAGGAGATGGGCCCCCCTTCTAACACCCAGTATCGTTCTAATTATGAGAAAGAAGCCGATATCTTATAGAAAATTATTTCTTTATTTGATAAAAATATATATGTTAAGAAAAAACTATGCGTACAAAGAAACGCGTGCGCATAAATTTCAGCAATGGGTCAATTTAATTCGATAGTCATTTTGCCGACCATTTTGGTATACTTCTCATTCCGCATCCCTTTTTCCTCCCCCATTACTGTATTTTTGTTTTCGCACCGACTATACGCTGTTAACAAGCTTGAGGGGCCTTCACAGCTTCACCAGACTAATAGCCCCCTTCCTGTAACAACGACTCTGCGCGCACACCTATAAGGTCGCTGCCACCTACGATAATTGCATTGAATTAAAAACCTGTGACGCTTTCCAAGTATCCTATACTCACCCACATCAACCTGGTAGCATGTAGTGATTATCTAACAGTATGTATAAACTAAATACTGCTCTGTTGTTGCAATTGGATTAACGGCCATAACATTTAGTACCGAGAATTAATTGACTCCATCATTAGCCGAAGGGTTCGTTTAGTTAATGTGACTTTATGAAATTCCCTTTAACATTACTCTGCCACTAAAACGAGGTAATCTGTGCCTCCAACGAGATCTTGCTTAATTTGAATTATGTTAACATTTTATATTCGGCAGTTAACATAATTTATTAGCTGATGTAAAATAAAGTTTTGGCTTTTACAAAGATAATGTTATTATCCTTTTATCTTACAAAATGTGACGTATTTCTGTCTGTCTGTATATTAATATATTGTAATACTCGAAAAGTATTAAAGCCATTTCATAAATCATACATGTACTCTCTAGTTAGGTTTAACACATTGCACCCTATATTGCAATAAAGTAAGGGTACATATCGAATTTTTAGGTATCTTAGTTTTTGCAATAGAAAGGCTCACTATAAATAGATACTAGGTGTATCTCACAGAAAGAGTAAATTTTCAAAGCAATAACGATGTAAATCAGGGAGTTAGGGCTAATTTTGTAAAAAAAAATTGTGATCGTCAATTTGTTTTTTATCGTTTCCCAAAAAAATACTTTTCTAAGTTAAACCTTTAGTTTACTAAGGTTGCGATATTTTCTGTTACATTACTCTATATATAAAATAAGGTATATTGTAAAAAAATACAATATGTCGATTTTAAAATGACTACCAGTACATTTCTTTGCCACGTTTTACACAAAACATTAAATTGCAACGAACATAAAAAACGGGTTGCATAAATGATTGTAATAAATAATTATTTCAGAAAATCAT
The DNA here is from genome assembly GCA_035772565.1 of Antheraea assamensis. Lineage (NCBI taxonomy): Eukaryota > Metazoa > Arthropoda > Insecta > Lepidoptera > Saturniidae > Antheraea > Antheraea assamensis. The sequence goes on from JAQQSE010000060.1 coordinate 856,736, forward strand.
TAATCAATTCATATGAATCATTAAACGAAATATCTTAAAAGTGGCATCATGTATTACATTAATCTTAATCGAATTAAATAATACCACCATAATTATACCAGCACATTATAACAGCGTTGAATTTGGTCCTAACATGATAATCCTTTAGACGTAAAAAAAAACCATGCAACATTTAAATCACTTTACCTAAAAGATACGTTAACACCAATGTTATAATAGTAGCTGGTTGAGCTAATTTATCTGTATTCCAATTAATATTGTCTTATTTGCTATTTGCTGAGTTAATCCTTGTATAAATGCGTTATTAGCACAAGGAAACTGTTAAAGTTCTTTTTTTTTTATATCATACGGGGCAAACGAATAGGTGGGTCACCTGATGGTAAGCGATCACCGCCGTCCATAGACACTAGCAACACCAGGGGAGTCGCAAGTGCGTTGCCGGCCTTTTAAATATGTGGGCCTCCGGCGCTCTCACTGATCGAACGAAACGCAACAGTGCAACCACTGTTACTTCACGTCGGTTTTCTGTGAGAGGGTGGTACTACCCCGGGCGAGCCGACCCATACATGCTGAAACCAGTAATAGCTTCAACGTAGCTCTACCACCTTTAAAGTTTGAACTGTGAACCATCGATAACATTACAAGCCGCATGTCTACATAAACAATTTTAGTATAAATGGAGGCAGATAGAAATAATCTAATTAATCTATCTACTAATAAATAATATAATTAATCTATCCAAAATGCTTACTACACACGTTACTAAAACTTACATTATACGCTTAGTCGATTTTAGCCAGGAATTAGGTCATCCGTTGGCTTTACGTTTCTCAAGCAATTTTCCTTAATAAGAAGAGTTCCGGCGGGCAATGACGGAACAAAAGGTGGTCGGGCGTAACGCGAGCATGGTGGAACAGGCTCGTTAACTTTTCAATTTTCCGACGTAAGTCGCCGCTAGTGCAAGAATGCGATCGCCCCTCTGTCGCGTTTAAGGGTTGTTTGTTACCTTTTTTAAATATTTTTTTTAACTCTAATTTGTGGAAATGTACTTGATAGAAATCGAGATTTATTAAAAACTAGCGGCCCGCTCCGGCTTCGCACGGGTATAAAATATATAGGCTATGTCATTCACTGAAAAAATGATAAAAATCGATCCAGTAGTTTTGATTTATTCATTACTGCCCTAGGCCCGCACGCGTTAAATTTGGAGTAACCTCAAAAATAACAGTATTTCTCCGCTGTTTAATTTATGTTATTATACATATAAACCTTCTTCTTCAATCACTCTATCTATTAAAAAAACCGCATCAAAATCCGTTGCGTAGGCAATAGGCATAGTTTTAAGCATACATAGGGATATAGGGACAGAGAAAGCGACTTTGTTTTATACTATGTAGTGATAAATGAAGTTTACGCAACAATTATTTGTACCCATCATATTTTTAACCGCTCTGACTAGTAAAGTTCGGTTTTGCTCATAATATTGACTATATTTAGTATTTAATATAAAACAAAGTTACAGAAAACTAAAATTGGCATCTGTTTATGTATACATTGTCTCTATGTTATATTATATATATATACATACCTAGATTTGTGTTCAGCGGTTTAAAAAGCTTAGTGAGGACCGTAGTAACTTAATTTTACTCTCCGCGATTCAGCACATCTGTAACATGGTTCATAAAGTGTATAACTAGCTTTTCCCGATACAGCTTTAATCGATCTTAAAGACGTTCCGTGAAAAAGTAATAAATAGACAGACAGCAGAGTTACATTCCCAATTATAAGTTGCACTCACATTTATAATTTATATTTGTTGCTATTATAATTAGGTATAATTTGGTAGAGCTACGCTGAAGCTATTACTGGTTTCAGCATGAATGGGTCGGCACGCCCGGGGTAGTACCACCCTCTCACGGAAAACCGACGTAAAGTAACCGTGGTTGCACTGTTGCGTTTCGTTCGGCCAGTGACAGTGCCGGAGGCCCACATATTTAAAAGGCCGGCAATGCAATTGCGACTCCCCTGGTGTTGCTAGTGTCTATGGACGGCGGTGGTCACTTACCATCAGGTGACCCACCTATTCGTTGACCCCCTTATAATATAAAAAAAAAAACAGTTGACTTAGAGCAAAATGAATATTATGTAAAAATTCTATTGGTTTCCTACCTACATACATACTTGCCTGTTAATAGCGACCTAATACTACCTACATATTATATATCCATTATTGTGACTATTAGGAATGATACAAAAGTGTATAAGCTGTAGATCCATCTAATAGCAAATTATAGTAAAAAGCAAAAAAACATTCTCCTTGAAAAAACACTTAAATGTGGCAACATATCTGGTGGTCGGTCAAATGATGTTGAAATTTTATCAATCTTCTTATCAAGGTATATATGTCTACCAATATCTATTTTAATATACAGTACCCGATATTTAATCTATCGCGTCGGAGATAAGAATGATTTGTCCGGTTAAGACATACTATACTTTGGTTTTCTATAGCGTCTTCTCTATCGCACAGCGCAATAAGTGCGAACGAACTGCTATACGAATCCGAATTTAACCGAATATGTCAGTCTTCTCCGCGACGTGTCTAATCAAAAGCTGAGTACTGTATACAAACGTATACATTAAACATAGGAGACCTTAAGATTTACCTATTAAATGTGCGATTTATTGCTTGTACGAAAATGGATTAGGCTTCTGAGAGTTAGACAAATAAAGCATTACCCACCAACTAGATATATTTGAGTGATAGATTACAGGCTAGACGAGATATATGTTCTTGGCTAGATCTACATTTATATCTATAATTAAAGTATAATGAATTATATTTTATTGGCTTTGAATAATTGTTATATCATTGCATGATACATAAATGGCCTTAATCAAAATTGATAATTATGCTGTTCCATATCTAAAGAATACGACTTTCTAATTTTAGAAACGACTTAGGCCTTATTATTTTTAATAACTGGAATTGATTGTTCTACCACATTAATATTATGTGACACAAAATGAAAATATAATAAACTAGTTGTGCAGGAGGGTTTCACTTATGTCTTGTTTTTTAAGTTTAAATTACTGTTAACATAATCAAGTAAATTTAAATAAAATCCCATACAAAGCATAATTGGTGCGTAGGAAACCGTTTACGCGACTATACCGCACAGCTTGCCGACATAGGCATTCACATTTCGAACTTTCTCAGTCATGTTCAGACAGCCTACCCGTTCTCCGTTCGTTCGTACCAACACATCCCTCCCTTATTATTTCTTCTTTCTAGCGTAGTGTACGTCTTCCTGAGTGAACGACCAATTTTTATTAACAATATATACTTATGTCATTATCAGATACATTAGCACATTACACACAAAAGCGCCAACACTGAATTAAATTCTAAATATAAAAAAATAGAAATTAAAATGCACGTATTTTTAGTACCGTATTATTTTTCATGAATATAAATTATGTAAATTATTACATTATTTTTTTCCCAGAAACAACTATCGTTCCTAAAAATAAAGCCGTTGACAAGTATTAACTACTAAAGTATTATATCTCAAATATAATTTTTTTAACAGCTAAATATAAAAATTGGAAATAGTTCTTTTTTTTACATCGCTTTTTTTCGTGTGGACTTGAAGTGGTTACAATGAAAAAAAAAGATTCGTTTGTAGAAACTTGTAGAAGAAAGAACGTTCCCACAAAGTTCGAAGAAAATCTAAAATAGGCTGTCTTTGACATGCTCTTGATTTCCTATGGGATGACCCATATATGTTTGCAACTTTTTACTACTAAAAAAAGAATTCTCCGCGGAAATATAAAGGTATTAATAAATATGAAAGGGGCCGGAACGGTTTTTGAAAGTAGACGAAAGTGGATCTTCGTAAATTCTGTAAATATCCCATGATATTTCTCTACAGCAAAAAATAGTTATTCCAAATATATCAACGTAATATTTTTGTGGTAGCCCTAGTCGTATGCCTATTTACCAGTAGTTACCCGCGAGGTTATTAACGACAACCAGACACGTAGTCTTTATGTGTTATTAGCAACAAAGTGTAAGTTTTAAAAACAATTATTTACCATTTAATCGTTGCCTTAGCGCGTGTTGCTATGCTAATTTTTAATACAATGACGTGTAATCACGCCGGTGGCATATTTTAATAAATCACTGAATTTTTTAAAGTTTAATAAAAATAATATATACTAGTTTCATTTGTTCTAACCAAGTGGCCTGATTCTTTTTTGTCGATTTGTAAAGGGTACTTTGATAATATATTTGTATATTATATGCAACGAAACACATGTAACGAAATTCTTCCTTGACTTTACGACGATTTAGTTAAATAAAATGCTATCTGAACAATTGTACGTCAGTCTGTCAATTCTGCCAATATTTTGGAAGGTCTTCCTATAGTCTTCTATTTCACTCACTCACTTTTTTATATGGAGATTTTGAACCCTAATTCTTCACTTTTCCTTAAGATTTATTCAAATATTTTCTCTTTTATCAACCTTGTTATGACAATTACAAACACACACACAAAAAAAAAGATTTAGCGAAATAGGTGCGGTGCAGCCGTTCTGAAATGACGCGTTTACATATATACCGGTAATTGATTTTTTTTATTTATATTGGTAAAAAAAGTGTCGAGTACTTCAATTACAATTTTATGTTTTATAAAATGTTATCGAAACCACTATGATTTTCTGCAAAAAATATGGGAAGAGTGTATAGCTTTTCCTGACATTTCTGATTCTTAAATCTCAATAATTCCTATAGTGTTGTAGTTCTTATATGAGATAGGAATGAATGATGTCAAAAAAAAGTTTATTGTCTTGCGCACAACACTTTTTTATTTTATTTGTAACTGCGAGTAAAGATAGCTCAAAGTATTGGACAGTCTCCGAAGAACGTTTTCTTTTAACTAAAATGGTTAAGTTACCTGTTACTAGATATTTGATTGATGAAAACGTTACTTTACGGAAATCCATCGTTAAAAATTATGGTAAACGTTACTTCGCACTTCCGCTTAGAATTGTTTGGGCGCTGTCACGTCTTACTGTAACAAAAAACGGTTGTGAAACAACTAAAATTAATTAAAAAGTGTTGTTGGTCGGCAGTTGAACTCGTTGTTGGGTGATTTTTGAACCTATTGTCGATTAACCCTGAATATTAAAAAAGAATATGAGTATATACAATAATAGAATCAGAAATAAAAGATGTATATAATATAAAAAAGAAGCATATAACTAATTAAAAATTAGTTATAGATTGTGACGTGTAACGACTATAATCGATTACACATGTTTCACTCCTACACGGAGCACCTTCAGATCTATGTTGACTCTTCCGATGCATCAGTGGTCGAACAATTCTAAGAGGAAGTGCGAAGTAACGTCCAACCTAATTTTTACCTAATTTCCCCGTCCAAAATATCCGCATATATATAGTGTAGACAATATCCTTACTAATTTTATAAATGCAAATTTCAGTTTGTTTGTTTGTACATTACGCTTCCATCCCTTAACTATTCAACTGAACATCATAAGATTTTGCATAAACGTTTTCAGGGATACAGAATGATATGTTATATTACATTTAAATTAATGCGAGTGAAACCGCGGGGAAAAGCTAGTATGATGAGATTATTGAGGTAACAGATATTTTTATGCTATGATAATATCATAAAAATGTATGTATTTTAGTTAAAAAAATGAATTAGAACAATAAAATTAAAAATTTTAAAAATTGCCGTGGATAAGTACGTTTTGTTGATTTATGAATGTGTTGATCCTCAGATATCATGATGAAATCTTAACGTGCTGATAGGGTGTTTTCTAAGGATGTCCATATATCTACTATATTGAATGAACCGACGGCTGCACTTATAACTCATATCTTCTGCAGATTTAACGTGTTACCATCTTAGTTCACATCAAAATAAAAAACACTTTATTCAATTTAAGCCCTTATCAATGAAGGCGCTTATGAACGTCAAAATTACCGCCGGTTCGGAAAACATCCCAGTCATCGAGAAGAACCGGCAAGAAAACTCGATCGGGTTTATCTCTTTAACATATATAGATAGATGTATATTTTAAAATACTATAATAATTTTTATAATCGTCATTTGATATCAGCCGAGATTGTAATCAAACGCAAAAACCTATAAAGATTTAAAAATAAATGAGCTACTATTTTTGCTGTTGTGTAGGACAGAGCATTTCGTATTTGCCATACAGTTTATATGCGTGTATAAATAACCCCGGCGATGCATGCAATGAAAATGCGCCGTGGCGGTCGGACGGTCATTACACGCGTTATTTGATAAAGCTCAGGATAATGAAATTTTGAGCTTCATAATTGTATAGGCATCATTAAAAGGTATAATAAATAAGTAAATGAATTGTTATACAATATGACTAGTAACTGGTAAATAATATGCTTATTAGGAATCTATGGAGAGCATTTCAGACTGTCTATATAAAGAAACACTGTTGGTATAGCTACATAAGAACAATCATATTAAAAATAAATGGGAACAACCATCTTTTTTATTGTTTCAGCTACTAATTAAACTGTTGTTTTTTTTTGCATTAAGACATGGCAGCGACAAATCAATTTCCAACTAATCAACTAATACCCGGTCAAATACTTAAGTACAACATTTGTTATTTGACTTTTATTATATTGAAAGATATATTGCTTTTGTACGCAACACTATGTTTACCATTTCTTATTGAGCCTCTAAAATATATTTAACATTCTACGATAGGTATTACTTTGTACATAACAACTCTTGCTTATTGTAGTTTCAAATGCCCAAACACCTTTGTTGAAATAGAGAACATTATGACTCAAAGAATAAGGTAGAATTTATACGATTTATGTAGGATTTTGTATTATTTTATCTTTCAAGTGACCTGAATTACTGATATAAATCATATGCGAAAATATTTTCAGTAAGTAACTCTCGAACCTAATACAATAATCGAATAGAGTAGTCGTTCGCGGTAAATCCGTAGATTTAGTTCAAAAGAGAGTACCCACAATGCACATCCTGCACATAATTATTACCTATATAAATCATTCAGGTATTGTTCCGGGGTAGTTTAATAGCTTACAATATTTAAATTTTAATATAAATTCAACAATTCGATTCGCTGCATTCATTCATTGACTTTTGCTATATTTGCACAAGAATTGGAAGAAATTCACATTATATCTTAAATTTGAAGTATATATTCACATACTCTGTTATTATATTTAATTTTACAATAAAAGCTGATATTAATAGCTAAAAAAAGAATAAATAGAGAAGTGATAACACTTATCATATACAAGACCATTTAAAATATCACATTAAAGAGTTCATTTTTAGGAATTGAATCACAGCAACATGATGGACGGATTTATTGTATTGATTGTAGCGACATTCTATGCAAAAACGGATATAACTGGAACTAAGCATTGGATGCGTTCCATTTTGAAAGAAATTGATGCGTTCTATTTGATAAAAAATGTCATTGTCATGTTTTATAAATAAAGAGACATGAAAAAAATTGTATAAGAAATATTTTTTCATTAAATTATATATTGAGTTTTAAGTTATGTTACAATCTGTTTTAATATAAATATATATTTGCAATATAATCACAGTTGTTACAAAATAGTAACCTATAAAAATACTTATAATATTATCTCCACATGTTTCATAAAAATATGGCAAGTTATGAAACACAAATCACAAAAACAATTATCTTATTTCAAACAATCGGTGATTTAATTAATTTCCCTATTTACTTATACAAGATGAAATATCTTTCGCCTACTCAATGGCCCTCCTTATAATAGTCTGTCAAATTTAATAATGCCTCGCCAAATAAATTAGTATACTTTGCCATAAAAGAAGGAATGGTTCACGAGAAATAAAGAGATTTAATCTTGTTTGGGACTCGTCCGCTAATCGCCTACAAAACTTTGTTTAGGGTACCACGCTATAAAAATACAGCTCAGGTGACGCAGTATTATTACATTCAAATTAAAAAATATATTTAATAATATCTATTAATATAACCCTTAACAATTAATAGAAGGAGAAAACGACCTGTAACAAGGGAATTATTTAAAATAAATTAATACAGTAGATACGAGATTTGACAAGGACTATTTTAATCATCCACTTTTGAAGTGATTATTTCTTATGGGAAAGAGCTGAACCGCTTCGTTACGTAACACGTTACAGCGCCAGTCTGTCTGGCTTCCCTTTCTCTTACGCACACGGCAATGGTAGATGTACATGTTCAAGAATTGTAACTAAGAATAAAATATATTTAATCATTAATAAAAGATTTTATCAATAAATAACCTTTCCTTACATTATGATATTAATATACATAAAATTTAAGTAATAACTTAAGCTTTTCTCAAGTTAAGCAATTTCAATATTAAATAGTTAAGCTGGGATTAGTTTAAGTTATCACTTCTGTCGGACGTCCTGAGACGCACGCGTGTTTTGTTTTTTTTTTTATTATATCGCAAAAAACGACATATTAAAATAATCATGACGAACTATAATGATACAATAAGTATAATAATGAGTGATGTAAGAGTTTATGATGAAATATTTAATTGATTTGTATATAATTTAAGCACCAAACATAGGAAGCAACACATCCATTTCAAGAAGTACAACGACTTAAATGATTCCATAATTATATTATTTACAGTAATAAATTAACTCGTTATGATAGTAAGTTATAGAAGTGCAAAACACAGGTAATTGATTCTAGTGAACATATCTTAATTTGTTTTAATAAGTATTTTGTACAGCTGCATAACCGCTTAGGCATGTTTCAGGGTGGAGCCGGTTACGGGTGCGCGTATTTCTATGTGATTTTGCTAGTTAGTCTCTGAGTTCAATTACCTGTTTTTATAGTTTCACTTATTAACATATTACTTATTCCTTCTTTTTATTACTAATTTCAGATTTAACTCTTTTTTATAAATAGATGCACATGAAACAAATAAAATCGAACATTATCACAGATAACCTATTAACAGTCAATCAATTCCCGTTGGAAATAGTAAAGAAATAATAAATCAACTATTTACAATTAGAGTTGTTGCATTTTTATTTAATTATGTATTTAATACGTTAAAGTAAAACTGTAAAATCTAATTTAACGCTCCTGCTTTCTTCCAAATTGAGATATATAATTTCATGTTAGGTAACCCTGACTTCTGTTAGGAAACTATTGGATTAAGTTATTCATAGTTTTGTTGATAAGGTATCTTTTAATTAATTTTCAAAGGTAATATAGTTTCAAATGCCCAAGACACCTTTGTTGAAATAGATAACATTATGTCGCTATATAGCTCATATAACGACGACTGTAGAGACAAAAAAAAAACAAATAGCTTTGCTATTTATACATTAACTGGGACGGTAAAGTAAAATAAAAAAAAATTAAATGAAATTTACCGTGACCAAGTTCCGTCACATCGCAGGGGCTGAAATTAATGAAGTTGTTCATTAAGCTTAAGTGGGATTGTCGCTAATGTCCGACCGGGGTAAAAAATTATGTAACGGCAGGGAAGGGACAGCGAACTGAATTCATTGATAAAATTAACGCATCACGGCTATTTATGTTGAGTTGTTATATTATTACATGAGGTACTAAAATGAATTCAATTTTTAACGTGGGCTTATATTCTTCGCCTGCCGGTAACACGCGCAGGAAGAATAGAAAGAAACGATTGAGAAATTATAACTATTAACGTGTGTACTGTGCAAAGGACGACAGATAATAGATAGAATATACTTACAAGTAGCCACGTACGTTGCTAATTGGCTGCTGGGAGTATCACGCGATTTATGATGATGCGTTCAGAAATGCATTGTACCACAAATTATAATTAAATAATGGTAAAAAATAAAAGCTTCAATTGCATGAATTACATTAGAATTTACATTTTAGTGCTCAGACATGACGTGTATTGACGTAGGCTCAGCTCTAGATTTTTTTTTTTATATTATAGGGGTCAAACGAACAGGTGGGTCACCTAATGATAAGTGATCCTCGCCGTCCATAGACACTAGCAACACCAGGGGAGTCGTAAGTGCGTTGCCGGCCTTTTAATATATGTGGGCCTCCGGCGCTCTCACTGACCGAACGAAACGCAACAGTGCAAACACTGTTACTTCACGTCGGCTTTCTGTGAGAGGGTGGTACTACCCCAGGCGAGCCGACCCATTCATGCTGAAACCAGTAATAGCTTCAGCGTAGCCCTACCACCTTTTCAAGATTCCTAGATGGAAGAAATCGAAATTATGAAATTGAAATTGAAACCACGGCGTTGTGGTAAAATTTTTGCGATAATGCCTGCTACCTAACTATTCTAATCTCAAGTTGAAAATCTGTTGCAAACCACTAAATCTAAAAATAAAAACATCTATAGATATGTTCCAGCAGCTCCACTTGAAAGTCACTCATCCTTTAGGTTTACATCGTCTTTCAATATCTGATGGAATTGTGTTCAAACAACTACAAATATAAAAATTAGCCGTCCATAAAACACATATGGTAATCTAAAAGCACATTAGCGATTTGCCGTATACTAAGTTTAAGCACCATGTCAAGCAGGTTGTAATGTCTAAAGGCTATTACAGGGTGGATTAATATGTGAACGATGGTGAAGTCTGGAAATGACGCCCCTTCTCTGTGCATCCACTAAAACCGAATGTAATTATCTGTGTTTATAATTATAAATATGTTCTTAAAAATATGTGTTACATTATGTTTGTTGAAAGGATAATTCTTGCCGGTTTTTGCTCGATGACTGGGTTGTTTTCCGAACCGGTGGTAACTTTGACGTACATAAGCGCCTTCTCAGGGCCTAAACTGAATAAAGTATTTTTGATTTAATTTTGAATATTTCTTCACATATTGAAAAATGTTAGCCTTATTAGCAACTTTACTAAGTTTCTAAATTAGCTAATATATATGCATATATGTAGAGGTAACATGCACTTTATGTAAAATTAATACAACATTACATCGCATCTGTTGCGTTAATCTATGAGGGCTGGAAGACCCATCCCTTCATCCCATAAACTGCGTCTTACGTGCTCTCTTTTTTTTTTAAATAACAAGTTGTGATTGAAACATTTAATTTTTTATATTCTACTTTGTCAGCGTTATATTAACTATACATATACGAGTATATGATATACAAAAGAAAAAAATATAAATTCAAAGCAAAAATATATTTTGCTTACAAAAATTACTTTGTAAACAATGTTATCAGTTTATTTCTCCTTTTCGTTCATGCGCACCACACCGCTTGTCCCACATTTCCACGACCAAAAAAACACATATCGTTAAACGCGTAGTAGTTATAGTTTCTGAAAACTGTAATCGCTTTATATTAAATGACAATATCGTGTTGTTTTTTAGATGAGGACTAAATACTTAAGACATGAAACTAAAAAAAAGTAATTGAAATCTATCCAGCAATTTTTGCATCGTGAGCGCACAACGGCAGGCCTCTATGACTTTATCACTACATATTATAAAACAAAGTCGTCCGCCGCGTCTGTCTGTTTGGATGTTCGCGATAAACTCGAAAACTACAGAACGGATTGTAACGCGGACTTCACCAATAGATAGAGTAATTCACGGGGAAGGATTAATTTGTCAGGATTTTTTTTTTGTAATTTGTTTGAAATATAATGTAAATTGTTAAAACAATCGGAAAAAGTCATGCCGCTTTAAACGTTTCATGCACATAAGTTTATATATTTTTATTATCAGGACAGGGCAACGTCTGCCATGCCTGCTAGTTTATATATAAGATAGGTTAAGCGTTTGACTATAATTTCATATGATGACAAGTAATAATGTGACCTATGCCTTAAAACACCAAGCTATCGAATACAAGTATTTGAACTCATCTATAGATACTTGACAGCTTCGTTACTTCAGAACTCAGATTCATTAGAGGATATGTTTTGATGAACGCTGGCCCGAACATACTACTGCTGAACTGTCATTGCTTCAAAGTACAAAATACATACATATAATTATCCTTTACAATACAAGACAAGCTGTAAAATTTAACTGAAATAACTCAAAACCGATGAAGAGTTATAGTTGTTTTTTAGTAGCTTTTGAAGCGATTATGGCTTAGTTGAATGCGTGTTCGAAAACAACGTCGAAGAACGTAGGTTCGAATCCTAGTAATGGGATCCGAAGTTTTCGGTGAAGGAAAACATCGTGATGAAACCATAGTATGGTGGTAGGGCTTTTTCTAAGTGCGCCTAGCTACCTACCACCCTGAAGTTGAAAATCTGTTACCAAGCACATGTTCGTGTATTCCAGCACCTGCACTTGAGAGCCAGTCTCCCTCTAGGCTTAGCGTGTCTACCATCTTAGACCACATCATCATTTAACATCAGATGAGATTGTGGTCAAACACTAACCTATGAAGTTCAAAAACTTGTAGTCCGGTGAAACTGTAGAGGCCCTGCCAGGCCAACAGTGTAGTTCAGTTCGAAAAAAAAAAGTACAAAAAAGAAGAGACAATTTACAATTAACCCAAAATAAAATACGTATTATTTCCCATAAAATATTAAAACCAATTTCGTGAAAACGAAGTTATGGGTGCGCGGGTTACTTAAAAGTAAATTGGTGATCAAGTTACCTACTAACATTAAGATTTAGTTGTATATCCGATTTCGACAGGCACTGAATAAGAAAATAGATAAGTTAATTATAGGCCTAGAGAGAATAATATAATATCCTGACGAATAGTTTATTTAATGTTTTATATGAAGGCTTAAATGTCTATTATAAGACCAGTCGTGCTGTATGCATCTAGAATGCTGGGCTATGAAGAGACGGATGAGAGAAAACTATATACACATGGCAGAGATGAGAATGCTAAGACTGTTGCTGATGTTGTATAACTAGAATCGATAAGATTGAGAATGAGTATATAAAAGGAATTTTGATCGGAAAGCACCAGTAACACAAAAGTTAGTACGTAGTAATCGATTAGCATGGTATGGGCATGTCATGCGGAGAGATGAAAGCGACTAGAAAGGTTTTAAGTATGAAGGTGGACGGATATAAGAATAGGAAAACCGTAGAAAGTGTTGATGGTTTGTGTGAAAAATTATATGTGTGTACAAGGTGTGAATACTGAGATGACATTTGACAGGGGAGAGTGGAAAAGGAAACCATGTTGTGCCGACCCTACTTAGGTGGGATAAGGGTAAGATTATGATGATGATGACTTTATTTAATTATTTATATCGTTGTGAGTGACATTTTATTTAGTCCTAATCCTTATTAATATTGTAAATGTGAATGTGAGATTGTTTGTTTCTTTATATATCACGCTTTAACGACTTAAATCGATCATTATGACATTTTGCATACTAACTGTAAAATAAATTACAGAGAAGGTATCGTTTCCAGTATTTAATTATGTATGTTGACAGAAAAAATCGATAGCATAAACACCTAAATATCGAGTTCAAATGGTAAATTCGATTTGGAAGCGAAATAAGCGATGTCTTCGCGAAGGAACCATATTTTTTTGTGTGTAAGTGTACATTTTAACGGAACCTGTATTTTTGTTTCGGAAAACGAATTATATTGGTGTAGTTTATGTCTAATTTACCGTGTGCAAGCATAAATATTATATGTTGTCCGTTTAATATTTATTGTACTGCTCTAGGGTTAGCGCAAATATTGAAAAATAGGATTTTAATATATCTGTTATTATATTACATACAAATAAAATTACAAAGGCTTGCCGTTGTGAGCGTATCACTCAAAAACTATTGTATAGATTTCAAATATTTTTAATTACATCTTCAGCACTTGGTCCTTATTAAAAAAAAACGTGATACCTTCATTTAATATAAAATTATTAAAGTTTTTCAAAACTACGATTTCTATAAGCACTACGTGTTTAGCGGTGTGTGTTTTCTTGTCGTGGAGAAGTGGGGCAAGCGGTGTAGTGCTTATGTTTTTTCCTCTGTATATAAGATCTATTTTTAAAATAATAAACAATCTAAATGAAGTCACGGGTATCAGTTAGTTTAGTTCAGAAATACAAGGTCATTTCTGTTTAAAAACAAAACGCAATATAAGACAAATAATTAAAATTGCTGCTTAATGAAATTTCCTGGACTTGTTCAAAACTATCCAGGACACCCCGAGCCATCCCAGAAATAGAACAAGCGTACAAGACAATTGGCAACACTGTGATACTTCTTGATTGTAAGAAATCCATGTTTTACCCTTTCTACAATATTTATTTCATAGTATGAAAGTTCTTTCACATTTTTCATAGTATGAAAGTTCTTTCACATTTAGATAGTTTAATATTGCATACTTATTTATTATTACAACTGTTAATTTAGTACTAGTGCGGTAAATTCGTACAGATTCGCACGGATGTACTATACAGTACTCTTTATAGTACGACAACGTAATAAAATATAATGGCAACAGAATAAATGAACTTGAATCAAATAATTCTGTCAATATTTTTGAAGATCACTCTATTTTCTGTTTCACTCACTCATTTACTTTTTTTTAAATGAAGATTTTTTAATCCACGTTTTACACTTTTCCGTACGATCCTTTATACATTTTCTTTTCATACAAACCTTGTCCTGACAATTACACACTCGAAAAAAAAGAAAGTAGGGGCAAAATATATTCAGACGGTTTTTTTATTGATATAGATTATGTTTATCAAAATTCTATCAATTTTATATGTGAACGCATACAATATAATACTTCAAGTAGTGTTTTTGAACTCAGGTAAATGTAAATTTTCCCTGTTCATTATTGTTTGTATATATAGTTTAAATATTTAGTATACACATTCTAAATACGTGCCTGCTTGAAAAAGGATACTTTTCGTGTCACTACACGATTTTGGTACCGAAGGGAAACCATATTGGACCTGCTGAGTCCCGTGAGACGAACCGTTTGTTAACCGAATGTGAATATTGTTTATTTAATTTTGTTTATATACTAGTTGTCATCTGACACTTTGTTCTCGTCGTTTGTTTTGTTTGAAATTAATGAAAATTCTATGCTTTATCTGGTATTAGTTCGGAGTTTTTATTTTTTTTATTTTATGTTATAGGGGGCAACCGAACAGGTGGGTCACCTGATGGTAAGTGATCACCGCCGTCCATAGACACTAGCAACACCAGGGGAGTCGCAAGTGCGTTGCCGGCCTTTTAAATAAGTGGGCCTCCGGCGCTCTCACTGACCGAACGAAACGCAACAGTGCAAGCACTGTTACTTCACGTCGGTTTTTTGTGAGAGGGTGGTACTACCCCGGGCGAGCCGACCCATTCATGCTGAAACCAGTAATAGCTTTAGCTTCGTAGTAGTTGTCTTTTATTTTTTATTTGCAATTTTATTATTACCAACTAACCTTCATAAATTACTAGCGGCCCGCTCCGGCTTCGCACGGGTATAAAATATGTAGCCCATGTCATTCACTGAAAAAATGATTAAAATCGATCTAATAGTTTTGATTAATTCTTTACTGCCTGTGGCCTGCACACATTATTTTGATAAATCTCGTAGGGTTCAGCCTGCGTTTGTTGCAATGTTAACGGAAAAAATGTATTTATTTACGACATCACATTAGACACCTCAAAAATAACAGTATTTCTCCACTATTGAATGGATGTTATTATACATATAAACCTTCCTCTTCAAACACTCTATCTATTAAAAAAACCGCATCAGAATCCGTTGCGTAGTTTTAAAGATTTAAGCATACATAAGGATATAGGGACAGAGAAATCGATTTTGTTTTATACTATGTAGTGATTGGTCGATATTATTTTTGTTAAATTTTGTAATTATTACTGAACCCTTATGAAATGCATAGGGTTTAATTGATACGACTAAATAATGTTTAAAAATTCCCCTATGTGCAGAAAAATCTCAAGTTTACCCATCTCGGAGATTGGTCCGGACAAAAAAGACACTTCAATTTGTTTATATATTAATTTATATATGGACTAAATAGGTTGTGCGATATTTGAAAATTCAGTTAAAAGCATGGTGATTTTAATAATTATATTAATTTAAAACGAATACTGGACACGAATACATTTAAAGATATTTTAGCAAGAAAACCTTTTAACTTTAACAACAGCAGTAACGAATCCCAAAAATTATAATTAAAAGGAATAATAAATGACGTGTATTAATATATACGAACTATTTTTATATTTTATTCAAATTTAATGTAAAACGAAACGTAGGCGCGTAAAAGCATGTGTACAAACTGAATATTTTAAAATCGTATCTATTTTATAAAGATAATAAAAGTTCATGAATAGAATAGAATTTACATTAATTGAATATGAATAAAATCTAAAATGAATCTTATTAAACAGTAATTCAGTATTCCTAAGTACCTCAATTTATCAGATTATAAAAAAGAGGACGCAGATGTAGTTTATTTTAATAAGAAATGCATAAAATAATAGAACTATTTTTCATTAATGTCAAACTATGTTTAATATCCAATAAGCACGCAACCCTAGCGAGTAACGTACGCAATAAAAAGGAATCACGACCTCTTCCATTTCATATTAATAGTAATAACTTATCGACCCGACCACTGTGGGAGGTGATTCCCATTAAGGCCCTCCCAATAATGGTAATATGTTCGGAAGGGATAATAGGGACCGACGTAAATGGGACTTAGTGACCTTTCAGCGCAAGTTTTCGTTGGACTAACCAGCTGTAGTCGTAATAAGATCAAATATTGTAGATACGACACACTTATATTTTCAGACACAGTATTTCGGTCTTCAAATACATGGGCTATGAATTTAAGTAGTCTGACTATATAAAACTATTTTCTGTCTATATCGCTTAATTGATTATTATAATTCAAAAGGCTATTATTATAATGTTAATCAATATGTGAACGACAGTGATGCCTGGAATAGGAATCTCTCTGTGCATCCACTAAAACGATTGTAACATTAATGTATTTTGAATGTGTGTATGATACAAAAATAAACCTAATCGAATTTTTCATCAAAGTTTATTAAAGGCTAAGTTCCAGGAGTTCGGTATCCTAACTCGGCCCTCCCAATACATACTTGAATATTTAATGTACGTCCGCAAAAACTTAGATAAGCTAGATTTGGTAAAGGACCGACATAATATAAATACAAGAAATAATCACAAATTCGTCATTCCATGTTTTAGGCTCACTAGGACCGGTAACAGTTTTTTAAGTAATAGTGTTAGGTTTTATAACAAAATTCCAAAGCATATTACCGATTTGCCGGATACTAAGTTCGAGCGCCATGTCAAGCAGGATTTAATGTCTAAAGGCTATTACAGGGTGGATTAATATATGAACGATGGTGACGTTTGGAAATGACGCCCTCTCTGTGCATCCTCCAAAAATACGCACATATGTTTAAAGCTATTTTTTTTTTAATATAAGTTATAATATGTTTAATGAAAAGATAAACCAGATCGAGTTTCTTGCTGGTTCTTCTCGATGACTGGGTTGTTTTCCGAACCGGTGGTAACTTTGACGTTCATAAGCGCGTTCTCAGGGCCTAAGCTGAATAAAGTATTTTTGATTTGATTTAATTTGAGTTTCTTGCTGGTTTTTCTTGATGACTGGGTTGTTTTCCGAACCGGTGGTAACTTTGACGTTCATAAGCGCGTTCTCAGGGCCTAAGCTGAATAAAGTATTTTTGATTTGATTTAATTTGAGTTTCTTGCTGGTTTTTCTTGATGACTGGGTTGTTTTCCGAACCGGTGGTAACTTTGACGTTCATAAGCGCCTTCTCAGGGCTTAAACTGAACAAAATGTTTTTGATTGATTTTAGTTGAATTAAAATAAGATCATTCTTAACTAGAAACACCAAAAATGTAATTGAATAAAAGTTTGTTATTTGAATGCGAATAACCAGTATGTATATATGACCATGTACGTATGTATGGCAGGCTCTGTAGCTTCAATGGCTTGATGGACTTTAACATATGAGGCTTGATTGAAGTCGCCTCATTATATAAGTGGCATATCTTATATAGTATGCTCTATGTGAATAAAAAAGAGAATATATTGTCGTTTATTCTACTAATAATTCCCTTTGTGTTCTATTTCTGTTTAAAAGGTTAAGACACAACTCTTAAGTTTATACAGTGACCTAATATTATTTCGCAAAAATTAAAGAAAACTCAATATTCATAAATAAATAGGTGAAAATAAAAACAGTTCAATATATTATTCTCCTCTGTTTATCAATCAATTTTATAAAAAAAATAATTGAATAGTTATTGGTAAGCTGTAATATACGAAATGAAAAAAAAAACAATTGAATGTAATCACTTTTTAACGAGTGGAAGCCTTTATATAAGGCTATATTCGTCATACTTCACGCTCCATACATCTACAATATTTGTACCATACTGAATACAGATTTTATCATTTAGAAAAAATAACAATAATATCTATATATTAACTATGCGAGGAAAAAGATTTGCACTCCTTATTATGGACAAATTTCGACCATTTGGCGACCATTAGTTAAATAAAAGGTACTTAAATCGGTAACAATAATATAACGTTTTTAATATATGCAAGTTTGTTCTAGAAAGAATAACAGAAATTACTAAATACCGTATTCAAAATAGCTAAATCAAATAATATAGCAATTGTAATGTAAAGCAAGCTGTACACTTTTCTATATAGATGTGCATATACGACCATTTTTATTATTACGTTTACAGATACCGGGATGCCGTTGCGTTCCTTTTTTTTTTTTTTTTCGAACTGACCTACCCTGTTAGCCTGGCAAGGTCACTACAGTTTCACCGGACTACCGTTGCGTTCCTAAAAGGTATGATTGGTACATAATCATTTGATATTACGAAGCCAAAATTTTATTATCTGTGCTATAGATTTACTCTAGCGAAATACGTAATATTAGGAAGCAGTCTTGAAGATTTTCACCGACAAGAAAATACTGCCACGGGTTTTATTTTAATGTCATTAAATTTTATTTTTTTACTAACGCCTACGAAGTTGTTACAGTGTTGCCAGATTTCAGCAAAAAAAAAACGAAAATTCACATCTTCGTACATATTTTATATTTGCAATAACTTATTGATTTAACTTAGTTATAATTAAGGGTAACAAACTTTTATTAACGCCTAAGAGTTTTTCTGACACACGATAAAATTTAATTTGATTAGCGGTCATAATGTTATGTAAGTTGTTACAACGTTGTTGTGTTACCAAGGCATTTATTATCTGTCTTTATATCATACAGATTCAATTATATTTAGGAAGTAACAGGTAAATTAATTAGTCGCCTAAGATAGTTTAATTATACCTATAGAAAATATACTGTTACACTCATAGGTAAATTAAATGTCGTTTGCGTCGAAAGCGATTTATTTTCATAGGTAAAATCGAAAATTAAATAGACTCACAATCGCTCAATTACACTAGCTCCTTTTGTTTCTCTTCGTATTTCTTCTGATGTTGAGAGTGGAGGTGGCGTAGATTTTTTTTTTTCGATCTGGCTAAACGCTGTTGGCCTAACGGGCCTTTACAGTTTCACCAAACTTTTAGGGCGTCACTTAGGGCACTCAGCCGAAAGCTCAAGGGTGCCAGAGTGGCCGAACCTCAGCTTGGGCAATTGCCTTGGGATGAACGCGAATCGAACTAAAATAACCATTTAAGCTAAGCTAACCATATATGTACACTTTAGTGAGACACATATGCATCCCTTCATATGGGTCATACCGCCTTAGTATGCATATAATGCCTGATATTTTTGGCTAACATTAACTAGCCAAAAAGGACTGTGGCGTAGAACTTTTTTCTTTTTTTTTTTCGAACTGACTACACTGTTGACCCGGAGGCCGCTACAGTTTTACCGGACTACTAAGGGGAGCGCTTAAGGCACTCACCCGATTTGTATAGACGACTAGCACAAGGGCGCACGGCACACCTCGGCTTGGGCTGTCGTCGAATACCCGAATCTGACTAGCTAAGCTAAACCTATCCGTATCATACCCGTATGAGTTCGTGAAATATACATGGTTACCAAGCATGTATGTTTCACGATCCCGTACATGTATTTTGTATCTGACTAGCCATCTTGTGGCGAGCTTTTATATCAAATATAACGGACGGTGGATATTTCTGGAAGCTTGACGAGAGCTATCTCAGCTTGTGTTATATAAACCGTTGGAGTTATACGAATATACTCTACAGTGGATATACGAGTTGTAAATATACAGACGCAGACCAAATTGTGGATGGTTGCTAGTATTATTATATACGTATAGATTAGCGATATTATTACAATATAGGTATACAATACAAACTATACTTACTATGGAATTAGATGACCGTATGTGAAATTGTATTCTCGCATGTATGCAAAAAATAAAAGTAATAAGGAAACCGCATATTTTTTATTATGAATCAATCGTTCTTAGTATCCTTAAGTTGTTTATTCTTTTGATATGACGATAGCGTAATTCAAAAGTGATTACTACAATATTCTATTACTTGTAACAACACAGAATTAATATGAGAGTAGAGTATCTGTTAACACTGGTATCGTATGTGCAGTCACGTAGCTTCTTACGTTAAGTTGAAGGAATGTTAATTAATTCGCTTAGATAAGTGTCAGCTTATGTTCGCAATTTTGTAAAGTTAAGGTAACAGTTTTACAGATACTTTTTATTTAATCCAAACACGGCAAAGTGTCTGCACTATACTTGACAGCAAGCTTAATGTGTTTAAAAAAAAATGAGTAGTTCACAAGCGGTAGAAGTGAAACCTTCATAAAATGCTATAATAATATCTATATAAACGATACACGTGAATCAATACATACCGACCATACTGGTTATGACGCTTTTTCTCAAGGCTACGTAATATGCAGGCGTACATTACCACATACAAACATACACACGCACAGTACTCGGGCCAGAGAAAGTATTAAGCAGCGTAGCATAAAACGAGGACACCGCTAATATTAGCAACACTGTATAATGTATTCTATCTCATTCACTCGCACGGTAAATTTGTCTAATTTTAATGTCTCCTTTCCGTTTCATCGAGATTCGAACCACAAAAGGACTATAGAAGTATTCGTTTAAAAAAAAGCGTGTCAAACAAAAAAAACAACCTCACTTTTAAAGTTGAATTTTCCCTCTTCAAAAGAAGAGTGAATAAGATTTAACTGAGTGAACGCTCTATATCCTAGGTCTAGTCTTCACTATCCGTCAGGTGTAACTGAGATCAAGCTTCGTGTAGTGTAATATAAAAAAAAAACGAATAACGATTATGCAACAATTTATAAAGATATATTTTAAAACTGACCGAAAAAATAACTAAAAATGTCAGGTAAGTTGGAAAAATCCTATCATCTGACAGCCATCTCTGGGTCCGCATAAACCATCAGAGTTATAGAAAGTAATGTATGGTGTCATTGTTAATAACGATACAAATGTAAACGAAGTTGCGGCGGTCAAATAATAAAAAAAACTATAGGCAACAACACTTTATGACACGTTCTGCTTAAGTAATATAGCAGAATTCTGAATAACGCACGCTGTTATTAAGTACTAATATAAAAAAGCCAGCATATTTTTGCATTAAATAAAAAATAACTAGTGTGAATAATTTGTATCAAGCAGTTTCATTTTTTTACATACTAACTTGTACATATATAGACCTGTGTACTTATGCGTTGTGAATATATTGCTGCAAATAGAGTCGCGGTGAAGAGTGTCATGCTGGTTGATGTGTGCAATATCGTTCAAGCGCGGTTCCTACTACATAACCAACTGTTGGTATCGTGATTTTTACATTATTATTAAACGACTCTGTATGCGAACTTGTTGTTACAAATAAACAACCTATCGATCCTGGAAATAAAAAAACAATGAGGTTCTAAAAATAGCCCATCTCGAACTTTGTCAAAACTTTCGGATAATGACATCAGCCATCCAGAGTTTTCCACGTTTCTTTTTTTTAAAGGTAAATGGAAGTGCGACGGTGCAAACGAGTGGAGTTCTATTCTTGATATTGGAGCGAATACGAAGAGAAACAAAATGAAAAAAACCTTAAACGAATTGCGACTATAACATAATAAAGTGTAAGTGTGTTTGTGTGTGTAATGTAATTTTGTGACCGTGAATTTATTTGATTTCTGTCTTAGCGAGTACACAACAAATATCTTCTAAAGCAAACGGCATTTGATTAACATATAGAGGTAAGAAAATAAAGAATTATTAAGAACTAGCAGGTCCGGCGGACGTTGTCCTGCCCTTATAATAAAATTATATATATTTATGTGCATAGCACGCTTAAGGCGGCTTAACTTTTTCCGATTCTTTCAACAATTATCATTATATATCAATCAACTTACAAAAATCCTTAACAAAATTATATACCTAAACCTTCCCCGTGAGTTACTCTATCTATTTGTGACATCCTCATTAGAATCCATTCAGTAGTTTTTCAGTTTATCGAGAACATCCAGACAGACAGACAGACGCGGCGGACGACTTTGTTTTATAATATGTAGTGATGACATGTAATTATTATTTTGTATTTATATGACTTTACTTTTGAATCTTTACTGATTTGTACGTCGATTTTTTTGTATACATACTTTATAAGCTTTAATGTTTAACCATAATCTCAGCTGATATTAAATTACCATATGGCCTAAAATAATAGCACAACAAACTGGTGTAACTATCGGAAAATAGTTATAGGTGCTTGGGTAACATATATTTCAATTCGAGAGTGGTAACTGCATGAAAAAACTTTACCACCAAAATTATCTCACACGTTATAAAAAAAAAATGGTCAATTTTCCAATAAACCAATTTGTGCATATCAAAAGATGTTGTATAATAGTTTATATAAATTTTTTCACCCTTATAGTTCTCGTTGCAAATGCAAAAAGGACGTGTCTTAGCATTTAGATAGTGTATTATACCACAAAGGCGCATAAAAACCATCTATTTAACTTTGTCTTTTTTTTTTTATTTCAAGCTTAGATAATGTCTACATTGTGGTCGTCAGTAAAAAAATACGTGGCCAATAAATTCATATACGTTCATTTTGCATTTGCAGCCCAATTTGGTCTACAGTCCGCGACTAACATTTAAATCGCTCTGAATGTAGATATGCGCGGAACACAAATTTAGGTATAAATACATGTTATATTATATATCTATATAACATCGGGAAAATTTACTGATAAATATATGCTAATTTTAGATTAGTCCCACAAAAATTTAACTTATCTTGTATTTCGAACCTTGACTATATTAAGCGGAACCCCGAACTTACGACGATATTCAGACCGGCCAAAAAGATTGGCGAGGTTTGTATGTTCGTTCGAGTATGTGACAAATAGTAGTCGACATATCTGTGATAGCTCGGAATACGCACCGCTAATTGGGTCACATCACAACGTACAGATTGAAATCAAACAGGGCTTGAAATAGAGTAGATGTGATTTGCTATGGCGGTTACTGAGCCTTTGTAGAGGTGTTCAATACCGTGCTATAACGACAGATATACATCTGTATGCTATCTGGTGCCTACAAATAAGTTCTTATGAAAATAATTTTGTTATTTCATATAAAATACATATTTTATCGGGATTTATCATTACGAATTGTTTTTGAAGTGAAACTTCTTTAGAATCGTTGTGATTTCGCCAGGATGAAACGGAAAAAACGACAGGTACGAGACACAAATACAGAAATATGTAGGATGAAGCCGGGAAAGAATGAGACAGAAATATACATACTATTTTATATTATCGGTCTCTCCTCTTTGTACTATAGTCGCCTGTAATTCGTGAGCCAGAGCGAGAGAGTAAATGTCGGTGTGTATGTATATTGCACACTGTTTAATACTTGCTTATATTTGAGCATTTATCGTGTGTTAGTATAAGTGAAAAGTACGTGTACTACTTACTGTACACTGTATGCGGCTGCGTATTACAGCTTTTTAGTAAGAAGTCAGCGTGGTGTGGTATTATTTAACAGTATTTGTGAGTATTTTTATATCTTGTTTGTTGAAACTGAAAATATGGAACTTGAGCAATAAAATATGTAACATATCTTAAATAAAATATAAAATATCTTTTAAAATTAATCAAAATACTTTCATTTTTAAATAAATAAACTTTGTAATTATTCCACCCTTATTATATATATTCATCTCATTCTTTTGTCGATTTACTGAAGTTTCACTTCTATCGTGTGTGAATTACACACACACCTTTTTTTTAAATATATTTATTACATAAAATAGTACAAAGAATAGGATATAAGTTCGTTTTTTTTACCATTTTATTATACATATTTAGTGATTTAACTAGATGACCCGGTAAACTATCACTCACTTACATTTGTGTAAAATGTGGTCAAAACTTAATACAACATTTTTATTTACAAAAGATAACAATGACTACTGTGGAGAGTTCTTTGTACCAGCAATTCAACAGCACCTACATTGTTTTTATGTATCGCATAAGATTTCGCCAGCGTTTTAATGCCCGAAATGTCCTTCTTACGACTTTCTTGATATATATTCATTTACCTCTACCTTATACAAATATGATTAATATACATGTATTATCTACATAAACCTTTCGTAAGGAATTCTCTAGATGATAGTGAGATCCGTATAAAAATTAGTTGCGTAATTTACAAGAACTAGAATAAGGCAATGACAGACACGAAAACCGAGTTAATTTTATATTATATAACAGATAGATATATGTGTATCAATTAATATTAGTAGACATTTTGTTTTAAATCACGGTCTTAACAAATAAATTGTTTGAATGGGTGCGAACTGTCCTTTTTCACATCGTCAAACACGTGACACAATTAGGGTTGCCACCGCTTGGATAATTAAGCCGTATTTTGGGACTATACAAAGCCGGGCCGTGGCAAGTTAGCCCATTACCGGGCGCCTACCAAAGTTAACGGGCATCCTCTATTCTAATTTCTACCCGCTTTTATAGTGCGCAACAACTACCTACCTGTTATTTAAGCTGAATTCTCAACGCGTTGCATATTTCGGCTTTTATAACGCGGAGAATGTTGAAGGATAAAATATTTAGAGAAAACCGCTTTGTTTGCATAAACAAATTTGTTCGTATTTGTATAAACGATTTTTCATAGAATATTAGCTCATCATATTATCTTTTTATAGAGCATAACCTTGGATCTTAGATTGTCATGTAGTGGCCTTTACTTTTTACCAGCCTTCCGCCACGGCTTTGCACGACTGTACTATAAAAAATGAGATCAAATCTTTGCTGTACTACATCACTATAGAATGAAATAAAATAGCAACTGGACAACTGAACGTCAATCTGTCAATTTTGTCAATATTTTTGAAGATCTTTCTAGTGTCTTCCATTTTATTCACTCTCTCACTTTTTTATATGGAGTCTTTTGAACGCCAAATGCCTAATTTTACCTTACGATTTTTCATACATTTTCTCTTGCAGCTGTTTTGAAGTGATACGCTTACATAGCAGCGGAAATTGCTTTTTGTTTACATTGATTCATAAAATTGCTTTATCTGATTCCGTGAAGAGTAATATTTGACGACATTTTGCTTAATACAATTTGTTAGAAGTGAAATAAAACTGATAAGGGATAATAAAACGGAACATCAATTCTGAGATGTTGGAAAAACACCCTGGAAAGAGCTTGATGTGGAGGCCATCGTTTTGTTATATACTGCTGTGCTCCTGAGACACTTTGTTAAAACTATTCACTTGATACGGGCAGTAATAATTTTCAGTAGTGAGGATCGGTTGCCTATATAGAAAACAAAAGATGTCTTGTATAGCAGGATGTGACACTTTATATTACGACATAAATGGTTTACCAGCAAGGTACAATCATTTAAATCTCTTATACTGATATCGAATTACTCGTATATCGTTATTGTCAAAGAAATTTGTTATAATCCGTTTTTTGAAGATATTGACAGTCTGACTAAATACACATGCCTGTAAATGGCGTACCAGGTGATGGTAAGCCGGCACACCGGATATTGGCATTCCGTGAAACCGTGGTACACGTGCCTCTGAGAGGCATTCCAGTTTCTAGAATTCAGCTTCTTCATCCTAGTGATCTGCTCCTCACTTTCCCACGAAGAGAAAAATGAAACGAGCTGCGATTCACTGGTATGCTTTATAGTGTCACGCGAATCTAGATACACATGCCAGTAGCTCGTTCTTACCCGTAGCTAAATAGCATTATGATTTGGGATTTATAACAAGTATACTCACCAAATTTTCGTATAAAAACATTATGTTAATCTAAGCATCTAAGTACGGTGTATTGTGGTTCCTAAAAATATGTGATTTGCATCAGTCTGGCTGTTCAAAACAATTGCTGTCTAACAACGAAATTGTTATATTGTACTTTTGTACATAACATATATTAGTTTAACAACGATGATATACCAAATGATACTTAATTAAATAATATGATATGCTTAGATAGAGATTAAATTAGTAAATAGAATACTTGGAATGTACATGGAAATAGTGATGAAAAACATTTTATGTATGCAGTTATAAAATAAATACTTTTTTTATTTCAAAACCAGTATACAATTAGTCCGAAATCGAACTAATGTAAAAATAAATTAGAAAATTAATAAATATAACCATTTTTTTAAATGTTCTGAACTTGCCGGTACTGTTTGATACATTTCATTTGTTTTCTATAACTCAAAACATTTTTTTTTTGTATAACTGGAAAGTTCGACATCCACTAAAGTCATGATATGTTACTTAGACTTTATGTGATATAGTATTTATTGTTTCTGGAATAAATGAATTTGTCCCGTTAGTAAAACTTACCAATATAATAAAATAAATATTCAGGGCTTGGACTTTTTATTATAAATTACTTCATAATCTATTCAAACTTACATAGGAATACGTTTGGCAATGGGAAATCTATTCGAAAGATAATATTGAATAAGTGAATAGACTCAATACGGACCAAATCTTATATATCGAGCTTTTTATACCGGGCATATACCTAATCAATAATATGTATATAGTAAAAATATTATTACTTGAATTAGTGTAGAATAATTATACACTAATTTGTATACAGATGCATGCATTGCATATGTAAATGCCTATAATCTTGTACGTAATTATAAAAATAACTATTATCAGCAAAACCAAATAAACAATGTTATGCCATAGAATTGTTTACATTAACTACAGTTCAATGACCGCATTGAACAAATTAGTTTCCTGACAAGGAATACAAACGATATTGTTCAGCATAAAACGAAATGTATGTAACAGAACAAACGATAGCATAAATCACTCCCAAGTGGACAAAACGGAAACTATTCGAGATACGAAAACTATCTCTCACGCCAAAAGGGACATATCGGCTTATCGTACTGAATTGCAGCGCGAGCTATTTGTCAAACTTTCGCCGCCATCGAAAACATAAGCTTGCGCCTCACCAGTGTACAATCGAGACTGCGCTCTGTTAATATTTTGAAGTCAGCCCGAGGCCACCATAAAATGGATTCCGGACTAGAAGTCGTGAGTACCTCATGTATAATTCAAAAACAACAAGTTTCAATCGTGATTGTAAGTCGGACAATGCATTCGACTGTAGTTCTGTAATGCGATACGTTGAGACAAACAAACACGCTGTGGTAAATTACTGTGATTTATATTTTTTGTTTTATCAAACACATTGCATAAATAAATTGTTTATGATAATTATGATAAAGCGAGCTCATTATCTACTTGACTAATATATGTCAATGATTTTCAAAAGGCTGACTAATTTTTGTTTAACTTATACTTCTTTTGGCGGGTTAGGGAAAAATGATGAGAGTAAATTTTTACGTTACGCGCGCACACCGTCACGAAAAACAGACACCCTGAAGTTAGCTATAGTGAACATTTTATTCAAAAAAAGTATGTATGTATTAAATACCTTTTTTCTATTGTTAGTGTCGTTTTTTCTACAAACGTAGAATAAGGCGAAAGATAAAATTTATTAAAAGGTTTTAATCTTGTTACGCCAAAGAAATATGACTTCTAAAGCGGGTACATAAGTACACACACATTTTTTTTCACAAGAGATGTCGCTAAATTTATTCAAAAAAAAGTTACCAACAAAGTAAAAGTAAGGATATTAACGTATTGCGTGAGACGTGACAACTGTATTCACGAAATTTATTTCTTTCTACTGTTAGTGTCGGTTTTTCACTACAGATGTCGCTAAATTTATTTTTTCTATTGTTAGTGTCGTCTTTTCTATAAATCTTGTTACGCCAAAGAAGTATAACTTCTAACGCCTGTACATTTTATTTTTTAATTTAGCACTCAATCTTTTACAGTCATCAAAAATATAGTTTCTTCTGATATCTATTTATTTTAATAGAAATAGCTTAAGACAAAACAGTTCAATACCATTTTCATCTCTGTGTCTAAACTAACTTTCCTTTTTTTTTGCAGTAGCTATTAAAAACAAATTTGTTATCAACAAATTTGATTGATAAAAATATATTTAGAAATAGTTCTTTTTTTTCGTGCCATGTATGATTCAAAAAGCCTTTATTTGTAACTCTCTATTTGTCATACATCACGCTCTTTTCTCAATACAAATAATATATACATATATATGGACAGGAGAAGAAAGATTGCACCCCTTATCATGGTTGAACTTCGGCATCTGGACGACCACTAGTATACCTTAATATGCAACTTGATATTTGAATATTCTTCTGATTATCTACAAAAATATACATTAATAGTAATTTAATTGAATAAAAACAATTTTCAGAAATTCAACACCAAAAACTAAAATATTTGTATTATCAAAAAGCCATGAAACGCGTATGAATCGCTCCTGTATGGTATCCCTTAGAATCAGAAACGTTTGCCAAATAATTCGACCGTCACATTTTTCATATAAACGAATGAAAAAATAAATATAATAAAACTCGAATGCAATGCAAACTGCGGCATTGGCGTATGAGTCAAAGCAACTTTTTTAAGGTTCCATAAATTGAAACATTAACTATAAAATCCCTAAACTTTTATACAGTTATCAAAACTAAAAACCTATTGCAGTTATTTACCGCACTTACTTGAAGTGATATAAAGATCAGACTAAAGCTGATTTTAATCTATCCTTAATAATATTATAAATATCAATGTGAGTTTGTATATTTGTTACGCTTTCACGCATTAACTATTCAATCATCAAGAAAATACAAGACGTTGAATGTAAAAAAACGACACAGGGTACCATTCATCCAGAAAAAAGGCTATTAATCTTGTAATGGTATTATAAAGCTCAAAAAATAGTCAGTTTTTGTTTTTTTTAACGCACCAATCTCTATAACTAACAGTCTTGCGAGAAAAGTTATTTCAACATTTTGCGGTCCATTTATTGAAATAAGTTACAGCCTATTTAACAAGCCACTACGACCCTTAAAATTGCAGTTATTGCTATACAAAATATAACTCAACAAGTACATTAAGAGACAATTAAGTAATAGTGCGAGCGAGCCGTGTGGTGTGACGTGAAAAATTGAAAATCAAAGGTAAATTGTTTGTCCGATGAGAAGCGAGAATCAGCTAGAAGTACAGAAGTGTAAATGCCTACGTCTGTGACACACCACGCCACGTTGCCAAGATACCTTTTTGACGTGCTTTATACAAAGTTAATTTAAAATTATTTAACTGCGTTGACAGCAATACATAATTTTCAAAATTAGATGCGAATGAAAACCTTATTTTAAAATAAAATATAGACGATATGGCACTCCACTTTATGACACTTGTATAATACTTAATCGTAAATAATAAATGAATGCTATAGTTTTTTTTTTCTTGGTTATACTTTGACGCCTTTACTAATAAACCGATCATTATAAAATTTTGCACACGCGTTATTAGTGGTACATAAAAGAAAATAAAATACCTGTAATCTAGAATAAATATACTGTTCCCAAGAGAAAAGTTAAATCTATATTAATGCGAACGAAGCCATAAGCAAAAACTAGTTAGTAAAAAAAGGGACGTGGAATAAACGCCAATTACTAAAAAAACATTTCACATAAAATATCATTACCCGTCACAATAACTTTAGTAAAATATTATCAGAAATAAGAACGAAAAATATTGACGGAACCATGAAAGTGTTGAGAAATGTTTTATTGCGCAGTATTTTTCATATACAGTCTATTCTATGGACAAACTTTGAATCTTCTAATTTGCGGTCCACTCGCTGTGAATGAAGAGGAACAGTAAATTTTAATTCGATGTCCCCGGTTTGCCATTAGTTTGTGTGAGGGATTCTCATATGAATTTAAAATACGCAGAATAGTCAATCAGGTCAGATCATGATAAATAATGTAGAACGGTATATCCGTTCTGGAAAAGTACAATTGGTTTTCTCTGTGTACATTTGAATTATTGTCTCATCCGTTTCACTGGTGATATTCTACCTGTGCTTAGATATACATATTTAATGTATACTATATAAATAAAAAGATAGAGATCTGCAATTCTATATAATCTAATATTATGGGATAAATTTCGTGCAACGTTTTTTTTTTGTTTTAGTTCTTAGACCCTTGTTGGCCCTTATCTAAGAAAACAATCATAATGTTATGTTCATTTAATACAAAGTTATTAAGGTTTTAAGAAACTATAATTTTTTACACGCACTACGCACTACAGTGATGTTGTGTTTTCTTACCGTGGAGAAATGGGGCAAGCGGTATGGTGCTTATGTTTAACTCTGTAAATAACATATATTATCCATATAATGAACATTGAAACGTACAAAGAAGTCACGATTGCCTCAAATTTTTCTATCATAGAACGCGACACCACTGACATAATAACTGAACTGTAACATTACGACTGGAAATGGTAAAAATTGTGAGATCGTATCTACTCTCGCGTCTACCATCTAGCCTCTCAATGTCTCCGTCCGGTCTGGACAGCTTCCAAAATTCGCTAATGGAACTCCGTACGTTTGTTACTGACCACTTCACAATCACCGAGCGTAGAAGACCTTTATATAAAAATCATAAAGCTATCGTTATATGTCAGCCACAAAGTGTGACATTGTTTTGTTTATTTACTACATATAAATGGACAGAGGAAAGAGTTAAGAACATCTTCCTTCTCTGTATCTCAACCGATGTTGTTCATTCCTTTTTGGTTTAGTAAATATTGACAAGCTACTTATATTCCTAATATATGACGTACAATATATTACAGTTAAGCTGATCTAGCGTAGCTCTCACGGGAAGAGACCCAGACGCTATGTCAGCATATTTAGAATAAGTAAAATAAGAAATTAGTTTTAGTTAGTCTAGAATCGACGCTCTTATATTATAGTCGTAGAATAAATAAGTCTCAAATGGACTTTTTAGTTTTTTTTTAAAAAGAAGTTCAAGAGCTCCCGAAGTTACCTAGCTTTAGTGTTGTTAATATTTTTTTTTGCAAAATATTCGTTGTTTTCATAAATATTTAAATTGGAAAAATTAACGAATTATGATCGAATTTGGACAACTTGACGACCAATAGTTTTTTTAATGAAATTATAAGTTCAGTTTACGACAAGATAATGGCATATAATTTGAGACGAGTATTAAGAATATTTAAAAAGGAATCCATAAGTTTTTCCCAACACGGACTTTAAATGTTGGTATGTACAAATTTTTCAAACGAAATTTCCTAAAACACAGTTTGGATGTGATCCTAGCTCAAATAATGTCAACACCACTAACGGAAATTGCGTACGAAACTGAAGTACTAGTACAACAGATAAGAGAGTATTAAGCACTTACATAGTTAGGTTTATCGTTTTTTATTTGAGCGAATAAATTATATTGCTTATTACCAAAATAAAATCAAATCTATCCTATATCAGTAGATTTAGACTAGTAACGTGTTGTCTTTGATATGTTTTTATTTCTACCAATATGAATTAATGAAGTCGTATAAGTATTACATACATCACTACATAGTATAAAACAAAATCGCTTTCTCTGTCCCTATATCCCTATGTATGCTTAAATCTTTAAAACCACGCAACGGATTTTGATGCGGTTTATTTTAATAGATAGAGTGATTGAAGAGGAAGGTTTATATGTATAATAACATAAATTAAATAGTGGAGAAATACTGTTATTTTTGAGGTTACTCCAAATTTAACGCGTGCGGGCCACGGGCAGTATTGAATAAATCAAAATTACTGGATCGATTTTAATCATTTTTTTAGTGAATGATATAGGCTATTTATTTTATACCCGTGCGAAGCCGGAGCGGGCCGCTAGTATTACATATTTTTAATTGTTACTGACAGTTAAAATCTACAATATGATAAAGTAAACAAAAATAACGTAGGTATGCTGTTTTACCATTAATTACGACTGGCAACACTGTGCGTGGTGTAATTCTATTTTTAATTTTATGTCTTTAGAATGATCTGGAAAATAATTTAGAACTATGTCAAAATTACATAGGATTTTGTGTAGGAGGTGGGGAAAACTTTCGTGTCTGTTAGATATCCTATGACATTTCACGACTTCTTTTACTTAATATGAAATAGTAATATCATTTCGTTTTTAACTAACTAATAGCCGCAACTCCGTCTGCATTGTTAATTATCTTAACAATATATTTTACGTGCCCAAGGAAAAGATGAGAACCACACCGATGTCTCCACATATCCACAGCAAGAAGACACACATAACTGTACAAGTAGTGGTTAATAAAAATTGTAGTTTCTTTAAACATTAATATATCTTTATATTCAATTAAGTTATTAAGATAATTCAATTATTAAATAATAATAATTAACTAACAAATAAAAAATAAAATAATTTGATTGGAAATTATCCAGTAATATTTGAGTGATACGCACACAACGGCATTTATATTTGATTCATTTAATTTTAAGTACAAGCGAGTAGAATCATATTTATATATTATATATTTGATCATCTATATGTAAAATACTTACCAGGACAGACATTATTAAACTCAGATTAAAAAAAAAAAACATTTTAAACTGTAATCGGAATCTTACTATGACATAATAACGTATAGCCCAACGTAAGATTAAAAGCAGAAAATGCAGGCTGTAATAACAAAAAAAGCATGACGTCACAAAATTTCAAAATAAACACGAAAGAGGCAGTATAACGAAACGGTGCTCTAAAGCCTGGAACCGGGAAATGATGCTCGTTAAATTTTCAATCTCCACGGAGCTGAGCTAATGACAGCTCGAGTCATTACACGATGGATTCTATACTACGTCATATAGAAGCAATAGATTGGACATTTCATAAAACTTTACTTATTTGATGGAAATTCTGGACCATATTTCCAACGTATAGGATTTCTTTTTGCAAAAAAATTTTTAATTCGTTTATTAAATACTTACTGTGTGAAACGTCCCTAACTATTTAAAACCAACTCTTTCATAATATATACATAAATAAATAGAAATATTAATAAATAAATATGACCATTGTAATTTACTATTTACCATTAGCCGATACGCATGGTTGCGTCTGTGTCGTTTATTATCTTAATTGCATGTTTTATGTACAAAGGAAAACGTAAACACCACACCGTTTGCCCCACTTCTCTACAGCAAGAAAACCCACATCGTAGTGTTTATATAAAAGAGTAGCTTCTTAAAATTTTGAAAACTTTATTTTAGATTCAGTTATCGTTATATCTTTCTAGTTTTTGGACAAGAACCGAGTAAATATAAATCCAGCAGTTTTTGTCAGATGCACGCACAACTGCCGACTTCTATAATTTTATTTATATAGGTATGCTGCACACGGTACTCCAGATTATTATTTAAATATACAAATATGTTTTATTCAGTTGTTTTCATTTTTTGGAGCGTAGACATTTCAACTAGGAGCGTCTGACTGTAATAGATTTGTATTAATTTGGATTAGCCAAATACCGTCTATGTATTTTTCATTTTATATCGTTTATTATACATTGATGAACCTAAAAACATTTTTTTTAATATATATTATAGGGGGCAAACGAACAGGTGGGCCACCTGACGGTAAGTGATTACCGCCGTTCATAGACACTAGCAACACCAGGGGAGTCGCAAATGCGTTGCCGACCTTTTAAATATGTGGGCCTCCAGCACTCTCACTGACCGAACGAAATGCAACAGTGCAACCACTGTTACTTCACGTCGGCTTTCTGTGAGAGGGTGGTACTACACCGGGCGAGCCGACCCATTCATGCTGAAACCAGTAATAGCTTCAGCGTAGCTCTACCACCTACAAACATAATTTTATACGATTGGAGTAGGCAAACGAGCAGACGAGTTACCTAATAGTAAGTAATCACCGCCGTCCATGGACACCTGTGACACGAGGGGCATCACAGATGCTTTGCCGGCTTTTGAGGAAAGAATAGGCTCGTTTTGAAGGTTTGGGGGCTATTAAATTTGTCTGGATGTTTACGATAAACTCAAAAACTACAAAACGGGTTGTATTGCGGTCTTCACCAATATATAGAGTAATACACGGAGAAGGTTTAGATATATAATTTGTCAAGGTTACTTTCTAAATTGGTTGAAATATAATGATAATTGTTGAAAGAATCGGAAAAAATCAAGGCGCCTGGGAGCTTTAGTCGAAAACGCTGCTTAATCCCTTTGAGATACAACAAAACAATGCAAACTGAGATATTCCTATTTTATAGATCTACAAAAAAGTCTACGATGGCATATACCTATCTTTATAGGATAGCTTACTATACCATCTATCTTCTAAAAATGGTCACATATAATGAGATAATTGGAAGGCTATATTAGACGGATACGGTATTAATCCTTATCTAATAAAATACATTAGTTACCTTAAGCATTTCATACACATAAGTATATATTTTTTATTATCAGGGCAGGACAACGTTCGCCAGACCTGCTAGTCCTATATAATTAACAATACTAAATCACAAACGTTCTTGGAAGTATCACTTGAATCTATGTAGTAATCTATTTCAAAAATAATATGAACTTTAACCCTAAAGATGTACTTTTATATATACCGCTACAACGGAGAACATATACGGAAAATAGTGTTGGAAAACGCAAAGTTGTCTTGGGCAAATACTTGGAATTAATATTTATTTAGTCAAAGAGAACAAACAGGGAAGAGATGTTATTAGCAGATATTGAACAAACTCAAGCGAACTTTGCTAAGTAAAGTTTTCAACACGTATTATGATACTGAATGTGAATATGATACTTATATTATATACATTTTAGCATTTGACCAAGAGCTCATCTGACAATATACTTTAAAACACTAAAGCAAAAAGAGGATAGCCTCTCAAGTGTAGCTGCCGGAACACAACTATAGGGGCTTGGCAACAGATTTCCAGGTTACGGCAGTTAGCCAGACAGACGGACATAAGTCCTACCACCATGCAATATTTTCCAAACGATGTCTTCCTCTAACGAAAGCTCCAGCTAATAGCAAATCCTATGTTGACTGACAGATTGAGTCATCGCGATTTCATTACGCCCAAAGATTATGTATAAAATATGTTTACCAATTGAATACAATTGTAACAAAGAAAGCGATGACGACCTGAATTTAGATACGGGCTCTATCAACGTATCCGCCTAAAAATTCTATACAAAATATATTCACCAATTGAATACAATTGTAACAAAAAAGCGATGACGACTGAATTTAGCTACTTACTCAGACACTGTCTCTATCTACGTATTCGCCCAAAGATTTTGTACAAAATATATTTACCAATTGAATACAATTGTAACAAAAAAGCGATGACAACTGAATTTAGATACTTACTTAGACACTGTCTCTACCAACGTATTCGCCCAAAGATTTTGTACAAAATATATTTACCAATTGAATATAATTGTAACAAAGGAAGCGATAACGACTAAATTTAGATCTCAAGCACTGTCTCTATCAACGTATAATCAGATTTTGCAATAGAGGAGGAGTATTCAAACAAAGAGATTATTCTAATGAAACCCCTAGCATGGTAAGTATTCTAGTATGACAGAAACTACTATCTACAAATCTGAACTCAAAGATTTGTCACCAAGCATCACCAGGCATTGGCCATCTTAAAACACATTGTACTTTAATATTAGGTTCAATTTGAAAGAATGCTAAAACCTACCAATTATTAAAGAAATATATATCTATTGACCCATTCGCTTTAGTGCATAGTACACTCAAAGGCACATTAAAGTAACAGACGGTAGCGAGTACAAAAGATAAAATGTAATTGGCCAATATATTACGATATCGCGCCTATAAACCTTTTCCTAAGAATCCCAGGGTGTTTGAATAATTAAAATGAAGAACATGTTATGTACAATTTTTTTTTTCTTTTCACATTCGGAAATATTTCATGAAGGACTTAATAATTTAGTATTATCTTATAATTAAAGTTAGCTAAAGCCAAAATAATGTCGAAAGTAACTTAAAAACTTAACAAGTATAACGAAATAGTATAGAAACTTCGATAAAACATAAAGGTATATAAACCACGGTACAATTATTTTCAACAATTTAATTCGAAACTCAGGTTTCAGAGACAACTTTTCACTAAGAAGTTTATATTAGTAATATAGATCATAGTACAATCAAATTCAAAACTGTTTCATTATCGCCCATCTCTTAGCACACTGTGATATTTTAAAAAAAGAATTCACATTTCATTAGATTGCATTAATGTTATTTAATTCCACAATCAAAATCAGTTGTGTTGAATTAGTTACTGCCAGTCGACTCTGTTGAGGGCTTATTCCATTGAGTATTTTTTTGTATTTAATAAAAGTACAGTCGTTACCAGATTGTGACATATGTAATAGTGCAGAATAATATGCAATAATAATAGAATATGTACGTAACCAAGCTCCCAGATTAGCACTCGAAAATAAAATGAACGACTTATTATGATCCGTCGGTTTATGACATAGCATCCTTGCTTTCCCAACGTCTGAGTATGCAAGAATGCTTTACAAATTGCTTATGTCTAGTATTAAAAACTGTTGGAATTTTCTAGTATTTATTATGAACAGTATATACTTTATTTTGGTGGTAATAACTTGGGTGCCATGATTAATTTATGACCAAACCCCAATTCTTTATTTGTATTAAAAAAATAAAGAAAAAAAAGTATAATTCTAAGGACATAAATTCATAATTTAAACATTATTCAGGATATAAATTATATAATCGTTAAAAACATAAACAGTGTTTTGTACTTATTATAAATCATGTCTGATCGTTTTTAAAAGAAGCTCGTAATAAATTCCATCGTCAATCTGAATTCGAATATTGTTTATAGTATCGTTCCTCACATAGTATACTTTGGAAAAAATGAGACACTTATTTAATGTTACACGGGTATGAAATGTTCTCAAGAGTTTTCTGGAAATATTCCGTCTCGGCATTTATATTCTGAGTATGATAAAATTCCTTATTAATTGTTGAGTTCGCTTTACGTTAAGTCCGACGTTCTGAGAATTGACTACGTAGAAAATATATCAGTGTATATAAAGGATGAACCATTGAAAGTTCAACTACCCTAAGAGCGTCGCACTGGAAATAACTGTCTTGTTTTTTTATAAAGTTTGCGTCACAAACACCGTATTATTGACTATAATTTACCTTGTTGCTTGATAAAATTAATAACGACCAATATTTTTACACCGTTACCGATTTGCTGAGATTGTAACAAAATTGCCACATATAGATAATATATACATGATATGTGGACATAGATTCTATATGTAGGCACAATTCATTTTGAACTATAATGTTTTTCAGACTTTCAGTCAGACAAAAGGAATCCCGTTTTCAAGTATGAATGTAAATATTACAGTTATTATAAATAATTTTATTATTATTACAAGTGTTTTTACAATTATTATATTACTATGAACGTTTAATTTTTTAAATCCCATTCTGCTTAAATTTTTATTTCAAATTTAATTATAATCGATTTAGTGGTTTAGCTGCAAAAAAAAGCTAACAAAAAAAAAACAGATCTTTTCAATATGTATAATGTCTGTGTAGGTATTCGAGTTCTATATGTTAGTGCATAGTTTACTCAATTGTGTTGAATTTTGCACAGTTCTTATTAACTCTTGCTTAATCATTTCTAATATAGTACTAGCAATCTACAATAGGTGGCACCCGTGTCGTTTGGATCAAAGAAAGTTGTCGATAAACATTTCGCTTTTTGGACGTAGTTCTCCGGACTGAATCTGTGGAAGAATCTACGTCTATCATTCGATGTATTGTGGGAGCTTATTAGCAATAAAATAATTAAACTGAAAGGCAGGCCACAAATGATTCAGATAATACAAATACTTCCTGGGCATATGAAAGCATTCTCATGCAAACGAAGTCTGAGGGGATAGGTAGTTAATTGTGTGGTAAATAACAAAAAAAGACGTATATGAAAATGGTTGTCGGTAAATAAATGAATATGTGAGATTGCAAAAACTCAAACACCGCTCGACTGTTCGCCATATTTAGTCTGGTGAAACTATAGAGGACTTACCAAGTTAACAGTGTAGTTAGTTCAAAAAATAAAAAGATCGCCATATAAGTTGACACATGTAAATGTCTTTCATAGAAAACATTTTTACCTTATTCATTTTACTATAAATCACGACGGATAATATATACATAATTTTTAATTTGTTACTACATAACGTCATGTTACAATAAACAATAACATAATACAGCTGCAATACTAATTTAAATGTTTACGGTTAACACGAAATCCATAGTTACATTTTATACAAAATCTAATTAAAAAAATATTACACCTATAATCTATACTGGAGTTACATAAGATAGTGATATGGAAGTACTTAAATGACCCCATGAGCTTTTTTGAAATCACTCATAGTGTCCAAGGCCTTACTGTTACAGAAAAGATAGGACCACGTAGTTCACGTCTGACGATATTGGACGAAGTCGAATTATGTGCATTCCCGGACAAAGGGCGGGTGCACGCGCCAAGGGAATGCCCTCTTTGTGGTAATGCCCCGTTTTCAATCGTGTTGAATTCTTTCTGTACAGAAGAATGAATATTGTTATGTGACATTAGAATGTTAGAAGCTTTCATAATTACAATATCTCCATTTGATGTCAGATAAATACAATTAAATACATAATGTGCTATTATTTACCAGTGTTTGTCAAATATGAATGTATATGAATTTATTACTTCTTGTAGTAAACTGTAGATTAAATTGATAATTTACAACATACTTTTAAGTGCATTTGGTTGTTTTTCAAACTTCTTTATTCATGTATGTAAAAATTAAAGAATACTTACCTACACTAATATTATAAACCTCAAGAATTTGTATATTATTTATAATTAAAACGTGCCAATTTCTGGAACTGCCAGTCGTATTTGACAAATTCTCTTTTAGTGTTATATAGCCTATTTATTAAGAAAGGTTATTATAGGTTTTTGAAGTTATACTTCTTTTGGCGCGTTAGAAAAAAATGATGAGAATAAATTTTTACGGTGCGCGCGCACACCGTCACGAAAAACCGACACTCTGAAGTTAGCTATAGTCAACATTTTATTCAAAAAAAGTATGTATGTATTAAATACCGTTTTTCTATTGTTAGTGTCGTTTTTTCTACAAAGGTGGATGGAATAAGGCGAAATATAAAATGTAGCTAGTGTCGTTTTATCTACAATCGTAGAATAAGGCGAAAGATAAAGTTTATGAAAAGATTTTTATCTTGTTACGCCAAACAAGTATAACTTCTAACGCGTGTCCATAAGTACACACTACTTTTTTAACTTCGCGTTATTATCTTTAGGAACGGGATAATAGCTATGTAAAATATATGTATGGTAACAAGGTGAGAGCAAAGTAATAGCGCTGGTTTACCGTGAGACTCGGCGAGGGTTAAAGGAAATCAAGGGCGGGTTTGCCGCTAACCATTACTGAGAAAAGCTGAACTTTGAGTGGCTAGTAGGCCAAGCCGAGGGGTGCCGTGAGTCCTTGTGCTAGTCGCCTATATAAAATCGGGTGAGTCTCTTAAGCGCTCTCCTTAGTAGTCCGGTGAAACTGTAGAGAGAGGCCTTGTCAGGTCAACAGTGTAGTCAGTCCAAAAAAAAAAAATATTATACAGAACTTGTTTAAGCTTACCTAA
Organism: Antheraea assamensis; assembly: GCA_035772565.1. Classification (NCBI taxonomy): domain Eukaryota; kingdom Metazoa; phylum Arthropoda; class Insecta; order Lepidoptera; family Saturniidae; genus Antheraea; species Antheraea assamensis. The sequence continues at coordinate 897,108 of JAQQSE010000060.1, forward strand.
CTTCCTTAATAGTGATGTAAAAATATGAAATAATAGTGAAACCAAGTGACATTACTATTGTTGAAAAAAAAAACTATATTGCCTAGTATATTTAATATAAATTAAAACAGGAAGGACTGTATTTCAAATATGATACTTGGCTAAAACAACAATCGGTAAGATAGACATGTATATGTAACGTAAAAAAATAAAATGTTTGTAAACAAACTTTGCAAATTGTAGGGAAAACAGTGCAATTAGCGGCATTTAATGGGCCGATGCTATTATAATTTCAAACAGCAGCCAACAGGGCGAAAAACTTCCGAATAGGTTTTATTATATTGTTATTGGGTTTTCTATGTTGTTTTTGTTTACTGTAAACGTTTCTATAATATAGAAGATATAACATATTTCAAGTCATGCGCAACAAAAAAAAGTTATTTGTGTATAGATTCCATCAAGTATTTTCGTGTCTATGGTTTTTATGAAATCTAAATATGAAAAAAATTTAGCTAATATATATATATACGCGTGTAAATAAATATCAATACATATAATAAAACAAAGACGTCCGCCGCGTCTGTCTGTCGGTCTGGATGTTCGGGACAAACTCAAAAATTATTGAACGAATTGTAATGTGGTCTTCGCCAATCGATAGAGTAATTCACGGGGAAGGTATAGGTAAATAATTTGTCAAGGTTTTTTTTTGTGAATTGGTTGATATATAATGATAATCGTTGATAGAATCGGAAAAAGTCAAGCCGCCTTAAGCGTTTCATGCACATAAGTATATATTTTTTTATCATCAGGACAGGACAACGTCCGCCGGGCCTGCTAGTCCATGCATATAAGATAATAGAATGTACGTATAATCAAATTGTGGTATATCCTTCGTTAAGACGACTACATTACCGCAATGAACGCCGCGCCCTGACACATACATGTAACAAAATATAACATGCTAGTAATGTTAATTAGATCACACTGTCTTAATATTACAGTGTTACGAAACACATCAGCCATACAAAGTGAAGGTTACGAAGGATGAATAAAAGATAATGAATCACACTGTTCATACGGTGAAATTTCCTTGTTGATGCGAATCTTCTTTTTATAGAAAAATATATGTGTGTATGTGTGTGTGTTGTGACCAAACGAAAGAAGTGAAAACTTATTTATAAAAAATACAACAAAACATTACGCCAACGTTAGTCGGTGTTCCGAGCCGGTCACCCATCTCAGTACTGACCGCGCCCAACGTTGCTTAACTTCGGTGGTCGGGCGAAAGCCAGTGTTGTCAATACTCTACCGGACACAGTGTTTACTCCCACCACTTTTCGTCACACAAAAAGGTTAGGGATCAAAATTTCAAAGAAGAGAAAGAAAAGATCTTATCTTTTGTTTAAATTGTTCTTGACAATTTATTGGAGACAATTTATTGAATCAATCTACCTGATTAATATATTATTGTACGCCTGAGTAATAAAACGACGATTTAAAGAAGTTTTTTCGTGAAAAAACAAAAAATTAAAAGGAAACTCACTATTATACGTGTGCTCAACTGAAACAGTATTTTCCTCTTAAAAATTTCTTCTGTTATACTCGCTCGCATGTCCAAGTTAAAAGTTTCATCGGTTCCATTGTGGCTTGCTTATATAATAATAAGGGTTGAAATTTCCAGAATACAATAAGAATTGGTTTCAATGTATACGTGTTTTAGTAAATTAACGCGTCTCGAAGGTGCCTTATCTCATTCTACAGGTTTATACATGATGTGCGTAGATAATTCTAGAACTTTTCTGTATAAAAATAGAACCTCTAGGTTACCTAGAGTACACTGCATTTATCACAATAAATGGTACTGGTATTTGGCTGCACTTTATATAAGGAACTTTCAACCGAAGCTGAAATCGAGGTAAATTCCGACAGTAATATAAAACTTAGATGAGCCAACAGTACTTAAAAGTACATCATAAATTTCATAGCCATGCAGAGCGTCAGTCGAATGATTTATACGATTGACCAAGGAAAAGTTTTACGACCGGAAATATAAAATAACTTAAGTGAGCACTTTCCAATACCTGTTTGCGAAGAATAATAAAAGTTGAATAAAACCACGAATACTCAAAAGCAATCCAAATTTTATACCACATTCAGAACAATTTTTAGTTTTAACAGTGCTTACTAAAGATGCCAAGATATAACCAGAGATTAGATTTAAAAAGAAATATGTACTTTTAGGAGTAGTGACAGAATGTGTACCACGTAGCCACTTTCAGAAGGTTGGAGATGTAAATGAAAGGTTTGACTCCGTTTATACAGACTAGACTGACGGGCCTTTACAGCTTCACCGGACTTTTAGGGCGAGCACTTGGGACACTCAGCCGAAAGGCAACAAAGCTCAAGGGTGCCACAGTGGCCAAACCTCGGCTTGGGCAGTTACCTTGGGTTGAATGCGAATCGAACTAAAACTAACCATTTAAGCTAAGCTAACCATACATGTATACTTTAGTGAGACACATATGCATACCTTTACATGTATCACACTAAGGCCTACATGCATATAGTGCTTGATATTTTTGGCTAAAGTTAACTAACCAAAAAGAAAAAACGGTCCCTTACAGTACTAATGTACATACTGTGTGAATGTGCATGTGTGTGGAGTGCAGTCTCGTGTGTGCAAGGAGGTAGTGAATATGGTGTCACTGTATCGCGCTAGCAGTATGCTCGAGGGCTCCCATCCGAGGGATCGAACCTAGGCTTAAGCTGCTGCCGAGGGAGGACGCGGTGAGTGTGCGGGAGTGAAGTTGACCGCCCGACCGCGGCGGCGTGATCGGTGGTTATCTCCCTTATTTGAGCTACGAAGCTTATTTATGCGATTCTAAATAAAGCACGTGCAAAGACTTATAGATGAAAATACACAGGCATTAAAATACAAGAATATTACAGCCGTAAAATAAAAGTGAAACAAGGAATTAATAATAAAACTAAATATGAGTATTTAAATATGCAATAAAACTAAACAATAATAAAATGAAATTTGTCGGCTAGATTGTAATTACACCCAGGTATTATGTAGCCGACACCTAGGCTATAATTCGTGCTTTTAATCTATTTGTTATTGAAGGTACCACTTCTGCTTTTCATGCTAAATACTGTAGTACAGATATACCACGATGTATGTAGTTATGTGTGTCGCTACATACTTATGGAAATGTTATATTATACTAGCTGATTCCGCGACTTTGTCTGCGTCGTTTATTATCTCAATTGTTTTGTTATATCTCAAAGGGATTATTCATTATGCAGCGTTTTCGACGAAAGCTCCCAAGCGGCTTGACTTTTCCGATTCTTTCAACAACTATCGTTATATTTAAACCAATTTCCACAAATCCTTGACAAATTATATACCTTCCTAATGAATTACTCTATCTATTGGCGAAGACCGAATTACAATCCCTTCAGTATTTTTTTATTTTACCGCGAACATATAGACAGACAGACGTGGCGGACGACTTTGTTTTACAATATGTAGTGATGATAGATAATATATTATTATATAGGCCTATATCAATAATGTATACTAGGTATGACAAATATTCTTAATCGTTAGGCGATCGAGTGGAAAATATGAAAGACTTTTTTCAATAACGCAATATATTCTTACGCTCGAGTACGGTATCGTCAAATTACGCGGAATGAAAAAATCATTCGTATTATATTATTGTGTTTCGCATCTCACCAATTTTCCTTGTGATTATAGTAACCATGTACAAGTTTAGCTATGGATATTCCACATTATTATATTTACAAAACGTTTCTATTGTAAACAGTTTACATCGTTTACGAATTTTTATACATATACATAAAATACATTATTAAGATAATAAGTTACAAAGAGGAAGCTTACATCAACTAGTTTATTATAACATTATACTATTAAATTATAGATTTGATTATATAACTATTTTCATAAAAAAATGTTAGTTAACTTCTTTTTCTTTAAGTACTAGGACTTATATAACAGAGCCATCTGTAAAATATTTAGAGAACTATTTTTATATACAACAATCTCAATATTGTGCTGAAATAATTGTATTATATATTAATAATTGTAGGGTAGGGTAAAGAAGAATTTGTTTATTCCAAATAGTAATTATAGATCTCTTACTGCTTTATTTCACAATAGAAAAGTTACTATAATAAAGTTAAAAGTCATTAAATTAACAATAGTAATTATTTTCATTAAATTAAATTTTGGGACATTTTTTTTCGACTTAGTAAAAAACCAGTATTAACAAGACACCCCATGATTTTAATTCGTTTAACATTAACTATATTTCGACCACAAATAATCGCAGGACAGTCTTTACCCCGGACTATTTTATGGTCTTCGCGTAATAATACGTACATAATACGTGTTTAGTAAGAGTTTCTTCCCTATTGTAGCCACGATACGAGTACCTACAATCCCGTATGTATTGAAAGTAATATTTTACGTGAATCGAGAATCGTATAAGTAATCCGCCATTTGGAGATGAGATCCTGAACAGATATCGTCATTCTGAACATCACAAAGGAAAAACTAACGTGCCCATCGGTAATGTAATATGTACTAATCGGTTTCTTTAGAATTCTTACTTATATTGTAAATTAGAATGTGAGTTTGTTCGTTACTTTTTCACGCCTTAAGTATTCAACCGGTCGTCATGAAATTTTGCATGCATGTTATCAGGGATACACAAAATGACGTAGGATACGTTTCATGAGAAACGTACTGGGATTTAGTATTTGATACACATTTATAAATTTAGATATAGATAACTTTGTTTCGGTGAGCTCTTCACGACAATGTTATCTATTTTACATATGCCCTATTAAGAGATGTAGTAGCCGGAATGCATTAACTGATTAGAACCTTGAAATTAGTAGCTATTTGAGCAAACTCAATGATATATCTAACGCTGTATTAGCTTAGCCTGACGAAGTTCGAGTAATCTATATAAATAAAGTGATAGAGGTATTCTGTTGTGCGCGCAACACGCAAAAAGTACTGCATATATTTCGAGCTTTATTTTTTTGTTTAATTCTTGGAAGCTTTGTACTTGTCAAAACAAAATATGAAGATATCTCCATGTAATATAGTGTTATTAACGCTTTAAAAAATACGATTCGTATAAGCATTACGCTTTCAACGATTTTTGAAGTGGGGCATGTGGTATGCATGTGCATACGAAGAAAAGGGATAGTAAACATTGTAGTGACGAAGAAATTTTGTAAGACAATTCTAAGGTTTCAATTTGTTTTATGTTTTTTCCTCTCTACATAAAACATAACGCAGACGAAATAGCGGCTATCAGCTAGTTTTATATAAGACAGTAGAATGTCTTTATTTCACCTAATACTCTAAATAATATTTCAATCGCCAAGAGATTATTCATATTCATAGGTAATACTTTTAATTATCGGCGATGTGAATATGATATATGTAAGGCTACAATCTTAGTAAAAATCTAGAATTACTAACATAAATAAAAAAAAAATAATAATATATATTTTTTATATATTATAGATGGCAAACTGAACAGGTGGATCACCTGATGGCAAGTGATCACCGCCGTCCATAGACACTAGCAACACCAGGGGAGTCGCAAGTGCGTTGCCGGCCTTTTAATATATGTGGGCCTCCGGCGCTCTCACTGACCGAACGAAACGCAACAGTGCAAGCACTGTTACTTCACGTCGGTTTTCTGTGGGAGGCTACTACTCCGGGCGAGCCGACCCATTCATGCTGAAACCAGTAATAGCTTCAGCGTAGCTCTACCACCTACAAATTAACCTATATTTAAATTAACTGTAACTATTTAAGTTTACAAAATAATATCTTGTCTTGCTCACTTGAACATGTATTCAAGCTATACAAGATTTTAAAATGATTTATATTCCAGACGTATTTTAGAAAAAAGGTACGAACCAAAGGTCCGAAGGAAAAAAATAATAAACTAAAAGAAAACATGATATATGTTATCATATATTCAATTATCGTATTATAGTTAACATTACAACCTAACTTATATTAATCCTTTAACTCGTTTAAAATATCTGGATTGAACCAAAAATTTGTGTTCCATTTTGTATGTTAACAATGTTTTTAATCCTCGACGCTTGTAGTCCATTATCATGGGACGAGGAAAATGCACGGGCGTTGGATTTAACTCCCGATTTCACGAGGACATAGTCATTTTGTTAGTGAAATTGGAAATTAAATATCAAATTGCGTATTCAATTTTCCTGTGTCACCATTGAATTTGGCAAAGTTAATAAAAAAAAAACTTTTCTTAATAATTTAAAAATGTACTGAAAACTTCCTAATTGTTATGCATTGTTGGAGAGCTAAGAAAACGGTTGTTTTATAAAATAGTCTGCAAGCCAAATTTCACAACATTTTTGTTTGTTTTTAAAGCGTTATAGTGGAAAAATCTAGAAACAAAATTGAAATAATATAGTTTTTCGTTACGCATTTTTAACTTTGGACCGATAATTATTGTTTTCATATTGATACAATAGTATTCAATGATTTTATAAATCAGAAAAAAAATAGTTTTTAATTGACACTTTTTTATGTTGCATTTTTTATTTATTGGAAAAAAGATAAAAAACACGATAACTCAAAAATAGTGTACTTTTATATAATGCATATGAGGCTAAAATTATCGCAAATAGTAACCCCTATCACCTCCTAATGGGAATACGTCGAATTACCTATAACCCTGTACATATATAAAAAAAAAGTAATCATAGAATTCTCTAAACTACTTTCCGAGTTATTACCATCTAACGAACAGACAAACAGAGCGACGTTGCCTTTTATATTAATTGATAATAAAGAATAAAATAATGACAATTAAGAATCGCAATTCGAGGTAAAAGTTTTTAAAACATGTTTTTCTTGTATATATAATAAATACATTTTCTATAATACCTTCTTATGCGCGGAATGAAAATATACAATTTATACTCGAATAAAAATATGAAATCATACGATTTTCCTGTGTCCAGTTTGTCGTAGCAAGCGAATCCAATAAGAACGCTTCGTGTCATGGTCATACCCGTGTGCATCAGTGTATGCGATATTTCGCTATTACCGGGCTCCTAACATTGCAAGGTGGACGCGATTTTTAAACTACTTTTATACCATTTCTTTTCTCATGTATATTGGTAGCTAAATCCATTTAAAACTGGCGAACTCTTCTCGTTTGTGACGTTATCAAAGCTGTACAACTACGCCTAACGCACCTGGTACCTAATCTATTTCATACAGAACTATTCATTTCGTACAAAAATCATATACTTTACGTGAAATAATCAAAAGTATTATTTCACTTATACATAGAATAATACTAATTGCATTATGTGGTTTAATTTTTGATACATCGCTGCCATGAGCATTTACATTCGGCCCTTCTCGTTGATCTTCGTGTCTCGTCGAGCGACAAAGCCGCCCTCAGTCTTCGTCTTCGAATTCCTACACCGCGTCACATTATCCTCTCATTTTATTACCCCCGTTCTCGCTTAGTGTAATATTAGATCTACACTTATGATCTGTATAATATTACTCCGCTCCTAAGGTTGTTAGCGCGGTTTTAAACAGCCTTCTTCAAAAAATATACTATTAGACTCAGAAAATAATTATTCGAACCTGCCCAGTTATTCCAGGTATTCGTGCGCTCAAATAAACAATCTCTTGATATTTAAAATATTCGTATAAATGTCGTATGTATTCCTATTAATATTATATTATTATATTCCTCATAATTCCAAAAAAGTTATAGATATACTCTATTAAAAGAGTATTACATGCGACGAAGCATGTGCGCAATAATTAGTCATATAAAGTGCATTAACCACTTTTGAACATTTTATGTAAAATTATTTTCTTCCAGAACATTACAAACAAGCTTTCATGAATACGCAGCTCAGAAGGCGATATTTCCGACTGCAAATGTAGCTATTCAGGCGAAAAAATAATGAAGACAGACGAATTGAACAAATTGACAGGATTGAGTCTAAAAAAGATAAAGATCGTTTTTTAATTAATAAAGACATTTCATAACGAGAATTACAGAGTCAATTGCTGTTTAATTTGTAATTGCTTCTCTTTTTATTCGTCTGCTTTTTGGTACCTGTATTTTATATACGTCATCTATATTTGACTTTTTTATTTAAATTCAGAATCAAGGGTCCATTTGAAATTAATACTAGATTAATTTTGATTAAGCCTAGTGCTTGAAATTCAACCATAATCAAGGGTACAATTTTTTGTTTTCACTTGCTAATAATACACACAAAAGGGCGAGGCATGACCTATCCGATTGAGTCGCCCTGTGATTGGCCTAGACGGATGTAATATCACCCTCAAGCTGTTGTTTCGTAGTTACCGTGTATTCTATACCCTGATTCGGAATCTAAGGCACGCGAGGTGACGGGAGCGGGGCGTTACAGCGTTGACGCGTTCGACTTACGGTTGTAAAACTGTCATTCGTGATCGCGGCGGTGTAGTATCGAACTCCGTGTCGAAGCCAGAATCCATGGAAGTTTTGAGTACTCCTCTCTTGTGGTTTCTTTGTAGATAGACGTAAGGAGCATGAAGCATAACAAATGGAGTTTATCGTCATCATCAAACTTATGATAAAATAAAGGCTTCGACTCGTCGATGGTATGAAACTAACCTATTTCTAAACTTTTTTATTGATAGCCCTAAAGCTAATCAATAATAAGCTATAATAAAACAAAAAAGTAAATCGGTTGACAAACAGGATAAAAAGGTATTTTATCTTCGCTTTAAACTGTTTTATCTTCGCCCATTTATGTTCAGATACTAGCTACTAATACAAAGATACGTAAGAACTTTTTTTTGTCTATTTTATTTAATTTCCAATATCTAGACTTACTAGCTTTGCGTGCATGAGCTACAAAAAAAAATTGTTAAACTTTCTTCCTTTGCTTTTTAAATATTTCACAATTTACCGCAGGATTTTTTTGTACTTAAAGTAAACACTGAAAAGGCTACCTATAGGAGTCTTTCCCATAGCCTCTAAGTAGTAAGGATAAACTTCAGGAGGGAGGTTAAAATCGGTTAAAAGTGACAAGAGCAAAAATTACATTTAAAAAGACTTCCCATAATTAATCCAAATAAAAGGCATAGTTTGTTTGAAATAACAAAATAAGCTTGACGAGAATGATGTCTCGAACATCAGTTTGTTATATATTTTACTTCTATAACTTAATTGTTTCATATTGTACATTGCCTTTCATATTCATAAAAAATAATTTAAATTCATAATGAAAAAGAAATGGATGTAATTGATTTTTTATGACCCCTCAATTACTAATTTATGTGTAAAGGTCTTGTTCCACAACACCGGTCCATTCTATGATCGTATCAAACACGACGAAAACGCGACGGGCGACTATTATGCCCACTGAAATGCATCAATTTATGTATTCGGTGCAAGTCCGGTCATGATACGTTACGGTGTTGGTCGTAAACGAAACTGCCTAGTGCCGTTGTTTGACATTCATTTTGCACGAAGAACACTTTTTACTTCGATACGGTTACGGTCATGGTATGTACCGGTGTAGGGACCCGATATATTAAACGTAAATTTATTTATTTATTTTTTATTTGTTATATATTACTTTACAGCACATTTAACACATCATAAAATTAATATTTGTAAACATATTGTGCCACTTACAAAGTAATAATTATTACATTTTATATATGTAGTAAATTTAATTAATATTATTTTACATTCAAGTTAGCGCTTTCTAGATTTGACTGTGTGTATGAGTGTTTGTTTGTTTGTGCGTGCGTGCGTGTTTGTGTGTATGTGTGTGTGTGAGTGTGTGTGAGTGTATGTATGTATGTGCGTGTGCTCTATGGATCTATGAATGTTTGCGTTGATGTTTTTGATATTATGTTCCTGTTCGTTACTCCAATCGAGTCTACCAATATTAATTTGTTTTGGAATTCAGTTTCTGGATAAAAATGTTCCTGTTATGCTGGAATAAATCAAGGTAATGAAACTTCGTGTCATACACATTAAAACATCTGTGTAAAACAGAGTTCTTTGCGTAGTTATGTTTAACTGGCTGTGGTGCAAATAACCGCGGGTTTCTGGTCGTTTTCGTAGGTATTTTAAAGGAAACCCTGGTTAAGAGTTCGGGACAATCTATATTGTAGTTTAAAATATCATATAAAAATTTCATATCGAAAATAATTCGTCGATCTGATAATGATGTTAAGTTGTAATAGTCCAAACTATTTGAGTATGTGTTATGGTCTTTATTCAGTTTAAAATTTAGATATTTCAGATACTTCATTTGAACATTTTCCAGTTCAGACTTATGTGTTATATATTCCGGCGACCATATTGGAGAAGCATAATCGAGATGACTCCGTATATAAGAAAAATACAATATTTTAAAGGTGTTTAAATTTACGAAAGGTTTTGCGACTCTGCAAATGAAACCATACATTTTTAAAGCTTTCTGGCGTATGTAATCGTAATGATACGTGTATAGCAGTTTAGAATCCATCATCACCCCCAAATCTCGAATAACAGAGACTCTCTGTACTGGTAATGTATTTAGTGTATAAGAATAATTTATAGGTTGATGTTTTCTAGTGTATGTTATAATATTACATTTCTTTACATTTAAATGTAGTTTGTTTACATTACAATAGTCACAAAGCCGTGAAAGTTCATTTTGTAACGTGAGACAATCGTCAATGGTGCGAATAATATTAAATATCTTGGTGTCATCGGCATACATAAGGTACCTAGTGAAGGAGAAGCAAGAGGATATATCGTAAACGTAGATGTTGAAAAGCAGTGGACCTAAATGTGAACCCTGCGGTATACCTGAGGGAATAGATTGAAAGCCAGACACGAATGTACCAATCCGAATCGCTTGATTTCTGTTATGTATATAGGATTTAAACCACCTTAAGAGATCACCATGTATACCTATCTTAGCGAGCTTAAGCAGGAGAATATCGTGATTGATACGATCAAAACATTTAGAGTAATCTGTATACATTACATCCACCTGATAACCTTGATCCATGGCAGTAGCTACGTAATCTGAAAATACTGCTAGATTGGATACAGCGGATTTTCGTTTCATAAACCCGTGCTGTTCCGATGGAATGGACAAAGAAATAGTGTTGTATATGCGATCGTGTACCAACTTTTCAAACAACTTACTGAAAACAGACAATATCGAGACTGGCCGATAATTCTCTACGCTATTCCTAGAGCCGCATTTGTATATAGGTACCACGTAAGCTTCCTTCCATTTGCTAGGAAAGATACCTGAACTTAAGGATATGTTAAATAAAGCTGTTAAAGGAATAACTAAAGAATTGATGCATTTTTTAACAAAGTACGGAGGTATTTTATCAGGGCCGGCACCTTTGTTACTATCGATTCTGCGAATGCCTCTTTCCACCTCTGCTACGGTTAAACTCAAATGACCAATGTTACCCAGAGAATCAACAGCGCTTAAATTATCTTCTTGCGTTTGTGGTATATCGTGGGTATAAACGCTTTGAAAAAAATCCGAAAACAAATAACATATATTTCTACCATCACAAGCTGTTTTAGAACCGTATTCAATATATGTGGGAACAGATGAAGCATGTTTTAAATTTTTAACGTACTGCCAGAATCTTTTAGGTTTATCTTGGATGGCTGCTTCACTTTCCTTGATATACTTATTCCAACTCGAGACCTGAATCTTTTTAAACCTTTTTCTCACAAGAGAAAATGTATCATAATCTGAGGGTATGCCATATTTCTTCCATTTTTTATGAAACTTCACTTTTTCTTTGGCTATGTGCGTTAAAGATTTAGAAAACCATAAAGGAAAATTTTTTGGATAACTTTTGTAGGTAGGTACGTGTCTTTCAATCGCTGTATTCAATCTACTATAAAAAGTTATAGCTGCGTTTTCAACTGTATTGTTATTGAAATCGTGCTCCCATTGAAATGAATTTAAATATCTATTAATTTCGTCATAATTAGCATTTTTGTATTTATAAATAATTGTTGGTGTCATTTTCAAATATTTTATATTAATATCTGTAAATTCCAATATAAGAGCAGGATGGTGGGGCATATCTTCTTTAGTTATAGATAAGTCAGAACGTCGTACCACTACCTCCGTATTACAAAATACTAAATCTAAGAGACGATTATTGTCGTTATAAATAACGTTAAATTGGTTCAGTTCCCATTCTGATAGAAGTTCTATAAATAGTAACTGGCTATCACTAAAATTACCTAAAGCCATGGAATCGCCGCTAATGTTTTCCATATGCCATCTAATATGTGGTAAATTAAAGTCACCTAGTAACAATAAATAGTCATTGTTAATTAGCATGCGACAACTACTCAGATATGAAATAAGACATTTTAACAACTCGTCATGTGTAGATCCAGACCCTGGTAAGTAGACGCAAATAATATGAAGATTTCTGTCAGTTCTCATATTATGTGATACTATTTTTAGATGCAGAAGTTCACAGTGTTCAGCGTTGTGGACATCATCTCGATAGATACGAATTGCACCAAGCTCACGACGAGTCAGCATCATAATTCCACCTCCTATTTGTCTTCTAACACCCAAATTCCTCTGTAACTCTGTTTTGCGATCACATCTATGAATATCATAACGCGCATCAGAAAGCTCAGAGTCATATACACCGGATTTCAGCCAAGTTTCACAAATTGCTACTACGTCATGATTTTGATTTAACAAGCCTAACCTAAATTGTTGTGTCTTTCCACGTATACTCCGTGCGTTTTGAAAATAAATGGATAAGTTATTCAAGCCCATCGTGGAGAATTTGTAATATTAGTATTAAATTTCCTAAAATCAAAATCAAAATCCAAAACAAAACATAAAATAATTAATATATCTGAAATTTTCGTACAAACAGGAACAAATATGTGTATATGTAAGGTGAAATTTTGAGCGATGTGGTGTGGGTAAGAACTTATGATATCTTTTGCTAGATGAATTTGTACAGTTTTTAAAACAATCATGTTTGTAAAATAGTTAAAGTAAAGTATAATTACAAAAGACGACACAAAGGTATATACGTCTGTATTATTTCCAGGCCATTTAGTGTCTATGTAGTATGCTTGAAGGCACCATCGCTTATCGTGGCAAGGTGTTCTTCGCTTTGGATTCGAATGGCAGGGGAGCAATCGCTTTTCCTTATGTAAATTTTCGAATTTCTCGTCCATACGTACCGAAACCCCAGCTCCTTGCACACGTAGCGTGTATTTTTTAATAGTATTTTATTTTGATATGTGAGGTGGTCATTTACGTATATTTTGTGTGAGTCTCCGGGAATACCTATATCACCGCTGTTTAGACCTCGTTGCTTACGGACTTTGCTAAGAAATTCCTCCTTCTTCAAGACAGAGTTCAATTTAACAATTATGGGTTTACTAAATGTGACAGCAGGATTCTTTTGCTGAATACGTGTAATAAATTGAAAATCACGATCAGTTAACTCAACACCTAGGAATTTTGCGATGTCTATTACAATGTAGGGTAGTTTTTCTGACTTTCTTTCGGGTACGCCAAATATTTCAATATTGTTATGTCTAGCTCTTTGTTCTAATTCATTCAATTCGAATTTAATAGTTGCCAAAGACTTCGATCTTTCGTTTAATTTTTTATTCTCCTCTTCCAATACCCTCAATTTAGTTTCTAGTTCCTCCATAGTAATTTTGATGTCTTCTTGCTGATCTGACATGAATTGAACGCTCTGCTGTAGTGGTGTGATTGAGGTAGATAATGCATCATAGTTATCTGTCAAATTGGTTATAAGTTTCATAGCCCTTTCTACTTTAGTTTGCAGAGCAGATAAAGACCCATCAATTTTAGACATCATTTCTTCTTTGAATTCCCGCAGATCCGATTTTTGTTGTTCCAGAATTTTATCCAAACCTGCTTGTATTGTACTTTGAATTTCATTAAGGGAGACAGACCCGGATAAAACCGAAGCAGTCACTGAATCGCTTACGCTTAATTCCTTGTCGGTATTTATTTTATTACAACACGGTCCTTTCCACGAAGTTTTTTTAGCAGTGTTCATTTTTCTAAAAATAGTCTCTCTTGTTCCTCCACAGCTAAAATGATAGATTTTCTTACACGACGAGCATGTTAATTCTTCATTATCATATATTTGTGAAGAACATTTATGGCAATACATTATAACTTAGTATTGACTTCGTATCTACTAAAGATGCCTACAATTTTAATTTGGTATCACTAGATACTGTACGTTATCTGTGATTATTTATCTCTGGATGTCAGTGTCAGTTATGACAAGTGATAGACAACAAGCGACGTTTGACAAATTCAATTTCTGTTAAGCAAATTATTAAAGTGGGTAGACTGAAAAAATATGTAACACTGAGATATGATTATCTAATAATAACGTAATCTAACCGTGTTTCGATGGAAATATTAACACCACTCAGTCACTAGTTGCTAAGAATTAGTATAGCAATACACTTAAGCACTTTGATAAACTTTTACTAAGTATATATAATAAATAACGCGAGCTACACTGTACTGTGTTACTACTAAATTATTATAAATGAAACATTATTATTAAAATAGTCATATTTATTCATTTAATTATAATTAATAGTTATAATTTGGTTCAGGCGGGTGTGGCGGGAACGGCGGATGTCCGAATGGTGGCGGTCCACGTGGAGGGAACTGTGGCCTGAATGATGGAGGTGGCGGTCGCCATGGGGGTGGAGGCCGCGATCCGGGAGGTGGTGGCGGACCGAAACCTGGAGGTCCGAATGGCGGAGGGGGGTAGTGGTGGAATGGCGGAGGTGGCGGTGGCGGGCCGGGTGGCGGCGGCGGTCCTGGCGGAGGCATCGACGACGGCGGAGGTGGAGGCGCTGTCAGTGGTAAAGGCGGCGGCGGCCTTGCATTCATCGGCGGACCTTGAGGCGGCATTGGCGTCGGCGCTGGTGGAGGCGGAGGCGCCATAAGCACAGGACCTAACATTGTCGGTGGAGCGTCCGCGAATAACTGATGTGGTCTATCAGCGTGAGATAACGGATTTTGTGCAGCGAGTAATCTGAAATGTTAAATTAAGTAAGCACTTCATATCGGTAAAGCATTCTCATTAAAATTCATGGTAGCATCGACTATCATAGGTTTTAGCTTATGGTGAAGCAAAACAATGATGAAAATCAAGTATGACAATAGGAAATTTTCTAGTATCCGATTTTTCGAAACACAAACTAAAATTTAGGTAAAAATATGCCACCTATGACAGTTCTCCGTCAGCTGTGCTTAAGCGAAAAAAACTGTCTGCAAGATATTTGAAGAAGAATATATTGCTGTCGCACAAATAGAACGCGACAGAGACAACTGTAGCTTGAAATTATTACACTTATATGGAATATATGATATCATAATTTCTGTACTTCCTTGTTTTCTTGTTCAAAAGTGTGTGTCTATAAACGCTTTCTCAAAAATAAACATTTGACTACACTTTTGTTTTTTCATATTAATCAAATTTGTTATAGAAAGACTATAAGCAGACAAACTTAGTTGGTAGTTCAGTGAAACTGTAGAGCCTTTGCCAGGCCAACAGTGTAGGTCAGTTAAAAAAAAAGTACTTTTAGAAGGCTCTTAGTTCTTATAATAACGAATTTATAGAAAATTTCAAAATGTGGAAATGTGGCAGTAGTAGATATATTTGTATGGTATAAAGACTCTTGGACTCTTGTGCTATACACCACAGATAAAATAGAGGAGAGTACATTTGTATGGATATAATGCCATCCATATTTCCTTATAATGGTGGATTATCTAGTCTCAATTAGTCACATGCTACCTGATCTAATATGAGATTCACTTCAAATGCTTGTCTTTAAACTGATAAAAATTTTATATACTCCTCACCTCTCCGCTGCTGATCCGTGCCTCTCTCCTTTTACATCTTTCTTGAATGCATAAGATACTGAAATAGGTCTGTTACATAGGTACTGATTGTTCATCGCTTCTATAGCGGCATCGGACGCTTCAAAAGATGCGAAATTGATAAATGCGAAAGCTTTAGAATTGCCAGTCTCTGGATCTCTCATAACCTGAAAAGAATTATAGGGTTTTTTTTTTTATTGATATAGAATTGATCCCAACTTTAGTGATTACTTTGAATATAATTTTCACTTTATCTCGAAACTTGGAACCTTGAATAAAGTGGGACGGGTTTTGATTCCCTCTCAACTGTAGTTTCTATACAAGGTACAAATATGGAATGTTGTTTACATCTCTATGTCGGATATGGAAAATATTTCGTCGATGGCCTAAACAGATTGCAGGAGCAGATTATTCATATTATAAATAAGGTGGATGTTACTAAATAGACTGAATCCCTTTTTTTAGTACCGGTATGTTTATCTCTTTGGGCGTGTTCTGAAGAGCTGTTCAGTTTTATTCCTTCCTCTTCCTTACAAAATACAGCAGTTTTATGGTAATTTTCATCTCAAAACAAATTAAAAAGTTCTAGCTAATGTGTTCTTTCCTTATAACATAATATTTCAGAGTAACATAAAGTATTATGTATTAGCATGACAGCACAGACTAGCTTCGGATTATTTGATGGATTTTTAATATTTGACTAAGTGTTGGAAGTGTACAGAGTATGCCATCAGTCACAACGTCATCACTTTGCCCTGTGTAAATGAATGGGGAAATAAATACTTTATTGCACTTTTTTACATTGTACACTGGCAAGCTTCATACCACAAAGTATTTTCTGCTAGCTAAGTAGCAGGATTGTTGAAGAAAATAGAAGTTACTGGAGGTAGTGCAAATTAAGATAAGATGAATAAAAAATACAATAATAAAAATAAGTTTAACTATATATGGTGTATCAATACAAAAAGCTGAAAAAAGATGCATGAATATGTTTCACAACAGGGTAAATAGAAGCAAGTTATTAGTATGAATCAATAGTATGGACGCAGGTCAATAGTAATCCCCCCAATATACCATTCCTTTTAATAGTGAGAATTTCAGAATAGGATCTACTTACCTTTTTTCTTTTAATAGACGTGCTTCCTTGAGTAATTATCAAGATAACATTAAAGAGAATATTTATTATAAAGGACTCCAAAGGTTTACACAAATTTTAAATGGGTATCAAAGATTATTATTGATTAAATGTAAAAATAATGAATAGACTCACCTTAGGTGTTTGTAATATAACACCAAATGCAGAAAATGTATCATATAAAAGTTTTTCATCTACTTCTGGGTCCAAGTTACCTATGAACACATTAGCACCAACGTCAAGATTCTTTTGATGTGCTGATGCTTTATTTACCCTTACAGGTTTACCATAAAGTTTTATCATGTTCATCACCTTGAAAAATACAAGAATACATTTAAGTAACTCTCTATGTCGGGCTTCCTACACTAATGGATATTACTGATACAGAAAGTTACCCAAAAGTATAAATAAGTTTATAAAATACTAGCTTGGTTTCACTTGCATTTAGCTTTACCCACTTTCATATCCTGATACCTCACCGCATTAAAATTTTGGTCTATAACTTTGTTTGCACATAGTGTATGTTAATACCGGCACTTTGTATAGTAATGTCTCAGTTTCTAAGGACCATAGTGTCACATTGGATAACTTATATCCTTCCTTAATAAATAAACTAAACACTAAGAGGATTTTTTAAAACTGTTAATTAAAAAGTTTGATTTGTTCCAACAACAAAAAAACAATCATATTTTTAACTATGCACTTCTTCAACAAATACTATTGAAACCAATATACTAGTTAAATAACTTACAAGCTCTCTAATTGATAATAGAAACAATAATAAGATTATTAACAAGTAAACAAATAAAATTCAATTTATAATAATTTTTAAGGATTACATCTTTGAAAGAATTTTCTAATTCAATAAGTTTATATTCCACTTTTTTCAAGTTATTCTCAAAAACGAACTTACCTTTATGGCATAGTCAGCATCTTCTTCTCCCATAAACTCAACAAATCCATAACCTTGATGTGTTTGTGTAACACGATCTTTTGGCATGTGCACATTAACTGAAAAATAATAACCTTCTTGAGTATACAATAAAAAATAGGTTTTATTACTAAAATTGTTATTAATATACATTTAGAAGCTTTTTCTTCTGTATCTTACATATATTATACTTGAAAGAAGAACAAATCTATGGAGCAAACAGTGTATTTTAATACAGAAATTATGGTACTTAAAATTTATTGTTACTGATAACTCCCTAAAATTGGTTTACAAAACTTTACATACACGAAATAGTAAATGTTAGATATTTATATGTTTCAATACTCATAACAATGACTTTAATAGTAATGATAGCTGCTATTTAGCTATCTTCATTAGATCTAAATGAAAAAAGGAGGGTTCCTCCCAAGGGGAGTTGACATTAGAGAAGACCACAGAACACTAAGCCCGATCTCAGCTCTCAAAATTAAATACTAAGATGACCCTAGTTTGTCCAAAACAATTCCTACGCATCAATTAAACCTTTTATCCTGAAGGAATTTACAAACATACAATTAAAGTAAATAAGAGTACACCCCCAGACTTGTTTGTAAATCATATAAATATGATACCACCTTCAAATATATTACTTAATATGACTGTTCAAGTGAGTAGCAATGATAGATTAGGAGCAGTGGTACATAGATACCACACTGCTCAATTTTTGTAACAATTCTACAATAAGCCTGAGCTTTCCGTGAAGAAAACCATCATGATCATCACATAGCATGTCTAATCTGCTTATCTACCACAATATAAGTTGAAATTTGTTATCAAAAACTCGTAAGTGTCTTCTAGTAACTGTACTTGAGAGGCAGTCCCTCTGTGGATCTGTACTTGATAGCCAATTTCTCTGTGGGCTTAGAATTTTTACTATGTTAGTACACATTGTCACTTAATGTCAGATTAAACTGTAATCTATCATTAAAACAGCAAAGTACTACAGAAAATGAACAATCTACTTATAAAAATGTTTAACTAACAATGTTTAGCTTAAAGTGGTAAAGATAGCAGTGTAAAAATTTACACAGAAATTAAATACATAATGTTATGTGCACTTAAATATAATTAAAAAAAAAACATCTAAGTGAGATTAAAATTGCATACAATGTACAGCTAGTAAGATATAAAAAAATGTTTCATATTTGCATATTTTATTTGTAAACATTAGTGTATTTAATTCAATATTAACAGTACTTGTACTGTACTTGTTGTTGTACTTCAGTTCAACTTGTTACAATATTTATTTATAGATCAACTTTACAAAATAAAAATTCTTTAGAGCTAAACGATTTTAACAACAGCTCATTATGTGAATAACTAAATACTACATACTAACCTACCGGGCCAGCCTGCACAAATAATTCCCAAAGAAGACTCTCGGTGACCCTGTCGTCAAGACCTCCCACATAAATAGTAGCATCTAAAATAAAAAACTAATATAGTTACACATTTTTTTGGATAGTGTATAGATATAAACAAATAAGTATGCGACCTCATTAGAATATAAACTCATGAGTTAGATTTTGATAATTATTATACAAATGTAAAAATAATGAAATAACATATAGTAATAAGCAATTTTAAAGACAATGTTTAAAATTATTAAACCAACATAACCTCAACAACATATAACTTATAAATAAATTTTATGAGTACAAAATTGAATAATGAAGATAATAGCGTAAATACAATAATACAATTGCAAGCAGTGTATACATATTACATTCATATAATAATCATAAGTAGGTTGGTAGATACCTTGATTTCTTTCGGCAATTGGTCCCGCTGCCATTTCGCTTGACACTTACGTCCATAGACTTTCAGTTTTGACAAGTGAAATTGGCGTCCTATCCTCAATTTTTATAGATTGTAACATAATATAGATTGTAAAAGTGCATAGTTGAGTGTTACTTATTTACGGAAAAAATATTATCTATTCTATCTTTTATTTTCATTAAGCCATAAATACAGATATTCTTATAAAATTCACAATAACTTTATAAAATTTTATGACGGATTCTCTAAAAATGTATGTAGCTAGTCGCATCTTCAGAAATACAGTCCTTCTCAATCTATTTGGCCGTTTTCAATATAGCCATAACTTCGGACTTGCTCATAATATAGTCAAGAGTTGAATATAAAACAAAGTTAAAATATTATTATAGGACATTAAAAGGACATTTATTTATCTTCATCTTGAATTACACATATAATATAATACGTACTTAAATTTATATTGGTGTTATCTGCATCTACATTCATAGTGGTCGAAAGGTTTATAGAGAGTTATACTGTCGAGTTTTGTGACTTAAACAAAATCTTTTAAGAGATTTTGGTATAGTAATATTGCTTTGATAAAAAAACAAATTAATCCTTTGTAGCAAAATGTGCAATGAATGAAACTACAATCAAATGTAAAATTTGATATATGTATTCAATTATTAATAATAATTGAATTACAGTGATTTGGTTTTTCAGTTAACATGATTAAGACTATAGTACTCGCAAAATTTTTGATCGCTTTGAATAAATATACGCAGAACACAAAGTTGGGTTTAATTTGTGTTATAGTATATGTATAACATCTAGATTTTGAATAAAGAAAATGAGTTAGTTTCATTATCAATCGTGTTTCCATGAATAACTGGATACAAATTATTTTGCTTTGTTATTATTATAGCAATTTATACATACTCTGTTTTGTTTATTTGTATATATTGTTGTATCTGTGGTGTTTTTTTCCATTGTCATAAATGTCACATAAAAACAAAACTTCAAAACCAAAACAACAAAATCTCATTTAGCGCGCGACTTTGTCTCAATCGTTCGTGTTTAGAGTTCATAAAAGTGCAAAATATTTATAAAATGCAAAGTGCGTCCGATGTTATATCTTCTCTTTTCTGGTTTAAAGATGAAGACAAAAATGTTGAAGAGGACAGAGAACAACAAATAGTAGAACAGTTTGTGCAAAATGTGGAAGATTTTAGTTCCCAGTACGGAAGCGAAATAAGTGTTTCGTATACAGCATTCAACCTTCGTGGTCCACCATCAAATTTCCCGGATTACGGAGATTACCCCCAAGCTTTCGTAATGGTAAAAAAATGCTTATATAATTCACATTGTGTGGATAAATTTTTAAATGCTTTCTTTACGTTATTCTTTTATAATTTGAGTTCCTGATTCTTACTACTTCACATTGCGGTGAATGTAACTTACATTAACTTCGATTCATATCTTAGATTTGTAATATTTCCGATAATTTCCAAAATATCACATCTGTATATCAGTTTTAATTAGAAAGTTTTGTTTATATTGTTGATATGGCCCACATATTTTTTTGTACAAATTCTATCTATCTACTATGTTACTAAAATACATACTATGATTATTATTATTTTAATCAATTGCCAAGCCACAGATTTGATTATAAAAAAAAAAGAAACATAAAATCAATTTGAGGAATGAATAGCCCAATTTATTGTATCGAAATCAGTATTAATGGAATACAAATATATAGTGTAGGATTATTTAAAACTAAGAATAACGTATTATTTTCTGCACATTAATGTTAATGAAAAACTTAATATCAAAAGAAAACCGTTAGGCCTTTTTTTGATTTTATTAGTCAAGAAATTTTAAAAATTACGTCAGTAGGTCCAGAGAGTCCATTTTTACAAATATTACCTGTTTATAATATTAATAAAATAGTTCTAAGCCACATTAGTGAGATAATATGATAATCATGACTGTTAATGATTTACATATTTCTAACTGTCCTGCTATATTTATTGGAGCTCTTCGTATATATATTGTGCATAAAAATATTGTATTGAAACTTAACTGTGATATTATTGAAACATAGTCACTAGATGACACTGAAGTAGACACTTGATGTCATTTGATTTTTATTATAAACTAGCTGACCCCGTGAACTTCGTTCCGCCTAACAGTCGATTCTTTGAATATTTTTTTTAATAATTATTCTACTATTCGGGACCATCGTGGAAATATTTACATTAATATTTATACGATACTAACCTCACTCAATTGTTTCACCTTCCCGGAACCTCTCCACTAACACTTAAACTTTATGTTATGGTATTAAAGTTCAAATTGACTGTTAAGTATTATTACGAATCCTGTGTATGGGAGTATAGAAAAGTATTGTTTTTAGACTTTTTCATGCAATTTTTAAAATTTTTCTCTCCGTAAGATCCATCCTCGTATTTCAAGGAATATTCTAAAAAAAAAATTAGCGAAATCGGTTCAGCCATTCTCGAGATTTGCGCTTAGCAACACTTTCAGCTATTCATTTTTATATTATAGATGACAGTAAACTGAATAATTATAATTGGCCTACAAGTGTAGCTATCAAAGCATGCTAACTAGTGTTTAGTTCTATCCTTTTTAATTTGCAATTGTTATTTATTTATATAATTAATCTGTAGGTTTGTCTGTACAGTATATTATTTTTTTATAGTTTTTGTTATCTGTCCATCATAAATATGACTCTGATTATGAATATGATGTTAAAATATTTATTTTTTGTATACCCTCGTTTTAACACAAAACCCATTTTAACCCATGAAATTTTGTCCACCATACAACTTTTAAATACAATTTCTTTATATTATTCCTTGATTCATAGGAATTTTAACATGCCTAGAAGTGTAGAGATTATTTTTAGATTTTGTAGAAAAATCCCACTGTCCCATTCTGTGACCGTAATATTATTGCCAAAATTTCGTTAACCAATAATTTGACGTTAATTTTATCAAAGTTGACTATATGTTTCTGGAGAATTTGTATTAAGAATTCTTCTTGTCCAAGGCCACCTATAAATTTAATAGTAAAGAATTCTGAAGATACAACTGTACAGAAATAACTATATGTTTTCCAGTTACTTTAAAGGGATATCAAACATTTGTTTAAAATTTAAAATAAAGGATATACAGAACTTATCTGTGAGTAATATTTACTTGTTGTTTTATCATAACCAGGTCATTTAATCCAATGATAGGGAAATTTAAAGTCTTTTATCAAATTTATCGAGTTTTTTTTTAAGTTCAATATTGCAAATTCACCATTACCCAAACAACAATTTGGTGATACTGTATAATGTGTTAACATGGTTTTGGGGTAATATTTATAACTTTCTAGAGAACCTACGGAACGTGGTGGGATGAAGCACCTTCAGCTCAAGAGAACTACATGCCACAAAATACAAGTGCAATAACTAGTCAGGACTTTGTAGGTTAGTATTGTTTCAATAACAAATAATAAGTACTAGGTATAACATACTACCTGATAACAGATGGTCTTTAATATTTCACTGCAAGTTTATATCCCTTTTGCCTCTTTTTTTTTATATTCTAGAAGGCAAACGAACAGGTGGCTCACCTGCTGGTAAGTGATCACCGCCGTACATAGACACTAGCAACACCAGGGTAGTCGCAAGTGCGTTGCCGACCTTTTAAATATGTGGGCCTCCGGCACTCTCACTGGCCGAACGAAACGCAACAGTGCAACCACTGTTACTTCACGTCGGTTTTCTGTGAGAGGGTGGTACTACCCCGGACGAGCCGACCCGTTCATGCTGAAACCAGTAATAGCTTCAGTGTAGCTCTACCACCTACACAAAACCCTTTTGCCTCTGTTCAATGGATGCCATTTTGATCTGTGCTATGTTCTTTTTATTTCTTTTTCATATTTTCTTGACAATCAACAGCGTTACAAATCTGAGGCATTCAGAATGTTATTATTCAATGAGGAGTTACATACTTTTCAGGTATCATTTAGATAACTTTCTAGGGGATATTCTCTATGGATATAGGCTTAGGGGCTTTTTTGTTCCATTTTGTAAGCAATCGTAACTTTGACAGAAGTATCCTTCGAAAGAGCTGTCTTCCCGCTCGAAGTGTCCGTATTCGAAACGTACAATCCTGGTGCATTGGTCCGTATTTGGGCACTTGGTCCTACAACTTGGATGTTGCTTTGGGAAGGAGAACCGGAGTATGTAGGTGACAGACCGAGGATCTTCAGTCCCGTTATAAGACAACTGAATATACCAACAAGGTATGTTTTAATGTTATGCAGCTTTTTCTAATCGTTTTCAATGATGGCCGTTAATGATGCTAGGGTCACATTAGCGGGCGAATATTCTAGTTGGGTTCTAATGACAGAAGTTCGTTGTCTATATAAGTGACCAGTGCTGTATTTATATATAGATTTACTAATTTCACTATTTTAATTGTCGCTACAATCGATATATAAATACCCAGCATTTAGTAAATTGAATGCGATAGCATTATGATATATGACAGTATTATCTTTTGTTCGAATAAATAAACAATGAGAAAAAAGTGTTTGTACTGAATATTATCAATTCTTCGAAGTTATAAATTTAACTGCAATGACACCATTTGTCGTATGCCATTTAAAGGACAATGATGTTTTCTGTACTTGTACACTTTTTTTTTATATTATAGGGGGCAAACGAACAGGTGGGTCGGGTCACCTGATGGTAAGTGATCACCGCCGTCCATAGACACTAGCAACACCAGGAGAGTCGCAAGTGCGTTGTCGGCCTTTTAATATATCTGGGCCTCCGGCGCTCTCACTGACCGAACGAAACGCAACAGTGCAAGCACTGTTACTTCACGTCGGCTTTCTGTGAGAGGGTGGTACTACCCCGAGCGAGCCGACCCATTCATGCTGAAACCAATAATAGTTTTAGTGTAGCTCTACCACCTACAAAATACTTTCGAATTCTATAGAATTTTCGTTGGTTACATATTTATGGCTATTATTAAACGAACATGAGCCAAACCCGTTAATGTGACCGTAACATAAGAAATTCTACTATGTTGATCACGGTTGATGATTTCTGTAATTATTGCTTGAATATTTTAGTAAATACTGTTTACAATTTATATGGTCATAATATAAACTGTCACCTTTCAAATGTTTAAATATTAAACGTTCTCGGATGTGTAAATAGTGCTTGTAGACCGCGTAGAACTTTTGTTCAATATTTAATTCACTTATATAAGTGAGTGTTTAGGAATGAAGAAAAGGAAAGGATCTAAAGCGGTGTGGTCAATATTAAAAGTAAAAATATAAAACCGGCATTGATTTAAAATAGGAACAAAACGAAATACTAGCGATGAACAAATTCGCTACAGTTACGTTCCCCACGCATGGTGAATCGTACGAGAGGTGAAATGGATAACTATATACAACAGAAAGCGAAGTCAACACAAACGATTACGCTACTCTCGATATTAAACTTATAATAACGATCAAGCAAATTAATACGTGTATTTAATATTATACACGTGTACGAGTATATAATTAAAAAAAAACATATCTTGTTAGGATACTCAGGCTTGAATTCAACCATAGACTTCTACCATACTACACGGAACTCGACGCAGTTCTATTAAAGGGTATAGAACCACCGAATTTGGTGAGAATGAGAAATAACTTCGCTTATTCCTCGCTCTTTTACACACGATCTCAGCCGACCGTTGAAAAAGGTATGTAACATTTATTATATTGAAAATTTATTTTAAAATATCATACTACAATCCTACTATTAGACAGACCAGTTACTATCATGTTATAGAGGACATGGAGACATTTTTGGTAATAACAATTATCGCCATAAAATCATAAATCATACTGATCTTGTTTAATCGTTTCTCTCGACTTTGAAATGACCTTCATTAGTGCAAATTTAATATGTGAAAAATGATCTAATCAGCATGTGTATATTTATCGACCCAGCGATTAACTTGCCTACTATTAAGTTTTAACTATTTAACACCATCGTTATCATGGCAACTTGCACTACACCTGGGTGTATAGGTTGGCTTCAAAATGCTACAGACTTAAAATGAGCCATTGAAAGGTTTGTTATCTGGTGTGTGGTGGTCGGAATCCAGTTAGAAAAAATTGTCTGGCGCTGTCCTTTGGTCTCCAAAATAAGTAGACTTAATACGATTTTATTTACAGCCACCGATCGTTTTAAGCGACGTAAATTTTGCTTGAAGTATAATTTTACACAAACAACTGGTCGTTCGGTAGTCGAAATTCAACCATAACAGGGGGCACAAACTTTTCTTCTAAAATTCCTTAAAGTTATATAAGAAGCCCTGAAGTCTGTTAAACATTTGTTTAACATTGTTACATGACTGAGTGAAGGAGGGTAATTTTTGTATTTTCGAATGTCTATATTTATGTCGTTTTTCTTTGGAAAATTCTATGGTTTGATGGATTTTAACGTATTAGGTGTTCATTAGATTCGTCTTAGTTCTGGGCGTGACTTAGTGTGTATAATGTTTGTAAATAAAGAAAAATCATGTACGGTTAGGAGACCCTCGTCTCCTATGGATACGGGCATGTCCGTCGTCCTGGCAACTCTCATAGAAGTTCACGTGGTTCAGACGCATTAGTGTTCTTTGCGCCTCCCACCAATTCGTCAGGGGACAGTCTAATATTAGGCCTTTCATCTTAAGTCGAGGCGTAGCTGAGGGACCAACACCTGCCGGGTCGGGTAGAAGTAGTTCCTGCCCACCTGTCTAAAGG
Source organism: Antheraea assamensis (assembly GCA_035772565.1). Classification (NCBI taxonomy): domain Eukaryota; kingdom Metazoa; phylum Arthropoda; class Insecta; order Lepidoptera; family Saturniidae; genus Antheraea; species Antheraea assamensis. The sequence goes on from JAQQSE010000060.1 coordinate 923,840, forward strand.
GGGCGAAAAGAACACCGAGGGGGTTTAGTCAGTACAAATCTGGCATTCCCACCTATGCAGTCCGATGAGACGGGCATCTAAGAAGATTCCCTCGCGAGATAAAAAAAAAGAAAATCCTGTACAGGAACGAACGTTTTTATTCAACTCCAAATTTAATGCGATATGCAGTTTAGATCACTTATTATTTATATATTTCCATCACTTAAAAAAATCGTTATGCCACCTCCATGTGTGTCTATCTCTCTCTCTCTTTCTTCCTCTCCCTCTTTCTCACTCTCTGTAATCTGCATCTGTATATTTTATTTTTCATATTTTTTTCAACGCATAGAACCTAAAATAACGAATGTAATCAAAAATTTGAATAAAAGATTTTAGGACAAATATGTATTTACTAAATTTGAATATATATAATAGTATATTACAAATTACATAAATATCAATGACAGCTCTAAACAAACATACACGCACACACATATTAGTATACAATAGAAAGAGACATAAAGTCGCATAGAGGGAGCATAATGCTTTTTATTTATGTGATGATTTTTGTCAGTTACGTCCTACCGCAAGCCGCGTTAAGGAACTTCTATTGAAAAACAGAAGCTAACCCTTACTATATGCGAAAGTCAGTAAGTACATAACCACGAGTAAAGCCAGTTAATAATAATTCTACTTGTACATTGTGATTTTGTTGTGAAAACCATGACCATGAAAATGACCGTGAAAAGTATAATGTCTTGTCTACACAACGCTGTGCACTGTTGTTATAATTAATTTTTAAATTCGTTTACTGTACATTATTACTTTTAATTTGTTTGTTACCTACATTATTACATAGCAGTGCTGATTTTAACAGATATTAAATGTTGTTTGAAATAAACCAATTACGTTCGAATTTATCGTCTTCCTGTTATTGCAACCAGTTATGTCGCCAGTCCCTTGGTCCTTGTTAACTGATTTTACTTAAGTTTCGTTTTATATAATTATAAAAAAGAACATTTTCGAACTGGTTTCCTAAATTGATCTGCACTCTCATACGTTACACACACACAAATTATATAGCGATTATCAAAGTCATACATTATGGGGTTAGATGATCCGATATGCAGAATAATAAATAGCATTGTGAAAATTACTGACTGCTATCTATTTTTCTGTATTCCGTTTAGTTAATAAATAATAAAAATAAAACATTTCTTAACAAATACAAAAAAAAATATCAGAATACATAGAAATGTGTTGACGTGAACGCTGCCCTTTTAAAAGCGGCCTTCGCTTGGTAGAAACGTGTTTCCATAAATAACTAAAAATTTTCACGTGATGGACACAACTGTATCTTATTGTTTCAATTTTACTGACAATATTTCAATAGAATTGCACTAATAGTCCGGGAGCCAGGGTCTATTTTTGCTAGTGATTACTGCCAAGCTAATTTTCCGTAAATAGCTTCATTTTGATAAGACGCCCAACTTCTTCCATCACAAACATTTTCAATTGTGGTAGCTAACACGGGTGGCAGGGATACAAAATATGTCGATTTTATGATTCTTAAAAATGTATTGCTAACTGCGTTTCCTTCATTAAATCTCAAGATAATTATCCGAATTATTCGAAAATATATTTGTCCTACAAACTGAATGGTTTGATCAAAGAGTCCCCTTCGTCCAACATGTTTCGATAAATAAAGGTAAATAACGAGCTGATTTTTTTTTCCGTTGCATAGTTCATTTTTATATAATTTAACAGACACATTGTCGTACAAATTGCATGGTACGTTATCACGGTACTGCAAGAATCATGAAAACGGTATATTTTATCCATGATACCCTTGTTAGCTTGGTAGCTACCACAATCGAAAATGTTTGTTATAGAAAAAATTGGGCGTCTCATCAAAATGCAGCAGCTATTCACGGTAAATTACCTTGGTAGTAATCACTAGCAAAAAAGGACCGCGGATCCCAGACTATAACATTTAGTACAGGAAATATTAGTTTACAACTACTGTAATGGAGTTTTGGCGGGATCTTAGTATGTCATGTAGTGGTTTTTATATTTTATTCATAATCTTGTGTTATTAATTGGTGGTGTTTTACGTAATATAGTTCGGTTATTACGCACAAGTGAATTGGATGGGAAATAATACCACGGAGCATGCATTCTGAGATGCCACCAAAACTCCATAAAAAAGTTCTAACAAGGGAGCCACCATCTTGTTAGAACATTAAAATTATCACAAGACACTTACTTGGCAAAATCTTGTTACTTGACGCTGGCTAGTGCACAAACCCTGACGGAGCCAAAAAATAAAGAAGAAGAAGAACTACTGTAATTACATTAACGCTTAATTATATTAATTCGAGCAGGTCACGTGCTTTCTCACAATTGATTCACGTGTTTCACAATAGGTCAAACTTTGTTCCGAGTTTATTTGTTTAGGAATTTAAAGCTGAAACTTTGGGAATAACCGTATCGCACGGGGAGACCTTTTAAATTAATTCCTGCTTATTTTATGTACCTACTACTTATTTTAGGGGTAGCACGCCGGTGTTTTTAAATGAAAATGTTAGAATATAAAACGGTTACCTTAATTATCGATATTGTAAACGTACCTACTAATTCAATAAAATCTATAAGTTAATTTAACCCTGAAAACGTTACTGATAATAAGAGTCTTTATTTTGCAATTGTATATAGCCATATGTATATATACGTATTTAATGTATATAATGTATATATACGTATTTTCTATTTGCATTCCATATACCGTCTGGTGCCGGTAGAGTAGAATAGCACCACCCCATATCTTCCCGTGGGTATCGTAAAAGGCGATTAATGGAGTGTGAGATAGTACTGAATCCTTGTAACATTCTGTACAATCTGTCGTGAGTCCTTCTCAAGTCGTAACGTTCCCCGTTCCACTGGGTCCGTTAGAACACCGATGAGTATGTGCACCTGTGTCTTGCGCGTATACTTGTACACCTTAATATATCCTGCGCATCTGACCGCTGCCACTATTGGACTTGTCGCCATGGCCGAAATCGGCCGGAACAATCATCATTATAATATGTTACGCAAGGATTACAGTCTTTTAAGCGCAGTTTTTGTACTATTATTTAGGATACGTATCATTAAGCTTTTCCGTTAGGCGTAAGTAGTATTCATACAATTTAATAAAGGTAAATTAAAGTCAGAAAAAATGCTATAGGGTTTAAATAAAGATTAAAAAAAAGGCTGTTATCTTACAATTAATCTTTAATGATACGTGTTATTCCGATGACATAACAATACCATTCTTCTCCCCCGGGAGGTGGCGTGTCCATGACGGATTTCCCCATGTTTAAAAAAAAAAGGAACAAAATCGCAGATACTACTATTTTAAATATAGAAAACGGACAACTATGTTTTTCAATTCTACATTTCTTTTAGTTCTATCCATGTGAGCAATCATATAACAATTAAAACGAACAAGAATTTTTGATAATTTCATTATTAGCCTTTTTGTCTTAATAAACATATGCGACGCTTATCACTACAGTCGTCTTCTACTAACAATATGGATTGGATAGAGAGGAGAAATATTTTAAACGGTGTTTACATTTGTACAGATATTTATGAGGTGTTTTTATAAATGTCTTTTACGATAACATATTCTCTTCCTCCTTTTGTGTCGTTTTAATGAGTACTTGTTTTGTCTCTGTTTCTTTTTTTATTTATTATTATTGTTAAATATCAACAACCTATTTGTTATAATATCTCAAATGTTTCCACAGTAATAATATAAAAAGTTAACGGACGGTAACATTTATATTAATTACGCTGTTGAGTACTAGATGCCAATTTTTAATTAGTCACGAGTTAACAGGTTGATGGAAATTTTACACAAAAATATAATCTGGTTCGTGTTCTGCTGTACTAATAAATGAGTCAATTGTAAATTTACTATATCAGCTTCATTTATAAGTTCTTTAATGTACAAGTCTGTGGTCGGCAAACCGTGGCTTTTTCGGTCCTTTGCTGCGGCTCTTCCGCAAAATATTTTTAGTAAACAATTTTGAAATGGAAGCCTACAGGAATAGGCGCATGTTTAGAAAGAAACAGGAGCACGGCTAGCCCCTTGTAAAATGAAAAAAAAAAGGACTTAGCAAAGGCAAGTTCGAAAGTGTACTTTTAATCGTAATTGTTACCATAAAGAGACATCACTTCTAAAGGAAAGTTTAAGCTTAGCTCTTTGAAGAACTTCAATTTTGTTTTTATTTTATATTTAGAACTTCAATTTTGTTTTTGTTTTTTTTTTTATATTTGACTCTTAAATGAATATTTCGATCAATAGTCGATCACTGTACTAAGTAATTCAAAGTCACAGTAATTTAAGAATGTCAAAAATTAGCATTACTAGCAACACTGGACGATGTGTCCGACGTTTTTTTATTTCCTTCACGTATTTTTAGACTTTACGACCGACAGCATCTTTTGTTATATAAATAGACACAAGGAAAAGAGTTAAGTACGTCTTCCTCCGCTGTTTCTCAATCGGTTTTCTTTATTTTTATTTGGATATTAATAAGCTTTAGTGTTATTAGTAAAAAAAATATAAGTAAAACAGTCCATTAATGTGTCAAAGCCTACAAAAGTTATTCGTTACGCTTCACGTTTACGTCTTACGTCTACGACCTATAATATTTTTTTAAATGCAGATAATTATATCCATATATGTTTAACATATGAAGAAAAAGTTTGTACTCTTTATTATAGTCGAATCCCATCAGCTTGACCACCACTAATATACCTAAAATAATCTCTTATCAGCGCCTGTAGATCACATTTACTATTATTTGGGCTATAAAGAACGATTTGGGGGTCTCGTAGAGCATAAGAATCAGTGTCAACCTATTTTTTTCTGTGTTCCTCAACACCAACTATTGACTGAAATAAAAGTGCGAAGATCAATTGTAATGGTTGTTTTTTGAGCAAAGTGAGTGGGAATTTAGACTCTATGTTATTTTAATTTAGGGTTGAATTTTCTGTCAAAAGATGAAGCCATATTTTTTTTTTATTCTCTTACGAAAATTTATAGCTGAACAAAAAGTTACATATTTATACACGAACGAAGGCCATTTATCTTAGATTAGATAAGGACCAAGTGTCTTTGAATTAAAACTAAAAATATTTACCAGGTTTGATTACGGGCAAATTCCAAAGAAGCATTAAGTAATAAAAAAAATTAGACTGTAGCCTACAAATGCATGTCAAAGTGAATGAATACGGTGGAGTTTCCGCGGTCGAGGAATATACACACCGTTCTATTTGGCCTGATCTAATTATGGTTTTCTGATGGAAATAGATTATCAAATTACTTGTAATAATATATCTGCTATATTAGGTATCTGTACTTTGGTGGATATTAGGAAAAGACTGTTGTGTTTGATTGGGTGGAAAGTATCATATATCAGGTGTATGGTAGGCCAAGCTTAGAATTAACGCATTCCGGCATCAATGATGATGGCTCAATTGTTTACGTGCTTGGACACCGCGTCGATCAAGGTAGATTCGACTTCTTGCGAATGAACTGGAACCTTCGGTGAAGGAAAATATCGTGATTAAACCATAGTATAGTTATAGGGCTTTTTCTAAGCCCGCTGGGCAAGTTAACCATTCTCAAATTACAAATGTGTCGCCAATCACCTATGGTCGTGTTCCAACAGCTGCACTTGAAGGCCAGTCCTCTTTTAGTCTAGCGTGTTTACCGTCTTGGATCTCATCGTCATTTCACATTAGGTGATATTGTGGTGAAATGCTAAAACCCATAAATATAGGCCTTGTTTCAAACGGTTTTTTTTTTCGTTTATAATTTGTTTATTTTTCTTCAGACTCTTGGTCCGCTCTTTTTTTCTGAATTAGTTTTAAATCTAAATCATTTGAAATCTAGTGTAGCTTGAGTTCATAGCATCAAACGAGTTGGCTTATATCCGACATTGTCTGCATTATCATCTATAAAGCCGTCAAATTGACTCTTGTAGTTTAACGCATTTCGAGATCACCGAGGGTATTTCCAGTAGCCCAAAAGTTATACATCCAAATGAATATTGTAATATTCATTTTTTTCAGCGATTGCTTCTTAAGTGATAATGACCGTGAAACATTTTCAGGTCAGTTACTGAGTAAGATAATAGCATCAAATCTACACGAAACAGTGGTACCGCAAATCAATCTGCCAAGAAAACAGACGAAAATCGATACCGGACCACAACTAGGTGACTTTGAACGATTGCCTGTAAGTACTCTATATATATGTATATATAAGATGAAATTACAGTTCCTTTGAGGAAAACTACTGAAAATATCAGCGTTTTTATGTAGATGGTTCTAATTTTTTTGCTTAGATTGATTCTTGATCATTATTTTAATGTCCAACGAAGCTGGCGGTATACAGCTTGTGCTTCATAATTTCAATGTACCAATCATATTTCGATGCACCTGAAGTTTCTTTATGACCTTATAGAAAACTAAAAACTTTGTTTTTTTTTTTCAAATCCTATACCAAGTATATGTTTCTTGTATTGTATTGTGCCATTTTGGAACGTTTAAGCGTGTAGCGTTTTGCAATCAGCCAGAATAAATCTAGAAGTCGATGTCGTCGAGTGGTTTGTTTGGTGAAATGTCAGTCCGATGCCTGGAGGTACGAATCCCGACATAAAACTGAATTTCTTGGAGTTTAAAATTGCCAGTACGTCGTTGGCTAGTGTGGTGATTATGCCTACACCCTCCTACGGCAAGAGGCCTATGGTCCTTCGGTGGGTATTTTGCAGGCAGATGTGATATCTACTAACGAATTAAGGTGGTAGAGATTTGTGTCTGATTGGGTCACGTTCACCATATACGTGGGGGCCATCACCATGGCTTTTTTTAAAGTAATGTTTCAGAAACTGCTGGTGTATATCCTATTGTCGAAACGCTTGCAGGCCGCCATGACGTAGACAACTTATGGAATGTAGATCTCTCGGTGATCGATACAGGCCGGCATGATAACGTGATCGGCGAATCACTGCTGACTTTTGGATGGTCGTCGTTATTTTAAGATACGTTTATCATCATGCTATCACTTTAACGTGCTAATGTTAAAATATCGTATAGTTCACACGCGATAGAAGTGAAACCTTCAAAAAGTGATAAAATATGCATATTAACGATGCATATGAACTAAACCACGCTGGTTATGGTACTTTTTCTCAAAGCTTCGGAATATGCACGTACTGATATATACGTGTACAACACTCTAACCAGAGCAAGTATCAGATAGTACAATGAGGAGACTGCGAATATAAGAAACGCTGTACTATGTATACTATCTCATTCTCTCGAACATGTCATCGAGTGTCAAATCACAACGGGGCTAATGCAGTGTCTACTAAAAAAAAACAATTGCTCATAAAACACTTGTACTACGTGTATTATTTACGTAGATAACCTTTTCTCACGACGGTGAATGACGCGGTATGTATGGAACTTTCTATCGCTGATTCAAATTCAAATGTTAAATAATAACGGAGTCTACGACTGACGAACACGTGAGTACGCTCACATTTTGTAAAATTTTCCATTAGATTTAAAATTTAAATAGAATATAACCTAGTTATGTATACCCTCATTTGAATGTCATAAATTTTTAAATATGTGAACACTTTGTCCTTAGCGGAATTATGTGCATATCAAAACATTAGACTGCATCCAAAAATATGTTTCATTTATTTATTTATATAACAAATAATAAATTTAAATCTATTATTTTTACTAGTAATATACTGCCCAAATGATATTGTGGTCTCATTTTATAAATAGTAATATATTTTCGGTTTCGATTTCGGTCGATTATCTGTGTAATTGTCAGGACAGGCTTTGTATGAAAGAAAATGTTTGAAAAATCGTAGGGAAAAGTAACTGAAACCTACCATATACACGGCGATAAACCCAGAAAAGTAATCACTTTTTAAGTTGTCACGTTCTGGTATCAGCCAAAAAGGTTTGCTTTAATGAATCCTCCCGTTGGTCGTCCGTTTATTTGGATTGTTCTGTGCTTACAACAAGATCCAGTGCGTTTATAAAAATCATCATCAAAGGATTCTTTACGTGTGAAATGAATATAAATCGGTTACATGAAATCGGAGATATTTACCATGGGCCCCTGGAATTTTGCATTTTTACAAATTACAATTGACCGTAGACATTGGCTTTTTGTTGCTGTTTCCACAGTTTTTCTGCTTAACAATGTCGGGATTTCATAAAATGACGGAATAGATTATTTTACAAGGACCAAAAAAATTACCAATGTAGTATCAATGACTTAGCAGAAATGTAAATTTTCATATTCACACCTCGATGATATAATTATTTAGGCTGATGACTTAGTATAAAAATAGTTAATATGATTGATGGCAGAGGTGTGTCAGATAAGAACGAAGTCATCACATTGCGTAGGTTACGCTTTAAACTAACCTACGGTGTTTATCACAAGAATGCACCGGCCGTTATGGTACCTTTTATCGTTTTAAATAGGGGTTTTCTTGCGAAATGGCGATGTATTTTAGTTAAATAGGCGCATCGGACAGTGAATTTGAAAATAATCGAGATAGAGATATCCTAAACACAAGATTACATGTTTTCATCATTACAAAGTGTTTTGATGTTTCTTCTAAGATGGGTGGAAAATTTGTAGAAACATACTCAATATAGCGAAATATTCTTGAATGTCTTTGAAGATTTTGATTCAACTTCTTTGACCGTCTCTTATACAACATAACAAAGATCTTACTTTTAGAGCACGTGCAAGTGTTTTAAAGAAATATCATTAAAGGTTCGGACATATCGTCGGCGTTTCGTTTTAGGCGATTTATTTCCTATGAATTAAACTCGAGAAAAATAGGCCCCATAATTAAGCTGTGATTACTGATTTGGTATTTTGTATAATAATATAGGGTATGTGTTCCAAGGTTCGAAAGTAAAATTAAAATATATCAAAATATCGTCAATTTATTGGGAAAGGCATTGTTATTATGGTCAAACCTCTGTGTAAGTTTTAAAAATTTTATTTGTGTGCGCAGGCATCTTTTAATAGGTCATTTAGTTTCGGGCTTATACATTCAATTTCATGAGTGTCACCGGGACCATTTTTCAATAAAAAAATACCCTTGAAATGTAAATTATTCTTCTTTAAATAAGTCTCTACTTCAGGGACAAGTTCTTTTCGAAACCAGTTGACTATATTATATAGGTTCACGCATATACCATCGTGATTTATGTCAAAGGCTGTAGGGATACGCGGTATCTTTGTAACTTGAAAATTGCGTGGCTGCGGCTTAGGCTTAACATTAGGCTTAGCCACAATACACATTGTATATTTAGAAATATTTAGCGCCTATTTGATTTTAGCTGTTATAGAAATAGGCATAAAACTATACATTTTGAATTGGCGAATAAACACATTTTAGTCTCGAATAGTAGGAAGAAGATAGATAGAAGAATAGTCACTGAAACCGATAAGCGAACTGCGAATATGGAGAGTTTACTATATTTGTAATTCTGCAATTTCGAATTTTATAATGATTAATATTTTAATGTCGTTGGTTTTATTTGTTGTGTCTCGTTGCAGGATGAATCTATACTGTGCGTGATGAAGTACCTGGACTTACAATCACTATGTAGATGCGCTCAAGTTAACAGACATTTCAATAGGCTCGCCTCAGACGCTATACTGTATCGATGTATAGATTTGCGACCATACTGGCATTGCGTACAGTCACAGGTAAGAACAAATATTTCAATATCTATATAATGTTTTTGAAATAGACTTTTCGAGTACGAGCATGTGAATTATTTCATGTAATTGTTGATAATTAATATGAGTTTTGCAGCTAAGTCTCTCCCAAAACTATTTATAAACTTGATGTAAGCTATTGAATAATAGTACTTAATATCGAGAGATTTATCTCTATCGACATTAGCCAATATAACTGTATATTATTAACCTTTAAATGCAAAAGTCTTTCAAAAATGTATCTCTGTCTGTTAACTATAAGTTACTTTCAGTGAGAGTTTTAGTTTTGGGTGTTACACCATACTAACTTGAGGCATTCAAATGAAATAAAATAAGAGTAGATAAATCCATTATTATCATGGGGAAGTCAAGTGGCTTGATATATCTGTTATTTGTGTACCAATTTTTGACACAAAAAGGGTCAATCTTTAGTATAACAATTTTACAATTTGAAACTAGAGTTTTGTATCCATAGTTTCTTCTTTACGACAATGTCTAATTTTACTAGTTTTGTTTTTTTTTAGAAGGCATTTTTCGATGCCTTAGTATATTACATTCAAAATTAATCATAGGAATATCATCCATGTAGTAATTAACCCCTGGACTGTCCACCAAAACCTTAAAGGTTTAAGTTACATACAAATGATTGTAGACCTCATGAGGCACAGGTCAACAGACTGTTGGCAGCATAAGCTTAAAAAATACCTGATTTATTACAAAACTTTGAAAAATAACAAATTATATGTTGTAAAGTTATAATTTTATGTAAAGTGTATTTGTTAATTATATTTTCATTGGTACAATTTTTTTTACTAAACCATGAAATTTACAATGTACGATGTCGTGAAATTAAAACCATTAATCCGCCTTTTTGAGATCTAGGATCTTAAAAAATTAGGTGATGGGTTAATTCATGTCTAATTTGCCCGAAACGCGATGCATCAGAACCATCTGACAGTATCCCACCCTTGTCGATCAGGAAGGACGCTCACAAGTCACATTGGTTTAGGTGTCGAATAAGGAGTTTACCTATTTATATAAAACGTTGCTATGTAGTAATTCATTTTTATTAAATTACGTAGGTTTTCAATCTCAGAACTGAAGTTGAGGTATTTACAATGCAACTTTGTTTTTGTGTGTTTTTTTTTTGTGTATCATAACTCCAAATTAATAACTCGTTGAATACTCACCAACTTCCAATTAGCAAGATTATTTGAATAGTTTAATATTTATTATTACGAGTAATCTAACATTATTTAGCATTTTATTGTTAGATCTTGAACCTTTGGTTTTTCGTTTTGTGTATTGTTTCTGTATTGTTAAAATTAGTACCACAAAATTATATTCTAGAAGAAAACGTAACGCATTATTCAGTATTTCTAAAAATAAATAGTATATTATGGTGATTTATTATTATACCCAGTAAAATTCTATTAAAATTCTGGAAATTTCCACAACCACGTTGTCGGTCAAGTGACGTCATAGTAAATTATATATTCGAATAATTTCGTTTAACCTTGTAAGTTTTATCCCCTGATATATCAGTTAAATGACATATTTTTGCTCCATACATTTGCGACGGGAAGCGGCATTCTTAGTAACAACAAAGTCCTATAGACGCACATTGTACTTAGGCGTAGTGGTATTGAATATAGCTGAGAGGATATACATTACTATAATCATAATATCATAGTTTTCAAAAAGCTATAAGAAATAACGAGTTGCAAAGGTTTCATAAAGCCCCGGTTTACTTGTTCCGTGTTTTTTTCTTGAAGAGACATACATCAATTTTATCTTTCATTTTTACCATAATCTCACCTGATAGGTACGAAACTACCATGTGGCTTAAGATGTATTAGATGGATAGGATAACCATAGAGAAACTGTATTTTAAAAACAACTGCTAGAACACATATATAAGTGCTTCGTGGTAAATTTTCAAGTGAGAGTGGTGTAGCAAGGAAGGTAAGTGTCGTAAGATGCTCTATCACAGGCCTATGAATTCATCATGATTTTTCCCATTTAGTGCATGTTTAGGATCATGGGATTCGAACCCACGTCATTTGAATGTGCTACCAAGGAGTTATCTTCGATATTCGAGACGATAACTCCTTGGTAGCACATTCAATTGACGTGGGTTCGAATCCTATGATCCTAAACATGTTATTTTGCCTATGATAATTATGATATGTTATGTAGTAGATTCAGGAAATAAATTAGATAAAATAGTTGAAATAAGAGTCTATTCGAGTATTTTTTTAATAAAATATTTTACTAAACAAGAAACAGAAACCTATAAAAAAATGTATAGCTACAATCGTAACCTTTTGTGTTTCTTCAGGTACTTGTGACGTTATCGATGCGATGCAAATACCTACAAAAATTGGACCTATCCTGGTGTGGCAGCCATTGCATGATTCAATCGCATTACGTTGTCAAGTAAGTTATTATGATAGATATTTTTAAAATCATAATAAGTTATAATAAAGTGTCAAAGAAATATAGTTAACTGTAGACAATGACAATTTCATACAAAATTTAGATTTTTTAATATAAAAAGAAAGTGACTTGTCATGCGATAATTATAATTCGTATCACTGTTATTTATCACATGGTGTCAATTATTTTTTTATTACTTCTATTCTCATTGATAATCAATTTGCGTAACAGTTGTTTTACATTAGGCATATGCATAATATCATTGTTCATTTTTAATTTGGAATAAATTTGTTATTTTTTCTATGATAATTAAGGTATGTTATATAGTAGATTCATGAAATAAATTAGGTAAAGTAGCTAAAATAAGAGCCTATTCGAGTATTTTAATAAAGTATTTTTCATTCATTACCAGTAAAATAGCTGTGACAAAAAATAATTTCACTGCTATGTGTTATTTTTTAAAATAGCTATAATTTCCATTCTTACTTAATAGTCATTAATATTAGAGTGAATAACTTTATCGTTTGAATTTATATATAGTCTGTCTTAATTGTTCATTCGTTAATATAAAAATCAATTACAATTACTAAACAATAGGAAGAAACCAGAATTGCATCAATGTAAAGGTCGTGACTGTAACAATCGCTATTTAATCATTGAACAATTAATTCAGTATTAATTGATGTAATTGTTTGATCTACTTTTTTGAAATAATACATTGCAATTATTAATTTTGCCATATTCTATTTGATTGAAATCAAATAACTCGAAACTTTTTTTTTATTTCTTAATATTTTTCGTTTGCGATTTTGTTCGCTTGGGAATAGTTTTGTTTCATGGAAACTATAAACTTTAAATGTGGCTTGTCCTTTACTATTTAAATTACAAGATTTTAAGTCATTTACGGAGTTTAAATTTTTTTTATTTTTTTTTATTTAAGGGCTTTTATGACTGTATCAGCCCCATAACTTAATTTACTAAACTAAACCATAACTAATACAAATGATAATGAACAGAAGTGTGACTAATGACGACTCAACAATTTAAAAAGACTTAGTGCTTCGATACTATTCGGCTTAGATACTACCCCGTGAAACATTCCGATATCTTGCATATTTAAATTGGGAGCCGACATTAGTAACTTCCTATCCGCTTGGAACCGAATACATTCCGTTAGTATATGATGTATATCCTCTGTTATCTCACAGACTTCACAATTTGGTGTAAGGGTATTTTTTAATTAAATATTTGTATTTATTGAAAGGAATGTGTCCGAATCTAACCCTAAAGGCGTTCACAATATTCTCTCTAGAATAGTTGTTATTTATAAACCAAGGGTAACACGACAAGGCTCATTTTGGATTGATTTGTACCAAATTCCTGTCATCTGAGACGAGAGTTTAAGTTACCTCTGTTAATTGTTTAGGTTACTGTTTAGTCGCAATGAAAAAGCGTAATGGTCTGTAGTTTAAATTATACTCTAAAACTTCCGCTATCTGAGAGTAAAATTGCCATTACAGTTGGTACATGTGCTTCGATGACTAGCCTTGATAAAATGGACGTTTTGAATTTAATTCATTGTCAATACAAAAACATGAGTTTATTCAAGTTGCGTTCGCAGATTTTATGCGGAACTATTATGTATTATTGGTTTATAGAAGTCGGTTCGATTAGTAGACATGAGGGTCTTACTATTGTTATATAAAAATACTAGCTTTTACTTGCGGCGCCTTCCCTCGCGTTAATATAGGTTTGACATATACCTCGGGGGCAATATTTTTTTCTGGATGACGTGTATGTATATACCTCTTTGTCCTTTTCTATACCCCTTACATGGTGAATGTGTAACTTATTAATAATCTATTGCGTGTCGAACGCGTAAAATCGTTACAAACATACAAGTTGACATTCGTATTTATAATGTCAGTTGGGACTTTATAGTGAATTATGATCACTTACTAATTTGTGTGTTTGCTACTTTTGTGAGCTTGATAATCGACAAGAGTGCGTAATTCTAGAATATACGTTATTGCACTTCGTTCATGGTAATCATTCAATAAGTTTTAAAAATAATTTCGTATCATAATCAATCGATTACGGTATAAATCGATATCAATACAAATAATTATTATATACATCAACTTGTATATAAGAATGATATTTTAAGACGAAACGCGGGTGCCGTTCCGTTCGTACAAACGTATTCCCCTGTTTTCCACCCGGATAATGTCCCGTATGCTTTGATTTTATCTATAAGTCAATTATTATAAGAAATAGGAGCTTTCTAAAATCACTAAAATCACCATATTTTACCGATGTTTTCGAACCTCTAGCAAGCAAATTTGACGAATGCAAAAAAACAATAGCAAAACATATAATAGTCACGGCCAAAGTTCTTCTTATTTTGTTTCTGAAAAAACTATAGAAATCGGCCTATTTTAGAAGTAGGGAAACTGGGGAATATAAATTGTTGTTTTCGTTTATTTTACATATCTAAGTACTAGCAGGCCCTGCGGACGTTGTTCTGCCTTGATAATAAAAAAATATATACCTACTTATGTGCATGAAACGCTTAAGGAGGCTTGACTTTTTCCGATTCTTTCAACAATTATCATTATATTTCAACCAATTTACAAAAAAAAAACCTTGACAAATTATATACCTAAACCTTCCTCGTGACTTACTCTATTTATTGGTGAAGACCACATTACAATTCGTTGAGTAGTTTTTGGGTTTATTGCGAACATCCAGACAGACACCAGACAGACCCGGCGGACGACTTGCTTCATAATATGTCACTACATGCAAGATGTAGCACTACATGCTACATGATTGATGCAAGCTGCCGTTGTCTCTCTCGCGCTCTATTTCATAGTTCAGGCAGAGTCCTCAGAGACTCCTGTCTTAAATTATTTTTCAAATATCTTGCAGACCGCGTTGCCTCTTAATATTTTATACACTGTAAATCTGCCCATAAATAGATATACTATAATAGTACAAGAGTCATAATCATTTGCCGTGTAGTTTCTAAAAACAAATAACCTTATTTTTTTTTTATCGGCTAATTATAATAGAAACGATATTTATTCAGTAATATTTACCTTACCAGAATAGAAAAAACAATGATGTAATAGTTTATAGACGTATAAAATAAATCGCTTGCGGAGTCCATCTAATTTACAAGTATAAATTCCGTAATAGTGACAACGTCCTTGCGTGACAATTTGCAGTTTCCTGAAAGACAGCGGCGCCGAGTTAACACATTTACGATTGAATTGTTGCAAGTTCGTGGACAACGCGGTGCTAAGAGCTATTGTTGACACCACACATTGTTTACAAGGTGGGTGTGGTATATTACACAAATATATTTTTTTACAGAACTGTGGTGAGTTGAATGTGGTATATATGTGTAAAATTTCAGAAACATAGTTTGCAGTTATGTTAGTTATCGGTATGTTTTATTATTTATCAAGTGGTTTTATGGTATATAGCTTTTGTCCGCAACTTCGCTCGCGTTGATGTACATTTAGTCTATCCCTCGGGTATAGTACTTATTTCTGGATGGAAGATACCGTATGTATTTTGATGTGAAAAATCTATTCGTACATCTTGGCAGTAAAATTGGTCTGCATGCCGTCGCGGTAAACGGCATGACATTCTCGTATGCCGTCATGCCTCCTCTACGCCACCGTTCTAAACTTCTTTGTGTGTATGTGTGTATTACTATAGTTCTATTCGACTGTAGTGTATTTAACTTTATAAAACGGCCATCGATCATTCTCGTACGCCGTCATGTCTCCTCTATGCTACCTCTCTAAATTCCCATGTGTCTATACGCGTGTTTTACTATGGTTCTATCCGACTATAGTATATTTAACTTTATAAACGCTGATAACCTAAATATGAGTGGAAGTTTCTAGAATGTTCAATGACGTTCTTCTATCTGTGATTTTAGAGTTATGCCTTCGTTCTGTCATCGGGTGTTCAGATTGGATGTGTCTGTCCTCATTGAAGACGTTGAAACGTCTCGATCTTTACAGGACGGATATAACTACCACGGCGGCTGTAAACATAATAAGGTCGAATCCCGGTCTGCAGCACCTCAATGTTGGTACGAATTATAATTATTGTTTTTTTTAATGGATAATGTTAAGAAACATCAAAATATGGCATGACAGTGTCTAATTGACTTGCATTAGGAATTTTAATAATAAATCATTCATTAATTTGTTGGCGCTCTTAGTTATCCAATTTTCGTAAATCCTCCTTAGTTCCCCATCTACAAAGATATTCTTTAGCTAAATTTAATACTTTCAGTGGCAATTCTAAGCCGAAATTTGCTTGTCACAGTGGGTTAAAAAAAACAATTTGTAAATTAGATACGTTAAATGTTTAAAATCACCGTAATAAATTGTAATTTAATCTTAATTCAATTTTAGCTGGTATCTACCAGTACTATGTTAGAAAGAAATTGCGTAACTTATTTGTAATTAAATTCTCCTTTTGAATTATAGTTTTATCATTAGTCTTTAACCATCATGAGAAACGTTAGATTACTCGGTAGAAAGTGCCCTACACTTCAATGAAACTCCTGCCAAAATTACTTAAGCCGTTTTGAAGATGAGCCCCAAAAAAATAAGCATACATACAAAAGAATCAAAACGCGTGTCTCGGTATTAGTAAAGTGCGAATGACTATATGAGCTTAAGAAAAAGCATTTATTTTGAAATTACAAACAGATGCTGTAATTTTTTCTATTTATGTAAATTATTAATGCTTTTTTTTTTGTAATTCTAGGATCCTGTAAGATCATATCTTCAATGGATGAAGTTGCGATAGCTTTGGGTGCGAACTGTCCAAATCTAGTGTCAGTCGACTTTTGGAAGTCATATTCTTTGACACCCAATGGGATTAGGGCTCTGGGGAATTGTAAAAAATTACAAGAGCTTGATGTCGGATGGTGGTAAGTATCAAATTTATTGTATATCTATACTACTCTTAAATAGAGATAATTTTTTTTTTCTCCCTGTCTCCTTCCTTTTCTATCCCTCCCTGTCTTCCTCCTTTTCTCTCCCTCCCTGTCCCCTTCCTTTTCTATCCCTCCCTGTCTTCCTCCTTTTCTCTCCCTCCCTGTCCCCTTCCTTTTTTTTTCTGTATTTGACTATGTGTTGCTTATGATGTTGGTAACAACCTTCTCAGTTTTTGTGTTCTACTTCGCTCTGTCGTTTACATCGAACTAGAAAACATCACACTTCTTCAAATTTTTTAGTTTGTTTGATGCCAACCTTTGGCTGGAAAGCAGAACATGGGTCACATAGTAGGAGTACGTTCTCAATCTACCGATACCCATTCGTCCGATAGTAATTGTGCTATCACTGCGAAACGAAGAGGTGATAAGGTGGCGGAATAGTATCTACTGTATTTTACTATTATTTGTCGATATCCAGCGGACGACGTACTTCGGCTGTGACGAGAGTTTTATCTCATACTCCGCAGCCTTCAAGCGAGCAATGGCGGCGTGGTTGTCGGACAGTGAGCTCAGGAAGTTGTTCCTGGGCGTTTTACGTGGTGTGTGTTACATATACTTGCGTGCGCTGTTACCGTGTGCGGGGTGTATACTGTGTTCGTACACGTTAAGCACTGAGTCATATCATCGCTTCGATGTTTCGGCTGTGATGATGAGGGTTTTTATCTCTCATTCGGCAGCTTCCAAACGGTTCGTTCCGGTGAATGGTTGGCGTGAATTTCGGACGGTGAGCTTAGGAAAGTGGTTCCTGGTCACCTTACGTTGCTTATGTGACATAAGACACATGGCTTTGATGTTTCTGCTGTGATGATGAGGGTTTTTATCTCTCATTCCGCAGCCTCCAAGCTGGTGGTTCGGGGGAATGGTTAGCGTGGTTGTCAGGCGGTGAGCTCAGGAAATTGTTCCTGGGCGCGCTGCGCGGCGTGTGCGATAGGGACTTGCGCGCACTTATACCGCGCGCGCCGAAACTAGCACAACTCGATCTGCTCGGCGTCAGAGCTGTCACGCCGGACATTTGCGATACGTGAGTATTGGTTTTTTTCTCATAAAAAAATATTTTTCTATGTAAGACGGTTATACCACAGATAAGGATCGAAAAGAGTATAAGATACAAAACCTGCATAACATTTAGCTTCGATTCCTTAACGTATTCTTTTTATCAGAGCAACTGTTTGTTTCGATTCGTTTTCATTCGAATTCAAATTTTCGATTCGTTTTTTTTCAATAAAAATGTGGGTATAGTACAAAAATATTATGGATATTTTTTTATAATCTATCAATTTTGCAATGGTATATATTCCAAGTGTACAAAGTTCTAATTAAACCGATCAAGCCGTTTTTGAGTTAAATTCAAATATACTAAACTAAAAGATTGATTAGTTCAGTACTCGGTAGTTTTAGAAGTTTACGAACTACAGTTATACAGTTCTCCATTATAGATTACCGTTACCATTTTGTGTAGTAATTACGCGTAAGCGACACGATCTGCATGGCGCTTACGACATTTTTTCCCTACACTTTATATATATGAAATAGACACAGAAATTGCTTTTATAATAGACATGTGTAAATGTCATTAAAAAAGTGTACACATAGTACTGCAGCTTTATTATCAAAAAAAATTAAATTAAAATTTATATAGACATTTTAGATTACACGGTTAATAATTGTATTTGAGTAACAGACAAGGATAAATTAGATGAAGTCTTATATTGTCGTTGTTCGTTTTGCGTATGTACAGCTATATGCAAGTTCAGCCTATTGTTACCTTGAATCGGAAGTGTTTCGCGCGCCGATGTAACACACCATGAAGTTAGTTAAAGTAAAAACAGATGTTACGCGCTCCGATGTAACACAAAATGAAGTTAGTTTTTAAGGTTAATATATTAGGGGAACCGGAAAGTAATGTCGTTTCTTAACATTAAACTCGAAACAGATAAGTTTTTAAAAAAACTTTTATTTCTAATCAATGAAATAACCATCCTCGTTATCGATAACCTTTTGCCATCTAGTGTCCAAGTTTTTTATGCAAAATATTTAGAGATAGCATTTTGGACATTAACCCAGTTTTCAAATTTTATATCACTTAAAAACGTTATAGCAATCGGAATAAATGGAAATCCAATGGCGCAATATTGGGCGAGTATGTTGGATAAGGCAATACCCAATTCATTTTTTTTTTCTAAGGTTCGTTTTGCGTGTGTGTCGAATATGTATCTTTTCAGGTGTTTGACCTTTAACTGCACTTTAAATTGCAAAACATAATGTGAAATTACGTTATTTACGAGTAAACAAGTCCCTGGCTAACCTTAAAATGTCTTTGGTACCAGTATCAAGTACACAACGAACTGACAAATGATCAACAAATATTGACATGCGCAGTAACGACGTTACTTTCCTCCCCCCCGTATTATTATAGTTTATGTGTGTTATATTTATTCAAACTTTTAATTATAGTATTTAATATCGTCCTTTGAACTTTTTACTCTGGTTGAAATGTGTTTGAAGATTTTTATTAATTTGATTATATTTCAGGATATTAGCTGAGTGTAAGGAGCTTAGACTATTGGATGTCAGTTTTTGTGACCAAATACAGGAATCTCAGGTAAGGTTGTATTATGACGTCAATTTATATTAGTAAATACGTAGTTCTGTCGGTACAGATCTCTTTGTAAACGTAATGATAAATATATGTCATAAAGGACACTTGATCATGAATATGCCATTAACATTTTTGTCTGTCTCTTTATATATTTGCATTTAACTTAAGAGAACGTACCCATACCGTGGCCCATGTTTGACAATTTTTATCCCCCTCCCTCCCTTTGGTGACCAGGTAGTAGTAGTAGTAAATGAAAAGACCCGACACCGTTCCCCCTTCCCCTTCCTCTCCCTATTCCCCCTTCCTCTTCCCCGTTCCCCTTCCTCTTCCCCCTTTCCCCTTCCTCTTTCCCCTTCCTCCCTTCCCCCTTCCCCCTTCCCCCTTCCCCTTCCCCTCCCCCCTTCCCCTTCCTCTTCCCCTTTCCCCCACTCCCCTCTAGTTTTGCTCGTAGTAATTAGTAAATACGGCTTTTCTGTTACTTAATTCATTCGTCTTTTTTTGTAATGCCTGCATTGACAAGGAATCCTTGTAACATTTCGTGAACGCATTGTACAGTCGATCTTACAACGACATTATTGTATAGGCACAAACTCTCGTCGATTTATTTGGCAACGGCACTGAACTAGAAACTGGTACTTTTCAATCAGCTGCCGTCCCGGTATATGTGCGTCAGTGTTGTCAATTGTGAGTTTTAAAAGCGCTAAACGCTGCGCACCATATTTGTATATAGTTTGAAAATGCGCGTGATTTCCTTTAGAGAATACTGTGCATTGCTGTGACCTACTAATATTTATGGGAAACGTCTTTATTATTGATACTCGATTTGTATTGGTTGATTGATTGATCGATGAATAGATAAAGATGACGTCATCATCGATATCGATGGCGGCATCTTTAGAACCCATTGTCGTTAATCGAACAAATATATAATTTCTAGAAATAAAATGTTACAACTGCTTATTACTCTAATACCATTTTGTCATTTAATCTCTCAGGTTCTAGAATGGCGGGAACAATACCCACACGTAAGTATAAAGAGATCGTTCCAGTCGGCAAATTTGAACACCGCTCCCAGTTCGTTGTTCTTAGCGCCGAGTTTAGAATAAATTTCGTATAAACTTTCAATTGGGAATATTTTGAGCCGAAATGTCCACCGGAATAGACGCTGCTAATACAAAAAAAAAACCTGCTATTTTACTGATAATTATTATGTACATATATAATTGATAAAGTATATATTTTGTGAATATTTGTATTTCAATGGAATGGTATTTGATAATACTTTAAATTAAAAAAAATATGTAATGCGCATATGGATAATGTTATTAGGTTTTTTTTTTGGGAATTATTTTATTTTTTGAATTATTTATAGATGAGAGCTTTACTTTGTGAAAATTCATCGTAAATAGGTATATTTAATATTAATATGCTTCTGATCGTCAGGTGTTCGGTTTTTGGTTAAAATATGTAGCGATTACAGTCTATTTATTACACGTATTTCGACGCTCTATAATAGTTAGAATTTCTCAATTACAATCGATTGCACGTGTTTGTAAATTTTTGAAATTTTCCTTAACGTAATCGATTACATATGTTTCGTTTCTCTATAAAACATCCTGAGATCATCCTGACCACAATCGATTACACGTGTTTTGCTCCTCCATCAGTCGTTCTGATTACAATCGATTACATTAGTTTTTGTTCCTTAACGAGATATATTTTAATCATCCTGGCCACAATCGATTACACGTGTTTTACTGCTCCATCAGTCGTCCTGATTACAATCGATTACATTAGTTTTTGTTCCTTAACGAGATATATTTAAATCATCCTGGTCACAATCGATTACACGTGTTTTGCTCCTCCATCAGTCGTCCTGATTACAATCGATTACATTCGATTTTGTTCCTTTACGAGATATATTTTAATCATCCTGGTCACAATCGATTACACGTGTTTTGCTCCTCCACCAGTCGTCCTGATTACAATCGATTACATTAGTTTTTGTTCCTTAACGAGATGTATTTTAATCATCCTGTTCACAATCGATTACACGTGTTTTGCTCCTCCATCAGTCGTCCCCTGATTACAGTCGATTATATTCTTTTTGCTTCTCGACTAGATATTTTTGAAACATTCTGGCCACAATTGTTTCGTTCTCCCATCAGTCGCCCTCAGATAATTCTGAGAACAATCGATTACATACGTTTTGCTCATTAACGAGATATTCTCATATCATCCTGACCACAGTAGATTAAACATATTTCTCCCCTTTAGGAGACATCTTCAAATTACTCGTTACACGTCTCAACAAAAGGCTTAAAAATTATCAAGCAGTTCCAGAGTGAAGCAGCAAAGTAACGTTTAATAAACTTCAAAGAACTTAGAGTGAGACGTTTCTTTGAAGTAAGAGGTTTAAAAGACTACATGATATTTATACCTATAATATGATATTTTGTTGTAATTTGAAATTTCGTTTTTGAAGGTTCATATTGTAACTTAGTTTATAAATTTATTTATTTTTTTTTTTATTTAATTACAATCGTGAAATTGGATTACATTTTTTAATTATCGTATAGATCTGTACGCATGTACGCATTGAAATATAAAAGAAATGTTTTTTTTAATATACAGAAGAAATTAATTTTCTTAATTTATTTTTGAAGTGTTTTAATTTGTATATTTTTGGAATTGTTTTTTGCCCCCTATTTATGCAATGGCAGAATGGCTGCTGACGTGTTTTCTTTAAGGAATAATTATTTGGGGTTACTTTGATTCTTTTGGGTAACATTGATAGTGGAACTAAAAGTATGTTTCGATATTTTTCGTGGCCAGCAATTTACTCTATGTGAGAGTGTATTACATTTTTTTTTTTTATTTCTATAATTAATCGTTTTTATGGTGTATGAGAAGAGAATAGTAATCGGTGAGCACTGAAAGCGCAAAGTAATTTTGTGTAATGTCCTGTATTTATATTTACTTAAATATTGATATAAATATGGAAGTAAACTGTTGTCCAGGTTAACTTGCATATTTAATAATAACTGATTCTAGATATTGATTACATTAAGTAATTAAGAGTACGGTGTAATCACAGATATACGCTTCTGAGGGGATTAGTAAATTTCTATAGTAAAAATATATTATTTTTTGACATAGTTATAGTTATAATGTTAAGGTTCAATTATCTATAAGACTGATTATAATTTAAATTACAAGCATAATATTTGACAAGTATATTGAAACGTAACATGACCAAATTTTCGTAACTTTTTTTGGTTTCTTCAACGTTAAATGTATTTTTGATATATACATATGTGTGCAATTAACACTTGAAATTTTTACAGTGCGTGTATTATATGTATAAATTATATATTATTTGCATTAAATTCATGGTATTTGTGGCTTGATTATATGTATTGCCGTTATATCGACGGCGGAAAGGCTATCTGACTAACATACAGGAATCGTCAATGATGATATATTAGTCAATTAGTGTTTCCACCGCCGATAATATATTTATTTTATATAGAATTTTATCATAAATACTTATACATCCAGCGCTGGCTTTAGTTATCCCAACACCCCACGTTAAATATTTTGTACAGAAATTCGCCTCTGTAAGGCGGTGTAAAGGAAGAGTTATTGGAGTTAGTCACATGTATAATATATATTAATTTAGTATTTTTCAAATGGTTCTCTTTGCTTATATTAGAGTAAATATTGTACATATTTAGATGCTAATTCGTGGGTCGCGAGGTACAATGCTAACGCGGCACGCTTCTTTTGTCACTGACTATCTGGCAGAAGTATAGAAAAATTCGCCTTTACTAGGCGACGACAAAGAGAAGTGTAGTCGAAATTATTTACATATATTGAGTTTATATTTATTAATTATATATTTTGCTTATTTTTTAGCAAATCTGTTTACATGTTTCATTCGTGGGCCAAGATACGCATCTTTGCCCCTGACCTCCTAAATAAATATTTTATAGAAAAATTCGCCTTCGCAAGGCGACGAAAGAGAACAGTAGTTGAAATTATTTACATATATGTTTATGTGATGTTTATTAAATACGTTTTTTGCTCTTTTTTGAGGAAAAGTTTGTATGTTTGACTGTTCGTCGGTGAAAGCGCGGCACAAAATGGTGAAAACGCCTTGGTGCAAATATTTTTGTGGTAAATTTCGCCTTTGTAAGGCGATTAAAGAAACTAATAGATGAAAATATCTACATCCATTGAGTCAATGACTGAGTAATTCTATGTCTGTTTTTTTTTTTTATTGAAATCGTTTATATTGAATTGTTAACTAGTATTCTACATTAAAGGAAATTGACTCGTAAAGTCAATACTGTATACTTAAATATATGGATAACAACACATACTGATCTATTTTTCACTAGCTGCTTGCCCGGCTTCGCATCGATGTACGAACGAAGTAATAAGCCTAAATCTTCTCTAAACAGTACGACCATGTAATATAAAAGAATATGCCGTAAACAGCTGAATGTTAATCAGTAAATTATATTAATATTTTTGAAGATCCCCCCATTGTCTCACTCATTCACCTTCCCTCTAGATTTAGCGTATGACATTGTGGTCAAACGCTAACCTATAAAGTATTAAAAAAAATCACGCTTTTATATTTAGATTTTTCAATCAAAATTTTTCACTTTTTCGTACGATTTTTTAAAATATCTTCTTTTATACAAACTTTATCCTTATAATTGCAAACACAAAGAATTAAACAAATAGGTGGTGCAGCTGTTCTGAAGTAATACGCTTACATACACATTCAGCAAATTATTTTTTTAATTTTTTTTATTTCCATAGATTAAAAATATTACTCGTTCTATATAATAATTAATCGTTCATATTTTATAATAGTACTTAATATTTGATTTATGTGTAGTTACATAATGATATATTATAAGTTAAATATTTATGTGAGATAATAAGAAATGAGGGCGTAGTCCGAACTTGTTTTTATATATAATGTCTCTGTGTTATCAATCTCGTCACGAATGTTAAGGGTAATTTCGGATGAGCGCATTATTTCGGTTATCTTTGATTAATTATTTATTAAGAATCATTAATCAAACAGAGTTACACGTAATATTTGTCATAATATCACATAAAATACTAAAAATTTACAATTATTAATATATATATATATATTTAAATTATAAGACCAGTTTAAAATGCAGGCGAATTTGCTACGAGGTGTCAAAGAAGTTATTTTTATATACAGACTTTTACCAATTTGAAAAGTAATTCTCCTTACATATATTTTTTTACACTTTCAAAGAGATAGTAGCTGATCGTTTACCGTTACGAACATTTTATAAATTAATTTAAAAAGTGTGTTTAATACGTACATGTGGAAAATTAAAAGGGAAACTTTTTGTGTAATATTTTAACCATTTTGAATTGAGTAAAAAAGGGCGCGTGATGAAATTACATTCACTAATATAATTGGTAACGATATCGGCTGACGGTGAAGGAAAAAACATCGTGAGGAAACCTAAATCTGAGAAATATTCTTGTAGTAGCACCGTATGGGAAGAATATAGAACTGTGGATTTCTCGGAGTTTGAAATCGCCAATACATCCTAAGCTGGTGCAGTGATTATGACCATACCTTCCTTCGGAAAGAAGCCTATTGCCATGCCGTGGGTCTCTTATAGCCTGATGATGACGATGCTGAATAAACGTTTGAATGACTGACATTTATACAGTATATTAAATAATATGTATATTTAAAGAAATTGTTTATGCAGTAACTTCACGGTGTGTTACATCGGCGCGCGTAACTTCAGTTTGAAACTAAAAATTCACTCGATGATTTCTCATTATGCGCCAAAGAAGTATAACCTAAAAATATGTAATTTTCCTGGCCATATTTTGTAACGTTAGATATAATGATATTTTAAATAAATTATAATTTAATATAATTGGATTTTTATTTCTTGCTTTCGCCTGTCACATAAAATACAATATTTAATATTACACTTGAGAATACTGCTTCTTATAAACGAGTAAAAATTTGTAATGTGATACTCAGATATTACATTTTAATTTCAAATTGATAACTAAGATAAGTAGGAACTAAAAAAATTAGTCACAACAGTTTGTTAAAAAAGTATGTTAATTGAAATTGTCATATTACTTATATCAAAGTTTTGTTAGGAGTTTTTCGAAGTGTAATAAATTGTCTTGTAAAAAAATTCAAATGTGATTTATTTCTTACCTTACAAAAATCAATTTCATTTGGTAACAAATACACGCATACATACACACAGCCGCTATTTAGTTTTCATGATTGAAAAAGAAATTCATAAAGTATTTTCAACATAAAGTCTCAATTAGTTTTTTTTTTGTGGAATAAAATAAAAAAGGTCGAGGCCGGTACGTAAGTACTGACGACAGAAGTGAAAATTCAAAATAATTAAAAACTGTATACGTTTATACATAGTACACATATAGCTCATAGGAAGCGTGCGGTGACGAAGACGCGTGTTTCAGGCTTTATGTTCACCCAAAAAAGTGCTAACTCGCCTAAAGAAGTTTTCACTTAAAAAATTATAGGTTTTAACATTACATCACAATCATATTTGATGGTAAATGACGAATGTGGCTGAAGTCTCATACATGCTGAAGCTAAAGGAGGACGAAGGACGGGTTCTTAAAAGCGGCTGCCGGAATACACCCCTTGGTCGGGTGAGTGCCGTAAGCGCTCCCCTTAGTAGTCCGGTGAATCTTTAGAGGCCTCCGGGTCAACAGTTTAGTCAGTTCGAAAAAAAAAAACATCTCTTGATATTTGGCCACAGACTTTCTACAGGAGTTTAGGTAGCTAGCAAAACGGGTATTAAAATTGCCTCTACCACTATGGTGTGATCACGATAATTTCTTTCACTGGAGACTTGGGCTCATTATGCTTAAGGGTCGACCATTAAATACGTGAGGCGTTTGTAAGGATTTTGAACTCCCCTTCCCTGCCTGGTGAGATGTCGTGAGACTTGTCTCGATCCCCTTCCATAATATCACGTTAGATCTTTTATAATTTGTATTTCGAGTATAAATGCGTTGGATTCAGCAGTCTGGTGAAACTGTAGAGGCCTTGTCAGGTCAACAGTGTAGTCATTTCGAAAAAAAAAGCGTTAGATTTATTAAGCAATAAAAGCAATTGTCCTCTATCTTATTTATTTTTTACTATTATTACATTTAATTAGAATTATTATTACATTACATTTCGATATATCAATACGAAATATCTTTACATCTATTCATGGAAATTAATCTACAGAATAATTGTGTCAGATATTGGCATATTTTAGTCTAGAAACAAGTTTTACTTAAAATTAACTTGATTTTCTCAAATATTACACTGCTTTTGCCCGAAAACAATTACATAATATTTTCCGAAAACCCCTCTCCTCTGCCTGAGATTCGGCTTGAACCACTCCCTCTGCCCCTTATACGCTAACATAATTAATGGACACCCCATTACATCAATCCACGCAGTATTCGAATACGTTAACATTGAGCCACCATCGCTTCAAAATTAAACGGTTGTTTTACAACTCTATATAATTTTATTGTTTATCGAATTAGTAATTACATAAGTACAATCAATCGTTATTGTAAAAGTTATATTGCTACATTAAAAAATAATCCCATTTAATATAAACGAGAAGGTTAGTACGGATGAATATTTACCATTATGTCATGCAAAAACGACTCAACAGATTTTAAAGATACATTACAGTAATATAGATTATACATCAGCATAAGACATAGACTGAAATTCAAAAACATTTGTTTAAGTTGACTAAAATATAACGATAAGGGTTAGGTGTGTGCTTCATAAACATTAGAATTACACGAAGATAATATATGGTGTCATCATTTGTAAATATACCAACGCAAACGGAGTCGCGTTGAGCTACTAGTAATCTATAATTCACTTAGTGGTGGTTAATATATGTTTATAAATTATAATAACGTGAATATCAGAAATATAATTGTCAGTTATAATGTTATAAGCGATAAATCTGTTATAATTTTAGCGTATTAAAAACGAAACGTATGATATCGACTACAGATTAAAAATTAAAGAAATGAGTTACTGTGATTGGTCGATACTAATCATGTGCAAATTTGGTAAACGAAAACGAACTAGATCGAAATATTACTCATTGGTTAAAACACTTGGCTTTTATAGAACGATTCATACATTTCAGCGATTATTGTGATATGCTATATTTAGTTTGATTGGTCGTTATATTTCCTAGTTATTTAGTTTAACGACAAAATATGATAAATTGTATACATATATTCAATAGAATTCGTTTCTTAGGCTGTTATAATTATAGCAACAGTTATCGCGCGCGAAATAAAATTAGCCATTCACACTTAGCGTGCTAAGTAAAAATTACAATCATTCTTATCTTTAAGTCCACTGTAAAAGTAAAATCACTTTACGATATATAATGATAAAAATACGATTAAAAATAGCACAGTAATAATACCTAGGCCAGAGTTCATGAGGGAACGAATATAAATATTGTTAATTATGATTATATATATAGAATCAGATGATTGTCTTTCTCTGTTGTGAACTATAATTATATGTAACTTGCCTTGAACTGTTTCTTAGTTTTTTATTTACGCTTGAGTATCTTCTGTAGAATAGTGTGACCACGCATTTTTTTAACCTAAATAAATAAAGATCATTTAACTTATTTGTGTAGGCACTGTAGTCAATCATTTTTATATCACTAGGTTTATATCCCTGATTAAACCAGATTGTAATACGTCGTATGTCAATTATTATAACTTATCAAATCCTGTAAATGGGAGCATCAGACCAAACACATATGCTTCGGCGAAGCAGTTATCGCATCCAGCAAAAAATACCTCTTGAATAATACAAGTATAGGTAGGTATAAAACTTTTACCATTTACGAAAACATCTGTGAGATGACGACCAAAGATTTATTCTTAAATAAATATCAGAAAAGTATTTTGGTTAAATATTTACTTACACACATAAAAAAAATAGTTAAATGTTTACAAATAGTTCCTTATATACCTACAATTTTATCAAATTTTTAATCTACGATTGTTATCGACCGAAGTAAATCATGTTCAGAAAAATATTATATCATTTAAAAGGATCCGTTTGCGTAAAATTATAACATTAAAAAATAAATCAAAAGTTGTTTATGCCCAAATAAAAAATATTGCAACTAAACGTAATATAGATAATAATTAAATATTGTTAAAAACCCGCTACATTCACTGTTGTAACTGTTATACTCAATAAAAATATTAAATATACACAAATATTAAAGACATACACACACATTAACGGATAAAACAAGTTCCGGAACAACTAATAGGGTTCATTCGCATATGAAATCTTAAAGATTGCAGTTGTGTTTTGTGATTTTTTGGATATTTCAAACAGCACATGTAAGTAATACAGTATGCAATTAAATTTATTTGAGATTTTTAATACATTAACGACTAATACATCAAATAAAATGTATTATTATATTACAAATTTTTTTAATGTGATACGCTAGTAGTTTATAACCTGTTTCACTACTAACAGGTAAATAACACGAATAATAATGTACAGAATTCGTCATCATTCGTTATTCTTAAAAATATTTCCTATTGTCCTTTGTTTAAGCTTCGCTAAATACATTGATATGTTTATTGTCGGTTCGGGCTAATATCCAAAACGGCTGAACCAAGTATGACGGCACTTTCACTGACTGATAGAGGACTTTCCAAACAGTAACTAGCCAACACATGATTACGCTTTTTCACATGGTTTAAGCGGTAATGATAAATTATTATTAATAACAGAGGTATCTGAATCCTGTAAATGATTACAGTGGTTAAGTATTAATAATAATAATTATAAAATAAAACATTGGATAGGTCATAAGTAATCCAGATAAAATTGCAGTGACTTGTTTTTGATAACGAATCTATTATCTCTTGAGAACGAATTTGTGGACATCACCTTGTACAATTATGGTATACAATTTACTATCATAGTATACAACTTTTAGAATAAAGTTTTATATATATGTATATACTATATATAGATGTGTAACTTGATATCACATGTAATGAGCATTCAAATTCCTTTATGTTAATTGCTTTTGGTTGACAATGTTTTGATAAATGGTAACACATAACACTTGGAAAAGGAATTTTCTTTCTAAGTAGCTTAAGCTTTTTTGCTGAGCATATAAAATAATATATACGAGTGTATAAAAACGACTCACGAGATAGAGCATTGAATCTAAGGTCAATCTTTATATTGTAGTACACCAAATTTTGTATTGTATCTGATGGTAAGCATAGTGCAGTTGAAAAACAACGGCCATCACTGAAAAATCTGCAATCCATCGACAATAATTGCTGTCATGTCGACCTGCAAGGCAGCTGCTCCATATACATTGACCGCTCTTAAAACATGAAAAACCCAAAGAACCATGTCGGTTTTAACGCCCGTACCTTATGATAACGGTTCAATTGCATACAGACACCATGTTATCCCGTGTTATTAGTATTTTTTAACCACAATCTCACCTGATATTAAATGACGACGTGGACCAAGGTGGTGATTATGCTAAATCTAGTGGGATTAGGCTCTAGAGTGCAGTTACAGGAACATACCTGTAGGTATTTGGTGATAGAACTTGAGTGTGATAGACACGCGGGCTTAAGAAAACCCCTATCACCGTGATACGATTTTATTATGACGTTTTCCTTTACCAAAAACTCCGGGTCATTCTTAAGGATTCGAAGCTATGTCGATCAACGCGGTGTACAAACACGCTATCCACTGTACGCGACCTACTTTAATGAGCCACAATGGCGGATGCTACAGCTAGTCTAAGTTGGTCGTAATCTAGCTGGAGACAATTGCCATGACCTACCACAATATATATATTACTGAGTAACTATGTAATTAAATCATGCAATAATTATTTCATATGTTGAATTTAGTGGGTTATTCAAACGTGTTTGGGTTCTGTATAAAGCCAAAATCAACAACGAACTTATCAAAATATTGCGACGGCTATAATCAAATTTGTATGTTAATTGAAAAACAACAATGCGCCTTAAGTGCTTTTTGAAGTTATAATATGCCTTTGATTAATCGCCTTGTATATTGTGGCATACTTGAAATTTTATTAATATTATTAAAGTGAAGCTTTTTACATCACCTAAATTTTTTCCGTCCATCTATCGTGATGTCGCATTACAGCCGGCCGCGGAATAGGGGTAAAGTGGAAGGCGCTCGACAGAGCAACCAATATCAATATGGCGCCCACGACTCAACTCAAAATGATACAATGTTTTGAATAAATATTGCGCTTAGTTCTTAATAAGATCAAAAGCACGATTTGAATACTCTAAATAGAATAATTTTCCGAAAATGTTCAGTTAAATGTTTACGATCCGAAAACAAGTTTCACTTGCATCGTGGTTTCATAAAGCCACACATTTTTTTGTATATGTGGAATATGAAATAAAGTGTAAGATCGATATATAAATCGTTATAAAATTATTTCCTTACATTACATCTTTCTTTTTGTCTGTCCGTTATTGGGATTATAAATAGAAAACCACGATTATTTCTATAGCATATTAGGTTTTGCCCGCGGCTTTACTCGCGTTAATATAAATTTAACGTGCCCCTCGGAATCAGCATTCTTCTCTTAATAAGATGTACCCTATGTCATTTTTTGTTCCTTAGACAAATTGTATTCAAAATTTCATGATGATGGCTTGAATGTTTAAAGGTAACAAGCTCGCTTTTGCATTTATAATATTAGTTATGATAGGATTTTATGACTAGATTATATTATAGATATATTTAGTATAGATTGCGGTTTAATCGAGGAGAGGTATTCTCGTCAACACGCCGACAAGATAATTAGATTTAAGTTTTTGAAGGTACTTCGTTTATGAAATACCTTCTTAAAATACGTTTCGCTTGTTTTACATTACTTCCTTGTAGTTCTATTATATAATCGGCTGGTAACACGTTTAATATTGAAGGAAGCATATATTCCCACGTACACATACCATAGTAATTGTTATAACCAGGCAGTGCTTACATGGGAGCACCAGCCAAATTCCGCATTATTATATATTATTATATTATAATATATGACACAGGTTACGATATTAACAGAAAATTTTTCGTGAACAGAATAGACTAACAGTGCATATGATGCACTATGTTATCTAAATTATTTAATAGTAACTGTTGGCGCGTGTTACATACTCGCTTTAATTTCCAAACGAACAAAAACCACCCCTTCCGCCCACCTCTTTCCCCTTCCTACTTCCACTTTACTTTGCCTCCATCATTAACGCGGACACATATATCATTCAACGCAACGTTAAACTACCAAATCCGAGTCAGTGTGTTATATTGTGTATATAAAATATCACAAATCGCCGCGAATGAAGTGACACACATATTATTCAACGCGTCTTGAGAACTAGATCCGAGTCACTATAATATATTGTGTATAAAACACCACAATCGCCGCGGGTAAAGTGCACTTAAAAGGAAAAAACGCATCATACAAACCGGTAAGTCCGCATCCCCTTCACAATCTACTATTCCCCCAGAACCAGCACCTATACCACGCATTATTTTTTAGTAACCAATGCAATGTAGACAATGACTGTGGAAATTAGTACAAAAGTTGTACATACCATAAATCTAACTTTCACATTTAACACACTTCAGTGGAATTGAAAGAAGCCACGGGCATAGCTAATATGTTACATTTATTTATAAAGATTTTTCTTCGCGTGTGATTATTGCCTCGATAACATCTTATAAATCGATGAACGCCGGCTGAATGCACGAAAAAGCATGACTCATTGTCACGTTCCACCTGAGCCGAGCGAGCGAGGATCGCATCACAACCTACACGTGAACTGTTTTGTCAACTGTTTATAAAGTGAAATGAAAAGTTAATGTGGCTTCTATTGTTTATTACCAAAACAATTGCGGCAAAAGTATGCAATTTTTTATCAATGTTTTCTTATGACGTTATCACATAAAATTATCATCCGTAAACCAACTTTACAGACGACCAATTTTTTTAATTTAATGATTATGCTATGCTATTTTAGTAAAACGAAAAATAATAATGAAATAAGAAGTGAAAACTTGACTTTTCACATATATTTTCTGAACCGATTATTGATTTTGTCGTTCATAATCGCCTCCTCGGTGCTTATACTGGATAAAGTATTTTTCGTTTAGTCAATTTTTTTTTATTTCATCATTTATGTATTACTAGCTGTAAGGGGTGGCTTCGTACATGTATAGTAATGAAGAAAATATGCTCAAACCTTTCCATAACAGTGTAACCACACGTAATTAAACAAAATGGCAACTAAGCAATTAAACGTCAATATATGAATATTTTTGAAAATAGTTCTTTTTTCTGTCTCCCTCACTTTTTTATATACAGACTCTTTAACCTAAGTTCTTCTTCTTCTTCTTTATTTTTTGGCTCCGTCACGGTTTGTGCACTAGCCAGCGTCAAGTAACAAGATTTTGTCAAGTGTCTTGTGATAATTTTAATGTTCTAACAAGATGGTGGCTCCCTTGTTAGAACTTTCCATGGAGTTTTGGTGGCATCTCAGAATGCATGCTCCGTGGTATTATTTCCCATCCACTTCACTTGTGCATAATAACTGAACAATATTACGTAAAACACCACCAATATTACAAAATATAGAGTCTAATAATACAAGATTATGAATAAAATATAAAAACCACTACATGACAGACTGAGATCCCGCCAAAAACTCCTTAACCTAAGTTTTTCATTTATCCGTATGATTTTTTAAAGCATTTATTTCACACATCAAAAGAGTACTAGTCAAATAAATGCAGCGGTTCTGAAGTGATTCGCGTACATTTATGGGGTAATTGATTTTGATTGATATAGATTTTCTCCTTTCTCAGAAAAATGTATTTCAAATTACTGTTAATATGTGCGATCATGGAGTCCATATTGACGGATCATCACGACAGAACTAATCAACTGCCTGACCGATCAACAATAGTACACTTATTCGAATGGAAATGGCTGGACATCGCTGACGAATGCGAGAGATTTCTCGCTCCGAAAGGTTTTGGAGGTGTTCAAGTAAGTGAAATTATTCCTGCGTTTTAAAAGGAGACACGGGCGGTGTTTATTCGAAAGTATTCCACTGTTTTATTCCTGGATAGTGGAACCACTATTTTTATACCGTGTGTTGTTCTATATCTATCGCTGACATGTTCCTATGTTTAATATTTTTCTCATAAATTAAATATAAAATCTAGAAGCCTATAAGTACTAAGATGGCCCAATTTCAGAAAGATTCTGCAAGCGGACAAACGAAATAAATAAACGGAAAGCACATAGATATAAAAAAAATCTTGTTATATTAATATTCATAATTTTATATATTTTGTATAAGTATAATTAGTCTGAGATGCAACTGCTCTCTCTCTTTCGCTCTGTATTTCATAGTTCGGGCAGAGTGCGACAGAGGTAAGTACTAAGATGGCCCAATTTCAGAAAGATTCTGCAAGCGGACAAACGAAATAAATAAACGGAAAGCACATAGATATTTTTTTTGTCATGATATTAATATTCATAATGTTATATATTTTGTATAAGTATAATTATTCTGAGATGAACTGCTCTCTCTCTCTTTCGCGCTGTATTCATTGACACAACGATCGACAGAAGTAGACACCTATTTCTACAAAAAAAATGTAGATCGTGCTAAAGTTGATAATTATTGATACTATCTCTGTTGCATTGTGGTGTACTGTCTGAAGCTGAAAATATATTGTTAGTATTATTATAGAAGGCTAAGTAACCATACTCGGGAACTAGCACCCGACATTTGTCCGAGCGCCATAATCGAAGGCCAATGTTTGGGCTGTTCTGATTAACAATTTTAGTCTATATCTATGTATATGTATGTCTATAATTATAATTGTATGTTAAAAAGATAAACCCGATCGAGTTTCTTGCCGGTTCTTCTCGATGACTGGGATGTTTTCCGAACCGGTGGTAGTTTTGACGTTCATAAGCGCCTTCTTAGGGCCGAAATTGAATAAAGTATTTTTGATTTTTTAAAGTCTAAATATAGATATTTATTATTTAATTTCTACTATTTTATAGTAATTCATTGTTAATTTTAAATTATGTCAAATGTTATTAATGATGGTAATTTAAAAAAAAATTGTTTGATTTGAAATCGTTATTAAGGGGTGGAAATTTTTCTATTAGTTTAAAGTGACGTAACCGCTATACTGGGCGCTGTGGGAACCATACTTTACATTGTGTGTGAACTGTTTTGTTATTAATTTCGTATCAGCGTCCTGATCACAATACCATCTGATAATAAATGACGTTGTGCGGTCCGAAATTATAAACATGTTAAACGCGGAGCGAGACTGGATTGTCTTGGCGACGTATTTTCTAATTAAGTACGATAGCTAGCCAGGCGAGTTGAAATAATTAATTATGCTAAGGTTTCTTCACGATGTTTTTCTTCGCCGAAAGCTTCAGCTCATTAGCAAAGATTCGATCGATCGACGAGGTGTCTGAACACGCTAACCACAGCGCCGACATCGCTTCAAAGACTAAGTAATTGAAACGGAATAGCCAGATATTTCTAGTCTAAGAACTGGTCATAATTAGTGATCGTATAGTGGATAAAATTCATAATCCATTAAATTTTCAAGTATTAAGTTTCGAAGTTTTTTTTTCAATTTTTATTACTTGTAACACTAAAGCTCGCCTATAGATATGAAATAAAAGCAAAATAATGAAAATCGGTTAATACGCAGAAGAAAAAAAAGTACTTAACTGTATAGTGTTTACCTATTTATAAAAGAAGATATAGGAGACAATTATTGGTTGTTGTATGACGTATATTCTTTGTATTTTGAAAAAGTAAATTGTGTTACAAAGTTCAAATCTTATTAAAATCAGAGCACTGTTTTTGGGAATTTACAGTTTCGATTGTATTTATAAACGTTTAAAAGTGTTTTCTTTAATGTTGATTTTAGTTTCCCTATGTTTCCTCCAGAGGCGCTACAAGTAAGAGAATAAAAACCGGAACATTTGATTGTATTTAATTATATATAAGTATTAAATACAAGCCGAAAAGCTTTTATTGAGACGCAAAGTGTATATGTAATTTATTTACATTCATACACTTCCTTATTATTATTATTTTTTTATACTTTATAGGTAAAGGTTTTGACCACAATCTCATCTGATATTAAATGATGATGTGGTCTAAGATGGTAAGTCACGCTTAATCTAGAGGGAGACTGGCTCTCAAGTGCAGCTGCCGAAAGATACCACCAGATGCTTGGCGACAGATTTTCAACTTGAGGATGGTAGGTAGCCAGACGGACTTAGAAAAAGCCCTACCACCATGCTATGGTTTATCACGATGTTTTCCTTCACCGAAAGCTCCGTCTCAGTTGCTTGGATTCGAACCTACGTCCTTCGACGCTGTGTCCAAACACACTACCAACTGAGCCATCATCGCTTCAAAAAACGAACGATTTTGATTGTTGAAATGATTTCAGATATCTCCGCCATCAGAGAATTTAATAGTACGTTTGGAGGATGGCACTAGACCCTGGTACGAACGGTATCAAGTAATGTCTTATAAATTAGCAACAAGGTCCGGTAATCGGGAGGATTTTCTCAATATGACGACAAGATGCAATAAAGTTGGTGTTAGGTAACGTTAAATTTATTTATTACCGGCCTTAGGGTTGCCAAGATTAATACAGCATTACACTATGTACTATACAAGATGTACAGTCCTTACCTAACTTATTGACCTTTCTGAATATAAGTGCGCAGATTATAGATTTAGGATAAATACGTATTATATTATATGTGTTACATTGACACAACTTACACACACACTTACAACTTACGGGTACATCAAAAGTGGCCAAAAAGGTTAACAAGGACTGTACTAAGTAGAAATATTGCATTTTAGTTGGATGAATCCATAGATTCATCTCACTCTTATTCTGCATAGTTTTAAGGTTTGTATGACATGGTAATTTTGTCCGAAGTGGTCGTGACCATCAGGTGTAACGTTTGCCATAGTGACACTTATATTATGCGTATCACAGTGACACTCTTCGGTTTTTCGAGAAACGCTTGTGAATATCCAGCTGCTCCTAGGCTTATAGGGCGGTGAGTTGGTCGCAGTGACTCTATTAATTTGTGATTTTTCGATATTGTCCTTACAGTCCAGTGTGACAATGATAACTGCCGATAATTCTCTCGAAACTAGACGTTGTTTTAACATTGCACATGTGATTATGTTATCGTGCCAGATAGACGGCCGAAAAAAATTGAGGCGATGTAAAAAAAGTTTCATATTCAAAAAGTGACTAAGCATACTTATGTATTGTTGTCATCGTTTCTTAAATACATTTTGTTTTGTAAAAGATTATAATATTGACAACCCTAGCTGAAATAATTATTATGATACATCGCTTCTGTATTTCCTTTCAAATTATGCAAATGTCTATGAGCATATATATATGATTTTGTTATTATCTTAATGAATTATCGCTATCGGGCATTTAGGTCGACTAATTACCAAATTTATCTTCTGATTTTATCTGTCGAAGTTCTTATGTTTTGTTATTGACTCGTCGACTCGTGATCATCTTTGTCTGGTACCAAAACGATACATGAATAAACATCGCTATAGACTTTGCAAAAAGTGAGGTGCAAGTCCTTGCTGTTCAGGTGATTT
Source organism: Antheraea assamensis (assembly GCA_035772565.1). NCBI lineage: Eukaryota > Metazoa > Arthropoda > Insecta > Lepidoptera > Saturniidae > Antheraea > Antheraea assamensis. The sequence continues at coordinate 961,586 of JAQQSE010000060.1, forward strand.
GTTAGCTCGCTTGTGGTAATAAAGTTTATTAGGGAATAAATACTTCACTACATAGTATAAAACAAAGTCGCTTTCTCTGTCCCTATATCCCTATGTATGCTTAACTCTTTAAAACTACGTAACGGATGTTGATGCGGTTTTTTTTAATAGATAGAGTGATTGAAGAGGAAGGTTTGTATGTATAATAACATAAATTAAATAGTGGGGAAATACTGTTATTTTGAGGCTACTCAAAATTTAACGCGTTCGGGCCACGGGCAGTAATGAATAAATCAAAACTACTGGATCGATTTGAAACATTTTTTCAGTGAATGACATAGGCTATATATTTTATACCCGTACGAAGCCGGAGCGGGCCGCTAGTTATTAATATGTTACAATCATATTGTGCTACGTAACTGAGTCATTGATTGAACAATACACGAATAGAAAAATTAAATATTCGTAACGATACAAATTTTAATTTTGAAGTGAAAACTTCTTTAGCACCGATGTGATTTGAAACTTGATAAAACGAAAAAACGATATTAAAGATAAACATATACATTTGTCGGATTAAACGTGCGAGAGAATGAGATAGCATACTTTATACAGTGTTTCTTATATTTGCGGTCTCCTCATTGTATATTGCACTACCTAATACTTTTTTCACACATGTTCTAATTTATCAGTAACTACGGTAAGGTGACGTCGTTGTGTATGGTGAAAACATAGTATATTTAATAACGACGACCAACGAGATATCGGAAGTGCATCGCCGATCGCGCTTTTATGCCGAACTGTGAGCCCTATCGGCAGCTGAATGTACAAGTGACAAGAGTCACTGTGATGGGTTTTTAATCATGTACGTAGTTGTAGCGATCAGTCGGATAAATATACCATACTATTACGCTTGCTTTTTTAATTTGTATCGGCGGATTCCTGAACATGAAATGCTTAAGCATGCCATTATGGCTGTTGCTACTATTCATATATTGTTGTCGCATTCTAATAGAGCATAATATCCATATCCTAATTTCGGTATATATAATCATCTTGGGTATTAGGTATGTAGTTCATTTATATGATGCAGTTTTATCACTCATATCTATTACATGCAATCAGGTAATTGCAATCGATTACCTAAATTACTGTTACACACCTAGATTCTAGATTATTCTTTATATGACACTGGAACAAGGTTTTGATTATTAACATAACCAGTGAGGTTTAACCTTCAAAGAATATTTAAACAAAAGCAGTATGATTAGTTTAGCCTGATTTGATGATATATGGAGCGATTTTGAGGCGATAGTGGGTCAGTTGGTAGTGTGTTTGGACACAGCGTGGAGGGACGTAGGTTCGAATCCTAAAAACTGGGTAGGAGCTTTCGGTGAAGGAAAACATCGTGATAAAAGCATAGCATGGTGGTAGGGCTTTTTCTAAGTCCGCCTGTCGAGTTACCACCCACAAATTGAAAATATGTCGCCAAGCACTTGGTGATGTGTTGCGGCAGCTGCACTTGAGAGCCAGTCTCCCTCTAGGTTTAGCGTGACTACCATCTTAGACCATATCATCACCAACCAATGCTATGGTTTCATCACGATGTTTTCCTTCACCGATAGCTTCGGCTCATTCACCCTTGCTTTCCGAACACGTTAACCACTGATCCATTCGCTTCAACGACTTCAATAAAGGATTTAATTTTACTAAATATATCTGTAACTAACTATATACTATAGTTTCTATTGTTTTTTTTCCAGGATCTATGCAGATGTTGTTGTTAATCACATGACTGGAGACAATAAGGAAAATATTGGTACTGGAGGTACCATCGCAGACTTCCAGAACTATAACTATCCAGGCGTTCCTTACTCCCGTGAACATTTTCATTATCCTTACTGTGCTATTGACGATTACTCGGATGTCATGAAGGTAGGACTCATATGTTTGTTTATATGTCAAATCGCAAGAGACTGTAAAAGAATCACTGCAGGGCCATAGACTTCTCCCGAAAGAAGGTATGGGCATAATCACCATACTAGCCCACGTCGTATTGGCGATTTCAAACTCCGAGATATCCATAGTTCTTTATTTTCCTACATACGCTGATGCTACAAGAATATTTCTGAGGTTCAGGTTTCCTCACGATGTTTTCCTTCACCGTGAGTTGATACATTTACTAATTTAAATTAGTAAGAGTACACGAATTCCAAAAATTCGTTGATAAGTTGGCGTTCGAACCTGTCGACATGGAATTGATATTTCACAGACAACGACAGACGACTATTGAATAACAAAATAAAAAAAAAAAAACAAAAGAACAAAGTTAGTCATGTTATCGATATTTCTTGGAAACTTTTGGGACAAGTTTAATGTAACTCAAAAAGGCTATATTTTTTATTACAGGGATTTTTCCATTTAAAATTGAAATCTATCATTCTCAAAAAATAGGTTCAAATAACTGTAACGAATAGCGAAATTAGCTACCACCTTCAAATCGACAATCTGTTACCATGCACCTATTCCGGCAACTGCATTTGATGGCTAGTTCGCGCTAGGCTTACCGTGTTATTATTTCAAGTCGCTTTACGCTATGTGAGATTGTGGTCGAACATTAAGACAACCTACAAAAATAAAACTATTTATTTATAAGAAATTGGTAATATAAAATATTGTACACCAGTGTAACTCAATTCTTATTGAAGATTACTGAATATTGCTAACTGTCGATGGAGTGCTCCAAGTTTTAAAAGAAGATCATAACCGGTCCTTTTAAGAAGCTTCTAAAATTATTATAAATAGAAAATCCATTGATGAAATTCAAGTGACTACGTATTTGGGAAGAAAGAAATACAGAAATTTTTACTACTATAGGATTCAACGTGCGAGAGAATGAGATAGAATACATTATACAGCGTTTATTATTTGCCCTGTATATATTATACTATGGATATTTTTCGCGATTGGTTTTACTCAAGTACGAAACATACTAGATACCTATAGTAATTAGTCCTGTTTTATCTTTATCCATCGACCAGGTACGAAATTGTCAGCTGAATAATCTAAAAGATTTAAATCAAACGATGGAATACGTTCGCCACAAGATTGTTAATTATTTTAATGACTTGATTGATATTGGTATAGCAGGTTTAAGGTATTAAATAAAACATGCATTTTTATTTTGTAATAATGTGATATTGTATTGATGCTATTTGATTTTTGCATGTTATTTAATGTGTTGTATTTTTTATTTATAAAATATTATATTGCAACTACATTTTAATATAGTTTGCTACAGTATGGTTATGATTATGCGCATCGCATGTTTTGAAATGTTTAAATAATAATTCCTTATTTTATTGGTCTTTATCAATTACATATTGTACTATTTTTTGCTCGCGGCTTCTCTCGCATTAATGTAGATTTTGATAATAAAATATAACCCATGTTATTCACTGATAATGTACCGTTCTATAGCTATAAGTATTTCTAAAATCTGTAAAGTTTTTTAGAGTTTACCCATTACAAATAATCGTTAACAATTATCGTCTAAATTGTGAGAAGGGTTATATAATAATTAAATATAACTTTTGGAATTTAAAAAAATGTGTATATGCTTATAACTACGCGAAAGAAGTGAAAATTTTTTTGTTCATAAAAAAGCGTACTTTTTAAACTACAACAAAATATCGTGTTATTGTAGAGTGCTCTCTCTTAGAGAATATTACGAATGCTTTGAGTAGGGCCCATAAGCGGGCCGTAAGGGTGCCCATCTCCTCTTTGCACAGGTAGGTTCGGCTGACGAGGAGAGATAGCTGATCGTGTACACAGTTACCTCCCTATAAGGATGGAGCCCGGCGGCCATCTTCCGCCGGGCTGACCGCTGGGGGCGGCATGGTGTTACCCTAGCACGGTCTCATGCCGCTCCAACTTAAAGCGGTGGCCGTTACACCGTGGGGTTTTAGTCCGTGCGAATCGGACATAACCCCTTCTCTCCCCCGGGAGGATGTGTATCCGTTAGGGATCTCCCCACGTTAATTAAAAAAAAGGGTCCCGTAAAATAGCGTCATTGTGTTTTGAAATTTTGTCATGTGTTTTTGAAGTCGGTTTTTTTTTGTAGTATTATATATGTTTTGTAGTTATTACATTTATTTATGATTTATGTTTTGAAACGAAACATTACAGGTAAGAGCATGTGACCTTCTCGGTTTGAAAGATTTGAATCATAGTCTGCCGCATGTTCGCGATAAAATTATAGATTTCTTAAATGATCTTATTTCTCTTGGAGTTGCAGGATTTAGGTAAGTTTAGCCGTATTTATTTTTTGTATAAATATTGAAATGTTCATATATGGAATGCTAATTTTAAATACATAAGTATCGTAGAAACTGTGGACTTTAATTATATTCTTATGAAAATTTAATGAACTTATAATTTTCAAAGGGGATTAAACAATGACAATAATAGTTGATCTTTGTGGAATTGACATAAATATTTCAGACTATATAAAAAGCTGTTATTGTAAAGTTAGATAAATTCATATGCTGCTTTTGATAGTACTCGATGGGCATTTTAACGCTTTATTCATAACAATGCAACGTTGCAAAGTTACTTTTCGTTTTTTGCCTGAACAATGCTCGTTTATGTTTTGGTTTCACAAATTTTTCTCACTCCCATGCGCAGTTTTTCTTTCAATTTTTGTGGGTATAGTCTAGCATTGTGGTATTTTTTTTTTCGCTTATTTGCCAATATTCTTAAATATGTACAATAAATGTACCATTTAAATCTCAGCTAGCTAAAATTTTTTTTGGAAATATTTTTAAAATTTTATTTTCTTGCGGAATTTTTGTGGATCATCAAAAATGTCTTATACTTTTTAAGTTTATTACTATGTCAAATATCAAATAATTTTAATCTTATGACTTATCTTATTGTAATATTTTTTTGGACAATTACTCTTTGCAACACTTGCATGCCGCGCAGAAAAACCAAGGCATTACATGATCTGTCAAACTTCCTTGCATGAGTCGCATTTAACTGAGTACCAATCAAATACCAAAGTTCCTACGGCCTAAAACGCTCAGAATTTCGTTAGGACCTTTTAAGCTATTACTTGATATGGTTTAACAGAAGATAGAATTTAGTGAGGTTGTTCTATTTTTGGAATAAAAATACTACATATCAATTTTCTTTTAAAATTTAAATTAATTCTTTTCTTTTTCATATAAACATGAATGCTATAATTATATATCTTAATTATTACACCAATAAATTGTAGTACAGTCTATATCACTTTGTATTACTTATTCCTGTCAATTGCAGGGTCGATGCAGCAAAACATATGTGGCCGAGCGATTTAAAAACAATTTACGATAGCCTTGACAACTTGAACCCTGACTTCGGCTTCGAACCGAACAGGAGACCTTATATTTATCAAGAAGTTATTTACAATGGTAATGGACCGATTAAACATTCTGAATACATTCCTTTAGGAGATGTCACCGAGTTTAGAGTAAGTTTTCACTCTTTTGTATTCATACGAAATTATTTTTTCGTCGTTTTAGTTGTGTGGAGGGAAGTAAATCGGAAAACCACCTAGTGGTGTGGTAGTGGTGGTGGTAGAGTTACGCCGAAGCTATTAATGGTTTCAGCATGAATGGGTCGGCTCGCCCGGGGTAGTACCACCCTCTCACAGAAAACCGACGTGAAGTAACAGTGGTTGCACTGTTGCGTTTCGTTCGGCCAGTGAGAGCGCCGGAGGCCCACATATATTAAAAGGCCGGCAACGCACTTGCGACTCCCCTGGAGTTGCTAGTGTCTATGGACGGTGGTGATCACTTACCATCAGGTGACCCACCTGTTCGTTTGCCTCCTATAATATAAAAACAAAAATAAGAAGATATGAATGAATTGTGTAAACAATGAAATATGTATAAAAGATGTGCATATTGAGTTAAAAGTTGCTAGAGGATAGTGACAGATGAAAACATGTTATGTCGAACCTACGGAGGTGGAGCTTAGGAAAGGACATGATAACTATTGTTTTATTTAAGTGAAATAAAATTATTACATTAATTATAAACAATGGTATCAAATTAGATGAAGGTAAATTCAATAGGATATTCGATTAAAACGAGTCCATTAAGACTTTCTTGTCGAACGAAAAACTTGATGGAGATGTAACGCAAATTTCTATATTCACCGGTAACAATGCCCCGTCACGTCTTTGAAGCTAACCTAAATTAATTTGTAGGTGGGTGATTCAACAACAAAGTTGCCGGTCACGAAAGCCTTGTGGCTTACTTCCTGAAATGTTTGGGGAAATTTACCCGGTGAAATGTTTCAATAACAACAACAATATATTTATGATTATATTTTAGTTTGTAGAAGTTAAAAATAAAATAACTTGCCTTCGCGACTTTACGGTATTTACCGTACAATACACTAACGACTGTAGCCTTGTAGCACAACCTTTCATGAAATAACTAGTATACAGTTCTATAGAAGTAAACGTTATCATTGGTGTTTATGAATTTATCTTACTTAATTATTGGAACTTACTCCTTATAATAGATTAAGAAACGGTTCATGCATTCAGACTTTGCATTTAAATTAGTTCATACAAACACTAGTCACATAAGATACAAATTTACTATATAATTTGGGTACATAAGGAAGTCATACGTGTCCGTACTAGAACGGACATCTGCCGTATTGATCGTAATTTTCATATTATTGTAGGAACAGATAATTTTTCACATTCAGTAGAATTTGCTAGTACTGTAAGGGCCAAGGAGTTACAAAATAATAACCACCTTTAATTCAAACGAAACATGTAATGCTTCTGATTTTAAAAGGAAATAATAAGTGCACTGACGTCAGTTAATTATTATGTATACTATGAATACTATACTGCAAAGAAGTACTATTCGTGAGTTAGGAGTAGGAGTTTACGAAGCTACTGATCCCATTCTAAAAATGCTTTCACTGATAGCAAGCATTATTGATAATGGTTTGTTTGATTCATTGTATTTCCGAGATACATACAACCTAATTAAGATGGGTAGTTGCCAGTAAACTATCTAGCTATGTTTAGAGAAATGATTTAATCCTATAAATAGTTGTTTTGAATTGTGAATTTCCTCTGAAATTATACAAATTGAATCCGCCGATATACGATAATGACAAAACAGATATGAATTATAAGTTAATAAACTTATTTTCCTTAGGTTGGTACTGAATTGAAACCAGTATTTCTTGGCAACAATCCGCTAAAATGGTTGGTGTCCTGGGGAGAAGCTTGGAATTTGTCACCCCGTGATAATGTTTTGGTTTTTATTGATAACCATGATACTCAGAGGACCGATGACGTATTAACTTATAAAAATGCAAGAGCTTATAAGGTACTGCTACATCTTCTTGAAGATTGACAAATATTCGTACACAAAGATCTGAGGACTTGTTTTATTCTAACGCCTAGGGAATTAGGATTTCTATTTATTATCCGTTTTAGTGATATTTTCAGATAATCTTACGTCACTGTAGTTTGGTTTGAACTAGGTTAAAATTTTCTAGATTTGTGTTTGATGCGACCTAATGAAACATTCAGTGTAGTAGTGTTTAGTTAGAATTTTTGTAATTACAGACCCCTATTAGGTTTTATATATTTTTGTGTTTTGTTTGTCATAAATATTAACTTAAATAGTAAAAAAAAAACTGAAATTAAGTAGTTGCTATCTAATTGAGCGCAATCAATCAAGAGCGACAATCATTTTAATTTTTACAAATTCGCATAAATATAAAACCCTGGATGAACTGTGAGGTTTTTTTTTTGTTATTTATTCGAAATGTGTTTCCTTGTGGAATCCAAAATGTTTGTCTAACCATAGTGTACTTTTTAGATAATTCGAGCACGACATATTCAATTGAACATAACATTTCTAATTAGGTGTAGCAGTTGGGTATTTACAATTTAATATTATACAGGCAGCAATAGCATTCATACTAGCTCACCCCTATGGAGAACCACGTGTGATGAGTAGCTTTTTCTTCGACAAACGAGAGCAAGGGCCGCCGAATGATAGAAAAGAAAATATAATATCTCCAAGCATTAACGAGGTACATCTAAAATAGCTTCTAAGTCTATATTTTTTTTCCCTTCTCTGAACGCAAGTTCAAATATTTAATCCACTTCTTAATATTTTTAAATTAACAGATACGAATTTAACCGTAAAGACCACCAAAGTATTTCTTCTAATGCAAACATACTGGCTCTTCGATAATTTGATTACCTACAAATTTAACGGAAGTATTATAGTTTTTGGTTTATTAAAATGGAGTTATATAGTTAAGGAATTAGGTTAAAGTATGATTTCATCTGTTATACTTTTTCCATTTATTAAATTTGTTATTTTATTTCGTTGTTTGATCAAATAATTTACTTAGCCAGTAATATATTTGATACTTCTTTGTCGTTTATTGTAATTGTTATCTCGAGAGAAAAAAATAACAACCCGTTAATAGGTTTATTCCATTAATTATTCAATGGTTTCTATACAGGATGACACGTGTGGTAACGGTTGGGTATGTGAACACCGGTGGAGACAAATCTATCAAATGGTAGCCTTTAGGAACGCCGTGAAAGGCACTGACATCGAAAATTGGTGGGACAATGGAAATAATCAAATGGCTTTCAGCAGAGGCGATAAGGGATTCATTGTGTTCAACGTTGAAGGGCGCAATTTGAATGCAATTTTAAAGGTAAACTGGACGCTCGATTAGTAATGAAATTCGAATGTTTTAAATTGCCTGTTCATTACCTGATGCATCTCTCGAATGCAATTTTTTAAATTGATTGCAGACTGGTCTTCCAAAAGGTAAATACTGTGATGTCATTAGCGGTAAAGTAAATGATAATGGGTGTACTGGAAAAGTAATTAAGGTTGATTGCGAGGGGCACGCTGAAATTTCCTTGCCCGAAAATATGGAGGATATGCATCTCGCTATACATGTTGGAAAAGAGGTATATATATTAAGTTACCACCACCACACATAACCTTTATTTCTGATAATATTATTTTGGTCATTTCTCAAAGTCTCGGACCCATTTAAGTATATTTATTTGTCTATGAAGTCGCCATTAGAATAACCTCGATTCAGGTATGGGTAGATGTCTGATAGGAATGTCGATGAACTCTATGTCCGAATGTTCGAGATGCTATTACATTGATTATTCGGTAACTATCACAATGTATCCATGAACAGGTTTTTCCGTAAACATTATTATCTGTTTTATTCGCTCTTAACGCTGTTATCTCTAATATCACACGACTAGTTTCTCCTCGGACGGAAAATGCATTTAATCCGAAGCCAATCTAACAGAGTACCTAATTTATATTTAAGCACTGAATTGTTTTACCGGTATTATGGATAGTTTTCTAGTATAAGGTAAACGAAATGTGCAGCAGCATTTAAAACTATCTAGTAAGACTAAACGTATGATAGTGTGGATGAGTTTTTGAAAAGTTTGGTCTACGCTAAAAAATTATTACTATAGTTTAAAGTACAAGTATTTTTAACTATGATAAAATTTTATATAGGTATTGATTTCAGTAATAATAATTTAATTAATTAAGAAATATTTTTATTTCAGTCACGCCTGCCGCAATAATTATGGGAATGAGACTGTCAATTTTTTTTAAATAAACACTTAACCAAAAATGTTATGACTTTTTCATCATTTATCTCTATGGGAGGGAAAACAAAATCATACGTCATTTTCAACGTCGTTACGAATACGAAAGGAATGAACTCATCTAAACTGTAGTAAAGCTTTAAATAATTAACTGTTATTGTCTTACTTTACACGTTGCAATGTATTAAATTACAAAACATTTGATGTAGTGTCTAATAATACATTCTATTATTCCTTCAAATGATGTTCTAAAATTATTATTTGTCGGTCATTTTTATACTCTTCCTGATCCTTTCGTTCATATAATTGACATTTATGATAAATATATTCTTAATTCCTTTGAACATGTTTCTATCAAATAAGTAAACAATACTACGCGCATATCTATATGTTATGGACTCCACATTAGATTGTTTTGTATATACTATTATTCCGAGCAAAAACTGGATGAGCTGTATAATCAATTTGACTGGTATAGGAACTTTCAAAATATACATACGAAATCTAAAATTAGAAATACTGTATTCCTAAGCATAAATCAGTAGACTTTGAAGGACTTTTCAAATATGCGGCATCAAAAATTTGGACTAACTTACCTCCTTCATTACATAATATGAAAAGCAAAATTTATATTTAAGAACTTTTTTTTTATATTATAGGGGGCAAACGAACAGGTGGGTCACCTGATGGTAATTGATCACCGCCGTCCATAGGACTAGCAACACCAGGGGAGTCGCAAGTGCGTTGCCGGCCTTTTAAATATGTGGGCCTCCGGCGCTCTCACTAGCCGAACGAAACGCAACAGTGCAACCACTGTTACTTCACGTCGGTTTTCTGTGAGAGGGTGGTACTACCCCGAGCGAAGCGACCCATTCATGCTGAAACCAGTAATAGCTTCAGCGTAGCTCTACCACTTACAAAATGCTATAACTACAAATTTTTGAACAACAAAAATTATGTTGTAGATAAGAAATTCGATTCACGTTGATAGATTTGACGCCTAAATGACATTACTCGATAACATGACATGACTACGTCTTTTTTTTTCTTATAATTATTTTTGGTTGATATTTATTCTTGTACCATTAAACGTTTACTTATTTATATAAGTTATGTATATTTTAAATTTGTTAATTTTCAATAAGTTTGAGAATGAATGGAGTGATTTATGCTTGTCGAGAAAATTGGAGCTGAAAAATAGTGTTGCCTTACAATTCACTATACCGGCTGCAATACGCTGAAGTCTTCTCTTTTGTCATGAATTTACTTAAAATTTTTTAGTGTTTCTTATTTTGTACACATTTATCTCTATAGCAGTAAAAAAGTTTTCTCTCTTTCTTTCATTATAACATGTTTAAATTTGAGGTACAAATTTGGTGTTATTAGTTTCTAAGACATACTTTTTTTGCATGTATGTCCATGCATGTTTCACGAATGTATATGTGTAGTTTGCATCTAACTACTAAGTTGTGTGACCTATTTCAGTCCGAAAAGGGCAAAAAAACAGCCCACCACTATGTGTACCTATGTGTGCACGTGTGTGGGGTGATCTGTGTATATGTAAAACTAGCGTGAGTCACTGTATTTGCGCGAGTAACATACTCGATGGTACCACACCGAGGGACAAACCTAGGCTCGAGTTGTTACAAGAAAAAACGCGACGAGTCTGCGAGATCGTATCTTCACCCCCCGCTCACAACAGCGTGAGCAGGGAGAGTCGCGGGCGTGGGCGCATACACGCATCTTTTAAGAGGACATCGAGCGAACTAAGACATACTTGAATTTAGTCAATAAATATTTTACTTAATTTCGTTCAATAAATTATATTATTTTTATAAAGTACAGTGATCTTCATGAATTATCATTGTTTTCGAACTTATTTATCATTAATTATGTTAATCGTATCAAATATTTCTGATTATACAACAAAAACTGAGATTTTATCGGTGTATATATAAACGCGATCGTGGTGGGAGGTGGTTATCACATTCATTACAATATCGTAAAGCATAAGGAGGTCTATCAAACAATATCAGGTAAGACCACTTTTTATCGTTATTCTAGCTACCATTTCTATATACAGATTTATTGGTTCTTTATTTCGATTAGCAGGTACTTACCTGCTTATATTACTTAATATATATCGAAATTATGAAGCATAGTATGTTATGTTTGAACGCTGCACCTGCATCGAAATATATAATAAATCGTTCAATTTTCCATGAGTGTGAATTTTGCAACGCCACCATGTTATAAACAAAAAAAAAAAAAGAAAACCAAAAAGAGACAAGAATACATTTTTAATATATCAGATAACGTATATCATCATTTATAACCACCAAAACGTCTTTGATTGTATATCAGGGGGCAAATTAGCAAAAATACAAAAAAAGTAGGCCATCCTCTGCTTGGTTAGTTACTACTTTCAATTTGAATATATATAATTACCAAGTACCTATAAATGTATCCTGGTAATTTTACTTGAGAGCCAGTCTTTCCGGGCTCTCCGTGAAACCATTTTAAGGTCACACTGATTACTTAACCAAGTAAATTTATTGTCGTACATTATACGCTAATAATAAATAATATAAATAAAATTGTTAGGTTTATTGTATTGTGTTTATCCAGTCCACTGTTATTACACAGCTTGGAAAGCTTGTGAAATGCGGTTATATGAAACTGAAACGGTATATTTTCAGAACTACACGAGGTGAACGTGAAACGAATGAACAACATTATTTTCTATTTACAAAGCTACAAGTAGATACCCTTAATGGTTTAATAACGTCTCTCGTAAATATAATCCAGCATACATTATTTTGTATTACCCCTTTTTGCAATAAAATCTGAAAGCTAAAGGTGAACTATCAAGAAAAATAAAATCATTAAATGATTTTCTTTGTACTTTTATAAGCTTTAGCGACTCACTATTATCCTATCTTTAATATAAAAATTAAACTTGCTTTTGACCTATCCCTAGGGAACAGTACACTTTTACTTAATGAAAAGTAAGTACCCTACGTCCTTTTCTGTATCCCGGGCAATGTGTTTACACAATTTCATATGTGATATTAGTAACAATGATTACGTAGTAACGTACGAGGTAACATAGTCAAAGTTAGAGAGAAACTGGCTTTCAAGGGTTGTTGCAAAAATATACTCCGAGGAGTTTGGTAACAAATATACATTTTAAAAGTGGTAGCTAGACAGGCTGGCAAAAGTTGTACCATTATAAAACAGAAAAGATCATAGTGGACAGAAACTCCCTGATTATCAATAAGTTTTGATTATCTTTGGATATTGAATCATGGGGTCTTCAACCTTTTTAATATATATAAACCGATAGAGAGATACAATGGGTGATTGATTCGTAAGAATTATTTTGTCTCAAGTTAATGGTCATTTTTTTGCAGGATGTTACGATACATCCTCTTACTTTCGGCCGTGACTTTGGCCTTGGCGTATAGAAATCCGCATTATGCGTCGGGGAGAAGCACCATGGTTCACTTATTTGAGTGGAAGTGGGATGACATCGCAGCCGAATGTGAGAGATTCCTGGGACCTAGGGGTTTCGGCGGTATTCAGGTGAGTTATAAATATAACACGGATGTTTTTTAATATTACATTATTCTCCATGTATTCTTTATGGCTGAGACGATAATTATTCTTCGATTTTAGGTTCATTGGTTAACTTTAGGTTAATGCTCGTTGCTTATATATCCATTAAATTAATAATCTAATTTTGTAAATCTAGATGACATTGTATTTTATTTATCTTCCATTAAAAACAATGGCAGCGTATAATCTTAATTTTTCTTGTAATATTATTATCATTTTATTTGTGGTACCTATTATTGTCTTATCTGATACATTTGTCAACTTAATCAATGAATTAAAATGCACGTCATTATCTGCGTTGAAGAAAATGTATTTAGGTTGGGTGATTTGACCAGCGAAATATTGATTTAATATCTAAGAATACCTTTGAAACTCGACGAGAAGGTGTTTACAACTATAATAAGACCAATCGTGGTATGTGGATCCGAGTGCTGGGTTACGAAAGAGACGGATGAGAAAAGATTACATGTGGCAGAGATGCAAATGTTAAGATGGATGTGTGGTGTATCGAAAATGGATACGATTAAGAATGAATATATCAGAGGAAGTTTGTAAATAGTACCAGTGATAGTTGAGGATTAATAGGGTAGCATGGTACGGGTATATTATGACAAGAGATGTATGTCATGTAACAAAAAAGTTTTGAGTTTGAAAGTGGACGGATACAGCGGTAGAGGAAGACCGAGAAGGTGTGGATGGATTGTGTAAAAAATTATATATGTATAAAAGATGTGAATACTGAGATGATATCTAATAGGGGAGAGTGGAAAATGAAAACATGTTGTGCCGACCCTGCTTAGGTGGGATAAGGGTAAGATGATGATGATAATTCGAACTAACAATTTTTTTTTTAAATATTGTTTAACGAAATTAAATTTGTAACGTTTTCTGGTAGTGCGGAACGGACTGAACCTACAAAATAAGTTTGTAGAACGACTCCATTGTGGAACAATATATAGAACTGTGACTTTATCAGTATTTGCAATCGGCGAAGTGTTGTAGACTGTAGTGGTGATATACCTGCACCATCTCTCGGGACGTAGCTTTTAACCCTACAGTGGAATTCTTATAGACTGGCATTATTTGTTATTATTATCTACTTTTATAAACCTTGATTATCACATAAAATAATTTGTTCATATTTTAGATATCACCACCGAATGAAAACCTTGTAATTTGGTCTCGCAGCCGTCCATGGTGGGAACGCTACCAACCCATATCTTACCGTCTGGTGACGAGATCTGGTAATGAACAACAGTTCTCTGACATGGTCCGCCGTTGTAACAATGCTGGAGTGAGGTCAGTATACAGAATATTTTGAGACATATTAAGAACAATCTATACCAATAGAGCGAGTAAAATATGAAGCAACCTTTGCATTTAAGTTCAAGCATACTATTACAAAAAAAGATCAGAAATGATTTAAATGATTATTGCAAATAAATCAATTTATGACATAACATTCTAATTTCAAAATATTTTCAAAATATTTATAGGATTTATGTTGATGCCATCATCAATCACATGACTGGGACTTGGAACGAGAATGTCGGTACCGGCGGTAGTACAGCTAACTTTGGCGAGTGGCACTACCCTTCAGTCCCCTACGGTAGAAACGATTTCAACTGGCCTCAGTGCGTCATCTCCGGTAATGATTATACTTGCTGCGCTGATAGGGTAAGATGCTTTTCTTTTATTTATATGTGTCTATTTTTGACTGATATTACAAACTCCTCTAATATGAACAATTTATTTCATGTATGATTCTTTGTGTTAAATTTGTGTTTTGTTCTTATATAAAATTTAATCTTTGATTTGGTTTGTGAAAGAATTATATAGAACATTAATGAGATTAGCATAAAAAATTTTTTTTCTTTATCTTTAATATATATCTGGGCTTGAATTTTCGTTGCGATCACAATTATTATCAGGCTCATTAATCTTGTAGGTTTTATACTTTTTATTTACAATACATTCTTCATTATTTTTGGATTAATTTTAATTTAATTTAAAAATCTACCTGATATTTTGCTTCCCTAAATGTAATGTTTAATTTTATATGTACGAGTATATTATTTTAATACTTTTCAGGTCCGTAATTGTGAACTGTCCGGTTTGAAAGATTTGAATCAAGGTACAGAATATGTACGCCAACAAATCGTCAATTATATGAACCGACTTATTGACATGGGTGTAGCTGGTTTCCGGTAAATAGTTAAAATTATTTTAGTATCTTCTACGTAATTAAGTGTATGTAAGTTTAAAATTACGTAGTTGGAGATTTAACTTATTATCTAAGTAAGTATGTGCATTTATGTAAGGTAGTAAGTAACTAAAGGATGTAGTAATTTACATCCATTTAATTATGTAGAAGACACTTTGTAGAAAAAATTAAACAATACAATGCCATTGTGACAGAATGTACGCGATGTGGTTAACTCGCACTCTTTTAATTATATCAAAACTAGTATAAAATGAAAAAGAAACAATATTTCCGATCTCATAAAATAGTTTGACATGTTATCTATAACACGAATTGTCTTTTGTACATTCAGAAATAATCTATGGTGAATTTCGAATTGCAGAATTGACGCTGCCAAACATATGTGGCCCAATGACCTACGCATCATCTATGATCGTCTTCACAATCTTAACACTGGCCATGGTTTCCCATCTGGCGCTCGTCCCTACATCTACCAAGAAGTTATTGATCTCGGTGGTGAAGCCATCTCTCGTGCTGAGTACACTCCTATAGCACCCGTAACAGAATTCAGGTTTGGAATGGAACTTAGCCGTGCTTTCCAAGGAGGAAACCAACTTAGATGGCTAGTTAACTGGGGACCTCAATGGGGTCTTTTGGACTCTGACGTAGCTCTTGCTTTCATTGACAACCATGATAACCAGAGAGGTCACGGTGCTGGTGGAAATATCTTAACGTACAAACAATCAAAGCGGTACAAAGGAGCTATCGCGTTCATGTTGGCGCATCCTTATGGCGTACCTCAATTAATGAGCAGTTTTGATTTCCATGACACTGAAGCGGGACCGCCAATGGATAGCAGCGGCAATATTATTTCTCCTTCTATAAATTCTGTAAGTATAAAATTTAATTTTGTACAGGATCGTATACTCGTACATACACCATTATTATTATCGATTTTATTAGTTCAACTTCATCATTCACTCAATCGCTTTTTAATAGAATAATATCAATAATTCGTATAATATACTAAACTTCATTTAATTTGTTTTCTTTATTACCTTTAAAGGACAACACTTGCGGCAACGGATGGATTTGCGAACACCGTTGGCGTCAAATCCATGGCATGGTAACCTTTAGGAATGTCGCCGGTAACACTAACATTAACGACTGGTGGGATAATGGTAGCAACCAGATCGCCTTCTGCCGCGGTGGTCAAGGTTTCGTTGCTTTCAACAATGATTCCTGGGATTTGAATCAAACTCTGCAGGTAATAGAGTCCCTTGATTTGATTGAATAAAATTACGTATATCGTCGCTGTTTTAATGTTCAGTGTCTTTGAATAACAACATTTATTTTAGACTTGCTTACCTGCCGGCACTTATTGTGACATCATCTCCGGCGAAAAGAGAGATAATCGCTGTACTGGTAAATCTGTTGTGGTCGGTAATGATGGACGCGCTCACATTTCCTTGGGTGCCAATGAGTATGACATGGTTCTTGCAATTCATGTGGGTAACGAGGTATGTAATACACACTCTCATATCTATTTTTTTATACTTTATAAGTTAGTGTTTGACCAGAATCATATCTGATGTTAAATGATGATATGGTCTAAGAACGCTAAACCTAGAGGGAGACTCGCTCTCAAGTACCGATGCAGGAATACACGAACAGGTGCTTGGCGACAGATTTTCAACTAGAGGGTGGTAGCTAGCCAGGCGAACTTAAAGAAAGCCCTACCACCATGCTACGGTTTCATCACGATGTTTTCCTTCGCCGAAATCTCCGACTCAGTTGCTAGGATTTGATTTATCAAATAAAAATCTGTAAGTGGTATTTAGTCAGAATCGATCTCATTTTTTACTGCTAGGTCTAATATTTACCTCTTTGTGAACCCTTCGTTATTACGTTTAACTTATTAGAACCTTTAAAAATAAACTTACGACACAGGGAATACATTTTACTTACTTTTCTTTCATTTCACTCAGATTAATTTCGTTGTATTCTGTTTTATGTTCTCCTACTGAAATGTTCTTTATTGATAAACTAGAATTGTACTGAACGTGAACTTGTACTGAAAGTATAATTCATATCATTTTTTATTTTACAGTCGAGACTATGAAGAACATTCGAGAGATGGACGACAACTGACTGAGCTAATTTACTGCATTTAATATTAATATATAATGTATTCGCGTTATAAATTGTTATTATTAAAGAACTTTAAAATTAGAATACTGTTTATTTTAATATTTTAATCTTTCCAAAGACACTAACTTCCTTAACAGATACATCTCCAAAGTAAAAAAATAGAGTCATCAGAGTAAAAACAAGTTAAAAAAAGTTTCTCAGCACTCTGAAAGTAACAATATATTCAGTGCTTTCAAATTCTAATCAAAGTACAATATAACAAAAAGGCTAATCTTCAATTTTAATCTTTAGACATATAAATCCTTTTGATTGATTTTTCACAGGATTGGTTGATTGATGATAGATCAATTGACCTTAAAAACGCATTATCACGAAGCTAATTACTATGAGGAGTTCTTACCTAATTTATTATACTAGAAACTGCATAACTTATGTTATTTTTAAAGTAAATATTATCACAGTATTGTATTTGCTAGTAAAGTCTGGTTTAGTGTATATACGAGTACATGTACGTTCTTAAAATGAGGTCTATTCATTTTTAAATTTTACTACACCTTAGTTTCTTTATCGCATTATCGTGCAGAGTACAATGAACATAATACTGAAAAATATTGGTATTTGTATTGACCATAGATTATAGTCAGAGAAAAAGTAATAGGAGCATGGAGAACACGAAAGTGTGACCAATAAACTGTACTTCTATTTTAGTATTTCAACGTATGTTGACGTCTGTCAACACGACGTTACGTTATATGAAACTGTGACGAATGCGTGTTGGCTTTGTTGGCTCCATTCCCGCGTTCCGCGGACTCCATCAGCTTTATTTATTCAGTGGCATTTAACTTTTCTGCAGTGACTAGATGCGCAGTACCATCGACAATAAATACTGATTTTTATATTCTGCAGTAAAGTAAACTTCAAAACTACAATTCTATTGAAAAATTACGCTGTTAATATACAGGATTTTACTGAGTGATGCCCAATTGATAGGTGTTTAAACAGACACATGGACGTACCGAGAGTTGTAAATAAATGCCACGTCAATCGATACCGACCGATTTTATGAACGGTTGAATGACAACTTTAAATAACAACTGGCTGTAGTTGCCTCGATATTGAATACTGTTAGAACGATTAGGGTTGTCACTTACTGTGAAAATAATCACAACTGTTGTATAATGTAGAAATATATTAATTTTTAACTATATGAACTCATGAAACAAGATGATATGATCAGTATATTTTCATTTTTTACTTAGATTTTTTTCATGTTATACTAAGGAGATGTTAATTACAGATTTTTATGGACAAGTATTTTATAGTGTAACTGGAATTAGTGTGTCCAAATCCACTCGTTATATTTAGAGTATTTCTGTATATATCACAGAAAAGTTCATTTTTCGGATCATATTATTATGAGTAGTACTTAACTGTAAAGCCTTTTTTTATTTATACTTCACTCTTAACCCCTCGGTTGATTTTTTAACACCCAGATCTCAAAATGGCGGATTATATTTTTACTATGTTTTTTATTTCACGATATTGTGTATATAATAAATGTCATGGTTCAGTAAAAAAAATTCTACAAATGAAAAAATAATATACATAATTTGTTATTTTTCAAAGTTTTCTAATAAATCAGGTTTTTTATTAAGCTTGTATTGCCAATAGTGTGTTGACCTGTGCCTCTTAAGGTCTACATTCGTTTTGTATGCTACTTATAACTTTGTGGCTTAGGACAGTCTAGGGGTTAAGATAATAAAATAAACTAGCACGGGTTTTGTTTACAATATAAAGAAATAAAAGGTATTCTTGTACTATTATTTATAAAAATAAATCTCCTAGTGACTAAATACGTATTATGTGAATATGGATGCCGCTTTAATTGACGTAAGATAAAATCCCCGCAATACTCTATGGAAAATCATATGATTTTGCTAACCATTATATTGATATTGACCTACTGTTGATAATAAAAAGTTTACTAAGTGACAACCCTCGATCAACCGACACACGTAATTGAGCCGGCGATCTATTAAATCTTTCACAAATCAGTCGCCCGGGCCACAAAATTTTGCATCCGAGACTACAAACGTTTTACGTAGTTCGGTAATAAATCCGGTATTATCACAAACAAATGGATGGATTTGCACCGACATTTACTGTTTGAGTGGCCAGAGTAAATATTATGTTTGACTGTAAATGCTTACGGGGGATCATTGCAGTTAATTTATGAAGTTTTCTAATATTGTATTGTATATAATAATATCGTTTTGCGAATTATAAAATTGCTTGTTTTATTGTACTCGCATACCTTCTTTATTTTTTGGTTTTATGAATATAGAATGTGATTGGACAATTAACGTTTCAAAGAGTAACTAATTTACTGATTTATTTATCACTACCTGATACCGGCGTCTTCACCTGCACTGTTTATTATCATGTTGTAAATAATATGATCCGTTTGTTTTCCCCTTCCAACACGTGCGCACCACACTGTTTGCCCCACTTATTCACGGTAAAAAAAGACAACCCTGAACATTTATTGAAATTCTAGTAACTTCATGTTAAATAAAGATACCTATTAATATTTTTATTGATAAGAACTAAGTATCTAAGAAATAAAACTAGACAAATTAATCGAAATATATCCATTAATTGTTGCGTGATGAGCGAATAAGGGGGGCGGACCTCTGTAATTTTATTTATATAAGAAGATTTAAAGCCTATATTTCGTGAATGCGTGACAAACAAACAAGTTAGGATTAATACAAAACTCTGTCAAAATAATCAATTTCTCTATGTATCTAACTTAAAGACGTCTTGGTTGCTGTAATTTAATACAGGAATGTGAAATTTACATCAAGCCTGTAATAAACACACCGGAGCTAATAGGTAACATACGTGCCCCGTAAAATGTGTTTTACCTCCGAGCTAGTTCTGGGAACGAACGAACATTCACCTCAACATTCTCACAGGCACGTCGCGACAATAGCCGGTCTGGCTAAATTTTACGATATGCACCTAAATTTAAATCACTGTACCCGTTTCGGACATCTGGTTCTCTGAGATAAACCATTTCATGTTAGTTGATGAATTCCATGTTTTAAGCTCACTAGGACCGGTAACAGTTTTTTAGGTAATAGTGTTAGGTTTTATAATAAAATTCCAAAGAACATTACCGATTTGCCCGATACTAAGTTCAAGCACCATGTCAAGCAGGTTTTAATGTCTAAAGGTGGATCAATATGGGAACGATGGTAACGTCTCGAAATGATGTCCTCTCGTGCATCCATGAAAACCGAATGTAATTATATGTATCTATGTTTATAACTTTGTTTTAAAAATATGAGTTATAATATGCTTGTTAAAAAAAATAAATCAGATCGAGTTTCTTGCCGATTCTTCTCGATGATTGGGTTGTTTTCCGAACCGGTGGTAACTTTGACGTTCATAAGCGCCTTCTCAGGGCCATAACTGAAGAAAGTAATTTTGTTTTTTTTTTTTGATTCACTATTGTATAATACGTTTTTTCAATATTAATTTAACATTATAAATACATGTCATTTTTATTTTTTTGATTTATAATGTTTACGACCAACCATATATATGTTTACTTGACACTTTAAATTCAGAATTTCAATCCAATTGACATTAAGGTGTATCCAAGGACCAGGTAACATTAAGAAATCAACGAACGAAGCGTTCTATCTTTTGAATAATTTTTTTCTGCAATTGGAGGTAAACGAACAGGCGGGTCACCTGATGGTAAGTAATCACAGCCACCTATGGACACCTGCGATACGAGGGACATCATAAACGCGTTGCCGGCCTTTAAGGAAGGAGTAGACTCGATTCTTGAAAGTTTGTAGGTTATATTGGTCCGGAAACGTTGCTGCTGGGACTTAATTGCAGAGAACCAACGTACGTTTTGTTATGCTGGATATACTCCTGAAACTTCAAATTGTAATACCTTTGCGTTAGTGAGCCTATGAGCCGTCTTCAGCGTTTTAAGTCACATATAAAATCTTCGTAAAATTTAGGTTAGTAGTTTTTTAGCGTATTCAAAAAGAGCATCAAAGAGAGAAAGAGACAGATAAAGTTTCTATATACAGATTTATTGTGTTCTGTTACACTATATCACTCGCAATTGATTTTTGGTAAATATTTCCCATACACAATCATGACGATTCTATTATTTCATTTAGTAAAATTTACTTTTATACTAAAAGCTATTATTTTATCACATTAACAAATAAAATTCATGTCTCATTTTTATGTACCTTTTAATATGATAAAATTATATATAATATTATGTTATTATATGTATACAATGTATGAAACAAGAAAACTCCTTGACGTGGACAACAAACTAGATTCCATAAAACATTTCGTTTTACAGAAGTTTCTAGAACATGTGGCATGTTGTAAACGATCGCCGAAGTATTCACGTTCGGCACTTGTGGGACGTGTTTCGAATTTTAAAACTGCACTCTAGTTTGAAACTTTTTGATCAAAATTGAGATACACTGTTCGTTTCCACTCAGATTAACTAATCGAGTAGAATTATTCTGGAGTGGTTATAATACTATTTTGTAGTATTCCATTTGTGTTTATGAGAATAGATAATTGGATAGAATTGTATCCGCTGCGATATTTTTATCCAGTTAAATATTCTAATTCGTTTTTAAGTTCAATATCCATAGTTAGTTAGTTCCATAGTTCAAGTTCCAGCAAAGAGAATTGGGTGATGTTGATACAAGATACAGACAATTGGAAGGACAGAAGATACACTGGATCTATTCTCACTAAACATTTTCATGAGCCGATATGTCTTAGGCAGTTTTCTCAAAACTATCTTTTAACGTTAAAAATTAAAACATTAATGGTTTTTGGCAAATCATTTGGTATTGGTCTGTTTGGCAGAACAAAAACTATGGTTATTTTTGACAATAGAGTAAGAGATACTGTCTCTCTTAAATTTTAGAACATGGTGACCAACGTCTCAATGTCAAGAATAGATGACCCTGCGTAAGTTGCGACTGCAAGGATGTCATTGCCTTATATACTTTCTTTAAAAACTAGCATTACTTGAGGCTGTGTTCCGGTTCTAAGGCTGTGCTGGTTGGCAATACATACACGAGGAATTCCAACTCAATCAAGATTACCTACCAATTATATAAATGGACTCAGAACTGTTGTCTTATTGAAGTTGGTTATACATAACTATAGGCTGCAATAACAAATGAACGTCAAGTCGAATGCAAGCTTTTTGATACGTCATAACTTTTTTTTTAATTAAAACTCATAATGGCTTAAATATCAGCCTGTCTATCATACTGGTAGAAGATGGTATAATTCGATAGTACTGCTTATAGATATTGATTATAAACATTACTACGCTTGACATCCAGTGACAAGTGACATATTACGCACTGTAATGGGAGATTAAGCTACAATAATATTTATGACCATTACATTTGAATGCTCTAATGATAACACTTTACTGTTTTACCTTACGGCATGTATAAATTATTTTCTTTGGCATCGCAAAATGTAAAAAAAGAGTTATATTTTAGGTTCTAATTTAGTGCCAAAATAAAAACTATTTTAATGTTCCTATATGAATAACATAGCTGGTAACATCTATAAACCTACTAGTCCTTTGTGCCGTCCAATAAAATATATAGAGTTAAGTAGCAATCACCAGTCTGCGAACTCCATAAAACTCCTAAATTAACTTCCAACAACTACGTTTTGTACAATACAAAACTCTGTCATTATAGTAGTGGACCGACACAAAATACTTCACCTGTAATTATTTCGTCGCCAAATAGAACCGATACCGTTAATTACTTTTCTCTTAAAACAGTGTCAAAAATAACAGTGGAGCAACAAGCAAACAATTTGTTAATAAAAAGATATATACTAACTGCACAGATGGACATCTATTGTACTGTGATCCTAAAAATAAAAGCAACAAATTCGTATTACTACTATTATTTTATTTATTGTGTCTAGATCGAAAAACTTTATCACATAACAAACATCCAAAAAATCAATAGAAAATTATATACTAATACATTACTAAGAACTAGCATTAAACAATAAAATTCAATATATTGATACATGTTTTAATCTGGAGATGTATTACGATAAAATGTCACATGAGATCGCAGGGATTATAGCGAAGTCTACCTAGAAAGGGTGCCACTCTCTCACGTATGAAGACATAAAATTAATTAATCATGGCATATCCAAACATTTCAGAAATACTATAGAATGGCGGTAGTGCCAAGAATAATCTAAATATATTATTGTACTGAACACGCAAAGCGTTATAAGTTATAGCCCTTCTATTAAAGCTGACCAATAGACTGTTCGTATAGAAAACATTGACACTATGACTGATTTTTTCGTAATTTGTTTCTTGTATGAACAAATTAATGGCAATATTATCATTGCAGTAATATTTTCTAGTATAATTTATAGAAATATTATAGTGGACGTTACTTTCCACTTCAGTCTGGAATTGATTGGCCGCTGCATATGTATAGCTGCAACAAAAACCGTTTGATTTTATTTGCGAGACTGTGTAGAGATGAAAAAGTTAAATCTGAAAGTAGAAATAGAAAGAGCAAAATATTAGTAACTGGGACACCAAATGTAATTAAAACGCGTCCTTGGCTAACGGTTGAACTTGATATTGTCGGATGGTTGAACCCGTCGTCGCTTGACACTGTTGCTATGTAACTGTAAAATATAAATGTCATAATTAGTTAAAATGGGTTGCAAATTAACGCGCAATGACCACAATCGATAACACGTGTTTCGCTCCGTCACGAAGCTTCTTCAGATCGATGTATGTAATTAAATGCGTCCTTGGCTAACGGTTGAACCTGATATTGCCGGATGGTTGAACCCGTCGTCTATTGACACTGTTGACTATGTAACTGTAAAATATAAATGTCATAGTTAGTTAAAATAGGTTGCAAATTAACGTGCAATGACCACAATCAATTACACGTGTTCCGCTCCATCACGGAGCATCGTCAGATCGATGTTGACTCTTCCGATGCGAGCGAACGAGTAATTACATTTTGTTGTTTCAGATACTAATATTTCGCTCTTTCTATTACTAGTTTCAGATTTAACTGCTTTTTTTATACATAGCAAAATTTTGTTCTAATGAGACGTGGCAGCGTCCAAACAATAACAACGGCTTAAGCGTAAAGTAACGTCCACTATACTATTTGATTATGGATTTACAGAAAATAATACCTTCAGCAGTCAAAAATATAGAAATATTTTCCAGTTAATTTTGTCAGTAACACTACCGTAATCTCGTAATATACATCATATGTATAACCATATTTTATTTCGAGGGTTACATGACGTTATCGTGGGCGTGTGCTGCGAAGTACCCATAAATAAAATGGCAAGTATTCATTACGATAGATGTTTTGAACTTCAAAAGCGAGTTTTTGCTAAATTTGTAAGTAACGTCATTATAGATGCTACAGAATCGGTTATCGGAAGGTATCTTATTTTAATAATAAAAACAATTGAATTGTGAAAGTAAAATTTATAACATTCTTACATAGCGCGGACAAGGGAAGATTATGATGAGTCATATTAGCGGCATAATAATACTCTTTTTCTAATAATGGTGTATTTTGCTAAACGTTGCTAAAGTCTAGAAATCGAGGCTTGTCATGTGACATCTTGTTATGTGGATATTTATTTTGTTTTTCCAGTGGCAAGTAGTTTTCCAGTAGTAAAAGTGTAAATTTTGATGATCTTTTCCGATATAAATATTTTGTTAAATGTGATAAGCTTGTGATCAATAACTTTTTTTTTTAGTTACAATTAATTTAGCTGTTAGCCATTCAAATGTATAAATATATCAACAGATAATTAAACTTTAAACGTTAATGGTTACATTTGACAATTCTTAGATGATATTCTGATGAGAACTCCAGCCAAACTAGATAACCTACAAATTCATTATATGCGATTGGAGGCAAATTAACAGACGGGTCACCCGATGGTAAGTAATCACCGCCGCCCATGGACACCTGCGACACGACGGGCATCACAGATGCGTTGCAAACCTTTGAGGAAAGAGTAGGCTCGTTTCTTGAAGGTTTGTAGGTTATATTGGTCCCGAAACGCTGCCGCTGGGAGTTCATTCCAGAGAACCGACCTACGCGGAAAAAACGTACAGTAGACGACTTCCAATCATCGAGATGACACGGACGAAATTCATTTTGTGACGAGTCGTTTGTTGATGGAACGCAGCAGCTGGAACTAACAGCTGTACAGAACACTCTCCACGGTAGAATCTTGTTAAAATTCTCCGAGGATTCTCAATTATATCAGTCGTAGATAGAACTATTTGATATTAAGATAGCAAACGTGTGTAAATGTTTTTTTTTTTTACCAACAAGCAAAGTTTTCTAATAACAACAATCTTTAATATTTAATCAAACAACGTAGCGTGGAAAGTTAAGTGAGTTGCCAAAAGTTAATGCATATTTTCCATTTCCACAGCAAACATTGCCTGAAAGTTTCATGTTTGAATCCGCCCTTATTCGTCGAGTCGACCGATCGACGGTCGCCCTACCTCGCTCGGTTATTTAGTCGTGCAACAGTTCCCATCACGGTTCTACGTCTTTATGCGGCTTCGCGTCGCTGGCGTAAATTTTTAATAGCTCTTCCGAAAGCGAAAAATCGAACTGAATTAAAGTCTCCGTGTGTGAAATATATCTGTTTAATTCGTTATCATATCTAAGTTTGTAAAATTTCCAAATTGATGCATTAGTAGCGATGGATTCTAATTACCGGTGTGTAATCCATTATTATACATTTTCGTGGTGTTTATAACTTGTCTGAAGTACGTAGTTTGTATTTGTGCGGTCTCGTCCTGAATTTTTTTATTCGGAACGGTAAGTACATTCAGTAATTTATTTATTTCTTTGTATTTTCCTATGATCTGAGTTTTATTTTTGCCACGTTTTCATTAATTCGCATTTTTGACTGTATATTTGGGTGGATTTTTTTAATTCACTAACTATATTCCTGATGAGTTAGGGACTTGACATATTAATATATCCAGGATAGGTTGATAGCAAAATGAAGATTATTATCCACATTTTAAATTTCACATTCACACTGAACTAAATAGCGGAAAACAAAACTTTAATTCGTTTTCCAAGAGCAGTATATTATTTTATTATTATTAGTAATTTACAATAATTTATGATATGTTACTTACTAATCCTAATATATATATTAATCTAAGCTCATAATTAAAAAAAACATACTAGCAAAAGTATTTATATAAAAAAAGTTACATTTATTGATCTTTAACATTTGCTACGTAGACTGTAATACAGATTTGATTTATGCCACATGGCCAGTACGTTTTTTATTATTATTATGGTAGTATTAGGTACCCCATGACCTCTTCTTTACCTTTGACAACGTGTATGCAAAGATAAATGATAATTGGTTAAGCATTTAAGCGTGATGATAGCGCAATAAACATACTTACACGCGTTTTACAATATTACTGAGTATAACTCGAAAGTTATTTAAGTAAAAAAACCATTATTATAAAAATAAATAGTATAAAATTAGATTAAATACAAGAGATATTTAAATCACAATGAAAATAATTAATATTCACTATCAAAATCCAACGCTAAGCGTTTAAGCTTAATTTGAAGATTATATAGACATATATTGTGATATTTATCTAATATAAATACTGATTTATTCAGCTCTTGCTTATAAAAATCTATGCTTTAGCGAATAAGGACTTCAATTTCCATAGATATTAGTACTATGATGTAATTGGTGGTGTTATAATATATAATAAATTATTCATAAATATGAAAGTTGAACCTAAGCATCCTTTGTGTAGGGCATATACATTTTGTTATTGGTCATTTTATAATTAAAACTTTGAAATTATAGTTAATTATGACGAACACAAATAACTTCTTTGATTTGGAAAATTAACTTTTGCCATTTATCATATGCAAGGAAAATATTTTCTTATTTTTAACAAATCTACTGGATATGAGTAATTTGAGCCATCCTTTGTTGCATGAATCAAAAATGTAAAACCATTTTTTTTTTTCCAATTTAATATTCAATATACGTTTATCAATTTCCACATATACTTATATATACTGTGTTAACGAGACATATCTAGACATAAACAATAAAAACATTTGAAAGCTACAGCGAAATTCGGTAATTACTACGTTAATACTAATAATTCCAATTTAAATTCATTATTTATATGCTTGATAAAACTTGAACGTTGGTTTCAAGAATTCTTGCCAAGTAGGCTTTGTAGTCCCTTATTTGAATAATTATTTATTAAGCCTTTGTAGCCCCATCTGTTAGTCGGAGTACCATAATTAGATTACGTTATCTTGTGTGTGATTAACTCCGTTTCGAATAGACCTTTATAATCCAGGCGACACCTGAGGAATGATTGGTTGTAGGTAATATAGTGGCAACATTTAAAATAATTCATACGATTTTATTTGGTTTTATTTTAACGCTATTAATATTAATTGTTTATATGGTATCCACAAATGTAATTTAAATAATATTTTTTTAAGTGTTTAGTTTTTTTATATTTATTATAAACTGATTATCTTATCCAGCTTTAGTGTTCTTTTGTTGAGAATGTAGTCGAGTCAATTTTCCATCTTATGCACAAGAAGTGGTTCGCATATTTGTTAATTATGCGTAAGTGGATATTAATGGATCGTTTGTTGCTCCTGACTCACAAAATCTGTCTAAATAAAGTTTGGATCAGATTTGATCGAGGGGACACATGAATCTCTACCTCGTCTTTGTATTCTCGTCGGCTTTGTCTGAGGTGAAGCATCGCAATGTATTATAGAAAATGCATTTCGTTTACAACCATAATCTTCCTCGAGTAATATTACAATGAGTCGGACTTGATATATGAAATTCGTTACAAATTTCAGTTGCCAGATGACACCGATTCTCAAACTTGAAGTATAATAACAACGAGATGTTCACAAAAAGTTCTGAAGAATATCAATTTTATATATTTTGATTAAAACAAGTACGAACGGTAGAAAATGGGACAGCTGTGTTCCAATTATGTATTTCTTTCTCAAACGTTATTTCATTGTATATCTTCTAGTACAACTTTGGACCCTAAACTACCATATATTATGCCCATAGTACATTACTGATACTACTACTGTATCGAAGACTTATGGATACCAATTTACCACAACTTATCGGAATTAGAGCCGCTATAACATTATATGATACGCAAAATTTTCAGTTCTTCGAACAAACCTTTACTAATAGTATTCTTAATTAATTGAAAAATGTGTCGTTACATTTCAAAATCATCTAAGTCAAAGTTTAATCATTGATCCGTTTTTAAGCTTTTATTCAGATTTTCAAAATGTGTATACTTGTAAAATTTGAAGGTTTTTTTTTTTTTTTTTTTTTTCGAATTGACCTACACTGCCAGCCATTTCGGCCTTCACAGTTTCACCGGACTACTAAGGGGAGCGCTTAGGGCACTCACCCGATTGGTTTAAAATTTGAAGGTCATAAAAAGTAACTAATACTTTTATGAACGGTAAAATTTAGACTTCGACCCCGGTGTATAAAAACATATTATGTAAACAATTAAAAATAAACTTAGCTGATTTTGAAATGTAACGACACAAATATCTGAACAAATGAGCTTCACTCGCCATTGTTCTGGGAAAAAAGAATTCTTAGGGATGATTCATTTGTTTCATAATACGTACAAGAATTGTTCGCGTAATCGTATTACAGTTTTATAAAATTGTGGTAAACTCGTGCAAAGTGCTAAAATACAATCATGCTTTGATCTTATCATAATGCTTTAACTCATTGAAAGCCTTGTTGTAGTATTTGAAACTTTGTCGTTCGCAATGTCCATTAAGTCTGAGCATTGGCATCTCTTCTTCTTTATTTTTTGGCTCCGTCACGGTTTGTGCACTAGCCAGCGTCAAGTAACAAGATTTTGCCAAGTAAGTGTCTTGTGATAATTATAATGTTCTAACAAGATGGTGGTTTCCTTGTTAGAACTTTCCATGGAGTTTTGGTTGCATCTCTGAATGCATGCTCCATGGTATTATTTCCCATCCACTTCACTTGTGCATAATAACCGAACTATATTACGTAAAACACCACCAATATTACAAAATATGGAGTCTAATAACACAAAATTATGAATAAAATATAAAAACCACTACATTACAGACTAAGATCCCACCAAAAACTCCGTGTGGCATCTCATAAATTTACATAATTTTCAGTTCTTTTTTTGAAATTATTATTTAGAACTTTCGATATAGTAATCTCTCAAGCATACGTTTTATATTGAGTTATTTATTGTATGTGTTATCAATTACTTAAACCTCGTTCAGGTGTAGTCATAAAAATTGAGGTATAATACCTCCTTACCTTTAATTGACAATGAGAAATCGAAATACTAACTCCTCGGCTGATTTTTTAAGACACAAATCTTGAAATGGCGGATTATGTTTTTATTGGTATGACACTGGCAAAATTGTGGCACTTGCCACAGGGGCTACAAACTAGAATAAAAAAAATATAGTATACAAAAAAATATTACATAAAAATTATAATTTTACAATACATCATTTGTTATTTTTCAAAGTTTGATAATAAATCAGGTATTTTTTAAAGCTTATGCTGCCAACAGTCTGTTGTGACCTGTGCCTCACTGAGTGCTATATTCGTTTGTATGGAACTTAAAACTTTATGATTTTGGACAATCCAGGGGTTAAGGAATTCAGTAAACGTAAACGTTACTAGAAATTATGACAGTCTGGTAAGTTCATAGCTCCGTAACACAATGGTAGTAAGCTCTACTATTATGGAATCGAGAGGTCATGAGTTCCTTCCTCGCACATGATTCCTTTATTGTGTTGAACGTAATTGCCAGTTTTATGCATGAACTATGTATGATGTGTCATCTATATAATTGCCATAATTTAAGCTAAGGTTGGTTTGCAATTATAGGGCCAATGAAGTGTATTATTATCATTAATTGTTTAAACTATTACCCCATAGCAGTTATAACCGGTATGGGACAAGGACTCTGATGATATATTGTAAATGAATTTACCTTAAATAATTATCTCCCTTGGGAATATAAGTATTAATGGGTTCGTCTGTACATTAAACATTAACCTTTATTGATGTCGAGAGGTCTTCAAGGTGTGGCTGGCATTCATTCATTGAATTTTATTTTGGTTAGTGTCTCGTTAACGCCCTTTTTCCAGTTCCTTCGCTGAAATATTTTATTGACTGAATTTGCGCCAGCCGATGATGTAAGAAAACAAAATTAAACTTGCAATTTTATGCTTTCTATTCACCTGAATCTAATAGTCTAACTATGTGAGGTTACCGAATCTTTTACTACGACTTCACGCGGATAACGGTGACTTTCACGCTCTTATTATCGATTACGTCTAGACACACATGACATGTGACTGATATAAGAGCCGTTGATTAATGAAGAGCCACCGTTGTTCGATAGTAGAAAAGGTAATAAGGGTTTTATTAGCAGAAAGGTGTGCACTTAGCGAATTCAAAGGCGGTTCAATAACTCATCGTGTGCGTCCAAATTGATGGCACTTATAGCAAAAGTCGATATATTTACTGAGATACTTTCATGTGATAAAAATCGTCCAATTTCGTTCGCTACGTGACCGGCCAGACGATAGTACGTACTTACCAGAGCTTAGTATGAGGAAGAGAAATTTACGGAACGCGTGATGTGTTGCTCAACATCATTCACGACTTGATACCTACTAAAAATGTACGTAACTCGAGTATAGCTTTTCTTGTATTGCAGAGTAACGTTCGACCTGAATCTTCCGTGATTTT
Organism: Antheraea assamensis; assembly: GCA_035772565.1. NCBI lineage: Eukaryota > Metazoa > Arthropoda > Insecta > Lepidoptera > Saturniidae > Antheraea > Antheraea assamensis. The sequence goes on from JAQQSE010000060.1 coordinate 993,193, forward strand.
AAGCGATCAATTATCAACAGACGTCATCACGTTTAGCTTTGAGTTTATAACGATTTTTTTCAGTAATATCTGATGTCTACAAATACTATAAGGTTACAATGTTTCTTGTACTCATTTAGGACCAGTTACCAAAATTGTGTTGAGAAATTAAGTGGCGGTAGGTTGTCTGTATCTAACATATGAATCTTCCGTTATTTTAAACGGTCAATTTACTATAGATGTTCACGTTATCACGTTTAGCTATGAGGTTATAAATAATCTTTCAGAAATAACTGATTAAAGATATCTACAAATGCTGTAGGTTACATTGTTTCTTGAACTTATTAGGGACTAGTTGACGAAATTGAGTTCAGAGGTTACGGAGTAGTACAACTTCAGAGGTTACGGAGTGGTACAACTTCAGAGGTTACGGAGTGGTACGATTTGTGATCATCACGCTCATTTGAGCCCATATCTATGTAGCGTTCTACGATCATCCTGTGTATCCAGTAATCAGGGGAGGTTACAGAGTATCTCAATCTAATTCGATCGCTACCAACACACACTGTAATAAATCTGTCACGGTGACACTCTTTTGGTTTGTTATGTTTTGTAATGAGCCAGCGTACATCAAATTGGTGAGAAGCTTTCAGACCGGTTCCATTGAGACGGCTGCCGATGGATCGTACATCTTTCAGTGGACACTATTGCTTTTGGATTTATCTGTGATTACCAATTCGTTACAAGTAGTGTCACTATATCGTGCTACATAAATAAATGATACTTTGTCTGTTACTAAAGAAATGGGAAATGATGATGGTGTATTTGATTATTGTTACGCATATTACGCCAAATTTACAATAATAATTCCTATAACTAAGACAACCTCATTAACAGCCAATTTCTTTTGAGTTATTCGCCAAAATACCTAGCCATTAGACACCATAATTACACCATTTTATTTAACGAGCGTTCAGAAAATTTTTGGTGACACTTGTGGAAGCAAAGCCGTGTCTTGATTTATTCGCTCGAAATTCCGTGAACAAATAAATTACAATTAAGGATGTCACTGGAAATAAATTGTAATTTATCTATTTATAATTGAATATTTTCGTACGTTTTTTGTTTTGTATACTCATAACGGTTATACTGGGTGGTAATGAAGTCTTGAATAGTTAAACTGATAAGTTATATTATGCGCATATATTTTGCGTTAATTCCTACGGACAAGCAGTTTTTCTTATTAGTTACCTTTGAAAAGGAAGACATATAGTGAATAAACTTTATTGGATTGACTTACCTTGTGTAGGTATTTTGCTTTGTAACTGAAAGTTTCTCTGGTGAACATAACTATTTATAGACTTTAAATATGTATCACCTCTTCTATATTCGCAATTTCAGTATTTAGTCTAAATTCTGCAATATTTAGAAAAGGCCATGCCACTAACTATATATGCATATTCCAAAAGTGAAAATGAAAAAAGAAGTTTAACAAATAACAGAATTAGAAAAAAAAATACAAAGTAATTTGGCCATTTATTTAAGGAAACACATAGAAATAAAAAGAAGAATACAATAGTTACTACGAAATATATTGCAATCGTATCTGAATAAACTGACTCTAGAAATGCTATAATACAAGGGATAGAAGACTGATGAGTTAATACGACCTTTTCGAATGTCGTCCTTTTAATGTACCTATCGTCAGCAGTTTTATGTAACGTTAGAAATTGTTAGATTAGATTTAGAAAATTTTAGATTAAAAAATCTTATAAACTGAAAATATTTATAGGAATGATAAATTGATAAAAAATATCCTATAAATATTTTTTTTGCGAAATACGCTTGAAGTCAGTATATTACTCCTCAATTTGGTTACTAAATAATTAATGTCTATTGGGAGTTATGAATAGTAAATTGATTTATTATAATTCTGTGTGTAGAAGGGTGTGGTTGGAAATAAGCACGGCTCACTAGGCGTTCCGACTTAGTCCTCCATAATAGGGAGATATTATCGCTGACCTTAGAACTACCGTCCTTTTGAGGGTAATTATAAGCCTCAGTAACCGCTTAATAGCAAGTGAATTAACCGATTGACTGTTTGCTATTTCATAACACAAAAAAATTGTGCTGCCGACATTTGCATTCCTTTCTATTCTCTCCTGGTGATCCTAGCCATAGATGTTTTAAAGTTACACAGCTTCAGTGATTATGTGCGTAGATATCGTGATAAATTTTGTAGCTCTAAGAAAATATTGACATCAAACTTTTGGCAAAAAAAGTTACTGTAACATGAACCCAGCCGAGAACTTGCTTGACTATTGTCGGTGTTTTCATTAAGTTGAACCTGAAACCAATTTCTATTTCGTAAACATTGCATATTATCAAAATCTTCAACAATAAATTCAGGCACGAATATTCTGAAACCTTTCTTCTCTTGACTTTATCTTACCTAAGTAGGATCACCATAGTATGTTGTCTTCTTCGACTTTCTTCTATCCGCTGTTATCTCAGTGTTCAAATCCTCCATATAACTTACCTCATTTTACCCCTATTCTTATAACATTCCTCGTAGAATCCATTCCTCTTCCACTCCTACAACTGTCCATCTTAACAGCCTTCTAGTTATATTAATATTGACGAATAACACTAAAAAACGTTGGACTGAAGATCAGCAGAACTTAAACTGATTTTTTTTTATGTGTTTTTAATAATTCGTTCTGCTTTTTCAGATGAAATTTGTATAGTATAGTTAGTATAGTATACTCTTTACACTATAACATAGATTTAAGTAAAAAGAATTATACAACAAATCTGAGATTCAAGCTCTTCTTCCACCTGACATACAACGATTCGCTCTCAACTAGAATATGCAACAAGTTGTACATTTACTTTCTAATGAAGCTGTAGTTGCACTTGAAGTAACTAATGAAATATCCACAAAGCAATATAAGCTCTCTAGACTTTAGCTGTTCTATTAGTAACGACGTCGGTCCTTGTTACATGAACTGTGAGTTATTGTTGGCTCTCTATATTTGACTTGTTAACTTTGCTATATAAACTGGACGTCGCCCAGTCCTTAGCCACCACTGTTAGTAGTTATAAATTTATATTATTTTATCGATTTAGTGTCTTAATGACGGAAAATATGTGAACATTTCAATGAAGAACAGCAATAATAAATATATATATAGTAAAACGAAACCTGTTATTTGTATATTGATTTTTTTACAATGACGATGGAACTGCTTTACTCTCTTTCGCTATATCAATTTCTAATCTTTAATTAATAATTATAAAAAAACCAACCTTCCTACTCCATAATATATTTGATAGAGGATTTTTTTATGTGCTTTTATTTTGAAATACAACATGGTTTTAAATTTACATATATACATACTAATTTATTAAAGTATCTCTTATTTGAGTGTCTAAACTCAGAAACGGCGTAAAAAGGAGTTTTATATAATTACGATTTTATATGAAGTATAATCAGTAACGATAAAATTAAAAAAGGGTTAGAAATTAATAAAGAAGTTATAGGAAGTAAGTATTAACGATAAAATTACGATTTTAAAAAAGGCAATCCACAATTTATACAGTAAAAACTCTTATTTCCCATATAAAATTAAAATAATTTTCATGAGAATACGAAGTCGGAGGAACAAGTGAATGTGCAATAAAATGCCACACATTTGATTCAATTATAAAACTTTTATACATTTCTTTTAAAATCATATTAATAAATACATGGTTATAAAACACATAATTACTCATAATAAAAGTCCTATCATTGTATTTCTTAACAGTATAGTACTATTCCAATATCGCGTTACATAAATACTCCTTAACGAGTTTAAAAAATATAAAAGGTATTGCTAATGTGGTAATAATCTTCTATTTTATTATCCTACTAGCCTTTGCCTATGACTTTGCTTGCTTTAATATAGAATTGATTTATCACTCGGGAACAGTATATTTTCTGGATGAAAAATTCCCTGTACCATGTCCAGTACACCTGGTAACGTGTACGCAAAATTTTGGATATTACGGGGTGAAACAATTGGCTTAAAGTTAAAGCGTTAAAGTGTAACAAGTAAACGTTAAATATCATTGAGATTGAATATTTAAAGATAAGAAGGACAAACAAACTCAAGAGTGTGTAATTCCTTGAAAATTACTGTTGCAATTGCCGTACTTGAAATCAGTGCTGATTAAGCGAATAGTAACTTTTAAAACTTGATATTTACAGGAAATTCTGTTTGGGATTATACTGATAAAATTGAATAGATGTCACACATGTGTAGTTTTAGTTTCGACTTTTTATTTGTTGCTTTAAATGTTTTAACTAATTGTTTCTATGACGGACATTGAGTTTACCTTTTCCGACAGCTATTCGGATGGAAAGCAATTTGTTAAGCGACCAATTACTGGTAAAAAAAAAGCTAATTTACCAACACGCATGGCTTGAAGGTCAGCGGAATAGGTCGCGGGTCCATCTGATTGTGTACTGAAAACAGAATAAATTTACATTACATAAGTATATATAAATATGAAAGGAGACGCTGCGATTAGACGTATTTGTGTGAAGAGTTATGAAATAATGTCTCGTGTAAAGGATAGAAAACTGATGTTACAGTTAATACCAATGTATCTCTAAGTAAAGTCTATGTTAAAAATGAATGTCGTGGAACACTCGGTTCGAAGGAAGTGCCTTTCTTATTATATTATTATTTATAAACGTATTATATTATTGATTAACAAATACAAATAAATAAATTACTAGCGTCTGAGAACAATTAAATGAAGCGCAGAAATAACTAATAAATTTAAGGAATCGTAGGAAATTTCGTAATTAATATATTCTTTCGAGTTGTGAAAATTAACATTTTATTGTATATCATTCAATTAATTATAAACTTCATCAGATAAACATTAAGTATAAATACACAACTACACACAACTTATTGGCTGCCAGAAAGAGTCGTTACGGGAAAATTCTACATTTTTTTTCGTCAAGCCCCAATCCGCCAAGTCCGTACCGTGCCATATAGGTAACTTTGTTCCAAAAATTCTAGAAATCCTGAGAAGAAATTCTCATCTGTATCTATCTATGTTTATTTAATAAAATTAAAAATTAATTTAAAAATAAAATTAATTTAAAAAAAAAAATTAATTTAATAAAATTAAAAAGTATTAAAATTTAATCGAAATATATTCAATAGTTTTTGAGATTAAGCTTTATGCAAAAAAGAAGATATCCATTTTACTGAAGCGTAACTATTTTATACAATAAATATATAGTAATAGCACATGCGTGAGGAATCGCAGGTACGGCTAGTATTCCATAGACAACGTAATATCCGTAGATGATCTAAAAGGCCGAGAATTAGTTCTCTTATCTTAGAATTTAATATTAGGACTTCCAAAAATAAAGTAGAAGACTTTATTACAATGCCCTCTACATACATGACATATGTATATATTTAATGTAAAGAAAGAAAGGGATCGATTGAACATGTTTAAGCCGCACAACAACAAAAGCGCTTCCATTAGACAACGGGCGCGAAACTGCACTTTATAAATCAAGTTGTAAATTTGAATTCCCGCTTTTAAATTTACAAACACTTATATGAACCAGTATTCGACCAATAGTCGAAACTGGACAATGATAATTGAAAATTGTCTCAAAATGAATGATTAAGCAATTTAGAAATAAATGTGAATTTGCTATTTTAATGCGATTTTAGTTAATTTATACGAAAAACTTGTTTGTCTTGAAACAATCTTATGAATATCTTTAATTGTAATAGTTTTTTTCATTTTCGGCCAACGATATGAAAATACGTTCGTGTTCAAAAGTAGTGGTAAAAAAATATACTCCAATTTTTTTTTTATCGATTTATGGAACGTTCTTCGTCTTTCACTTTGCCCGGTCTTCGGTGCCCTTTCGTGCGACGGTGTTTCTTTTTGAGTACTCGCGTTTTAGCCGTCCCCGTACTTGACACGGTAGTCCTCCTACACTTATCGCAGGTGTAGGGCGATGTGCCTGCGCGTCTTTATACGGCGTCCCCCTAGCTACATCACTCAAAATCCTATTCGACTTTCCTATAATAAATGACAGGCTTGTGATATTATATGAAGCGATTGCCGCTTCACCTTCAAATCCCAAAGAGGGATCACATTCAACAGAGCCTGTATTGTCGTCCAGTAAGATGCACCGTGAGCAGGTGAGACTAGGGTCCATGAGGAATTGTTTCAACCCCTTGCATCCCAACATTAAAGCTCGTTTAATGTAAATGCTACTAAACAATAAAAGAAGCCGTGGTGATCTAGCGGTTTGACTCGATGGAAAATTAATCTGATGTCCGCAGGTTCCCATATGTCGGTACCAATGACTCTTTCGAAATTTGAGTACCTTTACTAATTTAAATTGGTAACACTAGCGGCTGACGGAAAACACTGTGACGAAACCTGAACATGAGAAATGTTCTTGTAATAACCACGGTATGTGTAAAAAAATATAACTGCATTTCCCCGAGTTTGAAGTCGCCAATACCTCGTGAGCTGACGTGGTGATTATACCAATACCTCCCTTCGGAAAGAGGCCTGTGGTTCATTTCTAATTACTTCTATTACATTTTATCGTTACTACTTCTAAAGAAGCATAACAATGTAACGTAGCGTGGGAGATTAACTCGGAGAAACAAAAGACACTTCAAATTATTTTTTATTTAAATTCAAAATTTATTTTCAAATCTAAGTTACATAAACGTAGTTTGACCTATAGTTTATTCAATTACTACGATTGCGTCTAAATTCAGCCGCGTTTACAAGTCAGTTAATTGCCAACAAATGTACCTCTGTAGCTTAATTAATTCACTCTTTACAGTCTTCGAATATAAGGCTTTTCACATCTGTGAGTAATTTTACATCAACTTTAGTATGCAAATTGGTTATTGGTTAAATAACAACATAATTTACCATTTTATATCTACTTTAAAAGTGTCTTTTCCCTTGAAAATGGTGTTAATAAAAAAAGTTATTTTAAAGATTAACTTTTATTGTTGCATTCGATTATAGTAGACTAGATTTTGCCCGTAACTTTGCACACGTTAATGTAGATTTGAGCTTTATCGTACTTTTATTGGGTACATGTTAGCACAAATCCTTTTGTATATTAGTTTTATTAATTAAATGGTATGTATCTGTCCACTAATCTCCTGGAACGCACTTTAAACGAACACAAGTGCTGTCCTCTATCAAATAACGTAGTACGTTTGAATTTCCCAGTTACAAACCACTCTGAGCGTAACTGCGTTGAAAAACAATTGCGAAATCTCTAGGATACCGTAATAAATCCTAGTGCCATTGTAGACTAGTTAACAAGATCAGCGAACTTAACCACAAACTCAGCCGGGGTGTCCCCGAAGAAGAGAATCTCCTGTGCGGGTGAGTGGTGGATACATGTCCTCATATAGGGACAGTATATGTTTTTGGATGAAAACTACCCCATATTCTTTTCTGTAACTCTCACAACATGTATACAAGGTTTCTTCAAGGTATAAGGACTAGTGAAAGCGTAACATACAGACAAACTTACATTCTCATTCTCATTAAGGATGAAAACACTGCAAGTTTTGTTTATATATCTAAAACTTGTAAACGCGTTATAACTTTTACTTTTCTACTCCTGGGAAATTATACACTCAATGAGTCTGTATGTTCTCTCTTCCCATTAAATATTTAATCTCAGTGTTCTTTAACATAATAATGTATTATATTTTATACCTCAATTATGATTATTTACTGAATAACAAAGAAAAATACAATATTAATTGTTATCATTATTTTGATATAAATACGAATGTGAGTTTGTTTGTTTGATACGATTTCAAGCCTTAATTACTCAACCAGTCATTACAAATTTTGTATATATATAGTCAGCAGTAAAGAATTGTACATAATAGAGAATAAATAGTACATAAGAATATCTTACATGTAGTACGAGAGTACTATTCCCGTGTGATAAGTCAATTCTACATTAAAGCGTGTGGAGCCGCGAGGTAAAGCTAGTGACGTAATAAATTATTTAGATTACTACGATTCCAAGCCTTAAATACTCAACCGGTCATCAAAAAATGTTGCATATATATAGTCAAGAGTAAAGAATAGTACAGAAGGATATTTTACACGCAGAAAAAAGTACTATTCCCGTGTGATAAGTCAATTCTATATTAAGGCGAGTGAAGCCGCGAGGTAAAGCTAGTGACGTAATAAATTATTTAGATTACTACAATTACAAGCTTTAAGTACTCAACCGGTCATCAAAAAATGTTGCATATATATATAGTCAGGAGTAAAGAATAGTACAGAAAGATATCTGACACGTAGAAAAAAGTACTATTCCCGTGTGATAAGTTAATTCTACATTAAGGCGAGTGAAGTCGCGAGGTAAAGCTAGTGACGTAATAAATTATTTAGATTACTACGATTCCAAGTCTTAAATACTCAACCGGTCATCAAAAAATGTTGCATATATATAGTCAGGAGTAAAGAATAGTACAGAAGGAAATCTTACACGTAGAAATAAGTCCTGTTCCCGTGTGATAAGTCGATTCTACATTAAAGCGAGTGGAGCCACGAGCAAAAGCTAGTGACGTAATAAATTATTTAGATTGTTACGATTGCCAGTCTTAAATACTCATGCGGTCATCAAAAAATGTCGCATATATATATAGTCAGGAGTAAAGAATAGTACAGAAGGAAATCTTACACGTAGAAAAAAGTACTGTTCCCGTGTGATAAGTCAATTCTACATTAAAGCGAGTGGAGCCGCGAGGTAAAGCTCGTTAACAAATTATTAAGTGACTTTATTCGAGTTTTATATTAACAATTTGATTTAAGTGTAAATTGAAAATTCGTATCAAAATCAAAATTTTCTATTAATATACGTTGCTCTCTCGTGCGTATAAAAATTACTAAGGAGTGTTTCACTTGCGTGCCGTTAATGTAGTTATTTTCGTTTTATTATTGTTAATAGCATAATTTAATTAGTTAATTTTGACCCAATTTCTCTATGTATTGATAAGAGAACATTGTAGTGGACATAGAATAAATGAAGCCATTGGAATTTATTTGTAATATTTATTGATTAAGAATCTTGTTTTCTGTATACCAACGCTCTCCTATTGATTATATGCAAGATTCCCATGAGTTTTCGAAAGGCGTTGACTTCGAAACAAGTGCCATATACTAATTGGTGTTACATCATAAGTGTCTAAGTGACTGAGACACATTCTAACTAACTTCATAAGTAACGTCACACAAACAATCTTTTTTTTGTTGTGCTTAATTTGAAATCTCTGATATCTAGTCAAATGATATGCTGTAACTGATCTGTAATTAATTGGATGAGGTTTAATATTATATCCATCAAATCGGCTTCTCAAATAACCCATTCACCATTTTCTTATCCTTATCCCACCTAAGTAGGGTCGGCATAACATGTTTTCCTTTTCCATTCTCCCCTGTCAAATGTTCACACCTTTTATACACATATCATTTTTCACACAATCTATTCAAATACCTCTACTCCTATATCTGTCCACCTTCATATTTAAAACTTTTCTAGTTACATGGCTTTCATCTCTCCCCATAACAGGCCCATACCATGATTACCTATTGATCCTCAACTTTTCTCTCACTGGTGCTATTTTTAAACCTCCTCTGATATACTAATTCGTAATCTTATCCTTTCTAGTTACACGACACATCCCTCTTAACATTCGCCTCTGCCACATATAGTCTTCTCTCATCCGTCTCTTTCGCAGACCAGCACTCAAATGCAAACAGCATGACTGGTGTTACAATAGTTTTATACACCTCACCCTCGAGTTTCACGAGCATTCGTGGTTCACAAGCTTCCCCAGATACCTTTCGCCGTTTCAACCACCCTGCATTTATCCTGTTCCTCACATTCTTATCCAACGTTTTGGATCAATGAACCAAGATGCCGGAAATTGGAAATTATTTTTTAATAACGTTGTCCTTACATGATACTTTTTTTTTTCAAATTGACATACCCTGTTGGCCCTATGGCTTCTACAGATTCACCGGACTACTAACATGATACATAGATATATACAATAGTGAATTTTTTTGTAAGCCTTTCTAATGCTACTCCCATACCTGCGTGTATTGGTACGATGTTTTGGTCTATGGTCAGACTAAATGCAGATGTGGGAAGACATTATCGTTATGCGTTACGAACTATCGGACTGCGTGACGATACACGCAGCACGATGACTGGGCCGGCGGTTTTTGCGCACATCAAAGGAATTTATCCGACGCTAATTTCAAGTTATTGGAAAGACACAGGTGTTTTGGAACGGGAATTCTGTTCTTTTATCGGAATGGTTTTTGACGTTTATTTTAACGCGACAAGTAGTCGAAGCTTCGTCACGCAGATATGGGAGTAGCATAAGACCTACAATTCCGCAGTTTGTTGTATGTACTTGATAGTAGCTCAAAAAAACATTTGTTTATATAATATGAATAATTAATAGATAATAAGTTTATGTATGTGTGAGTATGGGTGTTCGTGTGCGTGTTTAATGTGAATGTGATTGTAGTATGTGTTTAATTGAATTATTGGATGACAAGAATTTGCTCGCAGCTCGCGTTGATGTAGACTTGACTTATCTCTGGTACACTACTTTTTTGTATACAAAAAGTACCCTACGTCCTTTTCTGGACCCCTGACAATATGTATGCAAAATTGCACGACGATCTGTTTAGTAGTTAAGGCGTGAAAAGAAACAAACAATTTAAAATATTTGTAATGGTTTTTGATAGTGACACGAGTTCAATCTTTTATATGAGAGTAGACCGTTGTTTTTGGTGACAGAAAAATCGTGAAGAAGTCGGTATTAGCTACTGCAATCCATTTAAAATGTATCGCCAAACACCTGCAGGTATTCTTTTTTGGCAACGGCACTTGCAAAAACAATCCATTTCCATTGCCAAAGTGTTACAATGTTCAATTACATCACCAGGGATAAATATTACGTTATATGTAGTTAAATAAACATATATTCTAATATTACATTTAACCTTTATGAACGACTCACATCATGTGGAGGAGGTTTCGGATTAGATCCTTATCCAGAAAGATAAAGGAACGCCCAGACCTCCCAGCGGGGCGATGACTGTAATACGCTTTATCGCTGTTATGATTCGTTTTAGGTATGTAATCAGTATCTCCACGGAGAGGTCTGACCCCCCAGTGTTATACGACCCTCTTCATTCTATAGATTTAATATGTAATGAATATATATAATGAAAATAAGGTTATTTTGAGGCTCAGTAACGTCAAAACTACTGCACTATTCGATGCATAATTTTTTCGTAGATAGTTCTAGACTATTTATTCTTTAGATTTAATTAACCCTCTACCTTTTTTCTGAACGCCCAATGAAGCGGGTGGAAATTAGTAATTTTATACATGTCACATTGCAAATTGGGAGAGCATTTTATTCAAAATTATACCTTTAAGATATTTAATCATTTATGTTAGTGAAACTTCTCTACGACTTAATCTATTATAAAATATATTTGTTTCCTTGAGACAATATTTGATCGTCGTTTTAGGAACCAATAAGTGGTGCGGCAATTATTAAAATATCTATAAACATGGTTCATTTTTATAATCTACTAGCGGCCGACTCCGGCTTCGCACGGGTATAAAATATATAGCCTATGTCATTCACTGAAAAAATGATTAAAATCGATCCAGTAGTTTTGATTTATTCATTACTGCCCGTGACCCGCACGCGTTAAATTTGGAGTAACCTCAAAAATAACAGTATTTCTCCACTATTTAATTAATGTTATTATACATATAAACCTTCCTCTTCAATCACTCTATCTATTAAAAAAACCGCATCAAAATCCGTTGCGTAGTTTTAAAGATTAAAGCATACATAGGGATATAGGGATAGAGAAAGCGACTTTGTTTTATACTATGTGGTGATGTTGTTTTGAAAAAAAAAATCACAGACTCTAGATACAATAGGTGGCGCTGTTGTCAGTATTAATATATTATGACAAAGTATTAGAATAAAAAAAAAATTACAATTTATAGCTACAATATCATTATTATTTTTCTTTTATAGAAACTATTAAAATGCGTAGCTATAACATATACTGATAGTCTATTCATTCAATGTGAAATATAATTATTTATTAATCTGAAGGAGTAATGGAACGTTAGGATGTGTTTTAATAATAGCGACATAATATATACTGCCGCCACATGAGACACAGGATTGTCTACTTTAAGTGGCAACGCTTATCATGTATAAATTAACAATTTTCAACCTAGTTTTACATATTTTCTAGATTATATGTTGGAAATGTGTACTTTTGTGATATGGTAGGTGAATAAATGTTATTATTTTATGTAACAGATGCGAAATAATATTTAAAGTTTATATGACTATTAAGTGGGGCGAATCTAATTCAATTACAGCTCACCAGTTTATTTGTCTATTGCCTGCCATGCGTTTGTACAATTAGAGCCTTTTGTGTTTGAAATAGCAAACAGGTTTGTTATCAGTTTGATATTAAGTGGGAACTGTAACTGAAGACCATGTACAATTAACATCAAAAGGATCGAATTTCTGATGCCAGTTATAACAAGTTGCTCTACACCTGAGAACTGTGTTGGAATTCTTCACGTGCTAGTATCAATTCCACTAGGTCCTGGTGATCTAGTGGTTTGATCAGTGGAATATCAAACCGATGTACGCAGGTTCGAATTCCGGCATGTACCAATGATTTTTTTTGGAATTCGCGTGCATTTACTAATATAACTTGGTAACATTGTCGGCTGAAAATGATGGAAAAAATTGTGAGGAAACCTGGACCTGAGAAATGTTGTCGTAGTACCACCGTATGTGGGAATAATATAGAACTGTGGATTTCTCAGAGTTTGTATTCGCCAATACGTCAGGGGCTTACGTGGTGGTTATACCTACCCATACCTTCCTTCAGCAAGAGGCCTAAGGCCCTTCAGTGGGTATCTTACAGGCTGTTGAGATTGATGTATAAATATGTTTTTTTTTATATTATAGGGGGCAAACGAACAGGTGGGTCACCTGATGGTAAGTGATTACCGCCGTCCATAGACACTAGCAACACCAGGCGAGTCGCAAGTACGTTGCCGGCCTTTTAATATATGTGGGCCTCCGGCGCTCTTACTGACCGAACGAAACGCAACAGTGCAAGCATTGTTACTTCACGTCGGCTTTCTGTGAGAGGGTGGTACTACCCCGGGCGAGCCGACCCATTCATGCTGAAACCAGTAATAGTTTCAGCGTAGCTCTACCACCTGTAACCTTATTATTACACGGTTTCATTCAAATTCATTTCAAAACCTATGTTTTTATTTTTATGGACGTTCTAGATAATAACTGTGCTTATCTGATGACGAAGTACTAAATAGTAATTGTAGAAATTATCTTGGGGTCTCAGTACTTAAGTATATCGTGCTTTAAATGACGTATAATTCTTATTCCAAACCAGTAATAGTTCAGCAATCTTCAGTACTTTTTCATATTTTATAAGAAAGCCTAAAAGGTGTTCCTATTTTATTCTTTGTTGGTCAAATAACAAATTGATACAACATCGAATAAATTAGTGAAATTTCGATTGCCTTATCATCCATAGTTAACTTCACTGCAGTTGAAAGTTTGTAAATCCAATTAATTCAACCATAAACAAAATTGTATGCCAGCGAACTTTACTAACTGGGGTTTTACTGAGGGTTTTGCTGTTTATGACAGCGTTATATGTGTGTTTCTGGCGTCCATATAAGAGGAACTATAAGACAAAACTCTGACATTCATTAAAAACAGTATAAAGGACGCTTTACCTAACATCTCTTTTTTAATCTTCAGAGTAATTACCAGTGTTGCAAGATCTACACATTAATCAGTTACAATTTCGGTTTTTAAAAAATTATTCTAAGTAAATTAGTAAAGTTATCGCTCAGTATTTTTTTATAGATTAAAAAATCAAACTTGTACAAAGAAAAATCATGTAAACATTCACAAATAGTATATTCGTTGACTGAAATTCTTTTTAATACCTCAGGTTAGTACTAAAATTCCAACGATTTAAATATTTACTATAATAAATAGTCAGTTACTTCAGTGTGTATATTTAAATAAATAACAATTAATTCAGAAAACGTACTGTACTTTTTTTCTCTTTAATTTTCTGACAAATACTGAAATAGTTTTTGGTCTGGCAACACTATTTATTATCTGATAAAATCTAACATAAAAAAATCTCCTTTGATAGTGCACCGAGATATGGCGGCATCAGTCTTGTGGTTTAATAAATCGCCGGCGACTCCCATCGGATTTAAAAGGATCTACTTCAATCCCCAGTTACGGAACGCTGTATTCATCTTGACGGATAGAAAAAAAGTTCAAGGGGTCATCTCCAATAACATTTCTATTGACGGCATGCCCTAAAGTTTCCGCTTCATACCTATTTCATTATTCCGTTGTTCCAAATTTTTGTGATAAGACAAACGGACAAAAGATAAAAAAAGTTTGGGGTACAACTGTAAATAGAACAAAAAACGTGATTTGTGAGATTTTTAGTTTATAAAATTGATAATAAATAAATAATTACATATATATGTAAAATAAATAATACATAAAACACTATAAATATATTAGTTAAGTCCGTGGCTTGACACGCGTTGACATTATTCGATATACTGAATAATTGAAATATAGCGATATGGGCATTGTATAAGATTTACCAACATTTTTATTATTACAAAAATAACAGGCAGAATTTGTATTTACGAGACGCCATTTAAAAATAAAACCGGACGTGTCATAAAAAGATATGAGAGAAGTAAAACGTTTGTGTTACAGGGAAATGTTTTAATTACAAAAAAAAATGCAAGAAAAAGCCAACGTCGCGCGATGTTCCCAGGCGTTGTTAACGTGGGGAAATCCCTTATGGATACCTACTCTCCCGAGGTGAGAGAGTAGGTGTAAATCCTAGTACTGACCGCGCCCAACGCTACTAAACATAGCTGTACCACACAAAAATGCCTCCCATAAGAAATTTTACTGCAAAAGTTTCTTCTAAACGCAACACCTACAAATTTGAACAATGTAGAAGTTAATGCGCTGAAGCACTATTCAGTGCCTAGTTATAGTAAAATAGCTTAAAACCTTTCCTTGAAAATAAAAGCTATCACAGCTTTAACGGTGACAAAGTTGAAGATGTTGGAGTATATCTATCTCAGATATATCAATATCCAGATTTAAAAAAATAGGTAAAACTAGTTTGGCTCGAGGCTTTGCTCACGTCAATGAAGATTTGACTTAACCTTTGTACATTCGTTTTGGACGAGAGAAGATACCTTATGTCTTTTTTGGTACCCCTGACAAAGTTGAGTTGGTTAGTTGATTGGTTTACGGAACGCTATAAGTTGGTGGCAGTAGTGGGCAGTGATCTCTAGCTGCCGGGCTTGGTTAAATCCATGACCGACAGCGAGAGGTTATGGAACGCTGTTCTCGCATTCTACGAGAGTGTCCTTCAGTAAAATGAAGGACCTGAAAGACTGAAGGAGACGGAGCCTGATACCCCAACGATTCGACGTAGGAGGGTCGGCCGTGGGCGTAGGAGAGGCACAAACGTTCCTCCCCCATTGCCTGCCTGATTAGCCTTCAGGTGACGGACACGGGGACGTCTGTTGCCGTGTAATGAAGGCCCGTGATAATGAAGCACGGTATAAAGCCGCCGCTTCAAGACAGAGAAGCGTGGGGAGAGACTTTTTGTCACTTATCATCTCGACTCAAGCGCGTGGCCAGGGTTAGTGGTACCCGCAACCCTGGTCCACATATTCGCTAAAGCGGCACAGGGTTTTTTTTTTGGTTGGTTGATTAGTTGGTCGGTTGCGTTATAAGGCGTAAAAGAGTAACAAATAAGCACATATTCGTACTTATAATGGATAGTGAATTTTTTCTTTTGTCAGTAGATTTTATAAATCATCAGACAAATTACCTATACGATTAGTATATGTCATATACTATTTTTAAGTAATCCTTACATCAAATTACTTGTCCAAATTGTAAAATTACAAAGTTCCATTAGTTAATCATAAATAAAAATATTCTAGCAATAAAGAATATACTATATATCTTTTACTATATCCGTGGTGAAATGACCTCAGATTGTAAAAGCTAAGGCTCCAGCTCTATCTAGAACCTAATAAATTATATAGACAATCTGTTATGAAATCGTGTGGGTTTAAGTTCGTGCTATGCCTAGAGTATGAAACTTTGCTAACTGGCTATATTTACAGCTTGATACTACTATCGTCGCAAAAATAAAGTAAATGACGGTGGTAAGTGATTCACATAAGTCCCCACTATATCCTGTCCTTGTGGCTTATCCCGGATCACTCTGGCGACTGCTTCTGATAATTTAATGTAACGTTCCAGATATATTTCATCGTTGTTTTTAGTATTATGCTTTGAATAGTTTATTCAATGCTGTTTTTGTTTAGCTTTTAAAGTACCACTTGAATTTGTTTGTACAGGGAAGCACTGCAGACAGTTCTATTAGAGAGAGAGAATGTCTCTATTCAAGATTGGTTAATATGAAGGTTAATGTTAATTATATAACCAAAGCTACCAAGCAAGCACCAGGGAACAGCTTCCTGGCATTCTCTCCTGGATTGGGTTCCTTAACTATGAACGGATATATCGTCAATGTTAGCGCTATTGAAATCATCTCCTAATGATATAAAGGCTTATAATGATGATAACCAAGGTGTTAGGTTTTCTTTGTAAATATCTTTCTGATAAAATTTTATTAAACCTTGGCTAGATTTTTTGTTTTAATGATCCATGGCAATTAACTACATATACTAGTGGTCGCCAGTGGCCGAAATTCGATCATTATAAGGAGTAAAAAAAAATTTCCTCAGAGGTTAATATGTAGATTATCTATTATCTGAATTTCTTTTGGCTTTTTATTCTAAATAATTAAACCTATTGAGTATTGTACAAATATCGTAGATTACGGACGTAAAGAGCGTAAAGTATAGCGAATAAATTCTTAAGACTTACAAGGCTTCCAAAATAATTTTATGATAGCACTAAAGCTCGTCAATACCTCCTAATCAAAGAAAATCAGCTAAAACAGAAGACAAAAAGTACTGAGCGGTTGTGTCGTTTTCTATTTATATATAATTTTGATTTTAATGGGGAATATTAAAACTGTTCTTTCTAGGTGAGACTAAATGAACGATTTCTTCCTGCTACTACGTACATGTACGTACATAAACAACTCATCAGTATTTATTAGAGAAGCATTATTCTCCGCTTGACAGATCTCGTGACATAGTTGTTATAGCCCCGTTGCTTGGAGACCGCATGTTCAATTCCCTTAAGACAATCTGTAGTGGGATAAATCGTATTCGTATGTTTTTTGTATTGTACAACGTGCTTGTGGTTTCAATATTACGCTGTACTGTAAATAAATAACGTTATAAATATAAATATGTATAAAACATGGCTGTATATTTAATGCCAAATTTAAGTAATATTGTTACATCATGTATGTGAATCTGTTTTTACAAATAAACCACAGATGAGTCATCAACCGTGGGAACCAGAAACAATGAGGTCCAAAAAATATCCGGTCTTGAATTCTGTCGAATCATTCTAATAATATCTTCCTTAGAATTTTCCGGTATAAATCTTCCAGAGTTTTCCGTCCTCCTTTATTATAAGGTATATAAATGCGCCACGGTGCGTTCGAGTATCAAACATCAGAACAAAAGGAATGATTATTCTTTCTATTGGACTGCGATTACAGCATAATAAGCTGTAAATATCACTATTAATATCAATGTTGATTGTAAGTGTAGTTCATTTCTCTCTGTACGAATACATTATAATTTCTTTTGACGTAAACGGAATATAATTCACCTATAGATGTACCAACATAAATATATAAGGTATTTCAAACTCGTATATGAAAACCTTTGTAAAAGTTAGCAATATGAATCATATTGATGTCCTCTATAATAATGAGCAAAGTTAGTATATGAATACGAATGGCCTCTCCTACCTATCAATCAAACGTGAAACTAAAACAATTTCGTCGAATTACAATAATCGGAGCTCGCGACGTTCTTTCACCGAAAAAGAAAATAAAAAAAATCACTGTTTCATGGAATCAATCCTCTGAATAAATAATAACATGGTTTCGACCGTGGCGTGTACATTAATACTAATTGTACACAATATACGAAGATATATATACGGTGTCGTTTGGAACCTATTACCTGTAATGTCTAAGGTTTACTTTGTTGTTTTGGTAGATGGGTCTTAACCCTTAGTAGCCTGATTTACGAAAGTGATTTATTTTTAATATTACTGTGTTTGCTTGAGGGTCTAGATGAAGGGACCCTTTACTTGTTCACTTTGCCGCGCAAGTAATATGTCATAGATAAAATAAAACAATAATGACATTTGATTTTTTTTAAATTTAGTTGGAAAGAATATTATACAACAGTAAAATACATACAGCCAACCTATAAAAAAAAACGAATAGTAATGTGAACATTCGGTTTAAAAGATTGGTATCAAAATTGAAACTCTAAGTTATTAAGGGTTAAGAGAAAAAAAGGTTTACAATACGTATTTAAACATTTACTAGTGTCCGACATCGTATTTGTTATGAACTTTTCTGGACTGCGTAGACATATAGCTTTAATACTTATAAAAAAAACTTCGTTAAGTACTAATTATGTAGTGCCCTAAGATAGACCTTAGTATGCGCCACACGTAGGTATGTAAAAGGTTTAAGAATGTAACACGTGTGAACTATAAAACTGGCTTAGGAAAAGTCTTTATCTAGCGACTCGGTAAGAAAAGTTTGGTATCGAATTCAAGTGTAACACCCAACGAGTCTTAGAAACTAAAGGTGGAAAGCAATTAGGCATCACTCAGGAACTTTTTATAAGAACGCTCCTTCAATATTCATTTAAAAGTTTCAAAGATAATCAATCAATCAGTAAATATATTAAGAGATTGGCGTTGTTAACTTCTCACAGCGGATTCACCCGTATTTTGATTTAATTTTAAAACTTATATTGATACTCTTTGGAAATGTATTAGGAATTTTTATTTTTTTATCCCTATAACATGAAGCAATATGTGGCCAGTTATATTTTAGAATTCCAGAGTGAATTTTCTGAAATATTCTGTTGATATCAAATGTAGTGGGTAGAGCTACGCTGAAGCTATTACTGGTTTCAGCATGAATAGGTTGGCTCGCCCGGGGTAGTACCACCCTCTCACAGAAAACCGACGTGAAGTAACAGTGCTTGCACTGTTGCGTTTCGTTCGGCCAGTGAGAGCGCCGAAGGCCCACATATTTAAAAGGCCGGCAACGCACTTGCGACTTCCCTGGTGTTGCTAGTGTCTATGGAGGGCGGTGATCGCTTACCATCAGGTGATGTACCTGTACCTGTTCGTTTGCCCCCTATAATATAAAAAAAAATACAGATTATTAAGACATATTTTTAACTTTGTCGTATTTATCGTTTGACTAGATTTTCACTCGATGTTAAAATGATGATATATATCCACGATGGTAGCTACGTTAAATCTTAAAAAAAAAAATCTTTATTATTTCAAAAGTGTACTAAATTGACTTATAGTTCTAATCTTAAGAGTGTTACACGTGTTGACATATTTAATTAGATTATATTGTGTTTTCTATGACAATAACAAATGAGGTTATGAATAAGTATTTCGAAGAAGAACGTAATCATTTTGTTGAAATTAAAAATCAATTGTCGAATTTATGTAAATGTATCATATCAGAACGGCTACATCTATTTGGCTTTTAATTATTTTCTGTTTGTCAGTACAAGGTCTGTATGAAAGAGAATGTTTGCAATATCATATGGAAAAGTAAAAAAAAAAATAAGTGTTAAAAATCGCTATATAAAAAAATGATTGAGACAGAAGACGGTAGGAATAATTTGCAAAAATATTATCAGAATTGACGTTCAGTTATTCAGGTGCCATTTTATTTCAGTACATAGTCGTAATATATAGAAAAGATTTGGTCTAATTTTCTTAGTTAGTAAATCAGTGCAAAGCCGGGCCTGGTAGCTTATAAACTATATTACAGAGACTTTATTTTTACAGTATATATTTTTTACAATACTAAAGTATCGAGAGACTAGTACTTACACAACATACGTTCTTGAAATTTTTGTCATTGTAATTTCGTACGAAACTTAAGATATAGAAATCTGATTACTAAATTACAATATTTAAAATATATACAACCCCCGACTGATCGATCTTTAATACGAAAATCATTTCACAATCATAAACATCTACAAGATGGAAGAGCTTAAAATGTTACTTCAACTAATTCTACATAAACCGACTCGCATAAATAATATTCTTATCGTTTCACATTAATTTCTTCCGTGAACTCTCGACTACATTTTCTTGCACAATCTAGATATTTTATTTCTGTCACGGTTTCATTAGTAACAAATGGCGTTGGAGTGCCTAGAATTATAATGGCGAGTTTCCCAGAAATAGAGCTGAAAGCATTTCTAAAGCAAACAGACAGTAAAATGTAAACTTTCTGTTTAAAGGTATATTATTACGCAATAAATTTGTATTATGTACAGGTTGTGTTTCTTTGTTTGTCTATTTGTATGTTCCTTAGCTGGCTTGTTACTCGGCAATTACGTAACCGATTTAAAGTATACCTTTTTTAAAATACGCGCATTATTTGTCTAGGTTTTAGTGTACGTTTTTGTCACTTTATATAATATATGGAACATGCTATGTTATTAAAATCGAGTCATGGACATATAAAGAGTTCCAGAAAATTCTGTAACGATGTTTTATCTAAGCTATTCACTATTAACTAATACAATTATGCAATGGACATTTCTATTGAATAAAAATATTAATAATATTGAATACTAAGTACTGCAAATCTAAATTTTGTATTTAAATTGTAGTAAACGCATATATATTTAAATTGTGAAATGACTCGTACTGTGACAAAACAAACTCGACTTGCAAAACTGTAATCTTTATCGAATTAAATAATTATGTCATCGTAGTTAAACTTAATATTGGTCCTTTACGCCATTCAATTAGTTTCATTGTTTAAAGAAGTGAAACAAAATCCTGCGATAAATATTGAAATGTTAAATAAAACATGAAATAAAAAATGAACACCAGATATTTAACTAGAGACCGCTTAGACACTCTTTTGTAATAAAGTATTTTAAATATTGGTATGAACATTTAGACACTGTTTAGTTAAAGGCGTGTTCATTTTTGTTTTTGTAATAAGACTCGATTAAGTCTTGAGTTTTTAGATAATTTAATAAAATTGGAAGTGCACTTCCTATGTTTTGGACAATCGCTCAATTCAATAATTAGTGTGTGGTGACCTTATTAAAGATATTCTACGAAAGGTCAGTCAGTGACTAACGATACAGTTGTACTCACAGTTGATTACTATTGATCGTTCCGAGTAACTGTTTATACATCTAAATACGATTGTATTTGACAGAGAAATGAAGCTCAGGGACGGGTCAGTCACGTTAAATCGATAAAATTTTGTGCGTCGCCTGCGTATAATGAATATTTCGTATTTCTTTTGGTGCTATTTAAAAAACTTATGTTAATAGCCCCCCGTTTCACTGATCTTAGCTTTAGACGACCGATATTAATATTTATTTCGTTATTCCCAAGTCAATTACCTATTATGACGGCAATGATATTTGGATACGAAAATGGGCACTACTGAAAATGTAAATACGGAGACAATTTACACAAACAATCTTAACAGTTTATGTAGTGTTCATAAATTAAAAACGTTATGAAACATTAATATATAAAAAAAAGAAAACGTACTTTAAATGAAATTAACTATATTACAAACTAACCCTGAAATTTTAGCTTCAGCAATATTGAATTAATAGAAACTGGAAAACGTATTCAAAATATTAAATTTTATTCAAAAGCTTTAACATAATATCAAATTGTAAAGTAAGCCACAATGTTGTACTAGTATTAGTACTAACTAAAAATTTAAAAACTCGTCAGACAGGTGACTCGTTTATTTTGGGATGATAGGGATCTTGTACGCGATCGCGATCACCTCTGTATTTAGCACTGAGTTCCTAAACCTAAATAGTGGCTCTATTTTACTTTGCCAAGTTTAATATCAGCCAGTGTACACCCAGTAGTCGAGAGGTAAATAAGCTAGCATTACAGTTTTGACCGGCGATGGAATGCCAAGCTGATAATAGTATCCACTGTACCCGCTGTACCCGCTGGAATTCTGCGACAAACATCCATATAATTGAGCTTAAAGTCATACTATTCATCAGCGACGCTCTTTCAATTCTATCCTTGATACACTCCATCAATAACGGATGCATATCATCTATATTTCCACATAAATGACAGTTTGGAGACTCTGTTATTCTCATTGAGATATGCAAAACTTCCCCCTAGAGATAGCGTCCTGAACGGAATCTTATTGCTATCTTGACTTAACGTCGATTTAAATTGCATTCACTGAATCAAGATTTATAAATAAATTGATATATTTATTATAAGGTTTAGATGTTTTACACCAAATACCTTTTCTTTTACTGCTTCCATCAAAATATTCCCTCCACTATTCATAACAGCTTTTCTTCAATTTTGAAAACAATAACCGAATAATTTACTTTAATATTCTTTAATCACTACATATTATAAAACGAATTCGTTCGCCTCGTCGGTCTGTCTGTCTGTATGTTCGCGATAAATTGAAAAACTATTGAACGGATTGTAATGAGATCTTCATCAATAGATAGAGTAATTTACGAGGAAGGTTTTGGTATATAATTTGTAAATTGGTTGAAATATAATGATAATTGTTGAAAGAATCGAAAGATTAGCAAAACAATGCATACTGAGATATTCCTCTTTTATACATCTACAAAAATATCTACGATGTCATATACTTATCTTTTTAGGATAGCTTACTATACCCGTCTATCATCTAAAAATGGTCACATGTGATGAGGTAATTGGAAGGCTATTTAGACGGATACAGTATTAATCCTTATCAAATAAAATACATTAGTTACCTTAAGTATTTCATGCACATAACTATATATTTTTTATTATCGGGGCAGGACAACACCCGCCGGGCCTGCTAGTTTACTATATATTGATTCTTATTATGCGCTGTAGGTATTATTATTAGTCAGGAATTCAGTGATAACGAATTCCAATTTAAATTTGCCTCTAGTATTAAAAAAATATTGTTTTCATTATTTGTTTAATTATCTAATTTAGATATCTCTGTTTGGAAGTACCAATACCCGAGTCCCTTTGCGGAAAGGTGCAAAGATAAAAAGGGTTGGTGTAATAAATTCCAGGTATTATCCGTTGTGTGTGTTGTTCCATCAGAGAGAACCTGAATGTAAAATTCTCATTCGTTATGCAAAAGGAGAAAATAACTCTCACGAAGGATTGAGTTTCACCGGAACTGTATTCATAATCGCTTTACGAACGACACTTTTTAATTAGTTTCTGCCGGTCTTTATTTCTTTTCCAATATTATTGTTATTTTATGTTTCATAATATTTAATGATGTCGTATAAAAAACAAACTATTTGTAACTTCACTTTTTTTCTTTCACAATTCGGCCTTTATAAAACGTACTTTCTAGGCTCTTTTTGGAAAAGTTCGGTTCTCATCAGGAGTGAATTTCTTTAACACAATCTTAACTGTTTAAACCTAACCGTAACTTAACCTTAGCCAGTGTTTAATAACGATTTACCATAGATTAGTAACGTGTTAAGTCTAGAAGGATTCTGTGGATTATTTTTCAAGTGAAGCGGCCAAGACACACCTTTATATGCTTGGGGATTGATTTTCAGCTAGCTGGGTGAGCAATTGTTATTGTTTCATGACAATATTATCCTTCACCGATAGTTCAGTCTTAGCATATGTTACGTATAAACATTACATATAAATACGTTTCCATTTTTATTATCATTAGACTACAATATCGCTACGAAAATGCGCTTGTGTTTTTAATCACTACTTCATATTAATTTTAGTGCATTTCCAAAGAGGTATCGTATTATTTTAAACTCGTGTATTTTATGATGGTTTGTGTTACCTTTTTAATTAATATAGGATATTTAAATACCGACTCGCTTAATTGTTTTACGCATAAGTGGTCTGAAACATTATAATTGGGTTTTAATCGACCATATGTAACTTAATAACATCAATCTGTAAGTCCCACTACGGGGCCAAACGCTTCTTACCGAATGAAGGCATGGGCATTATCACCGCACTAGCCTACTACACATTGGTAATCTGAACTCCGAGAAATCCACAGTTCTATATTTTCCCACATACGATGGTACTACAACAAAATTTCACAGGTTTAGGCTCCTTACATTCTCTTACCGTTATCCGATAGTGTTACCAATTTAAATTAGTGAATGCACGCAAATAAAAACAAAATCCGTTCAACCGTTTCGGAGATTAGCTCGGTCAAACAATAGATACTTGAATTTTATTTTTACATTTCAATTTGTACACAATATTTTATAATTTTACATGATCAAATTTGGTATATATAAATTTATTCCGTATATCTCGTAATCGGCTGTAAGGATTTGGATCAAATTTTGTATTTAGATAAGGTTTTAGTTGCTAAGTTTATCTATATAAGTGTCTTTCCTGAAAAAACACAGGTTTACACATAAAAAAAAAACTAATTAACCAATATCATATAGCGCAATCTCGTAAAGTACTAACTAAGAATATAGAAACTCGTCAGAGTGACTCTTTTATTTTGGGATGATAGGGATCTGTACGCGATCGCGATCACCCTGCATTTTACACTGGGTTCCAAACCTAAATAGTGCCTCTATTTTACTTTGCCGAGTTTTGATATCAGCCAGTGTATGCAGCAGTCGAGAGATAAGTAAGCCAGCAGCCAAAATTTAATTGGGACCTTAAAACTTTGTGAGATAGCCTTATATGACACTATCCAGATACGAATACGTTCGGCTTACATCCAACACCAATAATAGTTATTATGTTAACGAACTGAGCGCAGCTTCCTCGGCCAGGTATTTAATATTAATTGTGTATTAATTAATTCTTATTGATGTAGTTCTTATTAGGAGTAACATCAGATTTTATAGAATTTTATATTTATTAAACATAATCCAGTTATTAATGATAGGTGAAAAATAATGTATATATCTAACATACTTTTGGAATAAATACCTTAAATATAAAATACCTCAAATAGCTTCGTATAAAAGTACTCAAACATACTTAGAAATTATTTAGCCTTTTTAGATTCAAATATTTGAATATGACGAAAGTACATAAATACTTCGTTTATTTAATAAAGACGCTTTTTAAAATCCTCTCAAGAGATAAATTGCGCAGCGTTTAATTTCATTTGAACTTTGATTTTTTTTTTTTCTAAAACAGCTCAACTTTATTATGATGAAAATCCTCGAAATGCTTTGACGAATTATTTTGTATAGGCGGTACAGTAAATTGCAATAAATGGTACGTTGACTTTATTTTTAAAATTTAAATCTGTACTTTTATAATACTTACATTTATATATTCATTTGAGGTTTACATCGCGTATTAACATGTGCGATTTGTACATATATGGCATTATACGTTTTGAGCATAAAGGTAGATAGATATAGAAGTAGATGAAGGCCGAAAAAAGTACGGATGGATTGTGTATAGAAGACAGATGACCTCTGATAAACAACAATGTCATCAGAGATCCCTGTATCGAGAGGAATATGTGGTGACGTATCCGCCTACGCCATATGATTTCTCGTCGTTGCATTGGTTCGATCGGGTCACCATCAACCACTGGCTGAGGTGTCGATCCATATCTTCGACATGGAATTCTACAGCATGTTTCGTGTTTACTTAGAATTGCATAAAATACAGTTTTTTTTTTTCATAGGAGTTCGTCAAACCGCCGGCAGTTACTGGTCGAATATGTGTCGCCTATTATAATCGTTATTTTCTTTTTATCAATAGTCACAAGCCAATGATCATACGGCAAGGCGCGCCAACCATATTCCCGTTCAAAACCAGAAACAGATAATGCTTCAGTGTTATCACAATAATATTTAATACCGGAGGCAAAATGCAAGGAAAGTAAATATAATAATACTTGAACATTTCTGATTAAACAGTTGTATGTTTATAACTGTTAACAACGAATATCAATAATATTTAAAATAAATCTTTTCGGTTCACTAATGACATCTTTGGTAATAGATACTTTGAACAAAGGAAAGTGCCACAAACTTTATTAATAGAAGGCAAAAGCGTAATGTGCGCGCAGTACCTCGAATATCGACCCTCTAATAAGACTGCTACGAAATATAACGCTGTAAATTTTCCTCATTGATGATCATAAGATCTCGAAGATAAGTTAAATTTTGTGAAATTTTGTCACCAAATATAATTTTCAAACAATGTGTCTGGAAATTCGTAGAATGAGTTTGTTTAAAATTGTTGGTAAATTACGTCAAGTCAGTTACAGCCTTAACTTTTCCAGTTGGGAAAGGGTATAATCGTTGGCTGATTTTTTAAGACCAAATTCTCAAAATGGCGGATTATGTTTTTAATTTTACGAAATTGTACATTGTAAATATCGTGGTATAGTACTTTTTTAAAGCTTATGCTGCTAACAGTCTGTTGACCTGTACCTCATGGGGTTTACTTTCGTTTGTATAGAACTTAAAGCTTTATGATTATTCACAGTCCAGGGGTTAAATTAAAAAAATAAATAAAGAAGATTGCGTCAATATCGGCTTCCATAATTAACAGTAAAAAGTATTAAAATTATCTATCATATTTGTTATCAATTTATTGGCAATTTGCCCTCATGCAGACAGAAATTGGGTAATTTATAGAAATTTTGTCAAATTACATTTTCCCAAGAGGCTGAACAACAAATCAGTAGTTCACTGAAAATTACCTAAATTCCATGAAACATTTATGATATAACTGTCTTTAAACCTATATCGGGCTCGATATAGCGTTACAAAGACTAAACACACTTTAAAAACAGAAAATGTCCCTTAGCTGGTATAGATAAAAATATCAGCGTAGAACGTATTTAAAAAGAGGTCAATCGATCGTTAGCAGTTATATTAAGCTCTACTGGTTATTGAGTAATTATTTTCGTAGTGTAATTTAATTTCTACTCTTTTGTAGCCTCTCATTTACGAAATAATATACAACTCCCCTATAAAAATTTCATGAATCTCGTTCTACCAATTTTTTACTTCATTTCAGATATACAAACTGACAGATTGATTATATATGTCTTATTTGAGATCGATTAGTATTTGCAGCAATAGATATTAGAAGATTAACTAAGATATGGAAAATCTTTGAAATGATATGCAAGTTAAAAAAGCGGTGTCTGTAAAAAAACAACTAGACTTCTATCAAAAAAAAGATTACAACTTTTAAATCATAATATTGCACAACATTTATCTTTCAAGACTTTTAATAATCAAGGTTCTAATAGTGACTATGAAAGCTTATTTAATATCATAAGCTCTGAATTTAATAAACATTGCCCAAGAAAGGTTATTAGTATAAGGAAAAAAACTAATTATAGTGAATGGGCAACTACAGGCATTAAAAAAAGTAGAGATCGATTGTATGAGCTCTATTATAAGAGATCACTAACAAATAGTGAATCCTTTCATGCCTATGTTAGTAGTTATTCTAAAGTTTTTAAACGTGTTTGTGTAGCTGCTAAAGCAAAATTTTTTGGAAATAAGTTCTTGAGTCTAGAAATAAGACCAAAACTGTCTGGCATATAATAAATAAAGAATTAGGAAATAATAAAACAAATGATAATTCACTTAATCTAAATGTCGACGGAGTACATATTTCAAACAGTTCAGAGGTAGTAACTGTTTTTCAAGATTATTTCACTAATATACCTTTACAAGTCACTAAGAATATAACATCATCAGCCCAGGGTGCTGCAGCTCTTTTAAAAAATATGAGTGCACCTATAAACTCGTCATTTAATTTCTCGTCTATTAGTGCAGGTGAAATAGTAAGGGCTTTTAAACAATTAAATTTTAAACAAACCGAAGACATATGGGAAATGTCGGTAATAGTAGTACAGTCCATAATTGTCACTATTTCGCCACATTTGGCTAATATATTTAATCAAAGTATAGCAAAAGGAACTTTCCCTAATTTAATGAAAGTAAGCAAAGTGGTTCCTTTGTTCAAATCAGGCTGCAAAAGTAATCTTGGAAATTATAGACCTATTTCTGTACTTCCGTCGTTAAGCAAAATTTTTGAAAAGATTATGCTCTCACAGTTAGTAGATTATTTCAATGTGCATAAGTTTCTGGATGGTCGACAGTTTGGTTTCACGAAAACGAGGTCCACTATTGACGCTGGTGCAACGCTGATAAGACATATATTGGGGGCCTGGGAGGATTCGCGAGATGCAATTGGTGTGTTCTGCGATTTGTCTAAGGCCTTCGATTGCGTTGACCATAGTACGCTTATTCTTAAATTGAAACACTATGGTGTTTGTGGATCTTCTCTCGGCCTTCTAGTCTCTTATTTAAAAGATCGCTGTCAAAAGGTTAGCATACATGGGGTAACCTCTGCGGGATCGTTTGCGCGGATTGGCGTCCCACAGGGCTCTATTTTAGGGCCGTTTTTGTTCTTGATATATATAAATGATCTGCCGCTAATTGTTAATGACTGTGCTGACATGGTGCTTTTTGTAGACGATACTTCACTTATATTTAAAGTAAAAAGGATAGATTCAGAAGTTGGGCATCTGAATAATAAGTTAAATGAAATTTGTCATTGGTTTGCGTTAAATAACCTGTTGCTAAATACAGAAAAAACGAATTGTATGAGATTTACCTTACCTAATGTTCCACAGGTTAATAGTAGTATCAAGATCGAAGGGGATTTGGTAGGATTAGTTAATAATACTGTATTCTTGGGTATCACACTTGACTCCAAATTACAATGGGGTCCTCATATAAAAAAATTGGCTGGAAAATTAAGTTCTGCTGCATTCGCGGTACGTAAGATTCGCCAGCTTACAGATATTGCCACAGCAAGATTAGTCTACTTCGCTTACTTCCATAGCTTAATGTCCTATGGCATTTTGCTGTGGGGGACAGCAGCTGAGGTA
Source organism: Antheraea assamensis (assembly GCA_035772565.1). Lineage (NCBI taxonomy): Eukaryota > Metazoa > Arthropoda > Insecta > Lepidoptera > Saturniidae > Antheraea > Antheraea assamensis. The sequence goes on from JAQQSE010000060.1 coordinate 1,022,539, forward strand.
GACACCATATTCTTATTGCAAAAACGAGCAGTTCGAGCAATATACAATATGGGACCTCGCGAATCATTAAAGACTAAGTTTCAAGAATTCGGTATCTTAACTCTGCCTTCCCAATACATTCTGGATAACTTAATGTATGTTCGCAAAAACTTTGATAAGCCGGAGTTCGTAAAACACAGGCATGATTTAAAACCTAGAAACTGTGACAAACTGGTCGTTCCATGTTTTAGACTCAGTAAAACCAGTAACAGTTTTTTAGGTAATAGTGTTAGATTTTATAACAAAGTCCCAAAGCATATTACTGATTTGCCAGACTATAAGTTTAAGTGCCATGTTAAGCGGGTTTTGGTGTCAAAGGGTTATTATAGAGTGGATCAATATGTGAACGATGGTGATGTCTGGAATTGACCCCTCTCTGTGCATCCACTAAAATCGATTGTAATGTAAAATGAATTTTAATTATATAAGTATATGTTAAAAAGATAAACCCGATCGAGTTTCTTGCCGGTTCTTCTCGATGACTGGGATGTATTTCGAACCGGTGGTAGTTTTGACGTTCATAAGCGCCTTCTTAGGGCCTATTTGAATAAAGTATTTTTGATTTTGATTTTGAAACTTAATTTTTAACGTGTTATATTCATATAAAAAGATTTCTTACTTTATGGGTGCCTACCCATAATCGGATAACTTTATGTTAGAAAGGGTTGCACTCAATATGAATAAATATATTTTTCAAGTAATGAATTACATAAAGTTTCAATTGTATTTAAAGTTGATTTATATGCTTCGATATATTACTATAAGCTACTGATAATAACTTATGACATAAATAATAATTAATTGTGTCGATAGTTTGAATCTCCTATAATCTTTTCCTTTTTTTTACACTTTATAGGTAAGCGTTTGACCACAATCTCATCTGATGTTAAATGAAGGTGTGGTCTAAGATGGTAGTCACGCTAAACCTAGAGGGAGATTGGCTCTCAAGTGCAGTTGCTGGAACATACCAACAGGTGCTTGGCGACAGATTTTCAACTTGAGGATGGTAGTTAGCCAGGCCGACTTAGAAAAAACCCTACCACCATGCTACGTTGCATCACGATGTTTTCCTTCACCGAAAGCTGCGACCTCAGTTGCTAGGATTCGAACCTACGTCCTTCGACGCTGTATCCGAACACACTACCAACTGATCCATCATCGCTTATACAATAGTTTTATGGGCTTAACTTAGTCTTTATACTATTTTGATATAAAGTAAATATTTACAATTAAAAAATATCTAGCTTAAACGAATAACACTACATATTTAATAGGACTACAGATATGAAGCGAAACTTTTTTTTGACGTGATAACATCTTATAAATCGATGAACGCCGGCTACACCCACGAAAAAGCATAACTCATTGTAACGTTCCATCGTAATTTTTTTTCAATAGTTTGTAATACATAAAAGTTAAACAATGTAATTGATATTTACATTTTCAACATACTTTATTAGGCAATCACTTAAAATAACGGAATAATATTCATGCTTGCTATCACGTGAAACGAAAAATCGACCATAGACCGTAATATCACAGATTGTAAAATATTCTTCTGACATTTACATTTCAACAGATTCGTATCGTAGAAAAATAGTGTTGATTAAAATGATATGATGTTCTTTAAAAGAAATAAGCGTTTTAGTGGGACCTTTTAAAAATAATGTTATAAACCTTGTTTTTTTAATGAAATTATGGCTATCAATTAAAAGTACTTCCAAAACACATATTTGAAATTCTTACTGAAAGATGATGACAAATTCCTTTAAAATGTATGAAGCTTTTTACTTACAATAAACATAACCCATTCAAATCCGATTAACTTTTATCGAGAATCCAAATTTGTTGGTAACAAGATGTTAAGACGCGAAGCGGAAAACGGATGTTAAACTTTGGTTGGTGAAATATTTTATGGTTGAAATTAGGTTTAGCGGTTAATAATTTTCACGGATTAACGGGATTACTTAAGATTAATTCTGCTAACCTGGTCAAAAGTTAATAACTAATTCAGAATTCACAGCACATTTTGGAAATACTGTTTTTTGTTTTGCTGCACTTCATCGTCAACGTGAGCCGAATAATTAATCGTATCCGAGTACCACATAGAGCTACATGAGTTAGAGACATATGAAAAGAAGAATAACTCCAAAGATTGTTAACTCTTCTTCGCATTTTAGCTACTTTGACAACCGATCCTCACATTTTAAGAGTATTATTCCATTCTCATATGGCTTATTATTCTGCTTTAAAATTTCGTTTTGTGATGACGTCAGTATTCTAAGAATATGGTAGCCCTTGTTAGAACTTTCCAGAGTGATTTTGTAACGTCTCAGATTTCATAATACGTGTAAAGTGTAATTCACTTCACTTATGCACAATTACCAATGTTATGTAAAATGTCTTTAATGTTACCCAATATAGGGTAAAATAATGCTGCAGTATTTTGTATAAATAATAATCATGACGCACTGTTTGTTTTCATATCAGCGTACATTTCTTTTGCAGTAATTGGTATAGAATTTTAACAATAAACTGTATGAACAAAACCGATTGAAAAGGTAAAAATTGTCAGTGAATTTTGCAATATAAACGAAATCGTTAATGGGTTTGCACTGGAATAAAAATAAACATTCAGACCGCGCAATGGCCAGCTAATTGGGACAGGGCGGCTCCATTTAGGGCAACTGACGCGGACGTACGTATTTCGACGTATTATTGGAATCGTCTTCGATATAAAACGGTCAAACATTTTGTCGATAGAATAAATTATTAAATACTAAAGAGTTTCCTTCAAAAATATACTATATGTATCTATATTATGCATAGTTCCCTATACTTGGGTAGTATGTATAGGTCGTTAATAGGCCAATAAGTGTAATTACTTATGTCTCCTTTTTTAATATTACAGCTAAATAGTAATTACTTTAATTACATTAAAAAAGTAATGTAATTAACATTTAACATAAGTAGGAAAGTAAGTAAGTAAGTAGTTAAATCAAAAAAATCTCAAACTTAAAAAGAAGGTATGTGACAACTAACCTAACTTATCACCAGAATGACACCGCGGACGGTTTCTTCTCGCTCTCATCTTTGCGAGGTGCGTGCGAGTGGACAGCATCAGGTAGCTCCTCTGGCTGTAGCTTCGCCTCCTTCCACTTCGACGGAAATGTTTAGGACCGTCCTTCTTCGTGGTTATCTTCTTAGATGATCTGCGATGGTTCGGGCCGCTTAATCGATTGGGATGCTGTACAAGTAGACTAGCCATTGAAGTTCAGGAGTTTTGACAGGTTTTTGCGGTCACCATTCTTGCGTCTTTGGCGTCTCCTTTTATCATGGCGGTCAGGAAGATCCTGATCACGGTAAAGGCATTGTTCAGTAGCTCGGACTTCTTCCTCGGTAGCTGGGCGACCACTGGTCGAAGGAGTGAAATGGTGCTCTCTTCTGGCCGGGGCTTCTTTTTCTTGAACTTATTCTTTGTTCTGAATAAAACATAGCCAGAGTGTTGGCTGTATTGCATTGTTGTATTCGCTGAACATAGTATTGATTAACTCTCTAGTCACGATATGCATCGAACGATCACGCTGCAAGAATATTGAAATTACTGCGTGCACTCACTCTTCACATTCCTGGGGTTTCTTATCCAAAAAGCAAAAAATATTTAGCTCCCACCAAAGATAGCATACTTGGGCGACCTCAACATCTATGCTAAAGGACCTGAAGTGATAATTCTTCAAACTAATTAGAGCAAAGGACGGTGTCGAAATATTGACGAACATAGCATCTACTATTTAGGGTTGACCCGTCGGGCGGCATGGTGATAGCACTGCACGATCCCGTTCCGCCGCAACCAAAGCGGCGATCGGTACACCGTGGGTTTTTAGTGAGTAGGAGTCTCGGACTACACTCTCTCCCTCCCGGGAGGGTGGTGTGTTCATGATGGATTTCCTTCCCCACGTTAATACAAAAAAAGGGTTGACCCGTTATCCAAGGCATATGCGTCATATAATCACTAGCAATTTTGTTTTCGCGTTAACGGTGGGAAATACCTGGCATGAAACAAAATACAGATAAATTTAAACTAAAGTAAAAAAATTAGCACAATATATTTTTGCAAATGTACAAGGAATATTAAAACTCATACATTAATTTTAATAGGGAATTACAAGGTTCGTCGCACTCGAGCCACAGAGCGATGTTCCGCCACATACATCACACCTTATTACTCCCATTATCTCTGACTTAATAAGTGTCTATGTTTTTTGAAGACTCAGATGCTACTAAATTACATGTACCTTCTTTGTAATGTTGAGATTAAAATCGTCATTCTATGAACCTGTTTATTTATATGTTTTATTAATTAAGTTATAAAATTCAGTTTTCCATAACAAAAAAAAAGTCTTGGGAATATAATGCGGAGTATTAGAGAGTCATAATAACTTTAAATTTCTACAATTTTCTTGAAAAAAATTGATAATCTGTTGTTAAAACATTTAACAATACTTCCTATGTCTCAGATATAAATATGTGATTTTTTATTACTACATTATGCTAAAAGTTGAAATAGTGAAAATTCGATTTAAAACAAACTTCGACCTCGAATAACTCTGGAAGAAATCAATTTATCGAAAAATGATAAGAATATTTTTTTGTAGAGCGTTAAATATACTATAAAAACCTAAGATATGATCCTTGCCATGGTAAAACTGTAGAGGCATTGCCAGGTGAACAGTGTAGTCAGTTCGAAAAAAAAAAGAAAAAACATCCTTGCCATAAGTTAATTTGATACAGAGGTATAAAATTCCAAAGTTAATTTTTTATTTTTCTTATGTTATTTAAACGGGAAATATAAAATTGCGATTCGCGACCTCTAAATCTTCAAATTAAGAGTGCAAATTTGCACGAGGGGTGTATGGTTATTGGTATGAGATATTTAGTTGATAAAATTAGCATCAATCCATCAGATAAGACTATTAACACTTAATGTAAATAGTTTTATAGCAAAATTAATAGGTTTAACAACCTATATACATATAAAAAGGCCAAGACAAAATAGTTCAGTATATTTTTTTCTCCTATGTTTATAACTTAAGGTTTAGTTTTATGAATTAAAATATTTCGAAAACTGTTAGTTTTTCTCCTTGCGTTCAAACGTGCACATATTATAGTTTAGAATTGTAGTTATTGTTAACATTCTTTGTTGTGAAATTCCCAACCGATAAAAGTTTTACGAATATTGAAATTTTGGATTAAAAATTTTACTTAATAATTTTTTATTCATCTATTTTGGGATAATATTGTGTAATAATTATAGAGGAAATTCGACCAGTGTTATTAATATAACGATTGGAAATGGAAATAATAATTTCCATCACTTTGTTTCCTTTCATTTATTCCGACATAATTCAATAAAGTGTGAAAGTGAACGAACAGCGATGGAAGAAGCATCGAATACTCGTACCGAAGCGACTGGATTGTCTTATACGGCTGCCAATTCCAATACGATTGGATTGTCAGATACGTATATATCAATTTCTATGACCGGCTATATTTACTTCTATACAGAAAATGACATGTCAGTTGATAATAAAACTATTTGGTTTAAAATTACTATTGCAGTTTCAAATAAGTCTTTGCTCATTACGGTGAATCAATTTTAAGAATCTTGGGAAAATCAGTTAAGCAACCTTAGAAGAGTCATTTCTTTGGGTAAAATAAATATATAAGCCGCGATTTAAACAATTTTTTATTAGTCTAGAATGTGTTACTTATCTTGATGGCTCGACGTTTTCTCTGGATTCACAGGCAGTGGTCACGAATCGACTAATGTATTATGGTGACTTGGTTAGTAAGAGCTGCTTCTAAGATCTACCCTCATGTGATCACCGTCACTAGAGATATTTCGACACTAAATTCTAAATCCATTAAACGCTGCTCTAACATCCGTCGATCGTATAGTCGATTTGTAGTTTTTCTATCACCAGATTCCATGTCGAAAATAGTTGTAATTGTTTATCTCGATTATGCTTTTTAATTTCTATCGCTTCTCTTACCATTTTTGGGTAGCAAAAACGGTCAGTAGAGAAGATTTTCTCTCATGTAATTCAATCCATGGATTAGAATCTTCTCATAGCCGACTTCTGTATATATTGGTTTTTGACCGTAGCCACTGATCCTTTCTTCGATTGTGCGCTTTATTTGGCCTATGTAAGCAGCATTTCAACTATAGTAAATATTATAGACACGTGGAAGCTATGGTGTAGTATGTGTTCTTCGGTGAACGTAAGCAATTTTAGATTTTACAAAAGCAAAATATTAATAACGAAATAGTTACTTAAATTAATAACAGTGTTGTGAAGTATTCATATACTTAATACTAAAGGAAACAAAATGAGAGTATCGCATCTCTCCTGTAGTGTAATGGATATGTGAAAATCTGAAATGTCTGGTGCATTACACAGAACAGACAATTCGAGAAGTAGACTTTTTGAACTTGGTATCTACTATTACTTCCTTACCGCGTATTTATGCAAATATTACAGAATTTAAAACGTGACATTTTAAAGGTATTTTACATTTATAATTATATTCTATTACAAAATATATTCATAAATGATAAGTTGTTTATAACTAAATGCACCGGTGAACTTCGTATGATTTATATATATTTATGTAAAATGTGGTCAAAATTTTATTTACATTATAAATGCAGTTATGCACTTAATCAATTTAAAGCTTTTCCATGTACTAAGGTAAAAGTGTTCATTACATACTTGATCTTGTATAGAGGCACGCAATGCTTATTTTAAATTCGATTCTATAAAGTTTAGTATTGTCACAAACATATAGTACGACCATAATCCGGTATTTTAAATTTCTGCTGTATATGATTGCTATTTATCATGGTATGCTTAATACTACCTACTGAATGATGATGACTTGTAGCCTGAATTAATATTCATATCTCGAGTTGAATGATTTACAGGCGCATTTACATAACAAATTTCTGCTGTACCTATTGTACCCGCAACAAATCAACCCTATTACCGCTAGTTCGTGGTTAATGGTTCATATTTTAAAGCAATCTGACCTTTCGATTTGAATTCTAAAACACCCACCATTTGAGAATTGAAAATGTTATAGTAGTAAAAACATAGCTTTTCTATCCAAATCCAAATGTCAAACGTCGACGGAAGTCATAAATACAATTATAGATTTATGATTGTACAATTTGAAATTATGATCATTCTAGCAAGACAAGTATTCGAATTTCGTTTCTTTATTGTTAATGCTATTTATAGAATTGATCTATATGCTAATTATAGAATTGAAGAAGCTACACGCCTTTCCTTTGGAGTCCAAGTATTGAAGTAAACGTTCTATAAGAAAATCCTTGGACGATAGTAACATTCCAAAATGACCAATCATGGTGTATCTCAAGGTTATGATCGTTAAAATTATAAAACGACAATAAAATAATTCAGCGCTCAGGTAGTGAATTTGGACTTCTCTTATTTTAAAACCTTTTACTGCTAATTTAAATATAATCTATAGATATAGTATATGTCGGTACAGGTCTCATCTACTGTCAAACCTATTATGTACCGGCAGAAATTTTAATGACTACCATATAATACCGAACAAGCCTATAAAAGGCACAGTGCATAAGGAGCGGGGATCGCCTCCCGACGATATAATAGAACCGAACGATATTACGATTTTTACCCTTCCGAATTCCTAAAACAGAGTGCGCTCGCTGAGACACTCTTCAAACCAATGTCACGCTGTCATGGTCGGGCGGTTAAGTTCGCTCTTGCATACCCATTGCAGCCTCCTACGCAACATTCACAGCACACTGTACCACACACACGCCCACACTTACACCGTACATACACAGGTTTTCTGAAGAACCTTTTTTCTTTTTTTTGTTAGTTAACCTTAGCCAACATTGTCAAATTTCAAATACATGTATGGTTTCTTGTGATTCATATGAGTATATTTACATATTTCACATTAAAATATATATGCTTGGTTAGCTTAGCTTCCATGATACGTTTTATTCGAGGTAACATACCAAGCCGAAGTTCAGTCAATTTGGCTTCCTTGAGCTTGGTGTCATTCGGCTGAGTGTTCTAAGCGCTCCTCCTTAATGCCAGGTGAAGCTGTGAAAACCTATCAGGCCAACACGGGTCAGTGAAAAAGCCCGGATCATTCTCGCGCGGATCCTATCTATATGATATTATCGAAATGATAATATAAGATGACCTAATACTTACATAACTTACTCGTCAACGTTCTCCCGATATATTTTTTTAATATACTTTTCTTAAAGGCTGTACGAATTTGTTGAACTATAAATAACTGATAACGTGTTCCATAGCCCTGAAGAACGTATAGATGTGGCCATTAACAAAGAATTTATTATTTTCAATTAGTCCCTTTTATATCTTACTGTTGTACAAAATCTTTCTGACCTTTTTCGTCGTTTTGTTTTACCGCGTCTTGCCAGTTTTTCGAAGACCAATCAATATCAAGGTCGGCTCTTTTACCTATACCGTCTTTGAATTAATAATTGTTACAATATAATAATACTAGTTTTAGCCCGCGGCTTCTCTCGCGTTAACGAAGATTTAAGCTATCGTTCGGGAGTAGTAGGTACTTTTTTCTCGATGAAAGATCCACCCTATGTCCTTTTCTGTGCCCCTGATAACGTGTATGCAAAATGTAATAGTAGTCGGTAGTTGAAGCGTAAAAGCGTAACAAACAACAAACTGATGTTCGTATTTATAATATGAGTAAGGATAAATATTATCAAAGCAAAGCTGGAGAAGAAAGCAAGGAAAAGGTAAATCAGTTGAATGTAAAAACTAATTTTATTACCAGTCATCTTTTCATTACGCGAAATGTATAACGAAACAAGATAAAGTGCGTTCAATGAACTCAAATATATACATTGGGGTTAGCAAATTTTATCGAATGAAATTATTATGTTGTGTAAATAAATGTATTCTCGGCGAGCTTATTGATATTGCTAACATATTTTCAACAGTTGTTATTCTATAATTTATATATCGGTTAAGTATTTATTTTATGAAAGTTTAAATCAAGCCTAAAGTATTTATTTTGTGAAAGCGAGACAAGTATTTCGTTTTGTACAGATCTATACATATAAATAAAATGAGAGTGTCTGTTTGTAATATCAAAATAACGAATTTTGGTCTGTCTGTCGTCTGTCTGTTTGTTCCATGTAATCTCTGAAACGGCTGGACCGATTTTGACAGAAATTTCATTGACGGATAGTTAAAACTACAGCGGGTGAAATAGGCTAGTTTATTTTAGAGTAGCTGTCATCTGTGGATTCGTTTGTAGTACTATACCCAAAACGATTGGACCTATTTTCATGGGACTTTCACTGACAGATAGCTAACGTTATAAAAAGTAATAAAAGCTTTTTTATTTTGGACTAGCTTTTACCCATGGCTAGGCTTGCAGTACTATTTCCAAAACGTTTGAACCATTTTTCACTGAACTTTTACTAACAGATAGCTGATCTTATAAGAAGTAATTTACAATTATAAAAAAAACGCATGCAGAGCTGCGGGCAACAGCTAGTAATAAATATATTGTTCGTTACATTTACAGTGTGTTGACGTCATGAACTAATTTGGTTGCTTAATATTAAGCTCCGATGGGAATAAATTACTGTAGGTGTTACTATCTATTTTAATATAAGATGCGTCTGCGACTCTGTTTGTATAACCTTAAGGAACTGTCAACTACATTCTTTTGATTATTCTATACAAATAAATTGATCGTTTCAACGGTCGTTTTGTCTTGACTTGATTTACTTTTTGATCTATTATAGCTATATTTATAACTTATTCCATATCTTGTGAAATTTAAGTAAACCTAATCTTAGGTTAGGTCATTGAATCTATGATTTAAAAAGAATCACGTAAATCGGTTAAGTGGTGTTTGAGTTATAAGCATTATCGGAATGTCAGTCATGGTTTTTTATATTTTTGCCAAGAGTGTGACGTAAATAAAAAACCGACTGCGGTTAAAAGACCCTCATCACAAACGAAGATCCTTACTCTAAGTAAAGAATACAATCAAAAGGTACCATACTCTAATTTAGGTAAAATATTCATTTACTAAGAATTAGATGTGAAATAGTGATTTGTAAATTATATAAGTAATGGCTAAATAAAAATTATTTTCAATGAAATCTCCACGCGTTCAGTATTGACGTTAAATTATCGGCAGCATACGATGCTCTTTTGTTTGAATTTCGATATTCGCACGCGCACAGGCTCGTTGGGATACAGAAAGAGCCAAAATGAGAGCGAAAGTCGCATGGAGGGGTCATAGCCATATCGCCTTTTTCTTACGTGACGATTTCTATCAGTCATCTCCTTCCGCAAACCGACTTAAGGAAATTCGTTCCAGAATGAAACAAAGATCTAAAACTATTATTTTAGTTAGTCAATGTAAACATTTATACGTTGTGTTCTTAAATAATATACGATCTTGCTGTGCGAAAACTCAAGTAATTACAGATATAATGAAAAAAAAGTGTAGTTATTAAAAAAAATTATAACTTGCTGTTCGTTAACAATATTTTTTGAAAAAAAGACTGGAATGTTCATTGCTCATGATATTGGTTAATCAATGAATACTGGAATAACAAGAACTTGGGCATGAAAACGGACGGAATATAAAAATAATAAATCTAAATGTCAATTCGTTTTATTTCTCTCAGATCTGAAGTACTCGGATTTGTTTATATAAAACATAATGATGTTACCTTCCATGGTACATAATAAATAATGCCAGCGAAATATAATGCTCGGGCTTATGTAAGAGCAATTAGAATAAAACCGCTTTCGAGTGCCTACGGCTTGTTGTACTTACATAAAGTTAATTAGGAACGGCACTTACCCCAAAAAGCCTTTAAGCCGGGTTTGACTTATTCCAAAAGGTAAGCATAAATTGTAATTAAGTTTTTTAAATTCTCAAAACAACACAGCTGTTACTCGTTGATAAGGACGAATGTCCCAAGAGTTTGAGCTTTTAAACCGTTTTTTGTTTTTACAAGAAATAATAATAGTAATGTAATAATTAAAAACGCATATAGGTCCGACACTAAATATATTACCTGCAATATAAGTACAGCACCCGGGATATGATTTGTCACGTCGCAGGCGAGAGTGAGACGTTCGGTTTTGTAAATCGTTCTCTTTATCGCACAACGCATTGACAGCGATAGACAAAGATAACGCTGTACCAAAACCGAACTTAGCCAGCTATCTCTGTATTTTCCCCGGTGCGGTTAATTAGGAGCCGGGCACTGTAACGAAATATTTACAGAACTGTTATATATTTACTAGGTGGTAGAGCTACGCTGAAACTATTACTGGTTTCAGAATGAATGGGTCGGCTCGCCCGGGGTAGTACCACCCTCTCACAGAAAGCCGTCGTGAAGTAACAGTGCTTGCACTGTTGCGTTTCGTTCGGTCAGTGAGAGCGCCGGAGGCCCACATATATTAAAAGGTCGGCAACCACTTGCGACTCCCCTGGTGTTGCTAGTGTCTATGGACGGCGGTGATCATTTACCATCAGGTGACCCACCTGTTCGTTTGCCCCCTATAATATAAAAAAAAATATATATTTTATGTACAGAGGAAAAAATAGGTTTGTTCCACTTCTTCACGGCAAGAAAAAACACGTTACTATATTCATAGTTCTTAAAAAAAATCGTAGTCTCTTAAAACTGTAATAACTTTACATTAAACTAGCAGGCTCGGAGGACGTTGTCCTGTCCTGATAATAAATAAATATATACTTCATCTGCATCAAACGCTTAAGGCGGCTTGACTTTTCCGATTCTTTCGACAACTATCATTGTATTTTAACCAGTTTATAAAAAAAAAACCTTAACAAATTATATACCTAAATCTTCCCAGTGAATTACTCTATCTATTGGTGAAGACCACATTACAACCCGTTCAGTAGTTTTTGTGTTTATCGCGAACATCCAGACAGACAGACAGACACGGCGGACGACTTTGTTTGTATGTAGTGATGAAGTTATCATTATATATAATTATCTAATAAATAAAGATTTAAAGTTTTTGAGAAGTAAAACTGAAGAAATTGAATCAAAATCTTTTTCAGTAGCTAGTGCGTGATATGCGTACAACAGCAGATCTCTATAATTTTACTTGTGTACATAATATGTACAAACCAATGGTAGTCTAAATATTACATTGTATTTTAATAGGATTACTATTCTAGTATTTCCAGCGTAATTACACATGCCGCAGCCTTCACTCGCTTATCAGTTTAAGTATCAGACTGGCGTCCATGCGTCAACATAACTATGTATTTATTTACATAGAAACATCGTGAACATTCAGGCACTGTAATTTAATATCTCCTATTACAAAGGAGGACAAATATGGACATTTGTATCTCTTAGTATAATGCAGAATACTATAGAAATAATGTTGTAATAATTATTTTATTGTCGAATATAAATCGATTTCGTGTTTCCGCGGCTGCGTTTATTATATTGGACATTATTCTTGTCCAGTTATTTTATATTTATTTGTATTATACTGGCAATCGAAGGCGATTTCATCTGCATGTTAAATTACAATAAAATACAGCCTAGCACTATCCACTAGTGTGCTATTATAATATGGACGGTATAAAAATTGTTTCCTTTGATGTAACTTTTCTATAGAGTATAAAAATAATTTCCGAAAATAGTTCTTTAGGATTACAAATATAACATACTTCCATTGTACAACTTTCATTGAAATCGGTTAAGAATCAATACCTATATGCACATTTTTATCTATTTTTAGCCTGTCAATGTAAAATTCACTCCGTATACAATTGTTTTTATGTAAAACCCATATGCACAAAAAGATAGATAAGAAAAATTCAATGCCATATTTGAGAACCGTTTCCCGTTTATATTCTATCTAATATATATCTCTCTTTTCAAAGTCCTGTAATTAATTACAAAGTTTGAGCTATAAAGAAATATATTTTAATGCTTTCTTTCTATTTGGATGAGACTAAATATTGTCACTATCAAAATAATCTTCTATATTTCTCCGAACATGTTTATATGCAAGACATTCTACGTCAAATCAACCAATTATACCAAACTTCTTTCGAGGCGGCTGTTTTTTTTACCTTTTCTACCAAATTAAAACCAAACACATTTAATATAAAAAGTACCAATAACACAATATTTGAAGAAGATATATCTATGTGCAAAAGAGGAAACTTTTGTTAGTGGGGTAGAATAGGACAAATCAAAAAGAGTCGGGTGTAAAAGTGGTCGATTTGACATGGAATGACCCATTTATAATTAAGCAAGCTTTATAACGTAGGTCGAAGTTAGTTATTCAACTGTTACGTAGGTTCTTATTAATAAAAAAATATTTATGGAATAGGAAATGGACGCGTGAGAGGTCACGGCAATCAGTAAATTCCAACTTACATTACCGATGACGCTATTACAGTCCCACGTGTATTTCGTGTGCGGTGTGTGTGTCACTCAGTGATGTTATGGCGACAAATGCTTCACCTTATAACATATTCATAACAAACAAACAAAAACGGTAACTGACGCCATGACCCGTTGTATGGCATGTTAAATTTACCCGCTTCTTGCCGGGCGTTTTTTTTTTCTAATTGGTAGTCGTACAGTGGTGAAATTCGGCCACAATAAAGGACACAAAGTTTTATTATTATTTTTAATTTTCAGAATGATATGATATATTGATTATCGTAAAAGTATAATGTATTTTAGACGTAAAGGACGTGAATTATGACAAGTAGGGACTTATAAATAAATCACTGCTCGTATATATGAAACAAAAAGTGTTTCCAAATTGTTTGATAAAACTAAAGCTCGTTAATATCTACTACACAAAAAGAGGATGTACTTTATGGTTTTTTCTATGCTTATTCTATTCTGTAGCCCAAAGAAATATGTGTAGGATGAATGGGCGCATCTCTCGTATTTTTATTGCAATATTGAATTTTTTATATAGAAGAAAAAATAGCATCCATTAGTATTGTTTTGTTACCCATGACCCTTCTCTACTCGAATCACACTGAATGAGAAAAGAGTTCAACGTACTTCATTAAAGGCGCAGGATACAGACTTTTAGATTTTTCTCCAATATTTGTTTTATTTCAATACGCTCCTTTTCGTTACACCGATAATGCTAATATTTATTATAGTATGTAATGTTCAGTTCTATTTTAGATCCCAGCTAGCCATAAGCTTTCTATATCCCAGGCCGGACCTAAAAATCCGCCAGCACAGTTCGTACGTTCTAGCTTGGCGTACATTCTAACCTAGATTTTAGTTATAGGTTGTAGCGTAATTGTAGATACCTTTTAATCTTTCTCATTAAATCTATATAAATAAAAATCGATAGCTTCGGCAATCTATGGCCCACCTATTTGGCTCTTTTTTATTATATTAGTAATTGTCAGGATAAGGTTTGCATGAAGGAAAAAATCGTAAGGAGATGGGAAAAATTTTATAAAAAAAAAACGTATATAAAGTGAGTGAGTGAGACAGAAGATAGTAGTGAGACATTTAAGAATTTATAGACAGAATTGACAGACTGTTGTTGTTAATTCACCATTTTATTTTATTACGCGGTCTAACTGTGAAGACAAGATTTTGTTTCATGTTATTTCTTAGTACATACATCCTTGCGAAAGCTGAGACTGCAGTTATTTGGCTATAAAATCAAAAAAGTATTTTTTTCAATTAAACAAACAAAAAGGCAAATTTATATTATTAATATAGATAATTTCAATTTGTTATACAGTATTTTTTACGACTAATAAAATTAGTTTCGAGAACAAATTTAAAAGTAATCACTAATAATCTATTTAAAACTCCTCCAAAAACAAAGTTTCGCCGAATTAAGGCAACGAGTAACCGGTTCGCGTGTTCGTTCCTTATGCATTTTTAATGCACGATTCCCGCTAACTTTGCCTCTGATATTTTATTATTTTTAGTTCAAATTTTCAGTCGCATTAAGATTAGTGCAATAGGTCGGTCGCTATCGATTTCATTGGAAATAGATGTTCGTATGTGGACAGTTATGTAGTTGACCTAATTCTGCGCCGATGATAGAAGGGAGACCTAGTAATTATTTACAGATGTTTGATATGATGTAACTATGTTTTGGTGATTTGTACACTTATATAAGAACAGTATATTCGAAGAAGATTATAGTTGTAATCATTAATTTTAGTGGAAGAATTTTGACAACAAATTTGGTCAATGAAATAATATAAAAACATTTTTTTTTTTATATTATAGGGGGCAAACGAACAGGTGGGTCACCTGATGGTAAGTGATCACCGCCGTCCATAGAAGAATAACATTTCTGTTAATTTCGTATTATATACACCGATATGCTTTTCTATTAAGTACAATATAGGAGTGTTAGAAATGTATTGCAATAAGTTGAAATAAACACGTGTGGGATTGTGTGCGAAATAAAAAAAAAATATTTTAGATGAATATAACGGTTATTTAAAACTCAGTAATAAAATATATATTTTAAAACACCCCTTCACACAATGCCCTTCTTTCCCTCTATATCTTTTTTTATTTATTATTTTATATTATTTTCTCCTATAATCTATCACTGACTTACATCTCTTATAAAATCATATCTTTCATAACGTACATAATTGTAAACCAAACACAAAAAATAACAATCATTTTTTCTTCTGACTGATAAAACAGGCAAAGGTCATTATTTAATACAGCCTACAATACTTCTGTTCCACGATTAAAAGAGGACCAGTAAATAATTTTTGTTTTAGCTTATCATCTTCAAATTTAAACGTTACAAAACTAGGAACTGAAGAATGAATATAAATTAGTAACGTATATAAAAATAAATTGTGACAAATTATAAATTCGCCCTTTTAACTGAAATTTCATACATTTTAAAAGCCTAGCGTTGTATAATTGGTAAAATTAGATAAGATTCTGTCAAGATATAGTTGCTATATTAGAAGTTGAGTGCTTCTTTGGAAACAGCAAAATTAAAACAACGCCATTATTGCAATAAGTAACATAAAATGAACAAGTGCTACTTTGATACGAATGAAGGTTAAAAGAGTGCTTATCGAATGGTATTAAATACTCTTTTAAGTGTTTAAAAAAAGAATACCCCTTACAATGTACATTTGTTGCTTTATTGTCCAGTATAAAATAGTTTAACAAATGCTTCATTACATACGGAGTAAAACCAAGGACAGCATTCACGTTTAGAAGTATGTATGAAAAACTCTTAAAAAATATATAAAAAAACGGGAATTAATTTTACAACAATACGTGCTGAACAAAAACAAGACTACGACATCGGTCCCCAAACATTCGCTTTGTCATTGTGAAACCTTTAGTTGTTATTTTTTTAATCGGAACCCACCCAAACCCGTTCAAACTTTTCGGGACCGGGATCCTACAAACACTAAACGTATGCGGAATGAATAATCAAATGCTGGAAGAATGAAAAATACACGTGCAAAATGAGACGTGGCAGCGGCCAATTAATTCCCAGCGGAAGTGTAAAGTAACGTCCGCTATAATATTTAGTATTTCATTTAGTTTTTAATTTAGCGTCTGGCTACATATAATTCTATATGTCACGTAACGTTTTTACCGATAGGAGTAATGTACTAATGTTAATACACTAAATTGGTAAAGGGTATATTATCGATACAAAGTAGTAAAGGAAATGTATTTAAAAATAAATTAAAAGCAGGTAATTAATTAAATAATTAATTCAGTTAAAACCATCTTCATTAAAATGTAATGAATAGAATAATTGTTAGTTTATATAAAATATATATATAAAGATTTTTATGTATAATAGTATGTTGTACAAAATATCGAACAAGGTCTTTGGAAAACGCTGAAAATAGAATAATAAATTATCTGGTTCATACATAGAACGATCATATTACAAGAAAGAAAGTTATAAAATCGATAAATTCACATTATGTGAGCAATTATGATTGAGTTAACTTTAGTGGAAATGGAAGGTTCGATGACAGTCTGGTTCAAAGAAGCGGGAAATTGTCAGGATTTTGTATATTTTCTCTTTTATATCACTCAGGTTCACTAGGTAATACAATCGCTACAGGAATAGCACTGCCGATAAAAAAAAATTTGGAAATTAAATGAATAACGAATGTGTCATTTAAATGAATTTGATTCAACACATTCTGTTACATGTGCACCTACCGGAACGCACCCATAGGTGCTTCGCGACAGATTATCAACTATAAGGTGCTAGCTAGCTAGATAGGCTTAGAAAAAGTTCTATCACCATGCCTGTATAATGTTTATAGAAAAGATAGTGCGTCATTATAAGTGTATCAACTTAAATTAATTTTCTTTACATTTAGCCAACCGGACGCAAAGTTTTTAACATAACTAGTTGTACATAGATCCTACATGACAAATCCCTCCCACCTCTTGAAACATGCAAGAGCCAGATTTTATTAAACCCCATGAAATTCCTTTACAAAAACACACAAGAAATGGCAAATTAAACTTTCAGTCATGAACAATAAAGGCTTATTTTCCAATGTAAGTTTTATTTTATGGTAATACGAGTTGAAACAACGGCAAGGCACATAAATTACTGGGCTTTGCCCACCTGCTATTTGTTCCAAAGGTTCTCTTTGAATATTGTATAGGAGACAACCGTAAAACGAATAGCGTTTACACTTCTAGTGGTACGTTTTACATATTCAATGTATGCCAAAGATTGTTACTTACAACCAATGATTTTACATCAATCATTCAACTACGAAATAATGTTAGGAAATTTTGTTTTAAGAGACCTTATATTGTCAGTACTGATATTTATTTACCTAACTTACAATTATAAAAAGAAACGATTTGAATTTTTGTCCGTAATCAATAAACTTAACAAAACTCAGTTGGTAGTGTGTTCGGACTCAGCGTCGAAAGAAGTAAGTTCGAATACAAGCAACTGAGTCGGAGCTTTCGGTGAAGGAAAACATCGTGATGAAACCATAGCATGGTGTTAGGGCTTTTTCTAAGTCCGTATGGCTAGCTACCACTCTCAAGTTGAAAATCTGCCGCCAAGCACCTGTTGGTGTGTTCCGGCAGCTGCACTTGAGAGCCAGTCTCCCTCTAGGTTAAGCGTGACTTACCATCTTAGACCACATCATCATTTAACATCAGATGTGATTGTGGTCAAAACGCTTACCTATAAAGTATAAAAAAACTTAGTGAATTTGACAAGTTCTTTCGCTTATAGAAAACTAAATTAATAGCGAGTAATATAGGTTACATTTTATTTTAAAATTCTACATTAACAAGACCAAAGCCACGGGCAATAACTTGATAATCATAATCTTGGATTTTTTTTACCCTATATTGTGTGCATCATCACCTTTTTACCCTTATGCCACATAAGTAGAATCGGCACAACATGTTTTCCTTTTCCACTATTCTCTATCAGAAGTCATCTCATGACACGGGCATAGCATGCTAACCTATTACTCCTAATTTCACCCTGACTGGTGCTATTTTTAAACTTTCTCTTATATACGCATTCTTAATCTTATCGATTCTATTTACACTACATATCCACCTTTTTTTTTACATGGGGAAAATCCGTAACGGATACCCACCCCGTCGGGCAGCGGGGGTGAGTTATGTCCGATTCCCACGGACTAAAAACCCCATGGTGCCTCACACACCTACTTACCTACACATCCACCTTAACATTCGCATCTCTGCCACGTGTAGTTTTTTTTTTGTTGTTCATTCAGTTGTTCATCAGTCTCTTTCGTAGCCCAGCTCTCAGATGCATAAAGCCCTATATCGTGTTATTATATCTAAATGAACTATATTAGAAATAATGACATCAACTGTGAATTCCGAGGCGTCAGAAATAGAACCTTATCATTTTGTTTGAAGGCTGAAATCATCACCAGACCCTATGGCGTAATAATCTCCTATAGTCGTGATTGCCTAAATAGGTGGTAGAGCTACGCTGAAATCTTACCTACCTACCTTAAACATGTCATGCACGTTAGTATATAGTTTTTATAATCAGGTCAGTACACTATAGATAAATATCAGGTTACTAATATAGGTACATTCAGATTAATAGACTATTTCAACTTAAAATGAGCACAATCTACGCTTAAAGGCGGCCGAGAAAATGATATACGGAAACGTATGTAATCATTTCGAACCCTAAAGTTATTTGTATGACAGACGTAGCTTTAATAGAAATGTGTGTGGGTGACTTGTTGTACATTTGTATGCTCTTACATTTCGTTTCGAAGTTGACAATTATCTTATATAAAAAAAAATCCTTCTTTCGTTTCCTTTATAAATTCTTTTCTATTTTTGCATTGCATTTTACTTATCACAGTATAGAGTGCAGTTACTGTATCGTGCTTCTATAAAAAGGGTAAAGTTTAGTGCGTTTGGATGTAAGAGGTATTCTTCGGAATAACTGAACCGATTTTGAAAATTATTTCGTTGATACGATGCTACATTATCTCCAATCGCTACATTGTATGTATTGTTGTTTTTAAGCTTGTAATAAATGCGTATGAAATTGGTGAATGTTACTTGTGTTATATACAAAATTTAACAGTCATATGTTAAGCGTTCACGCTTTGTTCAAATTGTAGTTTTGTACAGTTGTTTTTGGCATTGTTGTGAAGGTTACGGGTAAAATAGTATTCTACTATCAGCTTGTAATAATAGGTGGCGCGCATAGTGTTTTAACAAATTATTGTATTTAATTTACTTCTGATTGTTTTGAATGTAGTTTTCGTGTTAATATAATACTCAACACAACGAAGAATCTTTTGGCTACATAGTATGTAGTTGGTTCAAAAGACCATCTTCATTTTGAACTCCACCTGTCTATTATGGAACATCAAACGATATATATGAACGGAGTCTTAAACAGGAGCTGATAAATGCCAAATTATTCACATCCCCAAATTATTTATCGTTTAAAAATCTATAGAAAAAGAAAATTAAAGCTCAGAAAAACCAATTCTGTTATCAAAAGAAACTTCGCGAGATCGTCCTCGAATGAAAACAGCGGTCCGGACAAATGACCAAGGTTCGCGATCATATCAACTGCATTCGCTTTAACTCTACGACCGTCCGTGAGCGAATTCTTGGAAACGTTCATTCGCGATGATCTCCTGTGGGTTAAGCAGTTGACCTTTCAAATGTAATGAAATTTTATGTGATTCCTTGACTTTATTTACATTTAAACTAGCTGTGCCCGGTGGTTTCGCGTGCATTGATTATTATTTGTTGTAAATAGTAGATACTTGTTGTAAAAATAGTTGAATTATAGTGAAGATATATAGAAGTTAATGCTGTTTGTCGTCATCTATTAGCAATTGATGGTAAAATGGATAGCATTAAAATCTTTTCATTGAAAAATGTCTTTGATATATGGAAGTCATTTTTAAAAGAGGCATTTAAGATTATTCAATCATATGTTGTATTTTGCTTCACAATTACCAGCTAATGTCACGTATCTTTGACCGCGATGCAAACACGATAGACAATGACAGTTTATAGTAAAATTTATAGCGCAAAATACCTTATCAATTGAAGTAAACACTTAGATCTATAGAAGTATTTTCAAAGGAATGTTTATAACTTTTCAATAATACGGTTTTTTTCCATAATGACCACTTCATGTCCCTTATCTTTAAAAGCGATGCGAAGACAATAGACACAACCCATATTGTAACATTTTTCATATTTTCAAACAATTTGTTTTTTTTTTTGGGCGTATATTTAAATCTATGATACTGAAATAATATGCTGCAAAAGGGCAGTTTTAATTTAAAGTAAAAACTATACTCAATATGACTAAAACATTTATTGGATAAGACTTAATACTATATTTGTCAAAACATCGACTCAAACCAATTATTTTTTAATTATCATCAATATATATTATAAAACAAAGTCGTCCGCCACGTTTGCTTGTCTGTCTGGATGTTCGCAATAAACTCAAAAACTAGTGAACGGATTGTAATGCGGTCTTCACCAATAGATAGAGTAATTCACGGAGAATCTTTAGGTATAAAAATTGTCAAGGTTTTTCTTGTAAATTGGTTGAAATATAATGATAATTGTTGAAAGAATCGGAAAAGTCAAGCCGTCTTAAGCGTATTATCAGGGCAGGACAACGTCCACCGGGCCTGCTAGTATATATATATATAACTGGTTATCGTAAGTTATCCTTAGGAGATAGACCTATGGCTTTGCGGATTTGGTTATTTTTTCTATCTAAAATTTATGTTGTGTAGAGGTGAGGAGAACCATCTATGTGTATGAAAATGTGTCCGTCAATAAGTGCTAAATTATGGTGAGACTTTAGTGGCAACATGGTCCATCATTGTTAAAAGTACTCCAAAATCACTAAGCCTGTTATTTAACGTTCACAAAGTTCTATCACTATCCATGTTTTCTCACAGCAGTAATTTTAAAGTTATGTTTACAAAATTGCTTCGGACTAACCATGCCCTTTGCCTATGCTAGCGCCATTTTGGACAGTTTTGGAACTGTTATTTAATACTTGAGGTGTACACTTTTTCAACATTGTGCCCATGTGAAATGTTTCTCCTTACCGCACGTCACGCACTCCATGGTAAAATTCTGTAACACATTATTTTTATGCATCTCATTAGGCTTAATCAGTTTTATCAATACTTGAAAACAGTTTCTTATGGTAAGTGACCTCTTTTCTACTTTACGTAAAAATATGCACATATTTTCCATATAAACTATCCGGGAGAAATGCTCTAAGTAATTGTGAAAACCATATTAAAATTTGTTGCGTAGCCAAAAGAACTTAAGGAACACACATATATACACAAAATACAACTTTGTTTCATAAGATTTATAGAGGGAATGAGTGTTATTAAAATGCTAAAATCCTTTGAACAGTTAGTTGTTATGCAAAGTATATCGGATTCATATACATAAACAACGATAATTGCAACATCTTCTATTCAATATTTATTTATATATACAACCATCGAGAGTTTTTATCGAACAATTTGTTACGAACAAATTTTTCTGACCCTAGAGATTAGACGTGATCATTTTGTTAGAAGTATTACCGAAGTAATAAAGGTCCTATGTAGAAAAAAAGTATAATGTAAATTGGTCCCTTTCGAGTCAAAACCGTAATAGAGCGTGAAAAACGGGGACGCGTGACAACCCTACAAACAACTCAATTCGTCTCGAGGGGCCGAAGGACCACGTCCGTTATTGAATTGAGAATGTTCTCCGGGTGCCACTTTTCACTTTTCAAGTTTTAGGTCAAGTAGATACGTTGATACGTTATATTATTAATTGTGTCTAGTAATAAAACTAAATAAAAATTTAGTATCGTGGTACGGATAATCCGTGATGAAACCCTGACTTGTTTGCAGAGTATTTTACATTACATTGTCCGATTTGGTAGCTAAGGAACATATTTCAGTTTGATTAGTGTTATCCAAAATTGTCGTATACTTAATACATATATGTATATATCTATGTATGATTAGGTAGTTTGATTTGAGGTTCGGCCACTTTGGCTCTCCCTTGCGCCTTTTGGTTTTCGTTGAGTATCTTTTGTGTTCGCCACTAAGTCCATTGAAGGCGTAATAGCCATTCGGTCCGACAGCGCGTAGTTCGAAATAAAAGGATTTATATCGTATTGTAATTTTTTAACACTTTGATCAATTATTTTCTTTTTGTCCGGGCTGACTAACACTATTGCCCTGACGGGCCATCATGGTTTCACCGGCTTAATATAGAGGGAGCGCTTACGGCGCTCAGCCGCATGGCAATAATCTCAAGGGTGCCAAAGTGGCCAAAATCGCGGCTTGGGCTGTTGCCTAAGCTAATCTAATGAAACACATAATACGTGTACTATCTAATCTTAAGAAACGAGATCATAAACAATAAAAACTACATGTACATAGTGTTGTCATTAGTTATGTATATACCTAACAAAAAATATTGTAGGGACCACAATTGTGAACAAGAAATTCCGTCTCCTTATAGTAGCGAGCGACCGCACGCTTGTTACTGAATAGATGATATCCTTTCAACAAGGACCCTCAAGTTTGAGGTAAGGTCAAGAGGTTTTTATCAGATATCCTCCTTGTAAGATGCTCCGACGAAATTTTCGAATATTTGAATCATGTAAGGAGGTTATATATATCTTTTGCATCTATCACTAATTAAAAGCTTTGGATTTAAAAGGTTGTGGTGGCTGAGTACTCTGACGAGTGGAATATCGATTCAATGTACGCAGGTCCCAGCCCGGGCGTGTACATTATTATTATTGTATATAGATTTTGATAAATCGATTTAAAAAATCGGATAGGCTATTTTATTTCACTTTCCTAATAAAGATATAAGTAGATCACAAAACACAAGTTTCATCTGTTTTAATCTAAGAGTATTTATTATACATTTTTATAATACTGGATTTCATTGTGATAATTAAAAAGAAAAAGAAAGGTTCTTGATACTATAATACAAATAAATGTATTGTTGGGTGTCACCTGAATAGTGAATTATAGCTCACGTTCTTATTAATTTATGATCTCGTTCAAGCTCATTTTTATATAAAAAGTTTTTGAAGAAAAAATTGAGATATTTGTATAGTTTTTTTTTATAATTTATAGATTTTAGCGTTTGACCAGAATGTCATGTGATATTAACTGAGAACAGTCGATGTGGTCCAAGACAGTAGACACACTAAACACACCCGGAGACTGCCTCTCAAGTTAAGTGCAGTTGCTGGGACAGACGAACCTGCGTTTAGCGACAGATTTTCAATTTGAAGGTTGTAGCTAGCTAGGCATTGCTTAGAATAAGGCCTAGAACCATGCAAAAAACCATGTATGCACCCAGAAGACGTCTACTAATAGACATAGTACTCCTCCAAATATCGGCAAAACAACCAGTCCTGTGTTACACTAAGTCGTTGGTCCAGATTCTGGTGGATCTGTCCATGTTGCGTCTTCTAATGCATGGTTATTACCCAGCTCCATCGGCCATCCATTTTACGAAAATCCATACATTCGTAGACTTACAATAAATATAAGCTAGCCCGATTTTTTTCTAGGCGTCTATCTAGCTATCATCCTAAATTTGTTGTCAAGTCCCTGGCCAAGTTCGGACGGGTGCATTTGAGAGCCACTCCCTCTCTTGGTTTAGCCTATTTACTATCTTAGACCACGTCATATAACATCAGGTGAGATTGTAGTCATAAGATAAAACCTCTAAAGTATATAAAAATAGAAAAGTACAAAGTCTTTGTGTAATAATATTTAATACCCTATATAAAAGAATGTATAATAAAATAAGCCCATAGGATTTATGAAATGAATTTCGATAAAATACAATATTACATCTGTGACTGAATTTCCTGTGAACAAATTAAAAATCTGAGCACGTTTTAGCAAATTCCCTCCAAATTGTAAGTATTATTCCTATAAAGAGATTGCGAAAGGAAATATGTAACTCCAGGGTTCTTTTACATTTATTATCTCACTATAACAAGTCCAAGGGAGAGAGACATTTAGATAATTTATATTCTTTGGAATATAGATTATTGTAAAATATAATTTATTCAATTTCATTAAAAATGTTGATGGTTCTAGTTGGCTCTTACATTTTAACATTCTTATACACAAATATGGCAATTGTTGAATACCACGTGTAATATTACGCGGATAATAAGTATTTGGAAACAAAAGAACACTCCATAATATAACTATTGAATCACTTATTATCGAAACTATAATGACTCAGTTTGTAAAATGAATCATAGTTCTAATATCATTAGACTACCCATTTACGCCATACCTTCTCAACCAATGACCACGGAATTTCGCATACACTTTATCACGGGGTACATAAAAGAACATAAGATTTACATTTTATCCATAACAAAAATGTACTATTCCCGCGGGATATAACAAATTTACAATAACACCAGAAATGCCACGGGCTAAATCTAGTCACTACATAGTATAAAACAAAGTCGCTTTCTCTGTCCCTATATCCCTAAGTATGCTTAAATCTTTAAAACTACGCAACGGGTTTTGATGTGGTTTTTTTAATAGATAGAGTGATTGAAGAGGAAGGTTTACATGTATAATAACATAAATTAAATAGTGGAGAAATACTGTTATTTTTAAGGTTACTCCAAATTTAACGCGTGCGGGCCACGGGCAGTGAATGACATAAGCTATATATTTTATACCCGTGCGAAGCCGGAGCGGGCCGCTAGTAATTTATAAGCCTTATTACTTATGACGTTACATTAGTAAGTAAATTTCACCCGTACGAAGTCTACGCAAAAATTAACTGCTTCTGAAAGAAAGACAAGTAATGAGTGAGACATCATATATGTGTAAATTAATTCATTCGATATTATGTTTTAGATATAGAGATAATAATTTATACGACAAACAGTGTAGTCTACTCTTAAAAAATGAACATGATTTTAAAGAAATCGATGGCCATAAAATCTAATTTTCCATCGGTAAATCAATTATAATTCTAAACACATTCATCTGTATAGGATTTAATCTCTGAAAAGGTTTCTTTACTTATTCCGAGTTATTAATGGAAGGAAACATCCTACAAAATCAACAAAGGCTAGATTTAAATTCCTTTCTGATAACCACTTTCATTTCCACCCTTTGTTGGTTGTGCGAGTCTTCGGGATTTCCGATTTTCCCTAATAATATTTCTTTTTCATAGAGTAACTGGGATTTCTTTTTTGTTTGAAATATTCTCGCAAAGGAACTGTGCGATGAATACTATTGCATATTAAAGAGATTCCCTTTTGGTAAATTAAACGTATTTTACATCGCGCTATGTACGAAAGAGATAAACATTTTTTAATTAAATATTATTGTTTTTGTGATTGCGGCAAGAAATGTTGTAATCTATAATATAAAAAAAATCGCTAAATGTGTTGCTAAGCGCAAAACTCGAGAACAGCAGAACCGATTTCGCTAATTCTCTTTTTATAATATTCCTTAAAGTACGAGGATGGATCTTACGGAGAGAAAAATTACCTGGAAAAGTCTTAAAACGACACTTTTCTATACTCCCATACAAATGATTCGTAATAATACTTAAAAGTCAATTTGAACTTTAATACCATACTATAAAGTTTAAAGTGTTTGTGGAAAGGTTCCGGGAATGCAAAACAATTGAGTGACGTTAGTATCGTAAAAATATGAATGTCAATATTTATACGATGGTCCCGAATAGCAGAATAAGTATTAAAAATCGACTGTTCGGCGTTACGAAGTTCGCCGGGGTCAGCTAGTTTATGAATAAAAAAATGCTGCCGTAAACTGATTTGAATAACACACGAATCTAGATAGTTCTATTTAATAGATTACTAATATTATAAATGCGAAAGTGAGTTCGTTCGTTTGTTACGTTTTTACGCCTTAACTACTCTTATTTCATCCAGAAATAAGTACTGTTACCGAGGAAAAGGGTAAAATATATATTAACGTTAGCGAAACCGCGGGCAAAAAAGTATTAAATACGTACTAATGGAACCGGTATGCAAACATTTGTCTGCCACGGACCTAAATACCAAAATATGTGGGAAATAATAGAATTGTGGATTTCTCAATATTTGAAATCGTTAATACGTCGTGTACTGACGCCGTGATAATGTCCATACCTTCCTTTGCGAAGGGGCCTGTAGCCCTGCAGTGGGTCTCTTACAGGCTGATGATTATGAGTAATGTATTATAATTGGTCTCAGGGCTGTGATCTATTTGACGTCGGTTATACTTGGCTAGTCATGGTCAGACGGTATCGTGGTCATGCGATAATAACAGGTGTAACATTCGCATAGCGAATCCGTCACAGCGACTTCTTTTGTTTTGGTTTTTTCACCTGACGTAGTGGCTTGCAGTCCGGTATGATTATTGTCATCTGCGAAGAATTGTTTATCTCTAGTCTTTTTAATGTAGGTATTGCCTTTCCAAGCGTGCAATGTAAACTATATAAAAAATAATACTTTAGTATTTATATCAAACTTTCATTAAAATAAGAGAGATTAACAAGTATAAAATTTTAACAAAAAAGAAAACTAACTTAAAAAAATACACTACAACGTTCTTGACTATAGTTAGGTAACTACATAGTTTTGAATCGTCATAAATCTACTAATATCTATCTACATTTTCTTGACAATTTTGAGAAGTTCCCTGTTACAGTCTTCGAAATTCAAGGTCTCTAATACTAGTGAAATTAAAACGGATCCATCATCTTCTTACCCTTATCCCACCTAAGTAGGATCGGCACAACATGTTTTCCTTTTCCACTTTCCCTTGTCAGATGTCATTTCAGTATTCACACCTTTTATACACATATTATTTTTCACACAATTCAACTACAATTTTTTCGATCTCTCTCTACCCCTATATCCGTTCATTTTCAAACTCGAAACTTACACTTAACTGAAATTGAAATGGAACCATCTCGAAAATATTCACCATATAGTAAAAAAAATCTTCCAAATTCGATTGACAAATTATGAAGTTTATAGATAACAAATATAAAAGAAAAAAATCGAATCGGGAGTCTTCTCTTCTTTGATGTCAGTTAATATTGTATATTTCATCCTATATGATTCACATTCCATATGTATTATAAATAAACGCTATATATTCATATTTATATATCCCTAGTATTAAAGGTACGTTTGATTTAACATAATGCAAACAAGACCAAAGGATTACGACATCGTGTACTCTGAGGCGATTAGGAAACCCTGCACGGAGCAAAGTAGTAATCGATTTTAATCATTACCCATAGTTACTTACACGAGTCCGGTAATGAATTAATATATTTTTTACTCTGATTTATTACTTTAAGACGTAGCAAAATACCGTATCCTTTCGTTTAAACTTTCATTCAATCTTTTTTTTTATATATTATAGGGGGCAAACGAACAGGTGGGTCACCTGATGGTAAGTGATCACCGCCATCCATAGACACTAGCAACACCAGGGAGTCGCAAGAGCGTCGCCGGCCTTTTAAATATGCGGGCCTCCGGCGCTCTCACTGGCCGAACGAAACGCAACAGTGCAACCACTGTTACTTCAGGTCGGTTTTCTGTGAGAGGGTGGTACTACCCCGGGCGAGCCGACCCATTCATGCTGAAACCAGTAATAGCTTCAGCGTAGCTCTACCACCTACAAAGCTTGAACCATCTTGTTATGCAGGCTACACCCTCCCTTATTACGTCTGTGTTAATATAAAGACGCTGACATAGCTTATTTACTTATTATGATTTCAACTACCAATCGGTGATAACCATTTAATATTTAGTCTATATGCATATGCCTCTTATTTTTGTTATTCACTATTAAGCCACCTGGTGTTCACATATTCAGAGGATATATATAACACCAATGTACCATTTAATATACAGTTCCTTAGTAAATTGTCTTGAGAATAAATTATGTTTAGTTTTTGAAAAACCTAGGAAGCTCCCGCGACGCTTAACTATCTCGTTCATATCTCGTTTCATTGTTCACAAACAATCTATTAACCAACTGATTCTCGTCCGCGTCGTTGGGGCATTAAAAATGGCATATTATCAGTAGAACTATAAAAAGAAGTAGGTTAAAACTATCTACGAAAAATTACCAAAAAAAACACTATATATATATATATATATTGTGATCTTTCGATATGGAATTTTTAGAACAGTAGAAGATAAGAGTTTATGGGTAAAACAATGAAAATGGATTACTTTTCTATTAGTAATTATGATATCTGTATACCTACCATATTATATTTTACAACAAGTTTTTTTATAAGACTGCATTATCATGGAAACGGTAGAGAATTTTAAATAATGAAGTCTGTATATGTACAGTGATGTCTCCAGATCATTCTCCCACTGAGACCGTATTTACGGGTGATATAAAGAAGTATAGAAACCTTGGGTGGTGTCAAGAACTAGTTGCGTGTCCTGAGTCATATTTAGTACATGTAAATCAGTATTCAGCAGAATAAGTTGGCTTAATGGAATTTTTGGCGGGATCTTAGTCTGTCATGTAGTGGTTTTTATATTTTATTCATAATCTTGTGTTATTAGACTCTATATTTTGTAATATTGGTGGTGTTTTAGACAATATAGTTCGGTTATTGTGCACAAGTGAAGTGGATGGGAAATAATACCACGGAGCATGCATTCTGAGATGCTATCAAAACTCCATGGAAAGTTCTAACAAGGGAATCATCATCTTGTTAGAACATTATAATTATCACAAGACACTTACTTGGAAAAATCTTATTACTTGACGCTGCCTAGTACACAAACCGTGCCGGAGCCAAATAATAAAGAATAAGTAGGCTTAAGACGATCGATCTATTATGGTCTTTACATGTTCTTGTTATTGATTAATAGTTTATGTAGCATATCAGATGACTTTATACTCCCTCTATACAAAATGTCTTTAAACTCGATTGAAAATAAACAATATCACTTTTTACTAACTTACATATAAAAGTAAAATATTTAGAGTCCCTTTTTTGATATATAAACAGAACGTGCTATTGACAATTTTGTGTTTCATTTAACTGATCATTGTTGTCAATGTTAACATTATCTAAGGTAACAAAATATATACCAAGATGTGACTAGATAATATATGTTTAGAATGGATCACATAAATTGAATTTACGGCTCTTAGTTATAAATACATTACTGCACATGCAAACAGATAGAAAGGCAACTCATACTGGTGCACGAGACGATCAAATTCGGTTCTCAGAAATGCCAATCTATTATAACTGGCCGCAAATCTGCAGGTATTTGAGGTTGACGTAGCTATAGAATACGTTTATTACTTAGGTGTTCTTAGGCGAGTGTAAATACAACGTTTATATATATCAATACATATTATAAAACAATGTCGTCCGCCGCGTCTGTCTATCTGTCTGGATGTTCGCGATAACCTCAAATACTACTTAACGAATTGTAATGCGGTCTTCACCAATAGATAGAGTAATTCACGGGGAAGGTTTCGGTATCGGTAATTTGTCAAGGATTTTTGTTTGTAAATTGGTTGAAATATAATGATAATTGTTGAAAGAATCGGAAAAAGTCAAGCCGACTTAAGCGTTTCATGCACATAAGTATATATTTTTTTAATATCAGGGCAGGACAACGTCCACCGGGCCTGCTAGTAGTATAAATATATATAGAAATAGAAACACGAAGTCAATAACATCGGACATATATTGAATTATAAAAAGCCATGACAAAGTATAATTAACAACCGCGCTCTGTTACAACGTGGCTTAGTTCACATGATAACTTTTGTTTTTATCTAACATTATATTGATATAATTTTAGAAGTGACTTACAATGTAATTATTTAAACTTTATATGCATTGAAATCCGCATAAACACTAGAAGAATTGTAATTGATATTAACAAATCTCTCGCTACTGCATAACAAAATAAAAATGTTGATGTTGTGAGAGAAAAATGGTACTAAATAACCAGAAGAGTACTAAGTATGTAAGTAGGTAGTTACGAGGTAGAGGATGATCAGAATAGTATGGACGGTTTGTGTAAATAATTATATGCGTGTAAAGGTATGAATATAAAGACTACACCTGAGATAGGAGAGAGAAAGAAGAAAACATATTGTACCGATCGTATTTAAGTACGATAAGCTTAAGAAGATGATGTTATGAAATTATATATTCATGTTTAGGCAATCGAATGAATAGGTCCATAATAGTTTTACACAATAAG
Source organism: Antheraea assamensis (assembly GCA_035772565.1). Lineage (NCBI taxonomy): Eukaryota > Metazoa > Arthropoda > Insecta > Lepidoptera > Saturniidae > Antheraea > Antheraea assamensis. The sequence continues at coordinate 1,053,504 of JAQQSE010000060.1, forward strand.
CATATACAGTATGTTGTGTCACCAAATTATTAAGAGAAAAGCGAATGAGAAATACATTTATTTACATGAAAACGCATAATATCGTTTCGATAGCTGAAGGGGAAAACGATGCGAGTGTAAAAGAATATCTATACATATAATAAAAATGAAGTGTCTGTATGTAATATCAAAATAACGACTTTTTACGGATTGGATATGAACGTATACACGATACTGATAACAAACATACAATTTTTAATATTTTTGTCTGTCTGTCTGTCTGTTTGTTCCGGGTAATCTCCGAAAGGGCTGGACCGATTTTGACAGAAATTTCACTGATGGATAGTTAAAATTATAGCGGGTGACATAGGCTACTTTATTTTAAACTAGCTGTCATCCGTGGCTTCGTCTGTAGTACTATCTCCAAAACGATTAGACCTATTTTGATGGGATTTTCACTGACAGATAGCTAACGTTATTAAAAGCAATCAAAACTTTTTATTTTGGTCTAGCTCTTACCCATGGTTTCGTTTGCAGCACAATTTCCAAAACGTTTGAACTTGTTTCACGGAACTTTCACTAAAAGATAGCTTATCTTATAAGAAGTAATTTACAATTATTAAAAGAAAACGCATGCGGAGCTGTGGGCAACAGCTAGTTATTAATATATGTCACAAAAATATTGTACGTGACTGCAAACAGTACATGCTCTTTATAAACATATTGGCATGATTATTAAAATGAATGATAACTTAGCATACAAAGGTATAAATTTGAAAGTGTGTTTGTTTAAATAAGGTAGGGAGGATGGTTGGATAGTTTTAGATCAATCTTTACGATGCTACCATAATTAATGAAGACACAGGCAGGATACCTTTCAAAAATACAATATTTCAGATAGATGAATTGAAATAATACATTAATGAGAAGTTTGAGTTTGAACTTGGTACTGAGAGACAAGATAAAATCATGTTGGAATAATTTCCAATCCAAACGGTCTTTGATTCATTAGTTTTCATTGTAGAAAAGCGATTTTCAGATGCATATAGGGCTTCCAAGTGTGCAAAAAAACTGCACTTTTTCGTAGACGATTCCAAAATGTTTCATAGACCGGATTATTCTCCATGGTGGGCCGCATTCGGCTCCCGAGCCGATATTTCATCTTCAATTAAGCTATAACAGCGGGTTAGATTTTTATGTAGTAGTAGTACAATAGATATAGTATATATATATATTTTTTTTTTAATTTGGGAAGAAATCCTTCATTGGACACCCACAGCCCTGGGGAGCTGTGGGGTGTCAGACTCTTACTGACTAAAAAAACCCACAAAATACCGTCTGCCGCGCTATGGAGTGGCACGGGATCGAACAAGCAAGCACCATACCACCCCGGCGACAAGGCCCAGCGCGAACGCCCTGACCGCGACGACAGCCCGGTCAAGCTGCCTACCCATCTACCGAACCATTGTGCAATGGAAAGTCAGGTCCCCAGCCCCTTCCCTCCTTGGTCCGGTTTGGCAGTCAAGGGGTCACCCCCTCCAACCACCACCACCTGTAACTGTTTTACGTGGTTTTCTACCACGGTGACTTTTTAACGAGGTTTTCTCCCTCTCCCTCCGCCCGAAGGCCACCCCTCTGTCACTTTTTAATGTGGTTTCCTCCCACAGGAACTTTTTAATGAGGTTTTTCTCCCTCTTCCTCCGCCCGAAGGTCTCTCCTCTGTCACTTTTTAACGTGGTTTCCTCCCACGGTAACTTTTTCTTGAGGTTTTCTCCCTCTCCCTCCGCCCAAAGGCCGTCCCTCTGTCACTTTTTAACGTGGTTTCCTCCCACGGTAACTTTTTAACGAGGTTTTCTACCTCCCTCCGCCCGAAGGCCTCCCGTCTGTTTTTTAACGAGGTTGTCTCCTCAACACCCGTAACTTTTTAACGTGGTTTTCTCCCACGGTGACTTTTTACCGAGGTTTCCTCCCTCCCACCGCCCGAAGGCACACCCGTCTGTAACTTTTTAACGTGGTTTTCTCCTACGGTGACTTTTTACCGAGGTTTCCTCCCTCCCGCCGCCCGAAGGCACTGCCCTCCGTAACTTTTTTACGTGGTTTTCTCCCACGGTAACTTTTTAACGAGGTTTTCTCCCTCCACAGATATAGTATATTAACTTAATCCACGCCGAACGCAACGAACGATTAATAGTTTAGTCACTGTCTTATTTACCATAAGGGTGTAAGTACCGACTTGCGGTTTTTTAAAATATGTTATAAATTACTAGCCCATACGTTGCTGAGACGTAGTCCTTTTAGTTTTTTTTTTTTTGAAGATATACTTCTTTTGGCGCGTTAAGGAAAAATTAAGAGAGTTAATTTTTACGATGCGCGCGCACACCGTCACGAAAAACCGACACCCTGAAGATAGCTATAGTCAACATTTTATTCAAAAAAAGTATGTATGTATTAAATGCCTTTTTTCTACTGTTAGTGTCGTTTTTTCTACAAACGTAGAATAAGACGAAAGATAAAATTTTTGAAAAGACTTTTATCTTGTTACGCCAAAGAAGTATAACTTCTAACGCGTGTACAAATGTACACACTACTTTTTTTTACCAAGAGGAAACCATTCATGGGTATCCTATCGCCAGAAATGTGGAAGGGTTATATGAGACTCTTATTCACTAAATCCTCGCGATGTACCGTCCACAGCTTTCATAGGGCGGCGCAGGATCACTCGCGTCTGCACCGCTCCTGTATCTGACCCGCCGTTTGATACTCCCACTAGCTGTATCTCCGTCTCCCGAACCCGTGAAATGGAAAGACGGGCTTCCAATACGGCGATCCATTTCATGTCATACGGCGGTTCGCTTTCTGCACGCAATCCGATATAGATACCAAATAAATTATCCAATGTTTACATTTACTAGTGAACAGCACGCATGACACTACATCCCACACACTTGCACACTCACAATGTAGGTACATATGTTTTCTAAGGGACTTTGTTTTCCTTTTCTTGCATAGTTAATATAGCCACAATTGTTAGATTCTTAACATTTGTACGCACATATTTTGTATAAATGTGTACATGGATGGCCAGTCATATCGCTTGAATAGATAGATCTGTTTTGAATTCAAGACAAGTTGAGGTCCGATTGTCATTTCGTTTAAGTGCCTTCCGTGTTCGCCACCAATCCTCTTAAAGAGGTAAAGGTCGTAGAAATCAACAGCGTGTAGTCAGTTATAAAAAGTAAACATTCTTTATTCAAAATTTGGCAATATTCATTAAAAATGAATAACAGTGCATAAATATGTGAAGACACGAAAGAAGTTTATAATTCTTTGTTAACATTATACGGGTAATAGATATATGTACTGCATCTAAATAAACTACATAAAATTAAACCTTAACATTACGGTTATAGATTTTAATTTGGAATAAATGCATGTATTATTTACATTTAGATATGTATATTTCAATAATAGGGGCTATTTCCCTAGAATTATGTTCTATACTTGTTTTCCTTTTAGCTCCGTGATAATTATTACATTTAAAACAAATTGATGTTTTATCTGTATTTATACATCTATTTCAATTGTAGAGTTTTAAAAATATGACTGTTCGCATTTATCATTGAAACTAATATAATATAAACTATAATTTAAAATATTGTTCTTAGTTGAACAATATGACATCATCAGATAACGTCGTACTTTTAAAACGTATCGTTCATCGTAGATCATTTATATTCCTTTTATTTACCTTTCATATTTGAATAGGGATAGAATTTAAAAAAGTATATTTCTGAATGACTTATAAAGGTCAAGAAATATAAATTGTGATATCGAATGAAGCGTTAAGAACGCGAAGTAAGGTTTTATCCCAATTCATCCGAACAAATTTAGATTATAAATACACTGTATGTAAAATTATTTCATACTTACTACGACGAAATATGGCGAAGAGCGAACGAGCGAGGTATTTAAATGTACTTTTCTTACGTTTATAAATTATTCAAGCTTCCCTTTTTATACACCGTACAATAATTCTTATATAGCTAGCTGTGTTTTACAGTCACAAATGTATGAACTGAAGTTGACGGCCGTGAAAATATTTTCGGTATTCTAAAATATTTTTCATAATAATCATTCGCAATAATAAATAACCGACATTGCTTCTGTTGTTGACAAGTATTTATAGTAATTTAGAAACATAGCGTGTGTATTAAAATTCGTCCACATGTCATCGCAATTAGATAAATAGAGTTTAAGAACGCAGACGGGATATACAAACAAATATTATTTTTTATTTATTATTATTTATTTGACATGCATTCAAAATAATGTATCCCCCATTATGCAAATTAAAATGTGTACGTTTTTTCTATAGACTTACCCGTATAAAAGTCTTGGTTACATACGCTGGGGCATTACTGTCGTTGGACTTATGGAGTGTAGAGGTAAGGAGAACCCATCTCATATGGAGAAAATATTGAAAAAGTGTCAATCTCTAAGCACTAAATGACAGTTCCAAAATACTCCAAAATGGCGGTAGCATAGTCAAAGGTTATGGTCTGTTAGAATTATTTTTTAATATTACTTAAAATAACTGTTGCGACAAATCTTGGAGAGTGATATAACTTTTGTGAATGTTATATAATAATATTATTCTCATCTCTGGTCCGGAGCACCCTAATGGCATCTACTTCCATTTGACCGAATCCAACGGAGAGCGGCACGAATCGTCGACGACCGGATTCTTTCCTTAGGGCTCGACACTCTGGGAGTTTCGTAGGGATGTTGCGTCTTTACCAGATCTAGCACGGAGAGTATTGTGAAGAGCTGTTCAGACTGACACCTGCTGCTGAGTTCCATTACCGAACGACTCGTCATAAAATAAAATTCCATCAATGTCATCTCGATGGTTGGAAGTCGTCTACTCTGCGGTTCTTGCGTGTGTTCTTCCAACGTACGTCAGCTCTTTGGAATGAACTACCAGCGTCAGCGTTTCCGGACTAATACAACCCACAGACCTTCAAGAAATGAGCCTACTCCTTCCTCAAAGGCCGGTAACGCAACTGCGATGCCTCTCGGGTCGCAGGTGTCCATGGTCCGTTGTGATTACTTACCATCAGGTAACTCGTCTGTTTGTTTGCCTCTAATCACATTAAAAAAAAAACGTTTAGTGATTCTTGAGCGCGTACTGTTATAAAAGTTTTTAAAATAATTGAACAGTAATAGACCCTGTGGCTAATGTAGAGCGCCACCCAAATTTAGTACTTATTGACTGACACATTTTCATTCACATAGATGGTTCTCCTTACCTCTACACTTCATGGTTGGATTGTTAGGGTTTTTCACACTGACACATGTTCCAAATTGCTATTTTTCATACCGTATTTAAACATTTAACAATTATTCTGCTTTTACGGAATACATAAGAGATGGCGAAGCTATTAAGATAGTTTACAATTTACATATCTTTATATAATCAATTGTTGAGTGTATGTCTGTCACTTCAGAACGGCTAGACTTATTTGGCCAATTCTTTTTTGTAGTATTTGTAATCAAGGCAGGGTTTGTATAAAAGATGAGGATTGAAAAATCGTATAGAAATTGATAAATTTGGGATAAAAAACCTCGATATAAAAAAGCGAGTAAGTGAGTGTCAAAGAAGACAATAGGAAAATATTCAAAAATGTTAACAGAATTGATTAATTAACATTCAGTTGTTCATTTGCCATTTTATTTCATTACATGTTTATAATGTGAAGGGAAGATTTGAACTCATTGAAGCCGGGGTGGGTAGCTAGTTAGTAAAATTTTTATTTATATTGAACTAGCGGCCCGCTCCGGCTTCGCACGGGTATAAAATATATAGCCTATGTAATTCACTGAAAAAATGATTAAAATCGATCCAGTAGTTTTGATTTATTCATTACTGCCCGCACGCGTTAAATTTGGAGTAACCTCAAAAATAACAGTATTTCTCCACTATTTAATTTATGTTATTATACATACAAACCTTCCTCTTCAATCACTCTATCTATTAAAAAAAACCGCATTAAAATCCGTTGGTTAGTTTTAAAGATTTAAGCGTACATAGGGATATTCTGTAGGTGGTAGAGCTACGCTGACGCTATTACTGGTTTCAGCATGAATGGGTCGGCTCGCCCGGGGTAGTACCACCCTCTCACAGAAAACCGACGTGAAGTAACAGTGCTGGCACTGTTGCGTTTTGTTCGGTCAGTGAGAGCGCCGGAGGCCCACATTTTTAAAAAGCCGGCAACGCACTTGCGACTCCCCTGGTGTTGCTAGTGTCTATGGACGGCGGTGATCACTTACCATCACGTGACCCACCTGTTCGTTTGCTCCCTATAATAAATAAAAAAAAAATATAGGGACAGAGAAAGCGACTTTGTTTTATACTGTGTAGTGATTTAATAAACCCTTGAAAAACGTGTGCCTTGTTTTGTTAAGGTACATTTTACGTATACTGTAAATAAAGGGACCACGATAATGTTGTCATCTCTATAGGCATTGTCGTAAACGTGTATAGACATCGTTATCTCGCACTGTTAGAAATCAGAGCATTCGTCGCAGTCATTTATGCCAATACTGTATTTTACATAATAACTGGACGTTCATGTATGAGTGATTATTTTTTAAACGAAATTCCTTAATGCGGCTTGCAATAAGAGTTGAGTGAGAGAAATCATCGCGTAAGAGCGTTGCGACTGTGTGGTTTTCTCTTTCTTTCTCTCTACTATTGTCTACGAGTGCGTGCGTGTATCGAAATTCGAGCAGGAGAGTATCGTACGTTACCGTATGTATTACCTCAATAATGAACACCTGGAAACTTTTTAAAACTCATTTTTATATAGAACTGTTATATAATTTATAATTTTATATCAAATTATTTATATGTCAATATTTTTCCCAAAATATGAAATATACCTCTTTGATTTGACTCTTTGTTGTACGTTAAAGAACTTAGTATCTGGCTGGAGTTTCTGTCCGCAGAGGTTTTTTTTTTGTAACCACTGTTTTGATCTAATAATAAATAATAATAGTAATATTAATATGGGGTTACTAAAAAAAATATATATTTTGTATCGTAATTTAAGTCATTTTCAAATTTGCTATGAATGATATGGTTATATTTGCTTATATAACGATATTTACAATGGATAGTTTTCTGTTATTTCTGATGAAACGACGGAATGACTAAAATTTGTCGGTTACCGTTACCGTTATAACCAACACTTACTTCTAAAAGATGAGATTCGTTGGAGCTGTATACAAATAAATGCTGATTATACTATAACTTCTTCTTGTTACCTCGGAAATTTTGATAGCTTAAGCTAAAACTAAACACACGTTTATACTGTTCATTTATCTTATGGAGAGTATGAAGAAGCAGTCAAGTGTTGTTTTTGGACGGTACCGTACTTCTCGTACAGTCATTTTGCCGAACTAGTATAAAAAAATATAATCAAAAAACGCGTGCATAGAGCTACAGACGAGTGATTGTGCAATATAAATTTATACTTATTTTAGACCATGGGATTTCTATAAATTATAAATAGGTCGACGTCATAAGAATCGCAACTGGTCATTTATGCAAATGAAAAGCTTTTATTCTCAGCAGTAACGTGTCATAGACAGGTGTCCGCCTCATAGTATGACGTGTCTCATAATATAGAGGAGGAGGTAGGTGTTTTAGAATTATACAAGAATAGTATCATTTGACGAATATATCTCGTGAAGAGTATCGCATTTACAGAATGAATTCATTAAATGCTTGTAAATTATTAACAATGGACTAATGCAATGTAATGTAATGTAATATAATATAATATAATGAATGTAATAAAAGATTGAGCTATTCTCTTCGAGATTCCCTTGAGTAGGTAAAACCTAATGGCATAGAATAAAATAAGACATACAAACTTTGATCTACGAATATCCAGAAAGTTCTTCTGGCGGGTTGTTTCGTAATTTTGTTGAATAAAATATTAGTAATTTTCATCTAGCGTCGTTCATTTGTTCTTTTTGACAAAACTTTAAGGTTTTATTTACAGTTAAATTTTTTATGAAGATGTATGTTCACGAGCGAGAAGGCACATGATAGTAGGTAATATAGAATATGAATGGGACAGCGATTTAAATTTACACCCATGATATTATATGTTGTAAAGATTGGTTTTTATTACACGGATTGGCGGAAATCAACATATCGAAGCCGGTTACGTGTGCTTTTGTTAATTTGTAGATATTTTTGTGATGCAGTATTATTTTTATTGATATTCTATTAGTGGTAATAATGTTAATAATGTAATTATCGGATTGGTTATTCATTTCGGAACGAAATATATATACTTCGTATACCGATATTCCTAAATGGGTTTTATTTAAAAAGTTACATTGTTTATCATTTATTGATAAAAACAAAATATATATAATGCTTATATATTAAATAAATTAGAATTGGTCCAAAATAAATAATAAAATACATTATTTTTTATCTACGTTTTTCAAAACTATTATTAATTACTTTTAATAATTTCTCAACAGCGGTTCAAAAACATTCCATATACACAAGTTCACAAATATTTATTGACAATAAATAATAATTTAATCCATTTATTTATTTGAAACTTTTTTTAAATGTTATAGCAGATTATTATAACTCGTCTATTGAGTAATAATGACTTATAGTTTCCGTATACATTTTTTTTATATAAGCATAGCTCATGCGACTTTTATTTTTAAATACAAAAATATAAATAAAGAGACACACTATTTTATTAATGCCATATTCTTGATTAGTGTCCTGTAGAATAGGTATTTATTTATTGCAACATTTGTTGAAAATATAAATACATGTACAGACAGAACTACAAATTTTATATATCGAGAGAAATGTCGTTTAGTTTGTTAAAGACCTTGATTCGTTTTCGATAGGTCACAAGAAATAGTATTCCTTATGCTTATCTTAATTAGAATGTAGTTTGTTTATATACTCTAACTGGGTATTATGTCTGACTCGATATAGTTTTGCGTGGGATACACGAGGTGTGCCCTTAATTTGACAAATTTATTATTACGACGTTCATAACAGCACATAACAGGCCGTCTTTATAGGTGAGGACTACACGCAACTCTCACGTGTTTCTGATTCATACGCACGATGTTCGGTATAATCAATAGTTTTCTTTACCTAAAAGCGGTGTTATAAGAAAACTGAGCTATTTCAGAGTTGCAATCGTTTGCGGCTTCGTATACGTTAAATTATAATCAACCTTATTACAGAAAATAAGATTAGAAACGCGTGGAATACTTGTTTAAAAAAATTCGTCACAAAACAGTGGATTACCCTTGTTCAAAGATTGACACTATTTAAGTTGACCGTTCTTATTTTATTGTTTTATCTTTGCCGCCAAAAGACGTTTCGTAGTAAATTATGGATTTCGTCAATATAAATAATTTGGTGAATGTAGATAAATTAAATAATTTTAGAGATTCACAAGCAAATAATAACTACTATTATATGATATTACTGGCATTTGACAATGTATTTAATCTGATATTATAATGTTGTTCCACTTGACGCGGTCTGACGTAATATATTAAACTTATATATTGATTACTTCTACAATTATATCAATTTTTTTTTAACCAAAATATCACAATAAAATAAATAAACAATTTTACTTCAAATAAAGAATTTCTATTGAAGACCTGAATAAAAATATAATTCATAAATTAAAATTTTTGTAAAATATCTGTACGTAACGCAACGTTTTTTAATGTCAACATTCATTTCATTCAGTCATTACCACCCGCCCTATTACTTCCATCTCGTTTACCGTACTTTCTGAACTAGTATTACTTACTCGTAGGTGGTAGAGCTACGCTGAAGCTATTACTGGTTTCAGCATGAATGGGTCGGCTCGCCCGGGGTAGTACCACCCTCTCACAGAAAACCGACGTGAAGTAACAGTGGTTGCACTGTTGCGTTTCGTTCGGTCAGTGAGAGCGCCGGAGGCCCACATATTTAAAAGGCCGGCAACGCACTTGCGACTCCCCTGGTGTTGCTAGTGTCTATGGACGGCGGTGATCACTTTCCATCAGGTGACCTACCTGTTCGTTTGACCCCTATAATATAAAAAAAACTACATCTTTTATGGTAATAATTTCACTCTTAAAAGTCAATAGCATAACATCAGATAGCCTGAAACCTTCCTCAGTAAATCCTAACTAGTATTAACTAATACTATAAATGCGATTGTGAGTTTGTTTGTTTTTTACGCTTTCATGACTGAACTAATCAACCGATTATTGTGCAATTTTGTATATATATATATATATATATATTTACAGAGCTTCAAGAAAGGATATAAGGTATGAACCAGAGACAAAAGGAAGCGGCGGTTTGCACGCCTCCTTTCCACCTCCATAGCCGGACTTGAGTGGAGGGGCCGGGAGGCCCATCTCCTCATTGCACAAGTCTGGCTGACGAGGGGAGGTAGCTGGTGGTGTACCCAGTCTACCTCCCTATAAGGACGGAGCCCGGCGGCCAACTTCCACCGGGCTGACCGCAGGAGCGACATGGTGATAGATTTGCACGGTCCCATGTCGCCCTAAGCAAAGCGGCGGTCGGTACACCGTAGGGTTTTAGTCCGTGCGAGTCGGACATAACACACTCTCTCCCCCGAGAGGGTGGGTATCCTAAGGGATTTCCCCAGGTTAATAAAATTATATATATATATCTACATTTGATCTACTCCTTTCTCAAAGATCGGTAACGCATCTGTTATGCCTCTCGTGACGCAGCTGTCTGTGAGCGACAGTGATCACTTACTATTTGGTGACCTGCATGTTCGTTTACCTTCAATCGCATAAAAAAATAACGCGAGGGAAGCTGCGTTCAAAAGCTCATAGGTTATAACATAAACTCAAATATAACTGGTATTATTAGAGATCAGCAAGTTTGGAACAGAACCATCTCACCGCTTTCACGCTCGGCTCAGACGAAACGTGACAATGAGTCATAGTTTTTCATGCGTGCAGCCGGCGTTCATAGATTTACAAGACGCTACCACGTCAAAAATGTTGAGGCATACAAAGATCAAACAATGAGGTAATTCGTTTTACGATACTATCTAGGCTTAGTTTATAAAACAAATTAGTTAAAATTTTGATGACGACATTTATTTCAATATGAAAATCGTGTATATATATCGTATAAATATATCAGTGGTGTATTGAAATTCACCGAGAGCTCGGTTCAATGAGCCGTGAGTTTATGATAAAAGGTATCATGGTCAATGAGTAGTCAATGACGTCACTATTGATGTCAAACTTCACTTCATAAAGTATTGATTTAACAATCAGAATTTAATCGAGCGTAGTCCGGTGAATCTGTAGAGGACAAAGTGCCAACAGGGTATGTCAGATCGAAAAAAGGAAAAAAAAAATAACCAAGCATATAGTAACCTTATTTAATCTATCTAAATATTAAAAAAAAAAAAAAAAACATTTGATACGTTTTTGTATTCAAACCTCCTTTACGACGGCACATTTAATATATGAGTTGTTATTTTGGAAAATCCACTTTAAGGAAAAAAAAGGGTTAACCATTATTTTAATAATATATATACATTGTCTCTCCATATTTTTAATCATATATTCAATAGAGTATGATATTTTCATAGAGTAAACAAACGAATTTTGATTACCAAGGTGTTACCGCAAAAATATTTCTATTGAAAGTGGTATAATACAAATTAAGTATCTGAGATATCTAAATTTTAAATTGAATACAGACCACATGATACATAATGTTATGCCCCGGAATAAATTAAGATAACGGAACTTCGTGTCATACACTTTGAAGAATCTCCGTAAAACGGAGTTCTTTACGTAGTTATGTTTAACTGGCTGTGGTGGAAATAATCGCGGGTTATAAGTTGATAAGTACAATTAAATAATTATTTCTTAATCGATTATTATAACTGCACTTTATCAGATATTATCCAGTGTTAACTGAAACTTAAAAACAGAATATTAACACATTGCATGCGGGACCGTAAGTACTTTTTTCTAGACTGTCGTTATTGGAACGCGAGTCACGTAAAAGTACATATTATTACATTTTTGCTACAGAGCGAGTAATATATAAATACGATGTACGATTGTATTATGTTTATTTATATCGCTTTTTTTTAAATATAACTGTTAAAATTAATTAGTAACAAAATTGGTTACTCGTGTTTGTTATCAATCTGCCTTCAATCAAAGGCACCGTTTAGATAACATTAAAGAGGATAATCAAAAGAACTGTTAAAAACGCCTTGTACATGTATATATAAACTTATTTATACATGTGTATATGTTTTATACTTTAAATAAAATGCAGTAAAATTTATCTGTAACCCGAGGATTTGGTGTTAAAAAAAATCCTTTTTGTGTGTAATATAATTGCAATATCATCGTATGTATACATTTTATTATGGACATGGCTGTGTTTTTTTTACCACAGATGCTATCTTAGTATTAGAAGTAAACAGTTTATTCTATTGCCGTCGAGAAAATAGACGCATGTAACAAAAACGCAAGTCGGAGAAAATGTAATTTGAAACCACAAGCTTAGAAGCGAACGAAAATCAGATGTACATTTTTTTTTAATTTTGCTTTATTATTAAAGTTAATATTGTAAAGAACAACAGATACGGCCTTACTTCTTTGGACGGTAGTATTGTCCAGATTAGATATATTTCTTATATTCACAAACATGCATACACTTACGCATAATCGAAATTATTACATCAATTTATTTTTCCACCTTCCACCACACGAAAGGGTAATTTGAAAATAGAAGCTTAGAAGTGAACAAAAATCAGATGTACATTTTGTTTTAATTCTGCTTTGTTATAAAACTTAATATTGCAAAGAACAACAGATACGTCCCTACTTCTTTCGACGGCAGTATTGTCCAGATTAGATATATTTCTTATATTCACAAACATACATACACTTACGCATAATCTAAATTATAACATCAATTTCTTTTTTCACCTTCCACCACACGCAATGAAATTTTATTTCGATACCAAAAAAAAAAGGAAACCCAACAACGTGACAAAGTCATGTGACGTTGTTAATTAATTACCTAGTAATGAATAGCGAACATGATCCGAAATTGGTATGTTTCGGTCCAAACTAACTCACCATAGAAGGACCACATCAAACTTCATGATTAATCACGGAACACCTATAGTCGCGGTAGTTCGGGTCTTATCGACAAGTTTCGTAATCAAAGTTATGTCATTAGGTTATTTCCAGATAGCGCTGTGTCATACTGTGCAAATAATATAGCGGGCGGTGAATACTTCTATAAATTCATTTCGGCGGAAAATATTATTATATATGTACTATATTAAAATCACTTCTGTTATAAGGATCCGAGTGCTGGACTACGAAAGAGAGGGATGAGAAAAGATTACATATGGCAAAGATGCGAGTGTTAAGATGGGCGTGTGTTGTAACCATAATGGATAAGGTTTAGAATGAGTATATCAGAGGAAGTTAGAAAATAGGATCAGTGACAAAGAAGTTGAGAAGTAATAGGTTAGCATGGTACGGGCATATTATGAGAAGAGATGAAAGTCATGTAACAAGGAAATGTTTTGAGTTTGAAAGTGGACGGATATAGGGGTAAAGGAACACCGAAAAAGGCGTTTGTAAAAATGATATGTGTATAGAAAGTGTGAATACTGAAATGATATCTGACAGGGGAGAGTACATGTTGAGAGTACAGAAAACATGGTGTGCCAACCATACTTAGGTGGTATAAGGGTAAGCTGATGAGGATGATGATGTAGAGAAGAAGAGAATACTTAATTATCCATTTGTATCGCTCCGCTGTTCCAACTAGGCCTTTTATTAGGAATTTGATAAATCGCGTTTTAAACGATGAAGGCTCAGTTGGTAGTGTGTTCGGACACAGCGTCGAAGGACGTAGGTTCGAATAGTAGCAACTGAGCCGAAGCTTTCGGTGAAGGAAAACATCGTGATGAAACCATATCATGGTGGTAGGGTTTTTTCTAAGTCCGCCTGGCTAGCGCTACCACCAAGTTGAAATTCTGTTGCCAAGCACCTGTTGGTCTGTCCCGGTAGCTGCAGAATCAGTTTCCCTCTAGGTTTAGCGTGACTACCGTCTTAGACCACATCGTCATTTAACATCAGATGAGATTGTGGTCAAACATAATCCTATAAAGTATTTAAAAAAAATCATATCTATCTATCTCTAGCAGGCCTACTCAAATATTAATTCTCCGTCGGATGTGGTTTCCTATGCTGTATTCTGTGGTATGGACTCATTTACCCTAGCGGTTTAAGCACTATTGCCAGATAAGTCGGTTTTAAGAGAGCTTATTTATGGGACACTATGTTTAGAAGTTTAGCGGAAGTGGTAGTGTGATTACCACTTGCTAACTTCAGAAGGTTTGAAGATGTAAATGAAATAACTGACTCCGTTTGTGCAGACTAGTAATCGCTTTGGCAGCTGGATTACGAATCCCCTTTATTTGACGAAGCAACCATATTTAAATAAGACGGAACACGTGCAAATGTTACAGACAAAAATACGAAACCATAAAAACATAAACAATATTATAGTTGTAAAATAGAAGTGAAAATTAGGAACAAACAATACAACTGAGTAACAATAAATGGAAACAATAAGCTAATATAATTCGCCGCATTGTGTGAGCGGTCTATCGTGCGAATACAATTACACCCAGGTAGCATATGGTCGCCACCTGGGCGGCGAGTCTTTAATAATTTCGTTGTTAATCCGACTAATTTTGGACTTTCGTAGTGCCGCTTCTGAGCCTATGTCTGAATTCTTGTAGTACACACATACCACGTTTAAAGTAGGTATGTGTATCGCTATAGAAGGATTATGGGGTGAATAGAAAAATAATATCGGATTGATTATATTTCGTATAGAATCAGTTTTCTTTAAAAATAACCGTCCAACTAGCAGTAGACCCACTGCGGACTGAAGAAAACGGCCTCCATTTGTAACGTTAATTAACGTACGGTGCTTTTGTTTCCTAAAACTCGAGTTACAGGGAAATTATGGCTTAACTTCAGGGGGAAGATGAAACAGCCATCTGGCAACACTATAATTAGTGCTGATAACATAATGTAGTCTCTAACTCTGAAACTCAATATGTGTTGCCAAGTATTTAAAGTTATGTTCTGATAACCGCACTTGAGAGTCGGCTACCGTTTTAGGAATTGTAATTCAGAATATATCATACAAATGAAATAATTATCTGTTTGTCTTGTATATTTGTTAGTATGCGCGCGATTTTTCGTAAACCATATGATCAATATTTATCATACTTTTACTAAGGTAATTTAGTTATTTATGGAAAGATTTTATTGTCATAATATTAATATACCATTCTTCTGTATAAAGTTATACATATAGTAATTGTTTATTATTGTTGCTCATTCACAAAATCGTATGACTTTCAGAGGACTAATTTTTTTTTTCGAACTGACCTATACTGTTGGCTTTTTAAAGCCTCTACAGTTCCACCGGACTACTTTACAGAGGAACCATTTTACGAGTAATAATACTTTTCTTGTATATGATGTTTGATTTTTCCCTTACTCTTTCTTTTTCTCTCTTTCTCCAATTATGTATCTTTAATCTTTTTCGCGTAATAAATAGTACATTGCGTTTTAATAGGTATTGGTATTTTACTCTCATCTCAGTCGACACTTCAAATATACTAAAAATACTTTATGTTGTGTAATTTCCCTAAAATTGATGACGTCGCATTTCTAATTTGATTCTCTAGTATCCATTTATAAGTTTCCCTATGACCGTATATTATAGAAGCTCCTAAGGTCATATTTTTTTTTATTTTACTTTCCATACTCTTATACAATTGTACCACTAATACTATCCTATATTTGGTCTTGAAATTCAGACTATTTTGTATACAATATTAACATCGTACCCATGTGTCCTTATCCTCTGTTCTCCGTAATAGCTTCGCAATCCTCGTACATAGCAAGTTTTCTAATAACAAACTCGGTTGGTTGCTCTTTTGATGTGTATGTTATTCCCTACACGCTTGCAGTAGAGCCCAGCTTAATGAGACCAATTGGCAATTACAGTCTTAGGTCACGCAGAGACGAAATGAAAAGTTAATACGAGATACTTTTCTTGGGGTTTTCTTATAGCGCTGTCTTTTAATTAAAAGAAGTGGGAGGTGTCGTTCAATGGTATTAACATCTGTTGTTAGTTAGGTAAATTACATTGTATAATTAAAATTAAAACTGTCCATCGGTTACAAGAATAGCGCATTAAATTTTAACAAGGTTAAATTTACTCATATTTCGTTGCAAATATTGTATGATATCTTTTAAATCGCAATTAATACATTTATATAAATATTTACGAAATATAAAAAAAGACTTACATCCTTTCTATACAAAAAAAAAAAACAATAAATCAGTTCTTATTGTTCTACTTGCCGCATTAAATGTTTCTTAAGAATAGATGCAAATATTGAAAATTAACAAATGATTTATGCTTAACTAGCGGCCCGCTCCGGCTTCGCACGGGTATAAAATATATAGCCTATGTCATTCACTGAAATAATGATTAAAATCGATCCAGTAGTTTTGATTTATTCATTACTGCCCGTGGCCCGCACGCGTTAAATTTGGAGTAACCTCAAAAATAACGGTATTTCTCCACTATTTAATTTACGTTATTATACATATAAACCTTCCTCTTCAATCACTCTATCTATTAAAAAAAAAACCACATCAAAATCCGTTGCGTAATTTTAAAAATTTAAGCATACATAGGGATATAGGGACAGAGAAAGCGATCTTTGTTTTATACTATGTAGTGATGTTTGTAATATTTCATATCTTTATATTAATCGTTTTTTAAATTGTGAATCTTCTTTTGAACCTCCTTAGTTTGAACTACAATTTTGTTTTGCATCATTTGTATTCCTATATAAACAATAAACATTTGTCGCCCCAAAATGTATGGATTTCCCGTGCTCTTAAATGGAATTTCTGTTATCAACAGACAGTTGTTTTGTATTTTAACTGAGTTAGTACTTATAAGCAACTCGGAAACACTCAACTTAGTTTTGAAGAGTATTTTCTCTCATTATTAAGAACGTGGGAAATGCGTACTTAACGTGAGTGCCTTTTTGAAACTTATGGAAGTGGTTGTAACACTCTGTGAACGCTTAATTTCAATTGTCAGATAAAACAGTGAGCATTGAAATTGAAATAAAGAATATCTTGAGTCAAAATGCTTAGAGAGTTTCAACGCGGTGAGTGTTTTTTTAACGCACTTTTAAGATGAGTACTGAAACATTATAACCGATAGTATGTATTTTAAAGGCACAGGGTTATTAAGAATCAGGTGTTACATAACTCAATCTATCCTTTCATTTTTAATTTCCTATTTCTATAAATGTCCGATACCAATTTGTCAGTACATCCTAATGTAATGAATTTTTTTTATGATTTAGCGTTTGACCATACTGTTATCTGATGTTAAATGACCATGTGGTCTAAAATAGTAACCACACTAAACTATAATTAGTTAAATATATTTTTTTCTACACTATATTTTCATTTAACACTCTATATTCTCTGACATGTGATGATCTTACAATAGACTAGTGGATATTGGCTATTGAATATAAAAAAAACACCTCCGACCCTTATTTTACGTGTCGTTATTGAATTTTATAGCCAATTTGTTATTCGGTAACCCTCAGTTATTTATTATGTCTTAACTTACTTTATAAGGCTGTCTCCAATAGACATTAGTAGGTTTTGTTGGATTTTTTTTTTGCCCCATTTGTGGTCACATTATGCCTCCATAATGGTATAGAATCACATATATAGTGATAGTTCAAGGTAGTTTATTTTAAACGGTAATCTGTATTTCCGCCCGCCAGAAAATAACTTATTGTGACTTATAGTGTACCTGTTTTCGGTCGCAGCTTCGCTCGTCTTATTGTAAATTTGATTTATCCCTCGGAAACAGCATATTTTTCTGGATAAAAGTACTCTATGTCCTTTTCTATACCCCAGAATACGTGTATAATTTTTTTTAGATACTCGATTCAGTAACACAACAAATACATTCACATTCCAATTTATAATATTATTAAGGATAACAAGGACTAGTAAGAATTATTCGTTGTTTTTTTTTGTTTATTGCAATGATATTTAAAAAGGTGTAAACTACTTATAATATCATTAGTTGATTGTCTGTAAATAGGTAGTATGATTGAGAAAATTTAATAAATTTAGAATAACTAATTCTTTTAGTAATTAATTTATAAAAAAAAACCTGATAACACTAGATATAGATTATATTGGACAAAGGCATGAAAAAAAGGGAATACTTTACCATAGACTAAGCGCCATCTGCATTCAATTTTATGCTCGATTTTTTTTTCTATCTGTGTGATATTTATAAAAAGTTTGCTTTATAAGAACTAGATATTATTTTGAGATATGTTTTAACTAAAAAAAGTAGGGTTATAGTGTATTAATTTGGTTTCAGAGGCGGTATGGCATGAGCGGTCTGGTTGGCGCGACATGCGGCGCGCGCCGCCCGCGCAATCCGCCGCCGTCGCTTTTGCGCTTTCTCTCCTTCTGCGACTCGTCCACGCGGGTGTGTGTTGACTTTATTTATTTTTTACTGTCTTTAAAATTATACTAGTGGATCTGGTGGGCATCTGGTGGTCTGGTGGCAACCTTCCATAGATATTTGTAAGTCATGAACACAAAAACAATTGAATTAAAAGATATTGAGATATGCTAGGGAGCTGATGATATGGGATTAAGAAGCATACACTATAATTTTTTTATAGGTATGAAAAAGCGGTTTAGCAGAGGAAGAATTACGAACATACGCACATCGCAATTTTAGACATAAAGATTTCATATGTAATTTAAGGATCTCAGTTATATAAAATACATAGCTGAAGATTTTTCATGGAGCTGTTTTTCTTATAGCTTTCATTAACAAATATGTTATTGTGGAACACTTGTTATTGTTACTTATTAGTGTCAACATCTTCTTACCCTTATCCCACCAAAGTAGGGTTGGCACATTATGTTTGTTATGTTGTGATGTATGATTTGGCTTAATTTTTACAATCGGTCGCCTGTCCGATAGGTTTAGGTGTTAGAGCTACGCTGAAGCTATTACTGGTTTCAGCATGAATGGGTCGGCTCGCCCGGGGTAGTACCACCCTCTCACAGAAAACCGACGTGAAGTAACAGTGCTTGCACTCTTGCGTTTCGTTCGGTCAGTGAGAGCACCGGAGGCCCACATATTTAAAAGGCCGGCAACGCACTTGCGACTCCCTTGGTGTTGCTAGTGTCTATGGACGGCGGTGATCACTTACCATCAGGTGATCAACTTGTTCGTTTGCCACTCCATGATATAAAAAAAAATATATATCAACCCTCCTGGGAATTATTTGGTAGCATCACTATAACTTCAACTTCCCAACTACGTCTGAATGTCAAACGTGGATATTTTTTGACTCTTCGATAACAGGTGGTAGGGATTCAAACGACGCGCTTGTGTACGATATATCCGTGTATTTCACCTCCACAAGCTCCGATTCCAGGTCTATCGTAGCCATGTATGTAGCTACCACACTAAAGTTGGAAATCTGTCACACAACATCCGATACGTGTGATTCGGCATCTGCACTTGACATCCAGACTCTCCCTCTAAGTTCAACCCGTTACCAAATCCTTATTTAACATCAGGTGAGATTGTGGTCAAAAGTCAAACCTAGAAAGTATTAAAAAAAGTATAGGTACGTAAAAGGTCATAGTACGAAATCAAAATAAATTTAAAAACATCAAATTGGAACGATGAAATTTTTATAGACTGTTGTAGTAAACGACTTGAAACCCATTTCTTTTTTTTTTTCATGTAAATTTGTTAAGCGACTTGTTTAAAAGCCGATTTGCAATGACCTTTGATGACAGCAAATATTAACGGCTTACACGTCGTTGGCCTTTAAGCGCGAACCTTTTGACCGTTTTTTTTTTAATCCGAATTACCGCGCGGATGATTCGATAACTGTTCGGTGAATATTTCGGAGTTGATTGTTAGGTTATGTCTATTAATTTAATCGAATAACTTATGTAATAGACATGGATAAAATAGATTAGAAAAGTGCGAATTGCAAATATAACATTGTTATATATGTGCTGAGCCACCGAATGTCTGTTAATGTTTTTTTGGAAAACAATACATTCAAATTCTTAGAACAGTTTCTAAGAGACCGCTTACATATATTGAAATACTAGCTTTTGTTCACGGCATTGCGTGTATTGTTTATTTATTTATTTTATTACAGTAAAATCAATTTTTTAATTATTTTAGCATACTGGTTTAACCAAAAGAGATTTCAATCACATTAAAAAAAATCTTACTAGGCATCCCTAACAATAGTATATATAAATTATATCTAAAAGCTAATTTTAATATTAACAATGGTAAACAATACTAAGTTACTATATATGTATATATATATATAAATAATAATAAAAATATACTCATGTGTTCTTTCCTCATAAACAGTATGTCTTTCTAGATGAAAGACACCCTATATCTTTTTCTCTATCTCTATTAAAGTATATGCAAAATCTCACGAAGATCAGTTAAATAGTTAAAGAGTGAAAGCGTTACAAACAAACAAGCTCACTATAGCATTTATAATATATACATATATATATGACCCAAGATTATTGCATAAATATTACATTTTTAAAGAAAATCTTTTCCACTTGGTATAAAATATTATATTATTTATACATTTTACATTTCGTCATCGAACTATAGAACTGTAATATTTATATTCTTTAATTTTCACAATTTATTTTAAAGGGATGTCTCGATGTTCATTTGTCTGTTCCTCCCATAGCCCTCGAGATTATGAAAACATAAGTATTTATAGCTAACCTACACTAACAGGTTTTGGCGGGATCTTGGTCTGTCATGTAGTGGTTTTTATATTTTATTAATGATCTTGTATTATTAGACTCTATATTTTGTAAAATTGGTGGTGTTTTACGTAATATAGTTCGGTTATTATGCACAAGTGAAGTGGATGGGAAATAATACCACGGAGCATACATTCTGAGATGCCACCAAAACTCCATGGAAAGTTCTAACAAGGAAACCACCATCTTGTTAGAACATTATAATTATCACAAGACAGTTACTTGGAACTTCCTACGTTTTAATAAACTTATATTATTTGTAAACATTCTACGATAATCCCTCTTGAAACAAAACATTGACACTGGCAAATGCTTCTGCGGTGCCAAAACAAGAAGAAGAAGAACCTACACTAACCTTCAGTACACTACATAAACCTCGAAATATGGTGCAGTCTACTACTACGTTAATTATCTTTTAAGGAAATATATGTTGGAAATCAATTATGTAAACATATTAAGCACAAAGTTAGATTGATGTAACTGTTTAATTCACGTAAGCAAACATCACCCTAATATGTTAGTTACATTTAGTAAAGGAACTATTTCATATGTGGCGGCTTGCTCCGGCGCACTCGGGGATTATCGCCAGCGCTCGAGAATGCTCGGCTAGTCAGTGAGTTTCGTACCACGACGCCGGGAGGCCGCTCGCGCTGATTATTAGCGGACGTATGAATACATTCGTAAACTACCACAGTGGTGACCCCGACGTGATTTGAACAGGCAACCTTCTGATCTGAACGTTCATCTTTGATCAAGTCTCGAGGGGCTAATGCTTCTGTAACAAGGTACAGCGTTCGACGTGGTAGTACACTACATTGATCGTTATTTGTAACACCGTTGCGTGACCCATTAGTTTCGGACTGAGAGCCAATATATTCTCCATAGACAGTTATATATGATGCTTATGATATAATAAATAGTACACACAGAAATAAAGATATTTTTTTTGTAAAATCTTAGCGATATTTTTTACAGGAACGTCATTAAAGTTTTCTTCAGTAAGAGATGATTGGATTTAGATCTATATAAATAGGTGAAGATGTAAAACTTAAGTACAATTATCACCTATTTTTGTCTATTTACGTTTGCTATTGATGAGTTGTAGCGTTATCAACAGAAAATGTTTTTTTTCTCTAATATTCAGACTTGAGGTAATTGTAATTATGGTCGAATGTTCAACTTTTATATTCTCCCATTACATTAAATAGGGGGTTTTTTTTATTCGAACTGACTACACTGTTGGCTTATTAAGGCCGCTACAGTTTCACCGGACTCGTACAGTTTTCACCGGACTTCTACAGTTTCACCGGACTCATTAAATAGGCGAAGATAAAATAGTTCAGTATATTTTGCTTCTCTGTTTGCCATCAGATTTTCTTTAGTTACGTTCTTTCGCTTAGTAGCTACTGAAAAGTTTTCGTATTATTTTTTTATTATTCATAAAAAACTAAATTAACAAATTAAAAATATTACTCACAAATGAAAAATAAACACAGATAATAATATCGATATATTAAAACGCGAAGAAAAAACTCTGTACTCCTTTGAAGGTCGTATTTCGACAACTATTTTCTATATTAGTTCGGCAAAATGACTGCACAAGACCTGATGACAAGTATTGGTAGAGTCCAAGAGTAGCGGCGACTGTCGGTGTTGAATACCAACGGCAGTCGTCGCCATCACACCGACTTGCAAAAGTGCCTCTTCACGCCTTATTTGAAGGACCGATATCGTAAGAGGGAGGGAACACACTGGCCGGGAGTAAGAGGAACTGGACTGGACTGGACTGAGAACTGGACTGGCCGACTACTAATTCAACGATAGTACAGTTACTCTGTTGCTTTAGTCATAGAAAAAACTATAAATTCATGCATGAAGGACATCTTTATGAAAATATGCTTTTGCACTGACACTATTGTGTGATACTGTATTGAACTCATCTCTTCCCAAAACGATGAAAACATATAATTAATTATATAAAGGGTACATCAAACAATATAAAAAAATGTATCATCTGATGACTAGCTGATAGCTGGTAGAGTATGTTTTGCCAATCTTATTTCGGTGGGATAAAGATAAAATAAACAATATTGCCATCAAGGCTGTTATCAGATCAAAAGTAATCTCAATATTTTTTCTCCAGGTTCAATGGGCCCAGGTGTTCCTGAAAATATAACCGTTACTTTTCTGAACCCTACTACAGTACGAGTGTCCTGGTCAACGACTGCTGAGCTCGTCGAGAAGTATGACGTCACTTATAAGCCATCAGACGCGAGGTAAGGGTTTACGGTCTAATCGAATTCTTATACTGGTTTTCTGTGCTTGCTTAACTAAGCTATATAGAGAGATAATGACGGCGGTCTACCGTTGTGGGTGCATCAGTCAAAAACTACTGGATAGATTTCTCTCGTTTTACTTCTAAGATATCTGGTCCTCAAAAATATAGTCATGACATGTTATTACATTTTGAGTAACTATGACTTTTACATGCACTACGCGTCCAGCGATGTGTTTTACTTGTAGTAGGTTATGTTTGTTCCATAGTATATAATATATATTGTTTAGATTATAAAGAGGCAGACGATGTCGCGTGTAATAGTTAGTGACAAAATAACGCTAGAGCTACGCTGAAGCGATTACTGGTTTCAGCATGAATGGGTCGGCTCGCCCGGGGTAATACCACCCTCTCACAGAAAACCGACGTGAAGTAACAGTGGTTGCACTCTTGCGTTTCGTTCGGACAGTGAGAGCGCTGGAGGCCCACCACATATTTAAAAGGCCGGCAACGCACTTGCGACTCCCCTGGTGTTGCTAGTGTCTAAGGGCGGCGGTGATCACTTACTATCAGGTGACCCACCTGTTCGTTTGCCCCCTATAATATAAAAAAAAAGATACAGAAAGAAATAGATAACACAGAGAAGGAAAGATATACTTTACTGTCGTACAAAGGATTATGTAGGTTCAAGAATATAAGGTAAAAAATGCAATCTACGAATTTCTTTCGAGCCCGCATAGTAAATTTGCATTCCCTTTGATATGTAATTTGTGTAAAACGAAAGGAAATACAAAAAACCTTGTCAAAAGATTACCATCTTTTCTACGAAACAGCACGAAGCGTGTTTGTAACATTACGGCTAGATTGCACTTTCATTGTAATTTCTTCGTCCTAGTTAAATGTTCATGTATATCTTAATATATATAAATCTCCTGTCACGATGTTTGTCCGCGATGGATTCCTAAACTACTTAACCGATTTTAAATTAAATGGGCACACCGTGAGCAGTCTGGTCCAACTTGAGAGATAGGATAGCTTAGATCTTTAATTATAGTTGCAATTTTATTTTATTGCGAATTATTTGTTTATTAACAAAGAGTCATGATTACCTCTATTAGTTCGATAAGATTCTAACAGATGACGGTATAAGGTAATTTGTTGACTGGATTGACGTCCGTATATATATACAGATATTAAACAAAATCCGCTCAAAATTCACTAAGCATACTTTAATAACGCCTCGAAAGTTTTTAATCCATATGATCAGACTAAATCCAATATCAAGTTTTGTTTTGAAATTTCCTAAACTCCTGAGGCTTGGCATAAAATTGGATTTGTTTCCGTAATATTTTGTGATCTAATCTATACATATAAATAAAATTGGAGTGTCTGTTTGTAATATCAAAATAAGGACTTTTTACTGTTTGTATATGAACGTATACACGAGATTCATAACAAAATACAATTTTTAAAATTGTTGTATGTCTGTCTGTCTGTTTGTTCCGGGAATTCTCCAAAACAGCTGGACCGATTTTGACAAAAATTTCACTGATGGATAGTTAAAATTACAGCGGCGGATGACATAGGCTACTTTATTTTAGACTAGCTGTCATCCATGGCTTCGTCTGTAGTACTATCTCCAAAACGATTGGACCTATTTTCATGGGACGTTCACTGACAGATAGCTGATCTTATAAGAAGTCATTTAAAATTATAAAAAACACGCATGCTGAGCTGCGGGCAAAAGCTAGTTTATACATAAAAGTACTGAGGGAATTGAGTTGATATACGTTATATTATTGTGGTGACACTTAAAGAATCATACTTAACCAGTATAGGGAAGATTACTAAAACTTAGCATATATCATAATAGAGAAAAACTGAAAAGAACAAATGGCAAAATATTTTTTTTTATTTGGAACTGACTACACTGTTGACTTGGCAAGGCCTCTACAGTTTCACCGGACTATGGCAATATAATTCCTGTTTACATTTACAGTTGACAAAGATGGCTTAGGAGTAATACATGTTACATGGATAACACTATGTCTCTCAAATAATAAGAAGTTTATATAACTTTGTTGTACTATACACACTCAACGTAATTAATAAATAGGTATTGCTAAAAATGGGAAGTGATTTCTATGTTAAATAATAGATAAATAGATAGAAATGAAAAATGAAAATATTTATAATTGACTAAGCTTCCATAGTTAAATATAAATGCTAATAATTCTAAAATTTCAGGAATACATTATCTTAATTTTAACTTTCCAATACATTCTTGATGATTTGTCAATGTGCCCAAATACTAAGGAAAGCTAGATTCAGTAAAATACGGGCATGATTTAAATACTAAAAAGAGTCATAAACTGGTTATCACATGGTTCAGCCTCAGTAAGACGAGTAACAGTTTCTTTAGGTAAAAATAATGTTAGGTTTTACAACAAAGTCCCAAACATTACCAATATGCCAGATAGCAAGTTCATCTTGATGTCAACAGGAGATTATATGGTGAATCAATATATCTTTATAATTTGTGCAAACGATATTGTCTGTAATTTATAACTATAAAAATATGTACGTTTCTTTTTTCTTTTTTTTTATATTATAGGGGGCAAACGAATAGGTGGGTCACCTGATGGTAAGTGATCACCGCCGTCCATAGACACTAGCAACACCAGGGGAGTCGCAAGTGCGTTGCCGGCCTTTTAAATATGTGGGCCTCCGGCGCTCTCACTGGCCGAACGAAACGCAACAGTGCAACCACTGTTACTTCACGTCGGTTTTCTGTGAGAGGGTGGTACTACCCCGGGCGAGCCGACCCATTCATGCTGAAACCAGTAATAGCTTCAGCGTAGTTCTACCATCTACAAAGAAAAAAAAAGATAAACACGATGGAGTTTCTTACCAGTTCGTCTCATTGATTGAATTGTTTCCGAAGCGATGGTAGTTCTCATAAGCGCCTTCTCAGGGCTTAACTTGAATAACGTGTCTTTGATTTGATTCAGTATTAAGTGAGCCCATTAGTGTCTTATTTTGTGTAGTCCGGTGAAACTGTAGCGGCCCTAACAAGCCAACAGTGTAGTTAGTTCGAAAAAAAAAGTGCCTTAATTTTAGATTTTTGATCTATTTTTATAATTTATTGTGATATACAATGTAATAACATTGTATATACAATGTATGTATGTGTAAGTATGTAATGTATATTACAATGTAATAATGTAATAACAGCTTTTTGAAATTAATTATAACAAATTATAATAAATTTATTATAACAGAAAAGAAAAGAGACCGTTTTTAATGTCTTTGTCTGTCTGTCTGTTTGTTTCGGCTAATCTTCTTGACCGATTGTGACGTGACTTTTACTGACAGTTAGCTTATATCGTAAGAAGTAACCGAACTTTTATTTTAGAACAGTTTCACGCAATTATAATCTGTTATAAATATATAAACGCATATAAAGTTGCGGGTTAATACTTGTAAACCGTGGTAGTTCATCAACCAGTAGCAGGGACTTTAAATACAAAAACACTTTACGCAGTATTAACTATCAGTCTTATTACAGTACCGTTTTACTTACAACAGCCTAAAGGCGATATATCCCATGTGTTTGCTCTCGATCTTGAATAACGAATGCCCGACATACCTCTGAATGCGCGCTATTGTGATTTCATCCCCACCAATTTACTTGCTTATGATTGGTCGTTGTAGATTGACAGTATCTCGACCAATCATAAGAAGTACTATAAATATAGAACTTTATAATAATCATTAGCAATTATTTAACCAACATGAAAATAATAATTGATATATTTAGACATTTATAACACTTGCTTATGATGGATCATTTAAGATTGACAGTATCTCGATCAATCATAAGAAGTACTCTAAATATAAAACATTGTTAAAATGTTTAGTAGTCATTTACCTAATATGACAATAATAAGCGATATACATATTTAGATATTTATAACAGCTCGGCCATCCTTTTTTCAACGAGTCCCTCGTTGGTAAGAAAAAAAATCGTTAAGTACTCCAACTATTTCATTTAGAAATATGTAAGAAATATAATGGCGTCACATACGTTCTGTTTAAAATAATAATCTTTAGGTGTTTAAGTCCTGAAGGAAATCGAACTAATCACGCATTATTATCAATACAACTTTATCGAAGAGGTCTTACCTATAGAACAAGCTGGATTTAGACATGGTAGAAGTTGCACAGACCAAGTGCTGGCCTTGACCACTCATATAGAGACAGGTTTTCAGATACAAAGAGCATCTTGAAAAGACTTCGCGGAAACTGCAATCTAGAAATAACGTGCTTCTAAAACTGACTGGAACTAGTTGGGACGCAAACGCCAATGTATTGAGAACTACAGCCATTTCGTTGGTGTATCCCATAGCTGAATATTGTTCCCCGGTGTGGTTAGGTAGCGCCCATGTGCAGAAAGTAGACCGTGAGCTGCACATTGCGATTGCGGGGCGGAAAGGCAAACAATCCAACAATCATCGAGGAATGTCCACTTCGACAATACCACGGTTCCCCCGACAAACTGATCAATCTTACCGACGACGCCTTAAAATGGCTGAGAGAAATAAATGTTCAATTGTAATTACAAAAATGGATACTCTATTTAGCCATACGATTAAAAATATCAATATAACTCACTGGCTCAGTGATACATTACATTTAGTATCTAATTAAAGCTCAAATACAATTACTTTACATTATGTCATAATCCATAACCTTAATCAGCAAATCTTTATAATTTAAGGGCGTCTGTTATCTGACATCCCTGGCATCGTTACATTTTTTTCTTTTTTTTTATATTGGCAGTATATATATTGATCCATGCCTTGGCCGGTATATACACTGTTACACTAATTGCTAAAACGCGAGGCACCCGTTACCTGGCACCTCACACCGATTCATCAGCACGTGACTCAAACCAATGAATCGGTATTTACTGATCCATTACGTTGACCAGCAAATACTTCAGCCATTTAATACTTAAACCATTTACGATGATACATGACACCAATCACGGGTATCTTGACCAGTAGCGTGGGATGACTCACACAGATTCATCAGCACGTGACTCCAACCAATGAATCGGTATTTACTGATCCATTACGTTGACCAGCAAATACTTCAGCCATTTCATACTTGAACCATTTACGATGATACATGACACTAATCACGGGTATCTTGACCAGTAGCGTGGGATGACTATCTCGGAAGACTGCGTGCACGACGTGCGGGGGTTACTCGCAGTGTCGAGGCGCACGGATCGCGCGCGTTGCAGCTGGTACCGTTAGCCGCGCTTCTAACCGTCTGACACGATGTTTGTTACCGGTGCCACACATTAATTGCCAAAATGTGAGGCACCCGTTACCTGGCACCTTACACAGATTCATCAGTACGTGACCCTAACCAATGAATCTGTATTTACTGGTCGAAGACACTGACCAGTAAATATTTCAGCCATTAAATACTTGAACTATTTTGCCAAAATGTGAGGCATCCGTTACCTGGCACCTCACACAGATTCATCAGTACGTGACCCTAACCAATGAATCTGTATTTACTGGTCGAAGACACTGACCAGTAAATATTTCAGCCATTAAATACTTGAGCTATTTTGCCAAAATGTAAGGCACCCGTTACCTGGCACCTTACACAGACTCATCAGTACGTGACCCTAACCAATGAATCTGTATTTACTGGTCGAAGACACTGACCAGTAAATATTTCAGCCATTAAATACTTGAGCTATTTTGCCAAAATGTGAGGCACCTATTACTTAGCACCTCACACCGATTCATCAGTATGCGACTCTAACCAATGAATCGGTATTTACTAGTCGAAGACATTGACCAGCACATATTTCAGCCATTAAATACTTTCATCAAAGCCTACAATCGCGTTAACATTGCTTTTAAGGGTGTCGGTTACCTGACATCCATCCATAGCCTAGCCACATATTTTTATATTGGTAGTGTATTTATTGGTCCATGACCTTGACCAGTAAACACTGGTAGACACTAATTGCTAAAATGTGAGGTACCCGTTACCTGGCACCTCTCACCAATTCATCAGTACGTGACCCTAATGAATCGGTATTTACTGGTCGACGACATTGACCAGCAAATATTTCAGCCACTAAATACTTTAGCTATTTACGATGATACATGACACTAATCATCGGTACTTAGAATCACGTTAACATTGCTGTTATCATTATTCTTATTTTTTTTTTTACTTTAAGCATACTGTGTAATCATCGACAACCAATTTGATAATCGATTATTAGCCAGCCTCTAATAAACCCGTTTATTTCTGTGAGTGTACAATATCCATGTTCATTTCTATGAATACATTAATTTATACGTCAATTTACAAATCGCCACAACCAGAACGATATGTTTTATCAATAGCTACTATAGCCAGAAACCTCTAACTAGACTTTGTGAAAGGCATATCCTCGACCACGAATCTATCGTTGGGGAGCACATTTTTAATCCTGTAGGGACTTCTATTACATTATACTCTATTACATTATACTCTAACCGAATCGCCTTCCTTCTAATTCATTCACATCTTTTTATACCTATCCTACCGTTTTTTTTTTTCTTCACCTGTTGTGTCCTAATAAGGCCACCAGCGCTAGTCCTAATATTGTCTAAACTCTCCCTCACTTCAGGCGTAAAGTCATTTAGCAAAATACCCAACTGTATGTCTGGTAAATGTTCATCCCATTAAGCCATTTGGCCCGTCTAGATTTATTGCTACATTCTTTCGGGGGTGTGGCGACACGTGCTTTATACCGCATGATTTAGTAAAAGTTTTAAATTGTATACTAATGAAACTTGTCGTTTGGGCCATAATTAAACTGGTTGGTGCGACAAAGTAACTAAAATGCTCTCGGAATACTTGACGGGCCATTCTC
Source organism: Antheraea assamensis (assembly GCA_035772565.1). Lineage (NCBI taxonomy): Eukaryota > Metazoa > Arthropoda > Insecta > Lepidoptera > Saturniidae > Antheraea > Antheraea assamensis. Next base: position 1,083,806 of record JAQQSE010000060.1, read on the forward strand.
TCCTCGAATGATAGGGCAGTAATCAAAATACCGTTCATATACATTAATGCGTAAGACGAAGCACAAGAACTGAAACAGATTTGCGCTAGTTAACTCGGATCACCCTTAATTCGCCGTATTTAATGCGAGTTTCTTCCACGAATAAGAGTGCGCAAATAAAATAAGACTCCATGCTTAAAACACCGGATTCCGACTTTATCATTTTGACAGAGGGTCCTTCCGTGAAAGTGTAGTCATCTCCACGTAATTTTCTACTACACTCCTGCACCTCGATCATGACATTCGCATTACCAAGTGCGCTATATGGTACGTTACCTATCCCCTTAATAAAGGCACCTCTCCTACCTTCCAGTCTAATGCTAAAGGTTGAGCTTCACCGAGACGGACCAAAGTACCCTCATTTCCTAAATCAACCAGATACTCAAAGCAAATATACTTTATACAATTTAGGCCCTAATAAGGCGCTTATCTTTTTAACATACACATATATTATATATGTATATGTTACAATCAATTTTAGTGGGTGTACAGAAAGGAGTCAATTCCAGACATCACCATCGTTCACTTATCGATCCACTCTATAAAAGCCCTTTCGACACCAAAACCCGATTAAAATGGCACTACTCATAGTCTAGCAAATCAGTAATATGTTTTGGGACTTTGTTATACAAAAAATCTAACACTGTTACTGGTTTTACCGAGTCTAAAACATGGAACGACCAGTTTGTCAATTTCTAGTTTTTGCGAACATACATTAAATTATCAAGAACGTATTGGGAACCCAGATTTAAGACACCGAATTCTTGAAACTTAGCCTTAATGATTCGCGAGGTCCCTCATTGTACATTACTCGAACTGCCCGTTTTTGCAATCAAAATTTAGTGTCTACCTCAGCTGCTGTCCCTCACAACAAAGCAGCACTTTTTGCAGTCTTCAAATTCACCACGATCTTCTATATTGCTATGATACAGTCGACTGCACGTTTTCCTCACATTTCACATTGATATAAGAGCAACTCCCTATGGCGTACCTTTTTGTGGAGCATTTTAGTTAGTAAATGAGCATAATTTTCCATTCTGGCCTAAAAAAAATAGAAGCGAGGGGACCGTAATACCAAGTTTTAGCTACCCCTGTTAATTTTGGTAAGGCGTAATGGACTATTTACTTATCGCTCCACCCTAGATCCGTGCAGATTAGTCAACTTTGTGAAGGCATGTATTAACAGTTTGTTCTTTGCATAAAAGGATCAAAATCCAGGCATTACACTATTTAAGACCTGATACCTATTGCGATCACTTGTATTATACAAAGCCCTAAGAGCACAATCGAATATTTCAATGAACAAATTGTTATTTCACTCGGGATTACGGCGACGTGTTACTTCACAGGACGGTGTGCGAAGGCGCAAAGTTCTGTGCCTAGGTGAATACCTCGATTATGCACGGCGCGTCACCTGCCATTCCAGAACACGTGATCGTGTCCTGGAGTGCCGATGACGACGATATCGTTAGCTCGCCCTTCTCATATAATGCAAACTGGAGCGGGACTGACCAATCGCCCGTGGCGATAACCTTACCCTGAACCGCCCGGACTGCAACCGACTACGAAGACTGCCACAATTTTTTTTCCAGTCTCGAGCGCATACGCCCGCGACCATGGATACGATTTCATGTTGTGTCACGAAATCTTTGTGGAGGCGCCAGCATTTTACGAGTTTGTGAAGGCGCCACCATTTTACGAGAATACCTTTATTCATCCACGTAGTCACAGACTCAACGTATATTACAAGAAAAAACACTACAATTAATACAGGATTTTTTTTCATTACCTACGGATATATAATTATTGCTTTAACAAAACAGCTTACTATAATCAAAAGAGCTAAATTCGTCAACAAGCTGGGTCAGCACATCTAATAAACGCTTACACTTGTTATTTTGGCCTTAGCAAGTCTTGATGTATCAAAAAAAAATGTATGCTCGTAGTTACTACTTTAAACTTTAAAACCGTAGGTCTATACACAACAAAAATAAACTTGTTGTCTCATTTTTACTTCGATAATCACGACCTCACCGCATTTGAAATTCAAATAAAATATTCTTTAGAAGGATCCACGAGGGTAGATAAACATAACGAAATAAAATAATAAATAACCCTTACGTTTTCTGCGTATGTTCACCAAATACTTATGCGTATTTTAGATCTTGTTGTGGGCACTAAGTTGCTTATCCCGCTTCTGAGATGTAAACCGTGGTAGTTCATCAACCAGTAGCAGGGACTTTAAATACAAAAACACTTTACGCAGTATTAACTATCAGTCTTATTACAGTACCGTTTTACTTACAACAGCCTAAAGGCGATATATCCCATGTGTTTGCTCTCGATCTTGAATAACGAATGCCCGACATACCTCTGAATGCGCGCTATTGTGATTTCATCCCCACCAATTTACTTGCTTATGATTGGTCGTTGTAGATTGACAGTATCTCGACCAATCATAAGAAGTACTATAAATATAGAACTTTATAATAATCATTAGCAATTATTTAACCAACATGAAAATAATAATTGATATATTTAGACATTTATAACACTTGCTTATGATGGATCATTTAAGATTGACAGTATCTCGATCAATCATAAGAAGTACTCTAAATATAAAACATTGTTAAAATGTTTAGTAGTCATTTACCTAATATGACAATAATAAGCGATATACATATTTAGATATTTATAACATACTAGTTTAATATATGTAAAGAACTGTTAATTGTTTTCTCTTCCATACTAAACTATTATGTTGCAATCCTATCAAATTAAGAAAACATACCTGTAAAGAATACCTGTACGTAGACAGTACGTAGATTGAACACCAAGATAATTGATAAAGAATTTATATTTATATGACCAATTCGAATACATAAAATCTATTAAATCGGTTACAAGTTAATTTCACGAAACACGTTCTAGAATGAACCAGTAGAAATCGATTGACCAATGTCGCAGCGCCGCGCCACGTCGAGTTAATTGCTTGAAAAGGGACACAATGTGTAACATAATTTAAAAGCGCTATCAACAGATGTTTAAACGTGGTCGCCATACTTTATTGAGTTCGGATAAATCATAGTTATAAATCAAATTTAATCACCAAAATTTGTACGTTAATTATCTTTGCGATGGGCATTTTGAAGAGAACTTATCTCTCGTTGTGACTTGTAATGTATCACTTTATAATACATTTGATTTTGACACTTAATTGAAACTATTATACTTGGGACACTGTTGAGGCCTAGTTTGTTTTCTTTAATCCAGCCTCAGGTATCACATTTTCTGAACCTGAAAAAAAATACTTTAGGTAGGTTATAGAAGAAAATAATATTTCAAGCTGTAATAAAAAAAATCATTCTACGTCTTGAAGGTATTACAGACTTTTGTAGGCGAAGTATATCTATTATCTATAAATATTACAAAACTAAAGGCGTTTTACGCGTATGTCTGTGTGAACCCTTAGTTCTTCTAAACTAAGTAACGGATTTTGTTACGGTTTCTAATATCCTTTAGAGAATTTCTTCCTAAAAGTATAATATAGTATATATTGTGTACTCTAATAAAATAGAACGTTAAAAGTATTCATTCTTGTTCAATTAAATAATTTGTTGGACCATCTACATTGTACGTCAAGACTCAACTTGGCAGTATTTTTTTTGGCAACCAATCTTCTAGATGATTGCTACAATCGTCGTGTAGGTAATAACACTATTAGTGTCTTGTGTTAAATTTCAATGTTGTAACATGATAGTGGTTGGTGCCTTTATTGTAACTTTTCAGACAATTTTTGGGTATCTCAGAATTCATACTCCATTGTATTAGTTTCCATCCACTTCACTTGTACACAATAACCGAAGTATACTTCATAAAATGCCATCAATATTACAAAATATGGAGTCATATAACACGAGATTATGAATAAAATATAATACCACTATATAACAGACTAAGATCCTCAAAAAAAACGCAGTATATAATTTTAATGAATATCTTAGAAGATATGACAAATTAAAAATTTCCCACAAAAAGAAAGAAAAAAATGTTTCTGCAAAGATGCCACGTACAAAAGATGCCAGTTCATGTTTTGAACAACGATAAATAGCATACCAAATCTCCAAAAAAATGGTACTAAATCATTTAAGCACTTATAGCGCCAGATTAATTACAATACACACATGCGAGACGGAACGAGTCCTCAGTATACTAATCCTAACTTCCTAACTATTATTATAAATATGAATGTGAGTTTGTCTGTGTGTTACGCGAGTTTACTTGTCAGGGTTATAGACAACTACAAAGAGTATTATTATACATTCAGAAAAAAAAAAATTGTTTCCTAGGGGTAGGTCAAATTTAGCATAATATCGTATTCAATTGTTCTTGATGAGTCATTACAAACTGCTAGAGAATGATGAATTTTTTTCTTTCGCTCTAAGTATCTAGAGCATAAAAACTCTTACGACCTTACTCTTAAAAAAATAATCACAATGAAGGATTTACCATGATATATAATATTAATTAAAAACTAAATAAAAAATGCTTATCAATGACAGTCCACTGAAACCTTATGGAGATAAACATTTAACTGTGTATATTTATTTTTACACGCGGCCTTAATGCCTGGCTTGGCTGAATGGCGTTTTGTTCAGTGCTCGACGTAATAAAAACAGGAATCCGCCCCTATGGTGTTACGCAGACGTGTACAGCGAAAAATATTTTCGGAACTTGTATTTATCTTGGAAGTTATAATGTTTCTTTGTTTATCATGGTGGTAAGCATTTTTTATGTACATTAAGAATACCATATAACAATAGCACATTAACAGATGTTTGTACTAGAAATACGATTATTATTGGGAAATAGAGAATAGAATGTTTGTTACATATTTGTATTTACGTTTATACTAGTAAGCTATTTTACCACTTAAGGTACCTTAGTAACCACCGACGTAGCAATATACGAATGTAAGGGAAAAGATGAATAAGGGATTTCAAAATCTATAAAAAAGTACCAACTTGAACACATATAGGACTTAATAAAAGGCAAAGTCTTTGAAAATAGCACGATAGCAATAGTTTACAAGTACTCGGATTATTCCAGCGCTCTTTAAATATGAAAACACAAAATATTACCATTTCAAAATAGTAAGCAGTACTAGTTTGAATCATTAATTTTTTTCTGTTCATATGTACTGTGTATTTTCATTAGGAAAGAGATTTTTGCTATAAAAATATATAAAAAAGATATCGAGGCAGTCATAAGGACTGCCGGTAGAAGTGAAAAACTTAAATCAATAGTATAACTATTTTCTCTATGAATTTCTAAATCAGTTATATTCAGAATTATTTAAATTTCATAATTTCGAAATTGATATTATAAACATTAATCTGGTTTCCACATCTATTGGCAATCCTAGTAATAATACATTTTAAACAGTGTATTAATTAATCAAATATTTTGGGTTGCATAAGCATAATAGAAAATATTAATACTACATGTATACAGGCCGCTATATTACGTATCGTTAGTCTGATGCAAGCGCAATACGTTATGAGCATGTCGGGGTTATCGGTGACGCGAACCGAAAAGTTTTTCCCCCTATCAAAAATCGCTCAACGCGGCTTTAAAGAAGTTTTCACATCAAAAATATGTATATAGGTGAACATATAATCTCCTCCTTGTTTGAAGTCGATTAAAAAATAATAACTACTTCTGACAATTACCATGAGGTTGTAACCGAGATTATTATTTGTTATTTTGATATAATTACATGCATTATCTAAATTTGACCCTTTATTTATATATATTTTAGTGCTACTATTCGACTGATAAAAAAGCGAACTAAAAATATTTCTTTCTTCTTTATAATATTAATTAAGACCTCAAAGAAATATTTTGTCTTTAAGTAATACGCTATTTAGGAATGAACATTGTTTCAAGATAATATATTAGTACTAGATATTCCTACCCTACCACACTCGTCTGGCAATCACCAGATATCCCTTACAATTATTGTGTCATTTCCTCACATTTTCTATCACTAACAGCTCAGCTTTAATATCTAACACCTTCAACGTCTTATGACATGTCTGTCATGAGTCATCGTTACTTAATAAAGTGAATTTATATAAGAAATAAAGTTACTTTAGATTCTCTAAAGCATCGAAGCGTTTAAAACGAGAAACGATCTAATTAGACGTTAAAACTTCACTCGAAGCGGTTCTTATATGAGATTTCGTCAGACTTACGTGTATCCACGTATTACCACGTAAATGGTAAAACTTGTGCTGGGATGCATACTTATTGTAACACTAGCTTTTATTCGCCGCTATGCTCGCTTTGTTGTAGTTTTGAGCTATACATCAGGAACAGTTATTTTTTCAAGGTATCCTATATTCTTTTCTGTACTTCTAATAACGTATATGCAAAATTTTAAAAGGTAACAACGAAGGGATAATCAACATAATAGTCAGGAGTAGGATTGTTATATTTCTGAGTAATCATATGTCGTTTGTAGTAAGAGAAACTCCCGACGATACCTTCCTTGTTGTTATGAGTTTATTTGTGATCATCATTACCTTATTTGTTATTATGAATTTATTCGTGATCATCATTACCTTACTTGTTATTATGAATTTATTCGTGATCATCATTACCTTACTTGTTATTATGAGTTTATTCGTGATCATCATTACCTTACTTGTTATTGTGAGTTTATTCGTGATCATCATTACCTTACTTGTTATTATGAGTTTATTCGTGATCATCATTACCTTACTTGTTATTGTGAGTTTATTCGTGATCATCATTACCTTACTTGTTATTATGAGTTTATTCGTGATCATCATTACATCAGCCTGTAAAAGACCCATTGCAGAGTCATAGGGTTTCACGCTAACCCACAATTTTTGGTAATTCCAAACGCTGAGAAATCCACAGTTCTATATTTTCCCCCATACGGCTCTATTACAAGAGCGTTTGTCAGGTTTAGCTAAACACACCATGTGTACACTTATCAGTTATTCGTGAGCTTGTAGAGTATTCTAGATTGTTATAGAAGTTTCTTTATAATAACGGATTCTGTGTCTGGTAAAAGACTACTTAAACAGCGTTATGACATTGTTTGTCATGGTTATGTAGTGAAATTCAAGAGCGACAGTTTCGCCCACAGGATCAGCAAGTCAATGTCGAGTCCGGGGCCGAGTGATTATTACGTCATGACAAGCGATCGATGACGTCATCCGAAAAAGCGCATTTTGTACGGATTGCAAGAATATAACATTTGACAGTAAATGAGAATAAAACCGAGATATAATCAAACTGAAGACAAATATGCAAAACGGAATTAGATACGCTTAAGTGTGCAATTGTTCCAAATGACCTGGTGCTTAATGTTCGCAATCAAGTTGCACACAATGAAAACTTGTTAACCCTTAAATGCATAAATAATATCTCAAAAAAAAACTCTATCTTTAGCCTATAATTAAAGTATTAACCGTAGTAAAAGTTTTACTTTGAGATATATACCGTAGTAGTTCAAGCCATTCAAAAGATATCGAAAATAACTAAAGACATTTGGATTGATGCATTATTTATAGTGCATGTATCATTATGGAAAAACTACATTACAATATTTTTTTTATAAGTCTGTATAACATTGTACAAACAATATAATTTTTTAGGTGAAAATTACAAATTTTGCATTCAATTGCATTCAATAACTAAATGATAGTTGTGTTAACGCGGCGTCGAAATTATATCGCCGAGCGCTTCAACGGCGCTTTAGGATATGGATGTATCACTGACCTTATTCTATCTCCTTATTCTTTGGTTCCCGGAATACGCTACGATCACCAGGTGTCTGCGGAACGTCTTTAGCGCGAATTAATATGCGTCCTGCGATAGTTAATGCGGTTATATACGGTTATAGCGGTTGCACAATAAGAATGTACTTGCCTCCTTGCGTCGTCCGTGGTGTGCGTAGACTATCCGCAATGACGTGCAGATTCTACGACAACCACAATAAGAGCGACAGGACAGTAGTAAAATACAAAATGGACAATATATATATTGATAGAAGAGCGTCATTATGTGGCGCGAACAATAGTTATTCAAATAACATAAATCCTTATGATATACTAGCTGTCCGCCGCGGCTTTGCACGGGTGTATTAAAGATAATGAGACACCTTCACAAACCTCTTTACAAGTACGACTATAATGAAATAAAATAGAAACTAAACGGATGAACTTCAATCTTTCAATTATTTCAATAGTTTTGAAGATATTCCGATTGTCTTATGTCTCAGTTACTCAATTGCAAACATTTTCTTCTTCTTCTTCTTGTTTTGGCACCGCAGAAGCATTTGCCAGTGTCAAGGTTTTGTTTCAAGTAAGTGTCTTGTGATAATTATAATGTTCTAATAAGGCGGTGGTTTCCTTATTAGAACTTTCCACGGAGTTTTGGTGGCATCTCAGAATGCATGCTCCGTGGTATTATTTCCCATCCACTTCACTCGTGCATAATAACTGAACTATATTACGTAAAACACCACCAATATTACAAAATATAGAGTCTAATAACACAAGATTATGATGAATTATAAAAACCACTCCATGATAGACTAAGATCCCGCCAAAAACTCCAAACATTTTCTTTGACACAAGCCTTGTCCTTACAATTACAAACACAGTTAGGAAAAGAATAAGCCAAATAGTTGCGGCCGTTCTGAAGTGATGCGCATACAAACATTCCGTATTTGATATTTATTTAATTCAATGTACGGGTGCACGTTGCCACGAGAACTTAAAATTTCATGTATTTTCAGTGATACACTGGACCAGAATTAGTTATCTACTGTTTTCACACACACATATATATATATATTCCGTTACAAAAGCCTGAAAGCTTCGTAGAATGCCTTTGTCAGTCCTACGTAAACATTTTGAATGATATATACGGCTCGTATAATAAACCCATTGAATAATTGAAGTAGCATCCAGTATAGTAGTTGATAAGTTAGTTAAAACTTGAAGCGAAACAATAAAATAATCAGAGTAGGTTTCCATTTCGTTCCATTGTATAAGAACGTTAGAATACGTTATATCTTATGCTTATAATTTAGTTAACTACTATGTTAGGCCATATTATATTTTCTTCTTTAGATTATATTCCTTAGATTTTTTGAAGCGATGATGGCTCTGTTGGTAGTGTGTTCGGGCACAGCGTCGAAGGACGTAGATTCGAATCCAAGCAACTGAGTCGGAGCTTTCGGTGAACGAAAACATCGTGATGAAACCATTGCATGGTGGTAGGGCTTTTTCTAAGTCCGTCTGGCTAGCTACCACGCTCTAGTTGAAAATCTGTCGCCAAGTACCTGTCGGTGTGTTCCGGCAGCTGCAATTGAGAGCCAGTCTCCCTCTAGTTTAAGTGTGACTTTATACTATCTTAGACAACATCGTCATTGTAACATAGTTTGAGATTGTGGTCAAACGCTTACCTATAAAGTATAAAAAAAAAACAAAATAATATTAACTTGATTCAAGTTTTATTACACTATTAATAAGCAATAATTTATTATTATTACCAGTAATTTTACTAACAATACATTGTTATAAGAATCCAGTAATCATAGTTCACGCTTCTTATATTCGAACATTAATATTAATTATACTATACTAGCATTTGCTCGCGGCTTTTCTCTCTTTATTGTAGATCTGATTTTTCTCTCAGGAATTGTATATTTGTTTTTTTTTTTAAATTAAAGGTATGCTATGTCCTTTTCTGTACTACTGAATACGTGTATATAAAATTTCATGGTAGTCGGTTTAGTAGGTAGAGGTATGAAAGCGCTAGAAGCGTCCATTTTTTATGTGAAGGGATCACGGGGGAGTGAGTCAAGCCTAAACTCACGTGGAGGAGAGAGGGTTTTCGGCGAACATCACGTAATTTTTTTCGGGCAAAAAATATTGCAAAATGTGATAAAATTGAGATTTATTTATAGGAAAACATGTTCGTAGACTAAAATATGCCGAAATCTGACGCCATTGCTTTCTATATTTTAGTAGTTCCTATTTTAGTATTATTAAGTAATGAAAAAGTAAATTGTATTTATTGTAATAAATCCAACGCGTTTATATTCAAAATACAGGTTTTGAAAGGTCTCTCACGTGACATTAGGAGAGGGAAGATGATCACAACCAATATATTAATGAAGTATATTTGCTATCTGACACTCTTAATAACGAAGCAATCATCATACAAAACATAGATCACAGTATGCTGAGTGAGAATGTTGTGAGGATGAATTGGTGTAGGCGGGAGTATAAGACCGAGGGCCAGAATAATCGGCCGACAGGAGCCGACCTTACCGCGAAGAGCCGAACTGTAAATAAATATGTCCGCGATAAGCAAAATTTTAGAACTAAAGACGAACAAAACCGGTGGGCTCAAATAGTATAGACAATATAATTTTAACTTTACAAAACAATACACTGACACATTTTTCAACACATCAAGTTGTAAATTTGTATAAAAAAATAAAACAGTGCCCATATTATGTAAACATACAGAAAAACATTCCCGCAGTTCCTATTTAAAGTCGGCGTCTGAGCTAAATTAAATATTCAATATTTAAATCGGAACACCACAAACTGTTAAATATTCAACAGTATGCCAGTCGATAGTAGAGAACTAAAAGCGGAAAGTTCACCGCCACTAAAAGAGATATGATAATGTGGACCTACCTCTACTGTCGGCGGGAAGTTGGAACTTGGCATGATTTATTAATTGATGACTTAACACGTTAAGAATTGTGTACTTTAGCATATATTATTAACGATCAATATAATATGTAGGATACAGAATCTTATTTTATTACAGAGCACGTCTTTTTACAAGTCATCTCATCGTCCAACCTCGCAAACGTACCTCATCCATCATCATTCTTCCGTGTCGACAATATCCTTCCGATCATCTCTTTCACTCTTGACTCGTTCACAACGTCAGTCTCTTTCACATCACCATTCACTCCATACCAATAAAGAATATACCATAGATAATTTCCTTATTTAGAATAGGCAAAGGTAATCATTTCATACATCCTACATATATATTTACAACATAAAAAACATGATTTATATTAAAATAAGTGTAATTATATAGTAGTTATGCTAAAATACATACTTAATTATACACAGATAGATATAAATTATATACAAACACACATCGTATTATTTGATTATTACAATGATAAAAATGATTAGAACGAAACTCCTTGTCAAACAGTAAACGTGGTTGATGATGATTGGTGCCGTCTAAACTCGATTCAGTATCAACAACCCGACTGTGAGGGTTCATTTTCATTCACTATTTAATGTATCTAAAGAAGTTTTTAATTCTGCAAAATAGGTGGATGTTATCCAGCTCACTGCGTGATGGATTCGTTTCCAGAAGACTAGTCGTAATTCCATATTGTACGGCAGTGCTGATGATCAAGTTCATTTGCCAGCTAATTTATTGCGGGACACATGAACCAGGTGACTAGCAACTTTCTTGAAAGGGCGGTACATATTTGGGCTTGGTCCCACGGCCCCAGGTATTTGAGTATAAAGAGTGCAAATATCTAGTTCTTACTAAGAACACCACACTTGGGCCTTTTGAGTAACTCTGCTGAGGTCTGCTATTACTCCAAGTCTGTATGGCGTAACTGGAAAACGTGACGGAGATATATTGTCGATACTAATTGTATCCCATTGTAAAGGCAAAGCATTAGGGGATAAGTGTTATTACAACGGATCTCTTGCCATCATCATGAGGCATATAAATTGCTTCCAGGCTTGCTGGGATATTGATGTTGGTAAAAGCCCATTGTGAAACATTATTGGGGTTGTTGTGGTGCTGAATACGGTACTGAATACGATCTTAAAGCATACTAAATCCGTGACAGTACGCATTATTTCTGTTATTCCACCATCAATGGATAGATCGTTTTTTCTTTGCTCTTATTTCGCCAAGTTACTACAGGCGTAGCATGTTTTCGTTTTACGTACATCACATTGAAAACACATAGTATTCTACTCCACTTTTTACACGATCATAAATTCACACTTTTGTAATTGTTTAACTTCTATGCCTCCTCGTTACATACCTGTACCGTACCATGCATATAATTACCTTATAATGAGGTAGGAAAAAATCTAGTGCTTACTTGATTTTACCACACGTTAGTTGAAAACTTGTTGACAAGCACTTATTACTATGTAAAAGTGAAGGCTTATCCGCTTTCATAGGTTTAGTAGGTATCACTTATTGAGCATATTGTCAGTTGATGAAGATATGGTAATTCGGTGATTAAAGTAAAGGCCAGTACAAAAAAAGCATAGTTATTAATAAAAGAAATTACATATTAGAACTGAAAAAATACCATTTTTTTTTACAGTCTATTAATGAACAGTTTAGTGATTGACTTATTGATAAAAAACTAAATTTTATAACTGCTCTTTTGGATTTTAAACGCGACTACAATATACCTGGGGTAACACGCGTAATGGTGGCAAGTTTAAACGTATCACGTTATGGAATAAGCCGCTGTATATTTAAAACTTAATACGGCCAATAGAGTGTATTAAAATAGATGTTCACCACCATACAAATGGTGATAAATGCGACATAGTGACTCTATTTGCGATTTGCTATATAAATGAGAAGACGATATTTTAGGTAATGTTAGTAGGTTTTTATCAAATGAAGCAAATCAGGGAAAGGAATGCGAGCAGTGAAGATGAGAGAACGATGGTGATGTCTGGAGTTGACTCCTCTCTGTGAATTCACTACAAACGATTGTGACGTGTAATGTATTGTAAATGTATTATATTAAAAATATAAGCCCGATCAAGTTTTCTTCTTCTTTCTTCGTTCTTCTTGATTACTGCATTGTTTTCCAAACCGATGTAAGTTTTTTGATGTTCAAAATCGCCTTCTTAGGGCCTAAATTAAATATACTATGTTTGATTTTGAGCGTTTATGCAATGGTAAGGAGTCTGCACTGAACCTGTACTTAGATAGCAAAACCTAAACACTGTCCGAGTTTATTTACCCTGTAGGACGATAGACTCGGCATCCATACATCTCGAGAGATAAGTGTTTGTTGTTATCTGACGTATATGTAGAAGTATGTAAGCAATCTATTTATAATTCTCCTGGTAAGTTTTGTATTCGAACTGTTTACACTGTTGACCTGGCAAGGTCTCTACAGTTTCACCGGACTACCACTTGGAAGTTAAAAAGGGAATTAGATGGTTTATAATTTAGCTTATTAAATATAAACTTTATAAAGGAGGGCAAAAGTATGAAGTCTAAGATCAAGCATTACTTAATCCTAAGCTCAGTACCTGACTGGACACTTGATGGATGTTTATGAAAACCATAACAATTACAATACAATAAAAATGAACATATACTATGACCTAAAACTGTGTTAATCATCGATGGTTACGTCGTAAATTTGTAAACTGTAGAAGTGGGAGTAAGAGTAATATAATAATATCGGCAAATCTCCCTATAACCTACTAAGAGACCTAGTCCTGTAAAGAACAATTACAAATTCTTTATTAAAGAGAATATCCGAAGAGCGTTTATAGGATGTTGCCAAATTGATCTAGGCAGGGAAAGAGCCATATGCAGTGAGGGTGTGCTTAAATGTGCATTGTAAAAAGGTCCCTTAAACATACAATGGTGTTGCAAGTTACGGGTGTTTGGGTGCTCTCCGCAACACGGTGGCCCCGGCGTGGCACCCAAACGGAGAATTTATGAAATTTTGAGAATTTTCGTCTCGTCTCTGTGACATACACTTAGAAGTGGGAACAAGAGGAATATTGGCAAATCTTCCTATACCCTATAACCCACTACAAGCCCTAGTCCTAGAAAGAACAACCACATATTATCTGTTAAAGAGAATATTCAACGAGCATTTATAGGAACTTACCAAATTTTTCAAGGTAGGGAGAGGGCCTCAGACGGTGTAGGTGAGCGAAATGTGCATTGTAAAAGGACTCCTTAAATCCACAATGGTGTTGCAAATTGCAAGCGCTGCTTGGGTGGATGTCCTCTCCACAACACGATGGCTCTGGCACCCGCACGGAGAATTTTTGGAATATTAAAGGTTTTTGGCTCATCTCTGTGACGTACAATGAATTGGTTAATTGTTTAAATTATTCATGTTTCAACAATTTATTTGAACACTCACATAAACAATTTACTTTCTAGCATTCTTTGGAATAAAATATTACACTTTCTAGAATTCTTTGGAATAAAATATTACATTTATCATATTGTTCCTCTATGAATCAACCAGGTAAACGTGTTGCGTAAATCCTAAACATCGATTTACCCTCGTGTCTTTTGTAATTACGTACTAGAGTCAATACCATTGTCAGAAACTCAATCGCAGCGAATTAGGGTAACGTTTGTACAACAAAGCGGGCGTGTTTTCCTCGGGAAATTCGTCGGTTATATGACTTCCGGCGTGCACCCCTACACCGCTACAGTTCTCTTTGATTCGTTTATCCCTTTGTGCTGTTTTCATGTAGTTAATAGAAAAAGATTACACGAATACATACAAATATATTGTATTGTACAATGTAATCGTACTGTTTCATTTTTTACATTATGCTAGCAACTACCCGCTATTTCGTTCACGTTAACTTAACAACCTTCGCTATGAAACAAAAATATTTCGGTTTGTTTATTTTTATGACAACCGGTCGATCACAAATATACCGACTCCCATTATATATATATGTATATATATCGGTGTAGACTAATAACGTTGTAAATGTCAATTCTTGTACCGTTCATTTTAGTATGGTGGATTTGTCATACCCGCCACGCTTTGCGAGTGGCTTGGTGAATGCAGTAGGTGGATACGAGAGCGTTGCTGACCAATGACATTATTAAGGTGTCGAGGAGCCGTTGGTTACAGGCGGCACATAATCGTGCGCTGTGGAGAATATATGGTGTTGTCCCGCAGTGAACGTCTACAGGCTGAGATGATGAAATGTTAATTTGTTTATGTTATCTTCGAGTCAGTCATCGAGAAGAACTGACAAGAAACAAGAAACTTGATCGGGTTTATGATTTTAATACATATAGATGTCAATTTAAAATACATTACGCGTTACAATCGTTTTTAGCGGCTGCACAGAGAGGAGTAAATTCCAGAAATCACCATCGTTCACATATAGATCAACTCTATAATAGCCATTTGAAAAAAATTTTTGGTCCTGGGGGATGTATCAATTCTAAATAAACGCTAGCGAAGCCCCAAATAAAGGCTAGTAACTTTAATAGACTTACTTGTTACTATACACAGTAAAAAGATATTCACACTAATTATTCTTTTTTCGATAAGTTATCGATTCGGTATGCGTCCTTGTCTATCTATGAATAATTAATCGTACACGCGATATTATTACGTTGGTAACGCATTATTCCTATTGTGTCTCAGCACGACAGTTATCACGATTCGCATCCGATCGTTAATTCCATAATGCTGTGTTAAATCAATACCTGTGACCTGATTCATTCCGCACCTTTCGATAAATAACTCCACCAATAAGGACTTGGATTATTTTTGGGATGTCCCACGTTACAAGGCTATATTTGATTGTAAATAAGTTTTATTTTGTACTAATTAATGAAAGGTATTAAAAGAAAAATTATATAAACAATTTCACAGAGTTTTCTTTTCGCAGTCGTATTTTTTATTATGCATTATGTACTAATGATATTTTGTTTTTGGTTTTTGTTTTTTTCGAATGTTGTATGAAAGATTGGCCAGTGTCAATATTTTGTTGTCATCGTATGTGTGTTTGTTATTTAGTATTTTTGTGAAAGTTTATTAAACGAATTAAAATACATTAATGCAGTGAATGATTTAAAATTTGCTCAAACTTGTAATATTTGAACAGGAGATTTCAGTCGCTATATTGGGCCTAATAACAAGACTATACCAAAAATTATCTAATGCTACAAAAATATATAATGAAAGAACGTAACTTTACTGATTTATATTACAGATAATAAAATGATCGATTGAACTTTGGCCATCAAATCGGATAGCTAAATGATAAATTACTAAGAATATCCTGGATAATACAACAACCTACTCATGTAGAATACTTGACAGAGTAACAAAACTTCTGACAGGTAATTACAAATTTATTCCCGGTACGCCAATTCTTGCCCGTGTACGTAGACAGAACATCGAAACTTTCTACCGAAAATGCTATATTTATTTTTCTTTTACATTTATTATATACGCTATCTTTTTCTCGCGGATTCGCTCACGTTTATGCAGAGCCGATTTATCTCTTGGAACAGTCCATCCCTTATGGATTATAGAATCCTCTGTATAGGATTTCCTGTATATTTGTAACAATATGTATCCAAAAATGAATGCCGATTGGTTGAGTAGTTAAGGTGTCACAATGTAACAAACAAACTATGTTTGTATGTATATGAATCTTGTAGAATAGGCGTCGATACAATTATTGAAACTATACTAATGACCAAGCGGTCGTACTATTGATCTACTGTTTGTACTAATGCTTTAGTATATGTACTATTAAATAAAATAAGAGATTTGTATTACATGATTACTGGATCATTTTTTAGTGCAAGTCCTTTAAATGTGGCGGATGGCTAGGCGTAAAAGTATTTATTGATTCTCACTTGGATCGTCATGTACTGGACTCATCATATACTTTTAGATATTCTGTAATTATATTCCGAGTCAATATGTAGCGAGTGAGTCGTTGTTTTAAAACAATATATTATAAATAATTAGCAGGTCCGACGGACGTTGTTCTGCCTTGATAATAAGAAATATATACTTATGTGCATCAAATGCTTAAGGTAACTAATGTATTTTATTTGATAAGGATTAATACTGTATCCGTCTAAATAGTCTTCCAATTACATCATTATATGTGACCATTTTTAAAAGATAGATGGATATAGTAAGCCGTCCTAAAAAGATAGGTATATGCCAGTGTACACTTACCTATTTGTAGATCTATAAAAGAGGAATATCTCAGTGTGCATTGTTTTGTTGTATCTCCAAGGGATTAGGCAGCGCTTTCGACGGAAAGCTCCCAGGCGGCTTGACTTTTTCCGATTCTTTCTGCAATTATCATTATAGTTCAACCAATTTACAAAAACAAAAACCAAATTATATACCTAAACCTTCCCCGTGAATTACTCTATTGGTGAAGACCGTATTAAAATCCGTTCAGTAGTTTTTGAGTTTATCGCAAACATCCAAACAGACAGACGTGGCGGACGATTTTGTTTTATAATTTATAGTGATGATATCAACCTATTGGAAAAGTCTCTGATAAGTCTGGTCTATACTATTGATGAATCTATACATTTTCTGTTATCGTTGAAAGTTGATGGAACTATGGATTCAAAGAAGGAGGAACATCGAGATAATAATTATTACATAGTCGAAGCTTATGATTATGACGTTCTAGTCTATAACTTGCATCAAAGCTTACACATACACACATAATCAGTTTTCTGAACAACCACTAAAATGTTACCAGCTTTGTAGTTTTAATTTGCATTTATATTGATCGTTTTCAGTACAGACAAAGCATACACTTATGCCAATGATAGACGAGACCAGGTCAATTTGAGAGATTGACATTCTTATATTAGTCATGTATAATCGCGAGCAAAGCTTTGCGTTAAGTAACGACTCCTTAAATCAAATATGTAGTAAGTATATACCTTTTTCATTAAATGTTTATTGGTCTCGAGATAGGGATGTTGTTATTTGTTGAATGTTTGGCATTAATTTGTATTATGAGACATCTTTTTCCGACAATTTTGTACTGTTATCAAACTAGGCATACTAGGCTTATATCTATCTAAGTCTTTTGCAAAACGTAAAATTTCTTTCTTCATTCCTCCTCCGTTCCCTGGCCTTGTTGTTGAAAAACGACAAAATTGACTCATCGCCCGTTAGTTACAGAGTGGTGTTGGAGGTGGCCGGGAACTCTGACGCTGTTATACTGAGCGGCTTGGAGGCGGACACCCAGTACCAAGTCACGGTCGCCGCCTTGTGGGGCGGTCATAAGTATCGAAGCAGGCCCATTGTCTTCCGCACCCTGGGTGAGTTAGTTATCCCACTTTAATAGATGCTCCACCTATTTTGATGTCAATCTTGCAAATACTTTAATAACTGTTGTTTAATTTTTTTGAGCCTAAGATATTAAATATTTTATGCTTATTAGTTTATTTGAAAATCGTGGTGTAACATTTTTGTTAATATTTAATTTCTTCTTTCTAGAATTATGTGTGTACAATTTTCGATACTTGTTTTTCTTTATTGTAATAATTTTCTTCAACTGTCATCAAATCCAATCCAAAGATTTCAAGCCCCCCTAGCCCATCATAAAACTCCATCATCAAAAAGGTGATACTCATTTGTAATCCCAAAAATAATTCAACTATATAAATACAGAGTAAATTTCATGGGGCGTAATTTAAAGTGTAACTGTTTAACATTTCACAAATATAGCGAGAAATAGGTAAGTTTGTTTACCTGTTGCGTGTCTATTACGCATGTATACAGCGTCCCAGGAGGTGACTCGCGTAACCCGACATGACATATTTGTACACGTCTCCACCTTGAATTTTGACAAGTCCCCGATCGCATTTAGTACGTTTTGACAAACGAGTCAAGGAAGGTCATTTTTTGCTACAATAAATATTAAAAAAAACATCGACAACTGTGAATATAAATATACTGATAAAAGCAGTCATTGTAACAAACGTAAGAATCACCTTTGGAGAGAGACCAGTAAAAATACACTGGTGGCTTCCTTACAGGGTCATAATTGCCATATCAGCTCTATGAACAGTGTTGTGTAATTATAAGGTGGCACAGGTGGCAAAATGCCACGGGTCGCCGGCGTGATGGAGCTCTCGATCCGTGAGGTCGTGAGTTCAGAATTGACTACTTCATCGGTTTATTAAAATTAAATTACAACGTGGCGGCTATTACTTGGGTCCCATCCAGTGAGTTTGTCACGGACCTCAGACAGTATATGTGCGCCACTGTCTATTAATGATACGACAATGTGTAAGCAAAAGTTGATAAAATCTTATTAACAACTTAAAATTGTTTGGAGTAAGAAATAATACGTCATTTAAAGCACGATATACTCAAGTACTGAGATCCCAAGATAATTTCTACAATTACCATATAGTACTTCGTCATCAGAGAAGCACAGTTATTATTTAGAACGTCCATAGAAATGAAAACATAGATTTTTAAATTAATTTGAATGAAACCGTGTTATAATAAGACAACAAATAAAAGCTTCGTGGCTTGTTACGCCGTCATAACGCATCATAATTGCTGACCAAGAGTGGAGTGCCACGGTGCGACAGAGGTGCACGAGGCGTCGAGTCAGCAATTTCAATGGAAACGTTCGACAACATAATTCCTCCGTGGCCACATTGTTTTAGTGTAAATTATTGGACCAGATGGATATTTGTCAGTGTTAACCTAGCATCGGTAGCATTCACATATTACCAGTTTATAGACTCTTCTGTAATTTAAAATAAATTAAGCTTAAAGTAATT
The DNA here is from genome assembly GCA_035772565.1 of Antheraea assamensis. NCBI lineage: Eukaryota > Metazoa > Arthropoda > Insecta > Lepidoptera > Saturniidae > Antheraea > Antheraea assamensis. The sequence continues at coordinate 1,103,510 of JAQQSE010000060.1, forward strand.
TATATTTTATTTAGATCCTCCGGCTCCGAGCTTCGTAATTGGTTTCAAAATAACTTTTTATATTCATATGTAAAAGCAGTGATAAATAAAATCATAGGTAAATAGGTGTATTAAAATTCAACGTCGATAATATAATCGGAACTAATCCTTTATGAACGATTCTGTTTTGCGAAACGCAATGTGTGATAATTCAGTTAGTATCCAATCGTTGCTCACACTGTGAGTCTACATAAATCTAACTCTTGAGACACGGTGTCATAATCAAAGCAATTGTTAGCCGTCATTCAGACTCGTCCTTATTTTCAATTGATCGGTACCGGTTTTTTTTTTTATATTATAGGGGGCAAACGAACAGGTAGGTCACCTGATGGTAAGTGATCACCGCCATCCATAGACACTAGCAACACCAGGCGAGTCGCAAGTACGTTGCCGGCCTTTTAATATATGTGGGCCTCGGGCGCTCTCACTGGTCGATCGAAACGCAACAGTGCAAGCACTGTTACTTACCGTCGGTTTTCTGTGAAAGGGTGGTACTACCCCGGTCGAGCCGACCCATTCATGCTGAAACCAGTAATAGCTTCAGCGTAGCTCTGCCACCTACAAAATCGGTATCGGTATCAAACAAGTCAAAGAAGCAATTCAGTGCGGAGGTAAAAGCTTAATAGCAAAATTAAAAAATAAGGTTCTCGTAATAGAAATATTCGAGTGAATAACAAACTAAAGTAATTTTAGATATTACTCCATAACTTCCAGAAAACTTAAGAATAAGAGCCCAATTGTTCAATAGCGAATTTCAAGTTTCATCCATTCTATAACTTTGCGAATCGAAAATTGAAAACAGTAATTTTTATTGTATACTAGCTATTGCCCGCAGCTCCGCATGTGTTTTTTTTTTTTATAATTGTGAATTACTTCTTATAAGATCAGTTATCTATTAGTGAAAGTTCCGTGAGATTCGAATCCTAGCAACCGAGTCGGCTAGCTACCATTCTAAAGTTGAAAATGTGTCGCCAAGCACCTGTTGGTGTTTTTTGGCAGCTGTACTTGAAAGCCAGCTCCCTCTAAGTGATAGCAAGTTTACCATTTTGGACAACATCGTCATTTAACATCAGATGAGATTGTGCTCAAACACTGATATCTATAAGGTTTTTATTTTCTTGAAGTTATACTTCTTTTGGCGCGTTAGGGAAAAATGATGAGAGTACAATTTTACGATGCGCGCGCACGCCGTCACAAAAAACCGGCACTCTGAAGTTAGCTAAAGTCAACATTTTATTTAAAAAAAGTATGTATGTATTAAATACCGTTTTTTCTATTGTTAGTGTCATTTTTTCTACAAACGTAGAATAAGGTGAAAGGTAAAATTTTTGAAAAGCTTTTTATTTTGTTACTCCAGAGAAGTATAACTTCTAAGGCGTGTACATAAGTACACACAAACACTTTTTTTATTATTCTTAGTAAAAAGAAAAGTATACATATTTTTCCAAAAGTACAGATACATTAATTTCACATTCTTATTATATGTATAGATTAAAATAATACTTATTAATTCGATTTAGACCACAATATATCTATAATACAAACATTATATACACAGTTCTTTGGTTTATATACTTATATACGAATGTACATAGTTGATATTAATACATCATGTGTGTTATAGTATATGATATAACAGTAAATAGACTATTACTGTACCAAATTTCATCAAAATAGGTTGAGTAGTTACTGTGTGATACGCGTAATATGCGAACCGACACAAGGAGAAATAATCCAAAAATCGTGTAAAAGTATATATTTCGATCGATCTAGCTTCGTAACCTTGCAACGAACCGGAATCATATCCGCCATTTAATATCAGATGAGTATTGTAATCAAATGCCAAATTCTACAAATTATATAAACAAACTTCTTGAATTGAAATATCTACTAATTTCATTTAATTGAATTTTAACTTAACTTAATTTAACCAAATATAGATAATCCATAATTAACCCAGATGAAAAGCATAGTTCTCACGAAAATATAAATCCATTTTCACGAGAGAACCAGTCGCCGACACCAAATATTACGGTCATAAAATCACGGCATCGGAAAAACACTCTATACAAGATTTATCACTTGATTTTCCAACTGGAGTCCAACTAATCTACTCAATGTGCGATATTTATTGGAATCTTTACTTCGTTTTGTAAAAGGAATGTTTATTAATAAATTTTTATCTCGGTATTCGAAGGTTGCCATGACAACAATGATTGTTATTTTCAAACCGCGCCAAATTGTTTGATCGCTCTGAGTAAAGTTGCGTAGAAAACAAATTACATATGTATTGTTTACTTATTATATTATATGAATAACGTCGGGACAACTTAAGGATAAACAAATGTCAATTTTAGATTCCCATTATAATATTTTAACTTTGTTTTGTATTAAACTCTAAGCTATATTTCGCGCAAGCCTCAACGAACGTACGACTATAGTCAACACGGCCTTTATGACGTAGGACTGTAATTCCCTTCTCAAAGATAAAAACGAACTACATGTAAAATACTCTATCATACATATGAAACGATGATGGTTCAGTTGGTAGTGTATTCGGACACAGCGTCGAAGGACGTAGGTTCGAATCCAAGCAACTGAGTCGGAGCTTTCGGTGAAGGAAAGCATCGTGATGAAACCATCTGATGGTGATAAGGCCGTTTCTAAGTCCGTCTGGCTAGCTACCACCTTCAAGTTGAAAATCTGTCGCCAAGCACCTGTTGGTGTGTTCCGGCAGCTGCACTCGAGAGCCAGTCTCCTTCCAGATTAAGCGTGACTTACCATCTTAGACCACATCGTCATTTAATATCAGATGAGATTGTGGTCAAAACGTTTACCTATAAAGTATAAAAAAAACACACACACACACACACACAAAAGAAGTATCTAATAGTTCACAGTAATAGATATCAGACTATTAGTAGATATGTCAACGAACGAATTTTAAAAGCTTTGGGAATTACTGCACTCAGTACAATTATGTCGCTTTGACGTCATACGTGTTAATTAATTAAAGGGCGGTGACTTTAAAAGTACCCTTTTTTTTTTTTATATCATAGGGGGCAAACGAACAGGTGGGTCACCTGATGGTAAGTGATCACCGCCGTCCATAGACACTAGCAAAACCAGGAGAGTCGCAAGTGCGTTGCCGGCCTTTTAAATATGTGGGCCTCCGGCACTCTCACTGACCGAACGAAACGCAACAGTGCGAGCACTGTTACTTCACGTCGGTTTTCTGTGAGAGGGTGGTACTACCCTGGACGAGCCGACCCATTCATGCTGAAACCAGTAATAGCCTCAGCGTAGCTCTACCACCTGCAAATACAATGCATTACAAAGTGCCTACACATAACTTTAGACACCTTTACGCTTGTATACTCGTATGCAATCACTGCTTTATGACTTTCATTTAAGATAATATGTTTCATTCATGTCTTCTTCATCTATCTATGTATATAAATCAGTCAATAAATGTATGTACGCACATCGATTCAGAACGATTGCACGTATTTGGTTACCTCTTTTTTAAATTGTGCTTGTAACTCGCAGGACGAAGATTGTATGCAAGTAAATGTTCGAAAAATCGTACGGAAAAGTTAACATTTTGACTTCAAAAACCTACGTGTAAAGAGTGAACGAGCGAGTGAGACAGAAGAGAGACAGTAAGGAGGTCTTCAAAAATATTAATAAAATTGACAAATCGATGTTGCAGTTGCTATTATTTCATTTGATTACATTGTCCTAGTGTAAAGGAATATATGGTCACATTTTTTTATTTAGTACATTCGTGCGAAGCCGTCGCGGACGGTTAGTTTAAAATATATGACACTGCCGGAACGACAACTGTGTTCCGAACATTCGATATTGACTTACCGCATTCAGACCGTTATGGAAGCGTGTACACGGGAACTCGAGAATCTAATTTCAATCTCATCGTCTCGTTAACGTGCCGTGCTACACGAAATGGTGAGAGATTTCACACATAGTTATCCTACATTCCACAAACTTGCATAATATAATAACTAATCTCAAAGATGTTTTCATAGTAGACGTGTGGAATTTACTTCTAGCGCGTGTTGTGAAATTGCGTTCGCGAGTATTTTATACGATGTTGATTCGATTTTATTACTATTTATAGTTATTGTTATTTCAGAATTATACTTTTGTGTTATCGTTATATTATATGTTATAATGTAATAATAGCTAGTGGTTTCGCTGGTGTTTATATTTATATATATATATATTCCTCGGGGACAGTACATTTTTTCAAAATGAGAAGTACCCTATGACCTTTTCTGTACTCCTGACAATGTGTAATTAAAATTTCATATTCATCACTAGAGTAGTTACGGCGGGAAAGTGTAACTAGCAAACTTATTTTTCCATTTATATCATTAGTAAGGATAGAGATTAAAAAGCAATGGGGTTAGAGTTGTCCGCATAATTTTACTTCCTTGTATTGTCTTTACTTTGGTTTCTTGTACAATCGTCCTTATCCATACATTTAGGGTTTTGTGATTTTGTCTATATATTCTATATATCCAGCATTTGTGATAAAAATACTACACGTAGAGATGTTCTTTACACCATTAAATGTATGCTTGTAAAGTCTCTTGCAATACAGAGCTTAAGGAATGGTGCAGGAGATGTCTTAAAAGAGACGAAAATGACTAAAATTCTTTATTGGAAATATGTAAAAGTATATTTGGTTTGGTAATGTGATTAGGCTTTAAAAAGGCTGATAACATTTGTCTAAATAATTGTTATAAAAGGCTATTTATTTATAATCTCTGGAACCACGATTCCTAAAAATACATTCACTGGTACAAAAACTGAAGTTATGCTCTATTGTAAGAATTGTTTTTGAATTTAATTAACGTGAACTACTCCGTGTCCCATCGCTAATATTAAATGTTGTAATAAGTTTACAATGTATTTTGTACTTACAAGTAACTTATGTCCAAATTTATCGACTTAATAGCTTTACCGCAAATTTGTCATAAGTAATTATACCAACGAATATTGATTAAGACTTCCAGTGGTGTACACTGAGTTAATTCGATTCTACCTGTTCATTCGAGCTGTTGTTGTATGCATCTCTTACTGTTCACTTCATCCTCGTGCATTTGGCACAGATCCAGTCGGTTCATTTACCCGTACACGATCTTCCGGATGCATGAATACACAGTCTATGTACTCCAGAACACTATTCTGATCGTTTGAAACGATTTTGAATTTTAAGCGGAAAATATTCTTATGTATGGTGTAATCTTTTTCTTATCCTCATCCCACGTAAGAGGGGTTAGCACAATTTGTTTCTCAGTTGTGATGTATGATTTGGCTTAATTTTTACTATCGGCCACCGCGCGCGTGTTATCAACCCTCCTTGGGTTTATTTTGTAGTACCGCTATTATTTCAACTTCCTAACTCTGTACGGATACCAAACGTGGTTGTGTGACTTTTCGAGATGGTAAAGATTCAGATGATGCGCTTGTGTACGATATATCTGTGTATTTCTCCTCCACAGTTTCAGATACTTGTATATCATAGCCACGAAGATTTCTTCCTGCAAATCTAATTTAGGAGATTCACTGACATTTAATTTACCTTAATTGTCATTTTTCATCGTTATTACATATTTGAAGCGATGATGGCTCAGTTGGTAGTGTGTTCGAACACAGCGTCGAAGGATGTAGTTTCGAATCCAAGAAACTGAGTCGGAGCTTACGGTGAAGGAAAACATCGTGATGAAACCATAGCATGATGGTAGGGTTTTTTCTAAGTCCATCTGGCTAGCTACCACCCTCAAGTTGTGAATCTGTCGCGAAACACCTCTTGGTGTGTTCCGGCTGGTGCACTTGAGCGCCAGTCTCCCTCTAGGTTAAGCATGACTTTCCATATTAGACCACATCATCCTTTAATATCAGATGAGATTGTAGTCCTATGAAGTGTTAAAAAAAATATTATTTAAAAGAAAAAAAGTATATTATGTACATGACAAAATGATACATTATATACCATTATTTCACATATGTATGTATCTTCTAGTTTGTACGAAATCTATTTCATATCTATATCATAGTTTCTTCAAAGATTGGGTTTTCTAAATTGAATTTATCTAAATGTGTTTGTAATGTACCTCACTATAATTATTTAATTATATTGTGTACCTCCGACGCCATATCAACTACTTTTTCATTAGTCTGTGCCTGTTCCAGTTACTTTCTCCTTTTATTACCAATATTAGTATAAATACTATTAAATAGTACACTAATTTAGTTCATAGTCCACGACTAAAATTTTTATATCCTCACACATTTGCAATACCAATTTTTAAGCTATATATGTACAAGTTTTTGAACAAGAACACATTTAGAAATTATTTTATTTTCAAATAATATCCACACCATTACAAGTAAAGCCATTTAATGCGTTTGACAAGCAACCGTTCTGTTTACACAGGTCAATAACGCTCCCAGGATTGCCTCTCGAACGATTCCGAGCATTCGAATACGCACTCGCGAGTGCAAAGTACATTCGCGAGTTCTCTGACCGTCGTTTTCTAAATTTGATATCGGTATTTAGTTCAATGGGTTTGATTTTTAATTAAAATTTCTATTTGTGATTTTAATTTTACTTTGAAAACTTTATTTATATACTGTATAAGTTTAGGCTTTTCACCGCAATCTTATGAAATTTTAAGTGACGATGTGGTCTAAGATAGAGGGGACTGGCTTTCAAGTGCAGCTGTCCTGAAGACACCAACAGGTGCTTGGCGACTGATTTTCAACTTGAAAAAAGCTCTATGTTTAACTACTTGTGACTTATCCTGTAATTATAACTTCTGATTTAATCTTTTGAATATGTTAATAGACCTAGGAAACTTTTAACATGTAGAATAGGTTATGTGTAAAATTATTAATATTAATCGTATGAGAGCATTGTCAAATGCCGTCTCTGTTTTACTATTAAGCTGAAAATGTTATATCACTACAGCCATCGCAGTGTTGTGCCATAAAAATGCAGTCTTGTTTCAAAACCACATATTATTGAAAACTCTCCTCAGATAAAAATGAACGAAACCGTGAGCAAAACCTAGTGATAATATAAAACCTTAACAAGTGACTGTCGCTAATGTAAGTGAATTTACAGAGCCACCGCGGACGTCACCCCAACAGGACGGGGGGTTGGCTGGCGCTACGCCCCGGTCTTCCTTGGCGCCACCCGATCCTTCGCCCACATTTCCCACGGTAAGTTTCTTATATAGAGATGGATAGTAATGGCTAGATTTGCTTATTTCTAATTTTTATTGGTTTTTATGTCAATTTTTAAATTATTAATTTTAATTATCGAGTTACACAATTAATTTTAAACTTTTACATCATTTAAAAAAAATATATATTTGCGACGCTATTTTGGACAATATAACTGTTAGATACATTAATTACTTTTGACATAATTCAAATCAAAATTTGGCATATTTTTATTATGACAGATTTAAATATACGCTGAACAAATCAGCGCTAAAGCGCCAAAAACCTACTCTAAACCCCTTAGACACTTATGACATTAACACATTGTAATCCTATGAAGCCAAGACGGGTTGGAATGTCTGAAATCATATATGCATTTGTATTTTCTTTTCCGTTAATAATACGATAAATAATTTTAACGCTGTAAGTGAAATAAATCTAAGAGAATTAAATTTTCTAAAGCGCTGAAGATATTGTATTGTGTGTTATGCATGTCATAATTTCAATTATTTTTGTATTAATTATATTTCGACTTTCACAACTCTTTAGTTATTTCCTTGTAAAGTACCTAATAATATATTTAAGAATGAAGTAATGTAAAAGCGTTGTGCTTAAAATAATCTAAATTTTCATTATACTAATTATTATTGTCTGTCTTTCACACCACAACTAATAATCAAAAGACTAGTTTGTACCCTGTACTTTATTTGGCACGTCGGGGAGAAGAAGTCCTCTGGCTAAGGTCGGCTTTCTTCGGTTACGTAAAGCGTTCTCTGTATGGCGCAACGCAATAACTGCGGTAGACAAAGATAACGATATACAAAAGCGAATTTAGCCGACTGTCTCCGTCTTTTTATCGACGTGCCAAAATATAAGCCGGGTATTGTATAATGCATTACATTATTAATTGTTTTAAATATGATAACCTTGTGTTAGATACGATATAACTAAACAAATATATAATGTTTACCTAAATATAATTTGCCATACTGTTCCTATCTTGTATAATATATGTATAACAGAGAAGGCTAGAAAACACTGATTGGATCGTATTACCCGCCATTGTTCGAGTTAACTAAGTGTATTCATAACCGAAATTGTCATCATATCTTTTTATGAACGCGCTTCTATAACTTTTATTAATATTTAAGTCGCCGAATTACGTTCAAGTACGTACTTCCATGTGTTTGCTTTTCCAATTTTAATTAAAGGAATTAATTTGATTTTAACGTTTCGATTTGATTTTCTACCTTTCGTAATGAGAATATCCTTCATGAATTGGGATTTAAGTTTAGAATAATCACGGGCAAATTTACAGGTATTTTCCGTAATCTCTTTATCTCGTTTTCCTCGTAATGCCAATTTTTCTATTTCCATATATTAATTAGTTTATTCGGCAACTTTTATTTATACTAACAACAATATACTCCCAAAATTCTACGTGCAAGATTTGTCACTGGGGACTATTTAATAATGTCACGAAATCAAATACATTCTAATTAGCGGATTTAATATTTTGACACCTTTTTCATTATACTCTTAGATGTATTTATGTGAGTCAAATAAAACCCCCTGGTGTTTTATTAAGGTGATAATGCATATTATGATATTATTTCTTACATTATTTGTATTTAACGTCTAATATATGCCAAACTCAAGCACGCATTATCACAGTAAGTAATAATTGAAGTAAGGAGCTACACAATTTTATTTTTACTTTGTCAATAATTTTATATCATAACAATCTAGGAACATAATCTATTTACTGATTTTAGTTTACTATTACGGGTGTATTTTATTTACTAGCTGTGAGAGACGGTTTCGCTCGCGTTCTCTTTAAATTTCTTTATTACTGCCAACGCAATTAGGTGGGGTTGAACATGTTTTATATGAAGCATGAGCGTTACGTTCCTACGCTGTATGAGGTCCGATCCTCCGGAATGGAGCTCTCGAGCAGCTTGCATGCGCGAACAGAGTAACACTGATTCGATCAAACACTCGCCTACAACACAACACCGACAACCCCACACACGTGCACTTACTCTCACTTGTAGGTACACATAGTGGTCGGCTGTTTTTGTTTGTTTTTTTGCCCTTTCGAACTGTAATAGTTTAGAAAACAGTAGTCAGACACAAAATACATGTACGGGATCGTGAAACATACATGCTTGGCAACCATGTATATTTCACGAACTCATACCGGTATGATACGGATAGGTTTAGCTTAGTTTAGTTTAGCTAGTTAGATTCGGGTCCTCGACGACAGCCCAAGTCGAGGCGTGCCGTGCGCCCTTGTGCTAGTCGTCTATATAAAATCGGGTGAGTGCCTTAAGCGCTCCCTTTAGTAGTTCGGTGAAACTGTAGCGGCCTTGCCAGGCTAACAGTGTAGGTCAGTTCGAAAAAAAAAAAAAGTTTCTACGCAGTCTTTACGCGACAACATTTTCCCGAACATGGGCATTCACAAATCGTATTTACTCGATAATGCTCGGTTCTCGTTATTTAAATAACACACCCTCAGTTATAAATACCCCGCACCACGCTACACAGTCCGCCCGCACCACTACTTCGTACTTCATAGAACGTATTTCCTGACTTACATTTTATATGGTAATTGCCCCGCTCCTGAGAGCCGTAGCGTGATATAAGTAACTTACTGATAACAATTGATTTACTTATATATTAATGCACTAATAAAATATTTATTTACCCAGATACGTGGCGTGGAAATTGGAATAGTTGTGTTGGTGCTAATAGTATGGATCGCGGCGATAGCACTATTCTTCAATAGATGGGGGAAGATCAGAATGCTACTTCCATATCAACCGGACTACAAACAGGAGCAGTTAAAGGTAAATTTTTGATTTTTGTGAAAATATAATGGTTTTTGTTACAAGAAAAAATAATGAATTAATATAAGCAACAAAAGGACTACGGTCATAAGTATGAAAATTGTTGGAATTCTTATATTTTCTGTTAAAGGTACGGGCTTGTTCATTATTATTGTAAATAATATTATTTAAACAATATGGCAGTTGTTACGAAAACAAAAAAAAAAAAACGAAACGTTTGTAATCAGAAGATCTTCGTCAAGCAAGAAGTTCTTTAACGAGTAGAAAGGAATAAAATCAAATAGTTTTATTTCATATTTTAGGAAAATCCATTTATTAAAATTTAGATTTAAAAAATGAATTATAAATTATATAAACAAAAGACTGAAATAAAAATAAATTTTCATGAAATATTTTCGTGTTCAATACTGAGTTTTCACAACCAGCAGCGCACGATATTCTTCTGCTGTAATTCCGATAACGCACGCACACTTACATATAATGGAAAGACACAGAAAGAGGGGAAGAAAGAAAGTAGCATGAGGTGTAACAGTCTTTTCTTACGTAACGATTTCTGCTTCAACTTCTACCGCAAGCCATGTTAAGAAAAATTATTCCAATAACACTCATGTTACTAAATTATAATGTCACAAAAAAAATGTAATATTAAATATATTTTTGTACAAGTGTCAGCTTTTTAATTAAATTTGTCCTCGTTAAAAACGAAAGTCTTCATTATTATTCAAATATAATATTATTGGTCCGTCGAAATTTTCTCCTATTAAATTGGATTAATTAGGACTGTTCGTATAAATGTTGATCAAAATTAAGCAGCTTGCCTTTGGTATACTCCTATATCACTTTGGGATCCTAACTCTGTTTGTTTCTAATAATTTACTTTTTATATTTACATTATACTGTACTTTTTTATGTGTAAACATTTTTATGCAATTTCTTTTTAATTGAAGAACTTGTTTCTATGCTACGAAACATCCAATGATTACTTGAAAAACCAATAAGGTTACTTATGTAACTTACGTAAGTTGAAACATCTTGGAATTTCCACAGCTATCTCGAAATCAGCATCTACGAAACTCCTTTGAGGATGAATAAAAGACCACCGGTCCTGTTAAAGCGTTGCGCCAATCGTCACGCAGCACAACAATTTGTAACACAATATGAATATAATATCTTCCCGAACGGGCATTTATGATAGCCATAGATAACATTTCATGAAAAATTGTATAATATATCTACATATTTTCTTGTTTCTCTTTAGGTACCAGGAAGCAGTGCGTTAGCTGCAGCCACGGCAGGGGCGACTTGCGGAGCCCATTCAGCACCTTCCGCATGTTCGGTAATTATATCTACCTTGAAATTAATTTTAACTATGATGTTACAAAGTATAACTTTTAAATAAGCCGTTACTAGATATTTATCAATGACTAATGTAAATTTATCACTAAAAGAAAATAATTAAAACACATTTATAGTAACTTAAATTTTAAGCTTGTGGTAACGTAGAAGAGTTTACTTTCTTCTATTTTAATAATTATTGTCACTATGAAATAATACAAAGGTACTTTAATAAATATATAGTTTTTTTTGTATCAATGTACAGTACTCGATTTTTGATTTGACACGTCGTAGAGCGAACCGAGATAATCGGCTAAGTTAGGTTTTGTTTAGCGTTATCTTTGTCTATTACAGTCATTGTGTTGTGCGATAGAGAAAAATGCAAAACCGAAGCACGTTGATTTTAGCCGGTTGGCTCATTCTTCTCACCGGCTCGACATGTCAATTCAAATGCTGAGTACTGTAAATACCATTGTAGTTAAAGTATGTTTGTGGTTTCTGATATTGGATGTCATTATTATTTGATGTGGAAATGTTTGCAAAAGTTATACTCAGGCAGTAAATATATTTATTACTTTAGACCTTTACTAAAGTTGTATTGTTATTTGGTTTAGACTTATCAGAGTCTACGAAGTAATAAGAAGCGAGTTTTGAATAGGCCCTATCTATATGCATATAATGAAAATGAAGTGTCTGTATGTAATATCAAAATAATGACTTTTTACTGATTAGATATAAACGTATACACGATACTGATAACAAAAATAAAATTTTTGTCTGTCTGTCTGTATGATCCGGGTAATCTCCGAAACGGCTGGACCGATTTTGGCAGAAATTTCACTGACGGATAGTTAAAAATTTTAGAGTAGCTGTCATTCGTGGCTTCGTATGTAGTACTATCTCCAAAACAATTGGACCTATTTTCATGGGACTTTCACTAACAGATAGCTGATCTTATAAGAAGTAATTTACAATTATAAAAAAAACGCATGCGGTGCTGCGGGCAACAGCTAGTCTACTATAATACTGTACATTGTACAGTAGGTTGGCATTACTTGGATGCGAATAGATAATGGTCATCGCTTATATGTTCAAAAAATTTAAACCATTCGATTCAGCGTCTTTCGTCTCTCGATCAGCAAATACGTAGCCAGATATTAACTGGTCTTCATAGTGAAAAACCGTATGTCTTAGCATCTGCACCTATCCTATAATTTTTTTAAATGTGTGCAATGTTGGTACTAATTTTTACTTAATCAAGTGAAACTTTTATAATGCGCGGTATGAGAGGGACGTATACAGTATTACGATTTTGATTGCATTATTATAATAACAATCACTTATGTACGCGTAAGAGGTAATATATTTAAATCAGAAGTGTTTGTATACGAACAATATAGGGTTTAGTATTAATGTTACAGGAAGGTGTGTAGTATGCAATACAAAGTCTTTTCTATAATTAACTGTAATAACGTTTCGGTGAGGTTCAGTGACCTCAAGACTATTAAATGTATCGGCATTAGAACTTTTACCATTCGGTGCTGGATTCTTCATCGATGATTCTAGGCTATTTATTATTTCGATTCATTGACCATTAGCCATTTTTTGTAATGCCCAACAAAGCGGGGGGGGGGGGGGGAATCGACTAGTCTATAGGACATTGTATATTGGAAAACAATGCCAGTTAAAATTATATATTAAAGACTATATATTGAGTTTTTGGCGGGATCTTAGTCTGTCATGTAGTGGTTTTTATATTTTATTCATAATCTTATGTTATTAGACTCTATATTTTGTAATATTAGTGGTGTTTTACGTAATATAGTTCGGTTATTATGCACAAGTGAAGTGGATGGGAAATAATACCACGGAGCATGCATTCTGAGATGCCACCAAAACTCCATGGAAAGTTCTAACAAGGAAACCACCATCTTGTTAGAACATTATAATTATCACAAGACACTTACTTGGCAAAATCTTGTTACTTGACGCTGGCTAGTGCACAAACCGCGACGGAGCCAAAAAATAAAGAAGAAGAAGAAGAAGACTATATAACAACGTGGTATATATCATCAAAAACAGCTTTAAAATTAATTCATATATTTTAATTTAAACATCGAATAATATATATAAAAACGGATGAATTCAACTGATATGATACGTCAAGTGCTAAACAAATACCTGAACTTCGAAGGTTCAAGGCAAATTCGCCGGGAATTGCAGTAAATATAGCGTAGCGTGATTCCTACTGTAACCGCATTGCAGCATTGCTTTCGTTTGAAGGTTGTGAAATATCCTGATACTTGTGACAGGGGAGTTATATTTAGATAACTGAAGCCTCGATGACTTGTTTAAACGCAACGTGCGTGTTAAAATATAATCGAAAATCGATCTTTAAACAATTGGTTTTGTTAGCTTCTTAACAAATACAGAAGTATCATATATGTACATTGGAAATCTATTCAAAACCTTGTATTATTTTTTAATATAATATAACATTTAATTGGAGGCAAAAATAGAGAGCAATGATTATGAATCATAAATTGACCAGAGACATGGAAACTAAACTCAGACGGATAATAAAATACTAGCTTTTATCTCCAGCTTCACTTGCTTTGATTTAGTTTTAACCTATTACTGTGAGACAGTACTGTTAGGTGAAAGGTGCCCTATTTCGTTTTCTTTACACCTCACGATGTATATATAAAATTTTGTGACGATACGAGTAGTTATAACGTGAATGCGTGACAAACATACAAAACATTCACGTTCGCATTCATAGTTAATACTACTAATTAGGGATCGGTGCCTCGAACTCAATAATTACAATGAGTTGCTCTTTATTCACAGTTCCTTTCTTCGTGTTGTCATCCCTCCGTGACTTAAGGTCCTTTTTCTCAAAAACCTTCATCCTTCACACTAATCGTTCCACTCGTTAACCAATTATCAAGACCTACAGAATACTTTCCGGGATATACAGTATTAAGATTTAGCACGTAAGGAGGGAGGACCTTTAGTATAAATTAATCAGTCGATAGGAAAATAATATATTTTAGCGCTCTTGTGGAATTATTTCTTGACAATGTTATATTTGCTGCTCATTTCATACTTTGAGGTATACCACTAGCATCCGCTAAATAAATCTTTGCCACTTAAACATTGACCGTAGCAAGCGGTGATGATGGACAATGTAAATACATTATACAAACAATAACTATACTGAACGTTATTATATATTGTTTAGCTACTTAACTAAGTAAGCCTTCATAAGTCGACGTTTGATTAGAATATAGAACTAATATAACGTAGACAGATGCTGAGAGTTTCCATTGACAATCGTAGCCGTTGCGTTTTTCACTTTTCAAAGTAATCGTATTAAATGAAGAAGGAAGATGAGGAAGAAAAAAACTTTAAATTAGCGTATCGCATTCTACTAGGAACAAAAAGCCTTCACGAAACAATTTTTATAGTGTCTGAAATGTACGACCGTTTTTACGGACCGTAAGTAAATACGATAGGTTCTCACAATCATACGAAACGTCTCTGGACGGGCATCTATTTTACCATTTTACTGATGCGATAAAATGAGTTGTAAAACGCGTTTTATTCGATTTTATATTGCACCACAAATTTTAAGGCTACGAATGAGACGTTCTGAATGCTTGTTAGGAACGTGATTTGTACAGTTTCTCTTATCATATCACTTGAAATTTATAAAGGTCTTATTTGTTTGGTATACTCTTTTTTAATTATTATGCTGTTAGCTTTCGAATAACTTTTAAAAGGTTACATGGTATAATAATTAATAAATGATTTATTACTAGTTTGTGACTACAACTTCGTTATCTTGCAAAACGGTGTCTTGCTGTCTCATAGGAACTACATGTTTATTTGGCTATTATTTTCACTATTTAACACTGTTATTAATATAGAATTATTATTGTATAATCCCTTCATGCATTAAATAGCCTCACATAAATTATATTATTATTCCTCAGCTCCTACGAAAAGTGTAATTGTATGTTTTAATAATACTCTAAAAATTCCTGTATTTGTCAGTAAAACTGTCGATTCACCCGTTTAGATAATCAGCTCGAACAATAAACTGACACTTCAGGTATATTTATATGCATATACTGATGATTTGAGCGGTGGAATATCAATCCGATGTGCGTAGGTTCGAACCCCGGCATGTAGCAACGAATTTTTCGGGCTTCGCGTACATTTACTAATTCAAATCGGTAACACCATCGGCTGACGCTGAAGAAAAACATTGTGAGAAAACCTGAAGCTAAGAAATGTTATTGTTATATGTATTAAATAATTTTTATAAAGTGTTTACAAGTCATAAATTATTTGATGAGAAATTATTAACCTTGTTTCAAGAACTTCTATATAATTAGACGCTTGACATAATTCAAGTAATAACCCGCATATTATATTGAGTGATATAGGCTATTTTATTATTAATGTCTATAAATTTGCGGACAGTTGCTAGTAATTCTAAAAAATATATACATTTATATTCATAAATAACCCGTTCAAATAACTCATATTTATATACCTATCTTAAAATTAGTATGGATACATTATTAAATTGCTATTTTGAATTATAATTTAAAGAGAATTGCTATAGTTGGCATTCATTTAAATAAAAAGGTATTAGCGCTTGTAAAAATCGTAATTTTTTAAAACTTCATACCATAGATTACAATAATATTACGTCTTTTTTTAGGTAGTGACTAAGTGTCGAAGAAGTAAAACTAAAATAAATATATCTAAATCTATCCAATAGTTTTTGTGTGATACGCGCATAATGGCATCGCTATATTGTATTTTTTATAGACAATAGAAGAACAAATTTATAATATATTTAATATCAAATAAAATCAAAAATACTTTATTCAATTTAGGCCCTAAGAAGGCGCTTATGAACCTCATAACTACCACCGGTTTGGAATACATCCCAGTGGTCGAGAAGAACCGGCAAGAAACTCGATCGGGTTTAATTTTTTTAACATATACTTATATATTTAAAATTCATTACACATTACAATCGATTTTAGTGGATGCACAGAGAGTAGTCAATTCCAGACATCACCATCGTTCACATATTGATCCACTCTATAATAGCCCTTTGACACCAAAACTCGCTTAACATGGCACTTAGACTTATAGTCTGGCAAATCGGTAATATGCTTTGGGACTTTGTTGTAAAACCTAAAACACTATTACCTAAAAACTGTTACTGGTTTTACTGAGTCTAAAACATGGAACGACCAGTTTGTCACAGTTTCTGTGGATTTCTCAGATTTTGAAATCGCCAATACGTCGCGGTCTGGCGTGTTGATAATGCTGAGGGGTTAATACAAAACTTATTCTGACAATTGCAAACATAACAAATAAATTATAATAAGTCAAATACCTGCAACCGTTGTGAAGTGTTAATGTGCTTACATACATTTGGAAATTGTTTTTTTTATATATAGATTTAGCAAGATAAAGTATTTCAACAATGGTGGTTATACATTTTTTGTCGTATAATTAAGTTAACTATAACTTAATATAAAACAGAATATTGTATAATTTAGAAGTCAACCATAAACTACATACATATTTGAAACTAATATCTAAGTAAAAAGTTATATCTAAGTTGTAACAATGTAACCTTTAATTAAAAGTTTACTCAAGTTGAAAAACCTGTAGCCTCCCACGAGTCTATTATATATTATATGCTTAACTAATTTTTACTAGCGGTTTCGCTTACATTAACGTAGCTTTTGAAGATATCTCGCATGTTACTCGCTGAGTACTGGTAGTAGTATAGTAGTTTTTTATAGGTGAATGAAATTTCCATATAGTTTAAGTCCATTTTGAAGTTATACTTCTTTTGGCGCGTTAGGGAAAAATGATGAGAGTAAATTTTTACGATGCACGCGCACACCGTCACGAAAAACCGACACCCTGAAGTTAGCTATAGTCAACATTTTATTCCAAAAAAGTATGTATGTATTAAATACCTTTTTTCTATTGTTAGTGTCGTTTTTTCCACAAACGTAGAATAAGGCGAAAGATAAAATTTGTGAAATGATTTTTCTCTTGTTACGCCAAAGAAACTTCTAACGCGTGTACATAAGTACACACTACTTTATTTTTCAGTTTATCCATGACAAATATATAATCAAATCTTATCTATTTATATTAGGAGTAAAAATATTATTGTCATGTATCGATTTACTTAACGAGTTGTGGACTTTGAAAGACTTATTTTATATTGTTCTTCCGAACCGACTAACAGCGGCAGTTAAAATGCTTGTTGAATTGTACTTCGTATACTATACCTTAAATAATTAAGTAAGTACTATCTACGTTAATATCGATTGTTCAGTAGTCTAGCAGATTGTACTATTAGTGACTGACTTTTGCCCGCTTATTCGCTCGTGTTAATATAGATTGATTTATTCCTCGGGAATAGTCCATTTTTTCTAGATGAAGGGAGCAGGTACCCTTAGATATCCTTTTCCGTATCCCTGATAACGTATGCCAAATGTCATAGAGATCGGTTGAGTGATTTAGGGGCGAAAAGCGTAACAAGCAACTCTTGTAGGTGGTAGAGCTACGCTGAAGCTATTACTGGTTTCAGCATGAATGGGTCGGCTCGCCCGGGGTAGTACCACCCTCTCACAGAAAACCGACGTGAAGTCACAGTGGTTGCACTGTTGCGTTTCGTTCGGTCAATGAGAGCGCCGGAGGCCCACATATTTTAAAAGCCGGCAACGCACTTGCGACTCCCCTGGTGTTGCTAGTGTCTATGGACGGCGGTGATCACTTACCATCAGGTGACCCACCTGTTCGTTTACCCCCTATGATATAAAAAAAAAC
The DNA here is from genome assembly GCA_035772565.1 of Antheraea assamensis. Lineage (NCBI taxonomy): Eukaryota > Metazoa > Arthropoda > Insecta > Lepidoptera > Saturniidae > Antheraea > Antheraea assamensis. The sequence continues at coordinate 1,121,869 of JAQQSE010000060.1, forward strand.
TCATTTTCGCATTTCTAATATTAGGTAAGATAGAAAATTACAGCTAAAGTTCTGATATCAATTATTCTACAGGCTGTATAACTGATGCACAGATTAAATAGGGTGATTCGTTAGAATACATAATAAATAACTAAATAGATAAATAAACAAAATAATGAAATTCATTAATGTTGCAAACAAAATAACCAATATTGGCAAACAAAACTACTACTCTCTAATAAATAAATGGACCCCACAATCAACTCCTTATATTATCACTGTTCTGACAGCTTTGTTGGAATAACCCTTCATATCGGCACATTTTTCATCTCTATCGCATTGTTCCAACACGTAATAACTTTGAACATATTTTGTATTCGCTCACAATCTAAAAAATGTGTGTGTGTGTTTTTTTTATACGTTATAGGTTAGCGTTTGACCACAATCTCGTCTGATGTTAAATGATGATGTGGTCTAAGATGGTAGTCACGCTAAACCTAGAGTGAGACTGGCTCTCAAGTGCAGCGGTCGGAACACACCAACAGGTGCTTCGCGACAGATTTTCAATTTGAGGGTGCTAGCTACCCAGGCGGACTTAGAAAAAACCCTACCACTATGCTGTGTGTGTTTTTTTTTTTTTTTTTGTTTTTATATTATAGGGGGCAAACGAACAGGTGGGTCACCTGATGGTAAGTGATCACCGCCGTCCATATACACTAGCAACACCAGGGGAGTCGCAAGTGCGTTGCCGGCCTTTTAATATATGTGGGCCTCTGGCGCTCTCACGGACCGAACAAAACGCAACAGTGCAACCACTGTTACTTCACGTCGGTTTTCTGTGAGAGGGTGGTACTACCCCGGGCGAGCCGACCCATTCATGCCAAAACCAGTAATAGCTTCAGCGTAGCTCTACCACCTACCACCTACAGTGTCTGTGTGTATTAGGGTGGTCCTTATTTTGGCTATTTTGAATTTTTGTTTCACAGTTAAACTAAATCGGTTACAAATCTATAACAAAAAAAAAAGACCAGCTACGTTTCAGCTTTTAATATTAATATTAACTCGGCCCCCACGGCGTTCGAAGTTTTAAAGAGAAATTAATTACATGGGCAAAGTTCATCTAGTTCTTTGTAATTTTCTAAGTTGCTTACAGAAGTACGTAGAAATACAAAATACATGTTTTATAGGAATTTTTGCTTCAATGGGCGAATACAATTTCGTCGTCTTACGGAATCTTATATAAATTTAACTATCGCACGTGTATTTACGATGCAACTTGATTAATATTTCGCGGTTTTTCAATTCGGCTCGTTAAAGTAGGATGAAAAATGCGTTTTGTTCAAAAGTTTATAAACTGTTTTAGTAAATTTAGTATTACTTCGGTAGTATTTATTAGATATGACGTATCACTATCGCATTTATAATATTAAGTTACAATTAGGATATCAGCAATGCGCGCTGCTTTACACGCGTTTTTTATTATTTGTTGTAAATGTCGTATTCAAAAATGTCTAAGCATACCAGTTTTGATGGCGGTTCAATGGAACGGTATACAAGTAAATTCGCTACATTGCCATGTAGTGGCGAGTTACATTAAAATGGATAGGATGAATAGCATCTTCATTAAAAAAAAAAAACACTAAAATCGATTGTAGTCGTTACACGTCATTCTGCAATATATTTTTAATTAGTCATATGCTTTTTTATACACATTACATGTTTTAGGTTCAATCATTCGCCAATATCGAGTTTAACCGCCGATCAACGACACCTTTTAATTACTTTTAGTTGTTTCACAAACGTTTTCTGTTACAGTAAGTCGTGACGGCGACCAAACAATTGTAAACGGAAGTCCGAAGTAACAAAGTCCATCCTAATTTTTATAAAACACTCTTAGTTAAATTAAATAATAAGGGAAGTAGGTGTGCGTGTATCACTCTAAATTTAAATAATAGAGGGATGTCGGTGTGCGTGCATCACTCTAAATTTAAATAATAGAGGTATGTCGGTGTGCGTGCATCACTCTAAATTTAAATAATAGAGGTATGTCGGTGTGCGTGCATCACTCTAAATCTACTGGATAGATGTCGACAATTCTCTTAGTTTTACTTCTTAGACATTTGATCATTACCTAGAAAAAGTATTATTACGACAGCTTCATTTGCCACAAAGTTATTAAAGTTTTAAAAACCTACTATTTGTATACGCATTACGCGATCAGCGATGTGTGTTTTCATGTCGTAGAGAAGATAGACTATAGGTGGTAGAGCTACGCTGAAACTATTACTGGTTTCAGAATGAATGGGTCGGCTCGCCCGGGGTAGTACCACCCTCTCACAGAAAACCGACGTGAAGTAACAGTGCTTGCGCTGTTGCGATTCGTTCGGTCAGTGAGAGCGCCGGAGTCTCACATATATTAAAAGGCCGGCAACGCACTTGCGACTCCCCTGGTGTTGCTAGTGTCTATGAACGGCGGTGATCGCTTACCATCAGGTGATCCACGTGTTCGTTTGCCACCTATAATATAAAAAAAAAAGTGGGACAAGTGGTGTGGTGCTTATTTTTTTTTCTTTTGTACATAAAACTCATTGTTAAGATAGTTAACGATGCAGACGATATCGGGCGTATCCACTAGTTCTTAATTATGTTATTTAGATCAATTGAATTTGTAGTCCGGCAGAACTGTAGAGGCCCTGCTAGGGAAACAGTGTAGGTCAGTTTGAAAAAAAAAACAAACAATTAAAATCAATGTAAACGAATGAAAAGAGTTTTTTATTGTCGTAACATTAAGAGCCTTTCCGGACGATACTTAATAATTGTTTTATCAACATTTAATGGATGTATACATGTATTTAAATCTTTTAGCGTACGACGTTTTTCGTAACAAACGAATGTTAGCGTACTAGTAATTCCAATCTTAAATATAGCGGCAATTTTGTTGCTAAATTGAGATAAACAAGTATTTGTGTTACCAAGATAATTTTTCAGTGATATACTGCCCTTTTTCCCTCGTAACGGTGCGAAATAAAAATGCTCATTATGTTGATAGCAGCGCTTGTTATATAGTTGTTTTGCTACTTCAAAAACTTGACGTAGGTACCTAATTCTTACGTCTGTTTTTTGTTTTAAACTTCTATTCATTCCTCAGTTTTTAAGCCCGATCTGCAAATGGGTTCTCTATAACTACAATATACTATAGTAGTTATAAAGATGTAGTATATGATATAATAAAAAATGGAAAAAAAATCTAAGGGTATGAACTTTTTTAAAACTTCATTTAAAGTTTATGTTTAAAAATATTTATAAAATATAAATTATTTTTTTCTATAAAGACCATGTAAAACCAAAAAAGTACAAAATTGGATCATTTTTAAGACAACAATGTTCAAAAAAAAGTAAAAAAAGCTATCTTTTCAACGAGTAATCAAAAAAATCTGAAAATATATCAGAAGGGCTATTTTAAGGAGTACTAAAACACACATAACAAAATTGAGGAAATCAAAAAAATTCACACCGTCCTATTTGGCGGGGAACACCTAAATATTAATTTTTGAAATATTTTTTTTATTGGAATCAGAAAAACAACTTATACAACTTTAAAAATGACCGTTACCAGCTGCATTATTGAAACTGTGTCGCAGCCAATAGTATAATATACATTACTTTTTTAATTATTGCTTGACATTGTTCATTTTTTTATATGTATAGGTTGTGGTAGTGTGTTCGGGGTGTAAAAGTACAGAACAACATGTGTACGCGAATTATAAATGTTAATTAAAACAATAATTATAAGATTTATGCAAAAAAAATTGGTTTCTGTTATGGCAGTATTTAATCTTTTGTATTTTTCACATTTCTTGAACATCTATAAACATCTAGTCAGTGCGTATAGAAATCGATAATTTTCAAATTAACGTAACACAGAAAGAACACCTTGTATATATGTATTATGAATAGAGTCGTATAACATCAAAAACGGAAATCTCCACTTTTAGGATCAAAAACTGTTATAACAATACTAACATGATGGTGTGTTCTTATATGTCTATATTAATTGTTTTAATTATTGAAAAAAATATCTATGAATTACAATATTCCATAAAAAGTTATATAATTTACCTAAAAAATATTTAAAATACATTTAAACCTTTATACCTAATATTAATAAAATGGAAAATACCGGTTTATATATCATATGACTCAGTTATGCTCAATCAAAGGTAACTGAAAACGTACAGTCTTTGTAAATATTTTTGGCCGGTCTGAATATAGCCGTAATATAGGCAAGAGTTTAATATAAAACAAAGTTAAAATATTATTATTATAGGAAACTTAAATTGTCTTTAATTTATCTTCAAATTGTCTCGATGTTATACATATAATGTAAAACGTATTTATAGTTACATTTGTGTTATGCAGAAATATATTCAGAGCGGTCAAAAAGTTTGGCCACGACTGTACAAAGAGGTTACACTGTCGTCCCATTGTTAAACATCGGTTATCAGTGATACATAATTTGAATTATGAAACTCATTTTTTTGCCATAAAAGAGGTTACACTGTCGTCCCATTGTTAAACATCGGTTATCACTGATATATAATTTGAATTTTTTTAATAACTAGAAACTGTGACAAACTGGTCGTTCCATGTTTTAGACTCAGTAAAACCAGTAACAGTTTTTTAGGTAACAGTGTTAGGTTTTATAACAAAGTCCCAAGGCATATTACTGATTTGCCAGACTATAAGTTTAAGTGCCATGTTAAGCGGGTTTTGGTGTCAAAGGGCTATTATAGAGTGGATCAATATGTGAACGATGGTGATGTCTGGAATTGACTCCTCTCTGTGCATCCACTAAAATCGATTGTAATGTATAATGAATTTTAATTATATAAGTATATGTTAAAAAGATAAACCCGATCGAGTTTCTTGCCGGTTCTTCTCGATGACTGGGATGTATTTCGAACCGGTGGTAGTTTTGACATTCATAAGCGCCTTCTTAGGGCCTAAATTGAATAAAGTATTTTTCATTTGATTTGATTTGAATTATGAAACTCATTTTTTGCCATAAAAGAGGTTACACTGTCGTCCCATTGTTAAACATCGGTTATCACTGATACATAATTTGAATTATAAAACTGATATTTTGCCATATCTGTTACGTAATCACGGGGCAGGTGACCTTAGTTAACGTACCTACATGATTTTATAATTAACCTAATTAGAATATAGTCGCGTTAACGCTCTGTTTAATCAGTAGTTACCAGTTCCTGATATTAGGTAAATTGAAACGTCAGTCAACGCTGGCTGATCTGTGAAGCTCGTCTCACTTACGTGCACAATTAATTATTTAGGCGCCCCCGGCTATAAACGTAGTCTTTGATAGACCTGTACTAATTACCGTTAGGAATTACGCTTCTAACTTTGATATTGTGTCGTAAGCTGTACTATTATTTATTTATCATCACTGTACTTACTGTGTTTACTAAGGCGACATTATATATTTTCATTTCGCTTGTGATTCTGTCCATACATGACAAGTTGTGCTCCTGGCTCCGTACGTGAACTCCGTAGTAATTATTTTTGTCGTTTATTTTCATTCACAATTTATGATTTTTGAAAGCATTATTGATGACAAACTTTTGCCTGCAACTTCGTTTGTGTTAATATAAATTTGAGTTATTCCTTAGGACCAGTACGTTTTTTTCTGAATGAAAAGAACCCTATGTCCTTTTTTTGGTACAGGCTGAATAGTTAGAGCGTGGGAGCGTTTGTTTATAAAGGTTTATTAAAATCAGTTTGAAATAAATAAAAGTGTTTTATGATTTTCTATACTCTGTCTATTGAAGATTGACATAAACATTTTTCGAACAACGTACAAAATTTCATGAAAATCTATCGAGCTATGTTCGAGTTAAATACGGGCATATAAACAGATAGACAAAATGATCAGTGGTCTTTATAATAGATATCTATAACAAAGTTTGAAAAAAATATATAGAACTACAGATGAGTATATACGTACTATGATAGGTACATAAATTCACATATAAATACAATCACGCCCACTTAATGTCTTGTATATATAAGTATACGAAGATGAAACAATTCATTACCGTGTCTCCTCGTTTGTCGACTTATTTTTTTTTTGTGTGCAATTTTTTCAATAATACTTTTTAGGGAAAAAGTTAGTTTTTAAAGTGAAGACTTCTTTACCCACCTTAAGCGATCTTTGGTTGGAAAAACTTATGGGTTCGCGTCACCGATGCCTTGGACATGCTCGTGACGTATTGAGCTTGCATCAGATTAGCGACGCGTAGTATAGCGGCCTGTGTACATGTAACATAGATATTTTGTATTGAGCTTTTGTATAGCTATTGCTCGGATAGAAACTAAATGTGAAAACCAGACTAATGTTAATAATTTTAATTTACAAATTATGAAATATAAGTAACTCGGACTGTAATTGATTTAAAACTAATGAAAAAGAACCATACTTGTTAAATTCTTTGGAGTTTTCACTTCTATCGGTAGTTCTTATAACTTCCTCGATTTTTATATTTTTCTGCCATCGAACATACACATAATCTATTTCGATGTCCGAAATTCAAAAAGTTGTTACAGTTCAACATATTGATAAGTTGACTTATTGTGAAATTTCCAACAGACAAAAAGTGTTACGTTTAGATTTACTTCAATTGTTTAGTAATTTAAGAAATGGGTTTAATTGATTAACCGTCTCGTTCAATTATTTCGAAACAATTTTCAACAATGAGTATAGTTAAATTTCGACTAGTCGGCGAATACTAGTCTTTGATCATTGTTTCTAATAAAAAACACTTGCTCTGATAAGAAGCAATACTTATATTGTCCAATTTAATATTGTGAACAATAGATGGCGCTCGGATCGACTTAGCTCGCGCTCACGGTAGCATCTTTTAAAAATGTATGGTTCGGACCGATCGTTCATATTGGCGTTGTTTATTTTAGTTTAATCATTCATCCTTCTCAATTTATGTATATAGTACCGAAATAAAAGTTTAAAGTAAAGTGAAGTGTTGTGCTGTGTCTCTACGAAAATAGAAATTTTGTACATATATCCCAACTTAAAACTAGCCCAAAATAAGCAGATGTATCATTATTTTTACCATCAAGTACTGCACCTTTTAGTTCTTACTCTAGGCCCGTGAAATTTTACAATCTGTTCAACCAGTTGCTTACGGTTATTTGTTCCGAAGCTGTGCATAGAAACTAAATATACATTCACATATATATTATGCTTCAATACAAACGAACAAGTTTTACTGCATAAGAGAAACATTTAAGCTAATAACAAAAAGGTGAATATAAAGCAGTTTATTAAATCTGCAATAGTCGGCATAAAATAAATTGTTTTGTTTTTCAAGTGATAAGCTTGAATTGTAGTACTAAGTTTTATTTTTAACGTGGATTATAGTCTTATTCTTATTAAAATATAAATGTATTAAGAAATTCTAGACATTTTATATGATATCAATTTAATATGTAAAATATATTGAAGTCTATCAATTTTAAAGTAACTTGAAGAAAAACTTTTTTCTGTTTATTTCGCATCTCTGCGTTGGAACGTTCTAACTAAATTAACTGTCAGTCGAGCATAGCAAATAATTTACAGGTTTACTGATCTAGAAAATATTACCTAGTTTAAAAACATTCATACTGTACGAGCATTTATCACTACATCGTATAAAACGAAGTCACTTTTTCTGTCCCTATATCCCTATGTATGCTTAAATATTTAGAACTACGCAACGGATTTTGATGCGGTTTTTTTAAATAGATAGAGTGATTAAAGAGGAAGGTTTATATGTATAATAACATCCATTGAATAGTGGAGAAATACTGTTATTTTGAGGTTTCTAATGTGATGTCGTAAATAATAACATTTTTTCCGCTTACATTGCAACAAACGCAGGCTGAACCCTACGAGATTTATCAAAACAATGTGGGACTGCCCACGGGCAGTAATGAATGAATCAAAACTACTAGATCGATTTTAATCATTTTTTCAGTGAATGACATAGGCTATATATTTTATACTCGTGCGAAGCCGGAGCGGGCCGCTTGTTGACTTACATTATATGAAACTTTAAAGACATAGTATTACAAAAACATATCACAACCTTTTTGACTTTAATCGTTTCTGATTGTTTATAGTTGAAACGATAACGTAGTATGCTTATATACAGTGGTGGTGTATTAAAAAAAGGATTTTTCGAAAATATACTCCAGGAAAAACAACTTAATTTTTTTATCGACTACCTAATTATTGTTTAGGTTTTTGGAATCATATAAAAAAGGACGAAATATTTTAACTTACCTTAAATAATAATTTTTCTCGGTAAAATCTGCCGGTCATAAATAGACTACCGCGAATCATAAAACTGTAAATAAGTCGCGAGCCATTTTAGAATCGGTGGGGTCAGTAAAATCGAAGCACATACCTCGAAAAGTCCCTTTATCGTCGGTCGTTTGCACATTCACGCTTATCTCTGACGATCTAAAATAAAATGACGGAGCAACATATTGGGAAACCATATCCGATTTCGAAGTTTACGACTGCGGGCGATCTCGCCTTGCGGAATAAATTATTTGCATTTGTCTATGTGAGTTTTCCTGATATACTCATTTATATTGTTTCGTACTGTTATTCAGATATGTGCTTTGCCTTTTCGCGACCCTTTAAATAAATAGAACATACGTTGTATGTGTTTATTTTATTCCAACAAATGAGATAGCTTATACGGCTCTTATAAGCTAAATCGTACATATCTATTTTCGATTTGTTTATTTTTTTTTTATTTAAGTATTTGAAAATCATACACCGAACATTATGAAAGTTGACACGGTGAAGTGTCGTGTAGAGGTTTTAACACTATTTTCTTTTATCTATTAACTAGTGCTTCAATTCAGTATTACCTCAACAATATAATTTACTTTCCTTACAAAAGTTCTTGTAATTAACATTATCTTTAAGTTTACTTTGTGGAAATCCATCATTGAATATTAGGGTTGACCTTACTTTGCATTTCCTCTTGGAATTGGTATTGGCCGCTGTCACGTACAAAGTAACTATTGAAAAGTAACGTTTATCCAAATATTTAGTTATCAGTTTACTTTCCCTTTCCTACGCATACGTATCACAACATTTGCCCCACTTCTCCATGGCAAGACAGCACACATTGGTGACATCGTAGTGTCTGTAAAATATCATAGTTTTTTAAAACTGTTATAAATTTTTATTACATGAAAGTGTCATAATAATTTTAATTTTAGGTAAGAGCCAAGTGCCTAAAGAATAAACGGAAAAAAAAAACAATGATTAGAATCCATCCAGTAGTTTTCGTAGCATGCATGCAGATATCTATCATTTTATTTATATAGATTATTTATGTTTATATACTACATAAACGGCCTTCCTGCCCATATGTTTCCGTGTTGCAAGTACTAATTCCTTCGAACCGGAGGCATGATAGTCGGCGGGATACATTCCATCTACACCGCATACGAATTTTTGACGCGTTCGTTCTTGCCGGCGCCAACATTTTTGTTTAATAATTATATTGACAGTTATATGTTATAATACAGTAATACGAAATAATAATGTATTAGGTATAAGTTTTTGTATAGATAAACTTATTATTTTTTTTATATATTATAGGGGGCAAACGAACAGGTGGGTCACCTGATGGTAAGTGATCACCGCCGTCCATAGACACTAGCAACACCAGGGGAGTCGGAAGTGCGTTGCCGGCCTTTTAAATATGTGGGGCCTCCGGCGCTCTCACTGACCGAACGAAACGCAACAGTGCAAGCACTGTTACTTCACGTCGGTTTTCTGTGAGAGGGTGGTACTACCCCGGGCGAGCCGACCCATTCATGCTAAAACCAGTAATAGCTTCAGCGTAGCTCTACCGCCTACAACTGTTACCACCTACCTTAAAACTGTCAATATATTAAACAAATTAAACGTACTTATAACTCAAGTATGTATTACAAAAAAAAATAGTAAAGAGGTACAAAAACTAGGTAAGCTAGTATTCAAATAAAACCTTTTATAATTCTCTTACTAGAGATTGTGCATTCACTAAATTGATATCAAAAATATCAAAAATATATTCCAAAAATAAAATTACAAACTGGAAATTCTTAACGATGTAAATCTTATTTTACTTTAACATCAGTATGTTTCAGACGAGATTAAGGGCTTTTTGATTTTAAACGAATTCACTAAATATCACAGCTTCCAATTTTTAGATTTCATCAAATTTAAAAGTCGGAAGTCGTTTTAATACGCTTTAACGGCGGATACCATTAATTCTGTTTTATTGGTTCCGTATAAGGGTTCATCTCGAGGTGGCTATTAACTCAATACGGCGAACTTTATGTGCCCGGGTAACATTATTCATTAAAGGCGGATTAATTTATGGATTACTTGGCATTAGACTTGACCTCTGGATGTGGAGCGATAACATTGATATACGTAGCTTAGTGTCCCAATGTTCTCCCTCGTGTTTCAAGGGCTATAAAACGAGATCGAGTGTCTATTTGTAATAAGGCCTATTATCTATCTACGGCCAATTTATTACCACGTAAATAGTTAGCCTTTTATGTGACAGTATGTGCAAGTTATCAGATAAATATTTTAGTGAATGTAATTTTGTTTTTTTTTTTTATTAGCATTGTGTATCATTTATCATATAAAATAAACATTATTTTATGCAATTTACTAATTATTGTATAATTGGAAAGGAAACATATATAGCTTATATGTATATATATATTTAAATAATAAATGCGAAAAAAAAAACAGGAAAAGAAATAAAAATGCCAGTGACCCTCCTGAATGAATCAAATTTGCAGAAAGAAATCCTGATGGCTACGACGGACCTAGAATTACTACTAACATACTAATGAAGATGCGGGCGAAAGCTATTAATGTATAAAATACAAATAATTATTTTTAATAAAATAAACAAAATAACTTATTATAATATACTACGCACTTCTCACGAAATTGTTATTATTTGTTATAATTACTATTTTTGTAACGAATAGTTGAAATGGATAATTTGCAAATATTCTCCGAGGTTAAATGTCTACGCATACCGATTGCATTTACTAGAAAATTCTAGAAAAAGGAATAGCATAAAAACATTCTTCGTGATTAAACATGTGCGTCAACTTCCACGGTGATCGGACAAACTGTGATGAAGTTTAAAACTATACCAATGTTTACATTATACGAGTTTACATCATATTGTTTACATTTTCGCAACATGTGACTAGTTTATTATAAATTGGTAAAGTTTTTTTTTTTTTGCCAGGAGGTAATATTCGGAACTAGTGATACAATTCCAAAACAAATATTTCACTAACAGAGAGTCACGTTCTTTCTAAATAACACAGGTCCTATTGTAATTCGAATTCTATATCTTAATTAATGAAAACAAATTCACCGGCCACCCAGCCGGTAGTCATCTATATAAATACTAACTATTGTCCGCAGCTTTGCACGTGTTAATGTAGTTTTTGACCTATCCCTCGGGAAAGTACTTTCTTCTAGATGAAAGGTACCCTACGATCTTTTCGGTACGCAAGACTACGTGTAAGCGAAATTACATCATGATTGATGAAGTAGTTAAGACGTGAAAGTGTAAACACAGATTCGTATTAATAATATTAGTTAGGATTTGTTAAATAAACTTAAAAAAAAAAAAGTCAAATCCATCTAGTAGTTCCCGAGGTTATCTCATTCGAAGGGCAAACTCTACAGCAGGGGTACCCAAATACTTTTGTCTCGTATACCACTTCTCATGTTTTTCGCTATCTGTAGACCCTCTCCCTTCCCCCTCCTGCTTACTTGAGATTATTATTTTGCAAATTCGCATCTTTGCCTCTCATAAATACCTTATTTTTTTGGTACCCGCTTACGAATTGTGAACCCCTCATATTTTTTCACGACTCTTTATTATAAATATTGTGAATATTCCGCCAGAGTTGAGATCATAATTTTGCTTATAATATAGGTTGAAGTTTCATAATATTTTATACTTCCAGTTAATCAGGCGCAAGTATCAGTTGACCTGAAAATAAAAAGTGAGCAATAGCACCTGAGGCAGGCGCTCGAATAAAAAATGAACGAGCAACGTTTGCCGGTTCAAAGGATACCGATATAATATCAATTGAGTGTTGTAATTTCATAATATATTTTGCTTACTTTTTCCGCTTCACTCGCCTCAATGTACATTTTAGAAATAAAATGCCAACACATGTTATTCGCTGATAACGTAGCTTCGTTTAGGTGAAAGAATGGTAGGGTTTAATGCAGGTAGCCGGTACACCGTGGAGTTTTAGTCCATGCGAGTCGGACCATAACCCAATTCTCTCCCCCGGGGGGAGGATGGGACATCCATAAGGGATTTCCCCGCGTTAATAAAAAAAAGAAAGAAAGGTGAAAGAAGTTTTAAAATCTGTTCCGTTTTTCTGAGTTTATCCAAAATAAACAAAAAGATAAATCTTTTCTCTTTAAAATTGTACTTCGGATTTAAAGTAGTTATACTTGCTGTTTCACATGGGTTTATCCTTTAAAATGGTTGAGTTATAGTGAGTTTTATGTCAATATTATTTCATTTCAAACGTTTATATACGCATACCAGTTGAACGGTACAAAAGTTGATGTTTTCCTGCGCTCTCAAATAGCGAATTGTATTTATATACATAGCATAAAACTTTTTCTATGTATTTTTTATACTCCATTTACCATTTTACTCTTTGTATTTTTAATTCAATATATTTTTTGATAGAAAGCTACTAGCTTTAACTGAAGCTTTGATAAAAAATATCTATTGAAAAAATATACTATATAAATAATGTATTATCTATATCTTTGGTATCGCTTTATATAATAATATACGACGGCAAGAACAAACGGTTTACGTAAAACACCTATTTATATTTCTTTGCATATACGAAGAAATCCCGTTTACGCTTAGAATATTCAGTAAGGTTTTTGTATATATACTTGCATATAAATGTACAAAAGTTTCTACTATCTTAGGGTTTATTAAAAAACTATGTTATATGTATGTGCTAGTATCTGATTGCGGCCTATTTTATTGCCCATTAAAAAAATGACAACGGATCAATTGAATCCGAGATAATAAGTTCAGAATGAAAACTGAAACTATGGAAAATTCTGTATCTAATGGCCATAGTCCTATATCGGCATAGGAAAAGTTTAAGGTATGGGTACTGGTAAGTAGTTTTGGACGCGATTAAGTTTCAAAGGAACTACTTTTTTGCCAACTGTTAAACCCTGTTGGCCCTGGAGCCTTTACAGATTAACCGGAGTACTAATTGTATTTTCGTTATACTTTATATAGATTACTAAATGTTTATGGAGATATTTTATGTTTATTGATGGTAAAAAGAAATTCAATATTCATAAATAAGAGAGAAATCAAGCATATTTAGTACAAAATTTATGTTTATTCCTAATAAAAATCTTTACTTGGGATGTAAGCATAAAAATAAGCTTTATACTTGTATAAAGTAAACAGTCAAGAAGAAATTACTTGTAATTTGTAAAGAAATGTTAGAATATTATAAAATTTTAATTTAAAATTGGTTTTAAAATGGCTCGTCAAATTACGTTGATTTTCTATTATAAAAGATCTCAATTCGACCGAAGTTAGCAGCTGCGTTATAAATTATTTAAGCTGCCCAAATTCTAAAATAAAATAGCCTATACCCGTTCATCGTACAATTAATTATCCAATTTTCAACTGAAGAACCCTCAATTGATCACGAAATTCATCACAGTTCGCTCCTACAATTGGGTAAGAAAGAATAGATGGCAAGATATAAGCTTGATTGAGGCTAAAAAAGGATTTGCCTTTATTGAATCTTTTAAAAAGCTTCTTTTTACCTTTTTATATTTAAAGTCCTTGGCTAATTTAAGTCTCAAGAAAACTGCCTTTTGTTAATTAAACCCAATTAGAACTCTAAAGAAATCGAATTATAGGCCACTTGGCCAGCATTATTACCTAAACGGCGAGGCAATTTAAAAATCTTATGAATAATCTTATCGGCTATCTATATTTTTATACATTATAATAAAACTATCATGACATATTGACACCTAAATCCGCTTGAAATGCCAATTAAATTTACAAGTCCGGCAAATTGGTAATATGCTTTGGAACTTTGTGTAGAACCTATATACTATTATCTAAAAAACTGTTACTAGCCTGACTGAGTCTGAAACATGGGACGACCAGTTTGTCAAAGTTTTTAGTATTTAAGTCATACCGATCTTTTACAAATTCCAGCTTTTCAATGCTTTTGCGAATGTACATAAATTATCAAGAATGTATTAGGAGGGCAGAGTTAAAATACCAAATTCCTTAAACTTAATTTTTTATGATTCGCGAGGCCTCATATTGTATATTGCTTATATCGTATTGTATTTTTTTTAATACTTTTTAGGTTAGCGTTTGATGACAATCTCATCTGATGTTAAATGATGATATAGTCTAAGATGGTAGTCACGCTATACCTAGAGGGAAACTGGCTCTCAAGTGCAGCTACAATAGCTGTATGTATAATAAATAAAAATGTGGTGTCTGCCTCAACTGCTGTCCTCCAAAGTAAAGTATCATAAGACTTTAAATTATGGAAGTGAGCAAAGTTGACTAAACAAGTTATAATTTTTTTGGAGTTTTCCTAATATAATTTCTCTTAATATACGATGTATCTGTATGACTATATGTTATACAAAATAAATAAAAGAAACTTATGAAGATCCCAAATAAAGCCCTCCGTATACCAGTGGATGAACAATCTAGAACAACTTAGAACGCCGACTCTTGCACAAAGTAATATTAAGACGGCCCGTTTTAAACATAAATTTATGAAATCATAAATTTAAGACGTATTTTTCAGTGGAAACGACAAACTATATTAGCGTAATAATAGACCATTACCGAGGGCGTCTCTTTTTACAAGGGATTCCAAAGGCTTTGCCTCGTAATCGAGTTGCTTACAAATTGCCCATAAACGTTGTTTTTAATTCCTTGTTTGCTTTTTAAGCTGAAATGTTTTATGGCGTTGTAAAGTTGTCGCGTTATGTAAGGCTTAATATTGTGCTCTACCTTGTAATGATGCCTTAAATTGTATAGGTATAATTGAAAGGAGGTCGTTTCACTAGATTCAATCAAAATTGCAAAAGCAAAATTATCCTGCAAAGATTGATATAGTATTGGATGTATTTCATCATACACTGGCCGAATTGGTTCAGAAATGATTACAATTTGAAGCAATTTATTACATGTTGTGTGTGTTTTACAGACAATTAATTTCGAACAGTGTCTACTAGTTTTTTGCTTTCACTTATTGATTATATTAATAGCATTTCATTTTCAAGTACTATTTACAATGTGTTATCGTTTATGTTGTTTTAAATAACATTGATTTCATTTGTTTAGATAACGAAATGCATGTCATTAGAAAATTGACCACGGAATGGTATTAGTGTCATTTTTAGTAGTAGTATGAATAGCTGACATTTTTTAACTTAATAATTAGTCACCAAGCATCTGTAGTCGCGTTCCAGCCTTCTTTTTAAGTTTAGCCTATGTTTAGTATAGGTCGTATCGTCATATAAGATTAGGTAAGACAGCAGTGTAACCCTAACCTTAAATAGATAAAAAAGAAGATTAATCCATACAAATATTATAAAGATATACTTTTTAAGTAGATTAAAAACAAAATCTTTTAGCAATCAATAACTTATTTATTTAGGAAAGCGACGCCATGTAATATCACATCAGGACCCTTAAAAATGGAGCAGTTATTGTCATGATTCATTATGCGAAAAAAAAAAATATTTTAGATGAGTCACGTGTCGCGGTTTGGTTATCTGAGGCCAAGTGTCGGTTAATCGCCCATCGAGAACCAAAATTATAGCGAAAAACTTAACTGTGAATGCCTATTTGTGTGAGGTACTATACTACATGGCAGCTTTGCGTAATTGGCTTCATACGCAACATTGATACTGTATACTTAATAACATATACTATAACTTGCTTAAATTTAACATATCTTACTGTGTTGACAATATATATATATATATATATATATATATATATATTTTATATCATAGGGGGCAAACGAACAGGTGGGTCACCTGATGCTAAGTGATCACCGCCGTCCATAGACACTAGCAAGACCAGGGGAGTCGCAACTGCATTGCCGACCTTTTAATATATGTGGGCCTCCGGCACTCTCACTGACCGAACGAATCGCAATAGTGCAACCACCGTTACTTCACGTCGGTTTTCTGTGTGAGGGTGGTACTACCCCGGGCGAGCCGACCCATTCATTCTAAAACCAGTGATAGTTTCAGCGTAGCTCTACCACCTATAATTCTAAACTTAAAAATAACGTTCTTGAAACTGCGCTTGTACCGCTAAGCATAAGATATTTCTAAATGAAAAAGTTAAGCTAGTTGCTTCCGATTTAAGAATTCCGATACCGTGTTCGCTTTTAACATTACTTTGTGATGAAATATTAATAATTTCTGTAACAAAACGTACACGCAAATGTCAAATAAAATGTACATACTCTTTAACATTTACGAGGGAATGCTAACCACGTGACATGTAATTGAAAGCGGATAAATTTATTTTCAGTTAAACCATGACTTTGTTATTGTCCGTACGAAACATTGGACTAAATCCAAATAGTAATATACTGATGATGCCAGCAGATTTAAATGCAAATGAATCTATAGCTGCCATTGTTTATTTACGGTGGTTAATCGTAACGTTCACATCGGAGACAGGAATAGAATGTTTAGAGCTCGATTCCGTGATGCGGAAACATTTCTCATAATATGATTTTGTTTTATTTTCACATATAACATTTTATCATTCTTTATATCATCTATTAGAAGGCAAGCTCATTTTGTATGCTGTATAGGTTTCGGTGTTTGAATACAATTCCATCTGATATTGAATGACGATGTGGCCTAAGATGGATAACATGCTAGAGTTCTAAAAAAATTATAAAAATTATGGAGTTTTTTTATGAAACCACGATGCAAGTGAAACTTTTGAATTGAGGGATGAGCGACGCTATATTGGCATTGGCTGCGCAGCCGAGCGCTTTTCATTTTATCTCTACTGCGCGGCCGACTGTAGTACGACGTGCGATAGTTGGACGAAAAAATTTGAGGCGATGTAAAAATGTTTACTTTAAAATATTATGGAAAACTGAAAAACATATTTATATCCTGTGCGCGAGGCTGTCGTTTCCGAATTAGGTTATATAGCCACAAAAAAAAAATCTGCATAACTCTGTATAAATCACCTTTCCTGGACGTAAAATCGTTTATATACATTAAAAAAAAAATTACAGTTATATGCTTTGAAACGGTGGAACCTATTTGAACAAGACTTGACTGACATCGCACTGACGTAGAAATTTTCAGTGTATTTATTATGTATGCTACAAATAAGCACGCTTTTTCATAGGGTTTATGTAGTAATAACAAAATTACATTTTAAAAAATAAGAGAGCCATCAACTAATCGACATACAACCCGTTGCTTTTCATGAAACAATAAAACCTTTTTCAAAAGAATTAAGTCGCAGATATCGGCTATTAATTGACCCCTCGGCTGACTTTTTATATATTTTTTTTATTATCATTTTTTTATTTCAGGTCATCGTACATTGTAAATTTCATGGTTTAGTAAAAAAAGTACGTACAATTGAAAAAAATATTTATAAATAATTTTTACATAAAAACAATAATATAATTATACAATAGGTAATGATTTTTTTTCAAGGTTTTGTAATAAATCAGGTATTCCTTGAAGCTTATGCTGCCAACAGTCTGTTGACCTGTGCTTCATGAGGTTTACGACCGTTTGTATGGAACTTAAACCTTTATTGTTTTGGACAGGCCAGGGGTTAATAAAAGATTATCTGCTTTTAATTGTTATGTCTACTTCGGAGACGTAGATATTAAGGATAATATATGCCTGTGTATAGAATCAAATCAAATTGTTTACACTTCTCAAAACAATATACTCGTATACCCTTAACTTAAGGCATTATTTTATACAGATAAGCTGAGTTGCACCAGTCAATGTTAACATCAAAAGTACGTTTAAAGTAATTGTTAGGCGATAATAGGTTGCACCAGTTAACAATGGTTAAAATGACGTCACGATTTAACGTTAACAATTACCGGTCGATGTTGGCCGGTTAACGTTATTGTTATTGTCAACTTATGAAATACTTGTCAGTTTAGTAGTATTACTTTAAAATATTATGTAGTGACTGCAAGAAATCCTGTGGGAAACTTAAAATAGTCTTTCCGACGAACATAAATAATACATATGAAGATATATGCGTCTTAGAAAGAGGAAAATTTATCTTCCTAAAGTTGGCCGGTTCACTAAATGGGGCTAAGAAGTATTATTGAACAGATTTCGGGTGTCTAAAAAATTTGCAGGTGCGTTATCTTTGCACTTCAAACATTTGTTGAGGCCGCAAACGATGAAGTAAGTACTGTTCTGTTTACTCGTTATTACAATTTAATATGCATCATAGAATAAAATAACATATAACAAACATGTAATAAAAATATATAATACACTTGTATTGCTTTTCTCCGAATTAATTATTGATATAAATATATCAATATTAATATATGTAATATACAACTTCACAGAAAGAGATACGAATCTTACTTTTTTTTAACTGACTTCACTGTTGACCTGGTATAGCCTGTACAGTTTCACCGGATTA
The DNA here is from genome assembly GCA_035772565.1 of Antheraea assamensis. Lineage (NCBI taxonomy): Eukaryota > Metazoa > Arthropoda > Insecta > Lepidoptera > Saturniidae > Antheraea > Antheraea assamensis. The sequence goes on from JAQQSE010000060.1 coordinate 1,140,705, forward strand.
CTAAGTGGGATCGTTAGAGATACGAAGTAAAATATAAAGGATAGTAATTATAACACATTGATTTTTTGCGCGCAATGACAAAATACAACAAAATGGCTTGCTGGCTTGCTAAGTAAAAAACGTTATCCTGTTCGATTTTAGGGACTAATTGTTTTATTTACGTTGTAAACCTAATAACTTTAACTATTACAAAACGTTTCGTGGTGCAACTAGTTCTGGTAAATGTAGTTGTTAGTGGCTCTCGTCATTGTTATAGTTAACTTTAACCATTACAATAACCGACATTTTGGTGCAACTCGGCCATAAACTCTAAGTAAGTTTTTATCCACTAGATGGCGTGAAACCGTATTTTGTTGTTATTAAGTTTTATATAGTTACTTAAGATGGACGAAGTCGTGAACGGTTGCCAGTTTATTATAAATCGTCAAAAATCCTTCAGTATCAAACTGGAATTTTTATGTTAGCAGTAAAACCTTTCCGTTAAAGTACTCCATTAACTTACTTCCTGATGTGCCCATTTAATCTGCGCATGTTATGTGCATTACTTTTATTATTGTTAACTAGTTGGTACCGGTGACTTGGTTCTTTTTGAAAATAATTTATTTTCCCGGGAAACTTCATATTTCATCCCTTTTACTAATTTTGAGTTATCTCTAAGTGTTATTATTACTGCTTTATCCCAATAGAAAACCATAACCTAACATATAGCCTATATATTATTCTGTTATGTTCTCTATTTGTTAGTAACAAACTTACCAAAAAAAAACCACAGTACCTTAATTTAATATTTATTTATTAAGCTCTTAGGAAACTACGATTTTTATAAGCAATGCGTAAAGCGGGGCAAGTGGTGTTGTGTGTATATGCAGGTGAGAGGAAGTAAAAGGATAACATTATTTATAAAGAAATTTTGTAACCAAAATATATTTTTGTATTTTGATATTTTTCCATTGTAAATAAAATATATTGTTGAGATAATACATAACGCAAACGAAGTCGCGGGTAATTACTAGTAAGATAATAAGACTCTGGAAATTTAAGATCACTAATTTAATAAGTTTTCAAGGAAAAAACGTAAAATGTAAAAAGACACTTTTATTTCTTACGTTTGAATAAGCCGATTAATTTAAATTTATAATACGTTTTGGGTAATAATAGTAGTTTCTAGAAAAAAAAACCGTCTTCTACATATACTCGTATTTTGCTTTTTCTCAAAATCCAAAAAAATTAGAAATCTCTTATTAATGCCTATAGTGTCTATACGCCTCCTAAGTACCGTTTAAATATCTTTCTGGGATCGATATACTATACTCAAGCCTCTATGGCCTTTGAAAGGTTATTTTTTTATATTTTTAGTGTAGTCAAGTTCAGGCTGTCGAGCATTGTGCTATGACCCCTGGAAGTGGTATAATTACAAATCAGAAATATAGCAAGAAGTAGTAGCAGTGCTCGGCGTAGGCTTGGAGTACCGAGAATCTGAAAAAGTAAACGCAAGTGAAAATATGAGGCACATATATACATACAATATAAAATTAAATTATAGTAAAAAGCCTATGTTACTCTATGAAGTAATCACAAACATAAACTCTATCTTTTTGTGATAATAGTACACATAAAATATAGTTTAGTTTCTCGGAGAGGGTGAAAATTATTAGCAGAATAAAAATTGTTACTCGTAACGTCACCATTTTGACTTGAGTTCCAAGATAAGGACATCTGAGAAAGAAAGGGATAAATCCTCGTAACAAATGGTCACTCGAATACAAGAAAGGAATTGTAAGAAAGGCTTACTGTGACAATTCAGTTTCGATAAGCTGCCGTAGAACAGAAGAAGCTAAGAATTCCTTTCTTTGATATTTGCAACGACTTTCTTATGAAAAATACCCATAGTTACAATTTTAAAATATGTGTACGTATTTACATACGATATTTTTTTTATTAAATAACAAAAAAAAAACAAAAAAAATGGCGAGGTTCTGTGATAACAAACATTAAAAAAAACAGTCGAATTGCGAAGTGCGTCTTCTTAGAAGTTAGTAAAAAATTGATGTTGGTGTATATTTGTCTATCACATTAATAAAGTTCCAACACCTATCGACCGATCACCAGGAAACATTTTCATAAAGGTGTTTACTCCGTCAATATTATTGGAACCCGCCGTTAGGTGTCGCTGCTGATCATTAATTTATTCACCGTTCAGCTGATCGTCATGAACATTGGCAATGTTGATGTATATTTGTTTATAACTCGACGATTTATTAGAACAAATTGTAATGACATCATATTAGCCATAAATAATAACAAACCCAGTACGGAGCCGCGAGGATAGTAACGTATAAAAAAATATTTGTTTTGCTGTTTGCTGATTTAATAAATGTCTTGTTTATGATTAACCAATCCCTGGCATATATATTGGGCCATTACGAAGCTTGGAACTTAATTTTACCTTTACGTACGTATTTTGCATAATTCGTCAATTTCAGAAGAGCTTCATATGCTATCCGAAATTTTAATGACATATATAATTTGTATTAAACGTCTTGCATAACAAATTTCTTATTTCTAATCAATAATAATACCCTTATAATAATGTCTTATGCAGCATTACATAAATTACAGTCGAGAACACTATAAATTTTAAATAATGCCATAAGTTCTATATTTATAATAATTCATTAAGTTTGTTTAATCTTGAGAACAATTTATCTTTTCAGTTACACCAGATAGTCAATTATCTGACATTAAACATATATATCGATATTTTATATATCTTATTTGAAATGTATAGACTGAATCTGTTAGTAAAGGCCGTGGTAACAAAATGTCGCTACTGAAGTACGAGTTCATATTGTAGAATCATTTCCCTCTTTTCTTACAAATCTCGGCCTCATTAATCATCTCGTGGATCCACACAAATTCGTGCAGCTGTTTTCGCGGCCAATGGTTTAGTTATTTTATATGTGTAGCCAAATGTTTGCCATAGTATTTAATTTCACACACATTAAGTTTAATAAAAAAAAATTCTAATTCTTTTAGTGTCTCATTATAATTGGTAGCCATCGTGAAAATATACTGCTTTATATACATCGCGCTGTGTCCGAACACGCCATCAACTAAGCAATCCATCATAGCTTCGGTTTTATGAAAAACGAATTTTTTAGCCCAAAAATATTTGCAGGTTGGTTAGTTATATTTTTACAATAGATAAAGTCAGTTGTGCGGACATATACAAAACATGAGTACATTTTTGTATCGAATAAACCATATGCATACATGTAAGCGACGCAGCAGTATAGCAACAATCAAGAAACAAGTGAATATGGTGGCTGTATTTTAAGAACCGCCACTATAATAAATCTGATATGAAAAATATTAATTCTCGTACTAATTTTCATTCAAACTTCCACAAGCTTGGCGTTTGAATTTTGAAAAATCATGGAATAGTTGTCACGTTAATTGTATTCAGGAGTTTGAATACCATTTTTGCAATTAACTTGAATAGAAACGTACAATTATTTCTCATACAAAATTCTGCATTCTCTATCTCGCCTTAGCTGTCGAATATTGAGAAATTCCGTCTCATATGATATCGTCAGAACAAAATTAACAACCACCGATGATTGGTCAATTCGGTTAATTATTTTTTATATATTAAATTAGCCTATTAACTTGATTTCTTTCTTTTGTAATTTAAGAATCAGATAGCCAAGATTAGCCAAAATAATTACGACTTCATTCTTCACATTCATGTTGGTTTATTATAGTTGTGTTTTTTTTTGTTGTTTATTATTACTGTTGATACAATTACGCTTCATGAAATCCCTTGTAAAAAGCTTACATGAATGCTAAACAAATTCTCTTCATATTCATGCAAGTATTCGATGCGCGTCGCTACAATTCCCACATTCCGCCCCGTCCCTTTTAAGAACGATTGAAATGTTTGTGGATTGTGGCACGCCATACGTTCATTATCCAGGTAATTACTGTGAGCCTTTTAGTTGTTGTCTACATACTCACCCGATGGTCAACTGTTTTACTATGAAATAAATATACAAATTTTATTGTCGAATATCAATTATTTTTGAGGGTTATTAAGCAATATTATATTATCATATAACAATAAAGAATTACGCTTTATTATTTTGTAACAACAGTTACTATAAACTGTTGATGATCATTATGTTACTAGATTTTGCTCGCTGTTTCTCTCACTTTAATACACCGACTTGTCCCTCGGAGATAGTAAGTACTTTTTATAGATGAAACATATTGTATATTCTTTTCTATACTCCTGACAAGGTATGTATAAAAATTCATTATAATAGGTCGAGTATTAGAGGTGTGAAAGAGTAACAAACAAATATATAATTATACAAAAAGAAACAGACCCACGTTCGCTTTTATAATATTAATTAGAATGTAGTAATCTGTAGTTTGAATAATGTATGACAATAAAACGTTTATCAAGTATGAATATATTCAAAGATCAAAATGAATTATTGTCCGATATAATCCATTAACTAAAATCGACATTATTCTATTAACTATAAGGCACAAAATTGTAACAAGATTATGTCAATAAGGCCGTTACGATTCATTATAAAAATAAAAGAGAACTATATGACTTACGTTTAAATTCAGAACATTCGCGCGGTCTCTTATTACAAAAACAAAAATGAACACGCGTTTACGACGACTTTTACTAACCAGTGTATTACTTGACTCGATTAAACCTTGTTGAACACATGTTTAAAATACTTTATTACGTATAACTGTCCAAGCGGTCTCTAGTTAAACATCTGATTTAAGTTTTTTATGAAAGCGATTCGATAAGCATTCATTCAATTCAATCTCATCATTCGAAAACGTTCCATTACATACAGATATATTGCAAAAAAAAAATACAAATAAATATAAATACAATAAATCACATCAACTGCCAACTTAGACAAGTGTTAGATAATGTTTTAAATAGTGTCTATCTCTAAACAACTATAATACACTCTTTACTGATCGAACTTTTTACAAAGAAGCGTTTAACGCGTATTAATTTTTTTTTGTAATAAAACGGTCGGTATTAATATCATGTACCAAAGATGTGACAAAATAATCCCTCAGCTTCACATATATTCATCAAACATCCGGTATTGAATCAAACGATTGTATAAAACAAGACCAAATAATGAATAATCCAAATGGTAGTTAGTTCTTATAAAAGTGGGCAAAGGAAATAACTAGAACGGAAGTGTTTCCTAATGGATAAAAGCATCGTATCATTGTTGCCTTAACTGTAATCCATTAATCCGCTTAAAAGGTTTTATTTGTTTTACGTGAATGTGAGGGCATTACAGACATACCTACATATATATATCTATAATATAAAAATGAATCGCTGAATGTGTTGCTAAGCGCAAATCTTGAGAATAGCTGGACCGATTTCGCTAATTCTTTTTTTAGAATATTCCCTGAAGTACGAGGATGGATCTTACGGAGAGAAAATTTTTAAAAATTACCTGGAAAAGTCTTAAAACGACACTTTTCTATACTCCCGTACAAATGATTCGTAATAATACTTAAAAGTCAATTTGAACTTTAATACCATACTATAAAGTTTAAGTGTTAATGGAGAGGTTCCGGGAAGGCAAAACAATTGAATGACGTTAGTATCGTAAAAATATGAATGTCAATATTTATACGATGGTCCCGAATAGCAGAATAAGTATTAAAAAATCGACTGTTAGGCGTTACGAAGTTCGCCGGGTCAGCTAGTATGTATATAAATGTAGTGGTGTCTAATACTTAGACCGATGGTATGTCGATTCGATGTTTCAGCGTTCGATGTCACATAATAATATTTTTGTTAAATTATGTACATTTAACATTTTTAATATTTAATTAAAGAGACAGAGGATTCACTGACGCAGAAGTTTTTCACGAGTTTCTTTGTCAAAAGATAACAGGTCTTGTAAATATCTTCGCTTGTAAAACAACAAAAATAATAAGCTGGTTCAAGAGATATTCGACAGATAAATCGATTAGAAAATATTATGAATCTTTGAAAAGAAAATGTCGCTTAAAAGTCTAACGACGTAAGGAAATAAACACTGAAATTAGTTCCTGAAATGGTTAGACAACTTTTTTAAAGACATTATTTACCAAAGGACCTTTAAATTTCCAACTCAGTTTAGCTTAGAATATGTTAAATAGAGAGAAGTACATTACATAATATATTTAACACCGAGATATATAACTAATATCTAGTAGGTGGTAGAGCTACGCTGAAGCTATCACTGGTTTCAGTATGAATGGGCCGGCTCGCCCGGGGTAGTACCACCCTCTCACAGAAAACCGACGTGAAGTAACAGTGCTTGCACTGTTGCGTTTCGTTCGGTCAGTGAGAGCGCCGGAGGCCCACATATTTAAAAGGCCGGCAACTCACTTGCGACTCCTCTGGTGTTGCTAGTGTCTATGGACGGCGGTGATCACTTACCATCAGGTGACCCACCTGTTCGTTTGCCCCCTATAATATAAAATATATATATATATTTATACGTGAAATATAGTCATATGTGGGGATGGAATCCGCGAACCTCTCAGTACAACAGAAGGTTTTACGACCATTGCACCGTGAAGGTATTTAGATTTGTTTTAGACGTTCACGATAGTAGTGGCTGATCAGTAGATTCCTTTTGCCGGGGAGTAAAAAAAAAACAATTTACACCGTAGTATTTCAAAGCTTCATGTTGACGTTGGCAAGACTGCGAACACATTATTCCTTATTATAATTGTACACAGAAATTGTATGTGAGTAATCGACACACTCTATATGTTAGTTTATTGTATGCGTTGCCATAAATAATTTAGTAACATCGTTTATTTGCAAATCTATGAAACAAGTTACGCCCGAGATTTCTCACGCATTTAATTTTATATATCGTAAGTAATTACTATTTTAGCTATTTTGTTACAAACTAACTGTATTAAGCAATAAGTAATTATTGCTTAATACAGTTAGTTTGTAACAAAATAGATATATAGTGTAAGTATACTTCTAGTTTAAATATCAATATACTATATATATTATCTAAGCTACTACTATAAATATAAAAGATTTCATGGATAAACTCAAAAAATACTTAACCAATTTTAAGAACCCCTTACACTTGGAAAAAGCTACATTATCAGCGAGTAACATCAAAAATCTACATTAATACAAGCGATGACGCAAGCATAAATTATTATTTGAACCTTAAGTAACTTTACTTAATTTCTAATTTTTTTTTGTACCAGTAATATTTATTTATATTTGTCGAACATAATATTGTAATTCAAGAAATAATAGAACATGATCTATTTAAATGAAATGTTAACATCGTTTCGTATTCTAAACTAAAAGTATCTAATATTAAACAAAGCTTGGAATTATTCGGAACGCTATTTTTAGATGTTGTTTTTCATACGTTGATTTAAAAGAATACATTTTTTTTTTCATTCTGACAGTTATTTAATAAGAAAAGCTTAAGTACTCTTTGTTTAAAATGGACTCTTTCCAAATATTAAAATATCATAATTTTGTTTTTTTTTTTTGTTTGTTTTATCTATACAAATAAATAAAATCGAAAGGTCTGTTGTTTACATAGGCTATCTTCTTAATGGCAAAATCGATTTTAACAAAACGTTTACTAGCAGAGAGAGGATTTTTGATAGTACAATAAAGGTTATCATTACGCTTTTATATAAGGGTTAAGATGACAGATTAAAAAGTAAATAGTCCCCCACCTATAAACATTAAATTGTTTTCATGAGAATCAACTCGTCGGTATTCTCTTATTTATTCTTCTTATAAACTGTTTTATTATTATTTTTACTCTGATAAAACATGATTTCCCATGAAATGTGTATTCGAAACGTTAAAATATTCAAGCTATTGTTCCCGAGATTAGGGAAATACTTATACTTTATATTCATAGAAATTGTAAGGAAAATGTCTGAGATTACGCGAGACGTGTGGGCACAAAGACAACGACGACAATAGAGTTTTACAGCTATCTATCGCCTGCTTGATTTAGTTTTCATGCTTGGAAATTGATTCGAAAACTCGCGTTTATTTTTATATTTTCAATTCGTATATTGAATAACGTCAGATATTTATGTGATCATAAATGCAGACTAACGTATAAAACATAATTATTCGTAAAGATACATCATTCAAATAAAGAAAACAATAAATTTTGAATTATTTTCAGTGAAATTAGTTTAATTAAATTCTGTACAAAACACGACTACGGTGTAGGTAGACGGCCGTACGGCTGAGCCGCGTTGCAATAGGCATTTACAGTTCGGCCGTTCTTGTTAATATTCAGTTCTTGTCAGACGGATAACTCGCTCTCAGTCCTCGATACCCCACACCGTGCCACGTAGCCCGATCGCGCCCGCACTATAAGTTTGTTCTGTACATTCTGACCTATAATTTATATGGTAATTATTCGGTTTTGAAGACATATAGCATGGATTGATATAATCTATTACGTACCTCGATAAATTGGTCATAAATTGCACAAATAAAAAACGAAAGCTATCTGGTATTATATATCCAGATATTGTTACGTTAAAAAAAAAAACAAAACAAATCTCTTGAACTTTTCAATATTAGCATAAATTTCGATCGTACACTGGCGAGCTCAATGCTGTATTGTATTTTCTTGCAGTTAACTGAAGTTGATAAACAATTAGTTATTGATTTATGTATATTAATTTGGTCACAATCTGACCCATTGTTAAGTTATAATACGGCCTAAAATAAATGAACTATTGAAGGCTCTTAGAAAAACGAGTGTTGTTGACGACAGGTTTTACTTTAGGGTTACATGTAGCTTAGGTTGTAAGCACGGATAAGAGAAATAGCCGCCAGCATTCTTTGGTTTTAGTTAGGATGCTTCACTAAAGCTTCAACTCATGGTAGAATTATAACACACGTACGTCGACATAGTGGTAGGTGATGTCCAAATATATGTGTATACACTCATTGTCGTTTTCTAATGCATAATAAAATGAAAGTGTGTTTTTTTTTAATTCGATTTCTTTTTTTATTATTGATTTTCTATTTTAGTCTTCTGTATATTTTGTAAACATATTTGGAACTAGTTTAGTCTTCCCTCTTGTTATTTTCTTATAGTTTCGATTTTAAGTTATGTTGAAAATTTGAAGTCCCACGCTCACGAGGAAGATAATTAATTCAATTACATAATTCCACCTTAATAGATAGATATAGAAGAAAGCATATTAATAAAAAACAAGATATAGAATAAATAAAGGAAACCATGATTCATTCAATATTTTTGTATACTATATAAGCTTCATTCGTATAAGTTTCGTTTACGAATAATATCTTTATTTATTTGATACTTAAATCACAAAAATATAAATACATAACAAGACTTTATAATGCTTAGTAATTTAAGAGTAAATCGTTAATACAAAGCTTAATAATAGTAATGGAAAGAACGGACAACTTTATCTGGCCGTTATCTAAACCGCGACGTAGCTAAAGGAAACGGTACTTAATAGAAGACTTCATCATCATTTGACATGCTTTGACCTACATTCATACGGCCAGCAAGAAAATGGCCAATTTACGAAAAAAACTTCTTGGTACTCATCGATAGAGTTGTTAATGAGGATCAAATAACCTTATTCGATCTATTAAAGTTCGAGTATCGAATAAACTCACGAAAAGTATTATTCTCTTTTATTTTGTACGCAATATTTGTAGTAGTATTTTTAAATGGTTATAACCACAATTTAAAAATAATTAAGGGGCGTTTGATACATAAGTCTTTTTTATTAGAAGAACTTATAAAATATTTGTTATTTTTTTCTTAAATAATTATTTTCAAGAGCATACTACTGAAATGAATACATAATTTTTCGTATTCTATGATTATTGTTTTGTAATATAACTCTTACCTAATTAATATGTACAAGGGTAGAAATAAAAAAAAATTGGTTAATAAATCGCGTGTAAACGACACATGTTTAGGTCTTAAAAACCTTGCTGTAAATGAATTAGCCGCTTTTATTTGTGCGTTTCGCTTAATTAGTATCGTGCGCAGGACGTATGCTGCCTCCTCGACCGTTGCTTCCAATACCCGCGGCGGAGCGCCCGCGACTGTGGCTGTCAGTTTGCATTGCTGCACGCAGCTCCGGACGAACAAAACCATGGTAGCTAGCGGAGCCCCGCCCGCGCTGGGCCGCGGGCTTGCCCGCACTGCCAATGCCGGTGCGCCGGTTGCGACCACCAAGTAAGCAGTAGCACGCTTACCCAGTGTGTTACCGAACGGCGTTATCAAGTATTTGCCACGCACGCTGCTCACAATTGCACCGAATTAAGCGAGGTTGCGAGCGACGAGGAAGCTTGCATATGCAAAGTATAATGCTTCGACAGAAAACACGTACAAAGCTTACACTCACGCTGATGCTAACAAAGACCTCCCTGAAGCTGAGTTTTAGTTTATTTTTTTATATATTATAAGTTAAAAACATCAATTATAATTAAAGGCGACTCTCACGAAGTGTTGTTTTTACATTTACTACACGGAGTTTCATTTGCCGTAATAAAACAAAAATACGCACGCAAAATGTCACATTCATGATATAAAATCCAGGGCACTGCACTCCGTTTTAATACCGCACTCCGATGGAAATAATTTGATATCCATGAAATTGTAGTATCACATTTATTCTAATTTGAGCGAATACGCTTTTAAGAGTTCACTGTATTTTGTTAATAAAATGCACCGTGTTTAATTATTCGTTAAGTTACCATAAATATTAATAAAAATATTATTAAAATAATGTTTTTTTATATAAATTAATTCAAAAGAACAATGTTTTTTAAATAAAAAATAAACTCAGTCGGTGACAATAATTTTCACTTTCCGTAACTCGTTGTAGTAAAACAATAGGTTAAAAATCTTTAATTTAAAATGGTTTTTACATACAATAATGAATAATATTTCTCATCCATCCATTCGCTCAAAACTCATCCACTGCACAAACAGGCCTCTCATAAAGATTGCTGTAAAGACCGGCCTTACGTTGCTCACATCAATCGGGTTCCCAAAATCTACGTAAGGTCTTTAATATACTATGTAGCAAAACTGTCCATGGTGTCCATTCCGATGCGTGCTCACCATTCGAAACTTTTTCTCTCCATCAGCTAGTTATTTTAAAAGCAGTGTGCTCCGTCTACACATTCTTAAGTATACCAATTTTGAAGACGTGTGTTGTCCACATCGGTTCTTCTGTGGATTTTCCCAATTCTGGTTGGAACACGCAAAAATCTAGTCGAAATTCCTTATGAAGTTTATTAGTAGCGACCATGTCTCAATACCGTAAGTTATTACAGACAACATACACTCCTCGAAGGTTTTTTCGTATTACGATTCATGACTTGCAGGTTTTATAGTAATACATACAGTACTATATTATGTATAGTTACTGATTCTAAGGTCAGTCGGGAGTATAGATAATATTTTCTATTCAACGCATAGAGCAATATCGTGTTTCAACGTCGAAGTTTCTGATTTTATGGTTGAAAATACAACGCTGATTTTATAGTTCCGATATTTTATCACATATTATTTTATGAAGTGGTGACCTTTTGTTGTATATTTACGTTTAAAATTACTGAATATTTTTCGTATAATATATCTTCTTATATCATATTTTATCTGTACTAATACTACAGCGAAAATAATTATGTCCGTATGTCTCTCTATTTAATATTCCCGATTAAATCTCCTGACCGATTGCAATAAAATTTCGCATATAGGTAGTCTAAGATCGGAAGAAAGACTTAGACTAAGTCGCAGAAAAAGGTTATATTACAAAACGTCAATAGCATATAAATTAACATTTATATTTAGAGAGTTAAACATTGCGTCCATTTCGAAGGTTTTAATATGTTACATACACACATATTACTGTGTCTCTATTCTTAAGGAAACTTGCCTCTAATTACAACCACTAAGTCTGTTAAGTTCGTCTGTGATCAGTAACGACCCGAGGCAAGCTTTAGGATGGAACGAGATCCGAATATGGCGCCTCATTACTTGCCCCCTAATGTACACCCAATTGTGGATGCAGTCATGAAAGTTGGACACGATTCACGAGAGTCTCAACAAATAAGATTATTCACATACTTACCACGCGCTAACAATATAAAATACTTCCTCTGGCATAGTATCCAGCGTAGCGGCTCCGATGCGTAATGGTAGGACCAGCACAATATACTTATAAGATTTCGTATCTTCACAAGATATAGAGCTTGCATCAACAAACAACGACTTGTAAGATTGATTGGTAAAACGACCTGATAAAATTTAAACGCATAATAACAATGATCTATCTGATTTTTTTAAATTTCATTTCGCATGTCGTAATCAAATTTACAATTAAACATGATATTGTATGTTTGAAATGAAATGAAAGAAAATGAAGAAATGTTGTTAAGAAACATTGGTCCATATAGTATTAAGTACAAAAAAAAACGACGTACTTTATTCAGGAGCTAAGTGTAAGAAAAAGTATTGTTATGGAGAAAAATAGATGTATTATAAATGTGGTGTATTTTGACGTGACCGGTAAATCCTATAGAACTATTCTATCGTGAGCTAATGAAAGCTAAGTAATTAAAATATTGTGATGAAAGTATTAGTAAAATGGTGTGATATCTTATTATTGTTCCCTTGACAAGTAAATAAGTTACGTCAAGTGTCTGTTGTAACATTGCGATGCGGTAACTATACTATTATTCTAGCTTTTAAAAAGTAAATTGTAACTATCTATAATATCTTTAAGAACCACATAAATACTTCTATTTACCACTGTTTATATCAGGACCACTGATTTGGGCAGGCATTTCTAAATAAACAAAACTGCCATCCCACGTTCAGATACACTATTAATAATTTAACAATATCCATTATAGGACAAAGTCCCCATTTCGCTTCGAAGGTTCTCGAACACAATAGGGCACAATTACTTGAGCATTAAGCGCATGTCAACCACACATTGCATCTCCCCTGAGCTTCCCACGGCACCTCACTAAACAGCCGCTCGATAAAAAAATCAAGTTGCAAACCCATTGTTATTGTGATTTTAGCGTACCAAGTTCGTAACGAGCTTCATAACTATATTCAATGCGTCTTTTGTTTTACAACTCCTATGTATTATTCAAAAGTCTGTGCTAATGCATTTTATATAATACAGTCGTGGTCCAAATCCTTTATCTGAGTTTCAACTGCAGTCTGAAAGGAAAGTGTGCTTCGTATGAGAAGTTACAATAAAACACGTGGCTTACTCGACGTGCGTTATTTGAATTTAAATTTTTTATTTCCTAAAAGAAGTTTACTAAAGACTTTATTAGCATATTCTATTAGGCATTTGGCTACCGATATTATTTATCATATAACATATATATTTATTTACAAAATATATTTCAATTTATATTTGAGACAATGAATTAAATTCAGACTTTATAATTTAATATAACCCTGAAATTAATTTAAACAACTGTTTTATATGTAAGGTATATTTTATTACTTTAACATTGAAAGAAAGAAAAATCTCAAGAAGAGCATCTTCTTCAGTTGTATTGCAAATTTTGCATTTTTTTCTTTATAGTTTTTAGCGTTTGATCACACTCTTACTTAATGTTAAATGATGATGTGGTCAAAAATGGTAAAAACGGTGCCTTTCGAGAACAGCTGCTGGAACACACCTATTGCCTATTTTATGGTGTAGGCGGGTGCGGGTGCTTGCGTGGTTATGTGTAGTTGAAATGCACATTGACGCCGCTAACATCACTTTGAATGCTAGGGTAATAATTCTCTGTAATAATTGTTATACTCTTTGGACCATTTTAATTATACGCACCAGCAATTATAAGGACCCGCGCGGGCATCCATACTTGCTTGCAGTTTAAGCCTGCCTATAGGTGCTTGACGACAAATGTTGTACTTGATAGTGGTAGCTAACCAGGTGAACTTAGAAAGAGACCTATCACCATAGGTTCATCATGGTGCTTTCCTTCACCGAAATCTCCGGCTCATCTCCAAGGATTTGATCAAAAGTCGATCAGCTTGATCTCCGAACATGTCAACCAGTAACCCATCTTCGCTTCATCTTCGTTTAGAACGTTATTAATAAATATTTTAAATAAGTATATATTAATGGAGAATGTTGAAAGTAAAAATCAATTATAATCAACTATTAAAGAGGAAGGTTTCAAGGTAACCATAAAACAGAAGAAACCTTTCATAATTCAGAGCGTGATAAGGGTAAGCCAAATGTAGGGCAAAACTTGATGTTAATACCACAGTCATTGTTATAATATAACTCAAAATAACTTGCCTTACGTGTGTTATTGTTGAAAGTGACATGGGGTGTTACTTAGATGCCTAAGAATGACATTTTCCATTGTTCTCTTCTTACTTTTATTTTGATACACGAATATTATGGTAAATAGACCAAACAGAAAACTCTCTTCTACCTAGTTGAAACGACAAAGGCTCTGGTTACGTTAGGTAATTTCGAATCGTTCCGAGTGAACCGGGGCTTTCGGTGAACGAAAACATCGTAATGAAATCATGGCAGGGTGATAGGGAATTTTCTAAGCCCAGCTGGCTATCACCCTCAAGTAAAAATTTGTCGTCAAGCATCTGTAATTGTGTTCCGGTAGCTGAACACGAGAATCAGTCTCCTTCTAAATTTAACACGTTTCCCATCTTGGAACTACTTCGTCATTTAACATTAGGTGAGTTTTTGGTGTCTCGCTAAAAAATAATCTAATTTGGCCTCTCCTCACCGAGGATTTGAATTTGATTAACTTCGCCTCGGCATTGATAATTTTGAGATGGAAATTATTAGCTCTTATAATTTCTCTGACATTACATAAACAATATAATACAAGTAAATTCAAAGAAACTAACTATAACTGCAACATGTAGGAGAACATGCAAGTATGTAATAATGTTGGAAACTTGTTTAAGTCTACAAAATATTTAAAGTCATGAATATTTCTACAGCAAAGCATTTTACATAATGTTATTTGGTAGGTTTTAATTACGATTAATCTTGTTGTAATAAAAAATATAGAACATTGTTCTACATTTCTAGTCTATGGACTATGCACGCGATGAAACGACTCGACGCTTGTAAAGTAATAAAAAAATGTCAAAGGTTCAAGTGAAAAGGTTTTACGTGGAACGTTCGTATGAGACATAAGTACGAATGTACTTCGGACTCTGGCGACTTGATACTTTGTTAATTAAATTGATATATTATTTTGTATTTCTTTAAGTATTTACAGTTACAATGCTTTTCATCACTACATAGTACATAGTATAAAACAAAGTCGCTTTCTCTGTCCCTATATGTATGCTTAAATCTTCAAAACTACGCAACGAATTTTGATGCGGTTTATTTTAATAGATAGAGTGATTGAAGAGGAAGGTTTATATGTATAATAAGATAAATTAAATACTGGAGAAATACTGTTATTTTTGAGGCTACTCCAAATATAACGCGTGCGGGCCACGGGCAGTAATGAATAAATCAAAACTACTGAATCGATTTTAATCATTTTTTCAGTGAATGACATAGGCTATATATTTTAAGCCCGTGCAAAGCCGGAGCGGGCCGCTAGTGGTAAATAAACAGTATAGAATTTGATATTTAAAGGTTATTATTTAAAGACAACATTTACAATAACTTATTTACTATAACTATTTAAAAATCTATCTTAAGTTCTCGTTACTTATTTCTATATATCCTATTTTTTGTTTTAAATATTTAGGTGGAAACCGTTATGCAGTCTATTACTAAGGTTAAAGAATTCACAAATGTATACAATCCGTCTATGATGGAAACGCATTACATTGTAGAATCTTCCTATGTCTAAAATATTTCTACGATCTTTATGTTTCGTACTTTTATAATTCCAATTCACACGGACTGTGCTTATTTATCACTTCATATAGACAGATACCTTCATATATACGCTCCAAGTACGTGTAGTGTTTCGCAATATTTATAAATTGTTCTGTATATTTACTGTTTTATGATTTTTATACCGAATCAGTTTAGAGGGTGTTTTTTATTTTTATGTAACTCAAGACTGAATTAATAGGATTCTTGTAGACAATGAACTCGTGTTTAACCATTTCATCATTATGTTGGCTACTGTTTAATTGCCTCGTAGCTATAAACACTGGGAATAAAGTGACCACGACAAACAAAAAGTAATTCCGTTCGTAAGCCATTACTAGTTACAATGTAACCCTTCAATTTAAGTCTAACACTCGTTTGGCTTGCTATATAGTTACTTATTGTAATTTTTGAAGATGTAAGAAGCATAGCTCTTTGATTAATGATAGTTATAAAATTGATAGTATTCATTTACAAAGTTTTTTTTTATGATTCAAGTAAAAATTTAATTAATAGAACATTATCTATACGAGTTGTGTTTTATTGAAATAAGAATATTAAATTTACATAAGCGCTTGCAAATTGTGATGTATTTTGGGATGTGAATGTAATAAATAAGCGTGAAGTTATTGCTTATAAGCAACGTCAAGTAAGATCACAGTTCTCGATCAATCAGTGTAGTTAATAGTCGGGTGCTTCTGGTTAACACTTCTTCAGGCCACGGGCCAACACGTGGCATGGAACGTTTTGGGGATTAAGACAACAACGTGTATTCTGCTATATTGTAATAAGAGTGAGTGTGGAGAGTAGCGTTTCTAAAGTCAAATTTAAAAAACTCTCCTTTTAAAGTGAAACTTTACTTAACATGGTCTCAAATTGTTGAAATGTTACGATCCGAATAAAAGGTTCACTCGCATCGTGGTTTCATAAATCCGCACAATTCTTTTTCATAACGGATTTTACAGAGTCGAGATAAAATAATCTGCAATTTTAGAAGCAAATGCTTCAGTTCAGTTATGTCTTTTACAGCATATGCGTTGGTCGCACACGCACACCCAGAGCTTGGAGTGCGAGGAACGTTTGTTAGCGCGATGCAGCCGACCTCGCGTGAACTCTGCTATTTTCGTATCGGCCGAGCCGACCGTCTTCGCTGGATTTGATCCTAGCGAGTTTCTCAGACGGCACGGTTCGCAGTCCAAATTGTGCCGTAAAGCTAGGTAAGTATACTTTAAATTCTTAACGGTATTATGGTATTGGCAAGTCGAAGTATTAACATCCAAATTTTAAAAGATTTCAGAGTAAATAGTTTAACAAAATTTAAATTATTAATTATTGTTTATGAAAACATTTATTTAAGACGAATATTCTAAAGGTACAGAAGAAAATAATTACGGTATTGTACTATTCTATAAAATTAGCTATATATGTTAAGGGGGAAAGATCGAATAGAACGTGGAAGTTTATTGTTTTTTTAAACACATTAACTCTGTAACCATAGGTTAGCATATATTATTTTAAAATTGAACTTTGCAATATATGTTCAAAGGACTTTATTCAATTATTTCTTTACTCAAAGGTCGTAAAGTAAACGAATATAATGACCATTAATTTGACAATTAAACAGAAATGTTCGGAATCATGAAGGAATTTGTTTTTTTTTTAATTGTAGCAAGTTAAAGTGACAACGAACTGTCTGATGGGAAGTATAGTAGAATTCAAAAACAACAGCGACCTCCGAGAGATCTATAATCTATCGGTAATTGTCACTGTCATTCCAGCCAGAAAGACTCTCTGAAACTGGATAGGTACCAGCTGATCCCAAGACGCGACATACTGTAATAAAGTTCCTGCGACTGATTAGCTATAAAACACAGAGCACCTAACCGTGCGTCAAGTACAGGTATCATCAATGATGTTTGGTGGTCGCGATTTCATCGAACACGTTCGTTATGTTCTAACCCGTGATCAGGAAGGAAACAAGAACATTTTAGAAGTTATAAATCTTGCAAATTTATACATATAAATAAAATTGAAGTGCCTGTGTGTAATATCAAAATAAAGACTTTTTACTGATTGGATATGAACGTATACACGATACTGATAACAAAAATACAATTTTTTAAATGTTCCGGGTAATTTTCGAAACGGCTGAATCAATTTTGAAAAAAACTTCACTGACGGATAGTTAAAATTACAACGGGTGACATAGGCTATTTTATTTTAGACTAGCTGTCATACGTGGCTTCGCCTGTAGTACTATCTCCATAACGATTGGACCTATTGTCATAGAATCTTCACTAACAGATAGCTGATATTATAAGAAGTAATTCACAATTATAAAAAAAACGCATGCGAAGCTGCGGGTAACAGCTAGTATATTATAAGAATGTTTAATTTATGCCTTTAGGTCTGCTGATAATATCCCACTGACCACGATGAGTGATTCCTCCGAACGCCTCTGCAAAGCCAAAGCTCCTAGAGAAGAAACAATAAACGAGGAGGCCAAATCCGATGACAGCCACTGCAGTATTGAAACTGTTAAGCACTTTGGTCTACCGATACTTTCCGTTTCGGGCCCATCGCCCCCCGACGAGGATTACGATCAGATAGATGAGTATCTGTAGCATTTCCACACCGGTTTCCAGCTCAAATATGTGCTGGAAAAGATGCGGCCCCCTTGGCCGAGTCCTGCACAAAGTCCTTTATCTGATGACTTTTAGCGTCTTCGCACTGCACTGGACTATGCATATATTTTTTAATTTGTGATATATCTAGTGGAATATTTTTTATGAGTGCATCAACACAAGTGATTCTATAACGGAATTATCAGAGTCACAATGAATTTCGCAGACTTTTCGCTGGAGTTCTTGTCTGTTTTCAAAAAAAGTGTGTCTTGTCGAAGGGACCATAGTTTGTAGAACTGTGTGTACGTGTGTGTTTTATTGATTTCTTTTTCAGTATATAATTATATGCTCTTGTATTAATGTGTGTAAAATATTTACTATTAGATATTTAAAATTATTCACCTAATAATAAGGACTGCACAATGATATATAATGTATTGATATTTACAGTGCCATTTCTAACATAATCGAATACAGCTAATAAATAATTTTCTGCATGAATATAGATATAAGTAGTTATAACTTGATAAATTTTACCTAATATATACGTATATTGATAATTTCCATTTTCTTGATTAGATAATGATAGTCCAATCTGTGTGTTATTCAAATACTATAAATTTTATTGTACATATAAATATAGTAGAATCTCGGTAAGTCCATATTCAAGGGAGACACGAAACTATTTATTTTAACTGAAAAAAGGTTTTCGTAGGTAAATATTTTGCTTGTATAGTATAAGTAGTTTAGATTCTATCTTACTTAATTTTGAATTCAAATGTGAAATTTAATTACAAAGGTAATATGTAAAGATAAAAAAAATATATATAGAAAATAATGCAGATGTTCTTTTGGCAATATTGATAATCTAATTTAATTATTTTTACTTCAAGCTACAAAGGTTAGTAACTCAAAATCAACGAGTTATAGAAGTATTAGAATTAAACATTGGCAAGATATATAGGTTAAGTATAGAGTCAAAGTTATAGAGGGAAATTTTATACTGAAATTCCTTGACTTGTCAAGGCCTCAGGTTTCGCACAATGGACGTATTTAAACATGAAGCGAAGGGAACAAAGATTTCTTTCGAGTTGTCGAAGTTTTCAGCTTATCGTGATTCTACTATATATTAATTACGATTCGCATGTAAATTATGAAATAGCTTAGGAATAATAACTAATAATAAATCTGTGAAATGATTCGACGGTTGAACTTTGGTCCAATGAAATGTATTATCTGCACACGATATTTTTAGAATGTAAGGGATATAGTGATGACACTGATGCAGACTATTTTTAAAAAAATTGTAAAATAAAATTTTAATTATTCAAAGTAACTCGTGTGTGTATTCGTATTATATAGCAGTTTTGTATAAAATAGCGTTATAAATTCCGGCCACGTTTAATTTACTTCAAATACCTTACGTAAAATAGTTATTAAAATATTGAATTATAAGTATACTAAAAGGCAATTTTCTCTTACAATAGCTATTATTACTACTATTTGGAACTTTCTAAAATATTTATAATAAAATGTCAATTAGAAAGTAACACGAATTCAACTAAAAGTTAATGAATTTCATAAAAATCTAAAAAAAAATATAACTCTGTGTTCTCATATCTCTTAAAGGTTTACGGCTAAATAGGCACTGTGTACATAAAACTATACGAAGTAGCTGCCAATTATTATGTACATACTCATTCTCAATTTATATTTATGGCACTAAATATTATTAGACTTACGATATGAGTAATAATGTTTACGTGTACGAAATTCAACTGGTGATCGGGGACCAGACGGACAGGACATGTCATAAGTAGGCCTTATCTAATACACGAAGTATCTCTAGTGACATACTAATATTTCAACAGCATCTTATTGTATCGCTGTAAGAACTATTTAAAGGTTTAGAATTAGCACGAAATTATAATGTTAAGATTAATTATATTTTGAATTTTTAATCCTTAACTACCCGCTTGGAATAATTTCATACGCGGTCTTATACGAAATTGTCTACATTATCGGTTCTAAAAAAAAATTGTTTAATCGGCATCGTTGATTTGAAATTTATCTTTTTCAAATCTAAGACTATAATATTCCCTCCACTATATTGTAGAATATTTATCCTTCAACAGCTTATATATATATAAAATATACATAAATAAAAGTGTATAATTACACATATATTATTGAAAATTGTATGTACTTTGTAGTAATAAGAAGATAATAATAACCTTCCTGAAATTGTCAATATCAAATACTAGGTTAATTAGAATTTAAGAGATCACAAACACGTGAACTAATCTTACCTTTACCCCACACTTGGTAATATTGTAATTAATGGTTTGGCTTAATTTATACGATCGGCCGCGCGCGCTTGACATCAAGCCTCCTTGGGATTATTTTCTAGTACCATGCTTTATGTTCAACGTTGGCGACTGTTATAACATAACAGATAATTCGCAATACGATCCATGTGGAACATTGATAAATTTTCATTTTCATTCAAATCCTTTGCATGAGTTCTTTTGATGGCCAAATGAATCTGCAGTGGTTTTAAATGAATACATTTTAACGTTTCAACCTTTTGTCGCTTTTGTCTTAGACTGAGATATACCTACTAGCGTTTCCGTGAAAGGTAGTCATAAACGACCTTTACTCAGTTGATTTTTATAGATTTTAAATCAACAAAACTTTTAAAATTATGAAAGAAATATGTGAAGTGTGAAGAAAAAACTGTGTTAAAATTTACCATTACAGTTTACTACTTGTAGGTATATGAACATATTACAATACCATAATGCCATTTGGTTAGCGTGGCTAGAGTAAATAATCAGTTTTTTTTTTAATATTTAAATGTGTAGACATCCATCGTAATCTTACGTGGGTATATTTATCACAAAGAAAAAACAATTATTTGTGTGTATGGTCGAAGTTGTCTTGTGCCAACTATATTGAATGTACCTTTATTTTCATTTCCAATTCTAATTAAAATATGAATAATTATAATCAATATATTCATTAATATAGTAGTAGAAGTTAAGACTTTTAGATTAACAGCAATATTATTACGATACTGTCTTTCTGTGTACATTATACGTTCTTATATATTATGTGGTCCGTGTTGTTTGGTTCAATAATTAATTTTAATTTTTTTTTATTTCTATTCAGTAGTGGTTGTAGCTTTTTAAATGATTTTAATGTGCGTATAATTGTTAATTGATTGTGTACATATCTATTACTACGATTATATTATATTATAATAAATGCTCATAATTTTAATCTTAAATGTAAATCTTATTTAGTATATTGTATAATTGCTATTTACATCCTTACGTCTATTTACTATCACGAAATAAATAATAATAAAATCGTATAGTTTGTTTCATTACAGCTGCCCGCAAATTTTATTGCCCATTGGAATTTTGAGAAGAGACTTTTTATTAGAAGCTTTTATTTAGCTTGCTATGTTTTTTTAAGTCAAACCTTGTAAAATGAATTAATACCAGTTCGTTTAGACCGATGACTTTGCAATTTTGCAAAGTTATTCGGTCCCGATGATAATAATACGCGAAAATTATGTTAAAACAAAATGGCGAATTTCAAAATGGCCGTCATACATATATTCCAAAAACAAAATCCGATTATGCATTTTTGCGCACATATACTACTCACATAGAGACTGCTCATACAGATACTACTAATATAGACTCTTGACGAAAATAAAAAACAAACGTTTATTATGCACTTTTGATCATTAGCTTATCTCATATAACTCGTGGGAAGAGACAAGACATAAACATAATATAGATAACTGGTCCATTTCAAGTCAGAAAAAGTTTTTTTTTTTTGAGAATGAGGAGTTTTGAAGCGATTACGGCTCAATGGTCAGCGTGTCCGGACACTGCGTCAATCGATGAGGGGTTGAAAAAACTTGCATATGAGACGGAACTTTCCTTGAAGGAATACATCGTAACGAAACCATAGCATGGTGGTTAGGCCTTTTTCTAAGTCCGCTTGCCTAGCCAACACCCTCAAGTTGAAAATCTGTCGCCAAGCACCTGTTGATATGTTCCGGCATCTGCACTTGAGAACCAATTCCCTCTTTAGATTTAGTTTGTTTACTATCTTAGACAACATCAACATTTAAGATTAAATGGCACTATGGTCAAACGCTTTACTCTCTTTTTAGTTTTACCTATAAAAAATGCAGGAATAACTGAAGTATTTAAGAAAAAAAAAGAATTATATTCAACGTTTTGTTACGTTCATTCGAACACCTCATAAGGAAGTGTTTTACAAGCAATAAAAGTAACATTTACAACCACATAAAAGAAAGTCAATGCACGAAGTGAAAACTATATAGCGGAAAGGCTGAGTAATAACTAACCCAGTGAACTTCGTATCACTGACATATATATCTTTGTAAACTGTGGTCAAAAGTTAATACTAAATTTTTATTTACATTATAAATGCAACACAGTTATACACTTAATTAATTTTCAAAGTTTCTCATGTACTATTTTTATTTCTGAAACAGAACTGTTTTGTATTCCAACAAAACAGACCAAAGAGATTCGACTTCATACTACAGCTATGAAACAGACATATTTCCGAACGCACCTATAAATATTTGACAAATGAATGACAATTTTTTAATTCTAAAATGACAAAAGACACGAAATGTTTCATAGCTAGGAACATTTTGTTATTTGAAAATTAAATTGTCTTTTTTAAAAACAGTAATTTTGCCGTCAGGTTATTGTTTCTCTTTCTTAATAATTCTACTTCTTGTACTTGTCTCAGTAAATAGATATCAAAGTACGCGTCAACAAAGTAAAAGGGATATTTTGTTTGCTAAATAAATGTCTATATTATTAAAAAAAATGTAAAACTAAAAATTTTGTTCACAGATCTCACCTTTCCAACTTGATTCATTTCCACATTCATGCTACCATTACTATAATTCACTCAATATCTATTTCTACACGAAAAATAACGAAATATTTTTTAGGATTTTTGCCTCATCATACATTTATCTAAGACTTAAATATTAAATGAGTGGATAATAAAAGTCAAGCTGAGTTATAAAATTATGAGTCTTTTTATTACCTGACAAGTTATAATGTGAACTTGATTGAAAGTTATTTTTTTTTACTAAAGAATAAAATGAATTGCCATCAACCCTTTTGTATAAAAAACGGGCACTTTTAATTTTTTTTTTTCTCTACTTCGATGAATATTACAAGAAAGAGGTTTTAATAATTTTGCGATGTAGGTGAGGTTTATTTAAATTCAATCTACATTATTTGCAAACGTTCTACTTTCTCGCGATACATACGCCGTACCCTTTGTGGTTCTTTCTTCGAGCCTATATTTTGCTTCATGTATTTGAATAAAAATAAATACAACGTATTTCGTACAAAATTTTATAAGATAATGAATTCTGGAATTCCCATGTTTCTTTGTGAATAAAGGAGAAACATCTGAAAAATATTTCTCTGGTCTTTTTTATAGTATCAAGTCAAAGTAACGGCTTTATGCATATTGGTAAGCACAATATATTCAAAAAATTCTAAACGAAGTACTTTCAAAAACTTAATTTCAACTGGTTTCGATAACGTTTTATACACGCGATACGAGAGATTGACAAAATATAAACATTTTTAATAAAATCTTTTTAGTTAGAAAAAATAAATTAAAGTAAACATAAGTTATATTAAAGAACAAAAAAAGCGGCGAAAATTATTACTGCTTACAAAAAGTGTCTAAAACTTAGCGCAAGAAGAATGTATGTAATTCAAAAATGTTATAGGATAGTCAAAGGCTATAACGTAGTTATTTAATTATAAAAAAAAATAGAACATGAGTTATCGAAGTTTTTATTATCTACTAGCTGACCCCGGCGAACTTCGTAACGCCTAACAGTCGGGTTTTTTAATACTTATTCTGCTATTCGGGACCATCGTATAAATATTGACATTCATATTTATACGATACTAACGTCACTCAATTGTTTTGCCTTCCCGGAACCTCTCCATTAACACTTAAACTTTATACTATGATATTAAAGTTCAAATTGACTTTTAAGTATTATTACGAATCATTTGTATGGGAGTATAGAAAAGTGTCGTTTTAAGACTTATCCAAGTAATTTTTTTAATTTTTCTCTCCGTAAGATCCATCCTCGTACTTCAAGGAATATTCTAAAAAAAGAATTAGCGAAATCGGTTCAGCTGTTCTCGAGATTTGCGCTTAGCAACACATTTATCGATTCATTTTTATATTATAGATAAGTTAAATTATTGTTAATCACTTCGATTAAGTAAATATACTCTGCGTTAGTTTAACGAATCACTAAACTCAATACGTTTATTTAGCAAACATTCTACAGACACAGCTTAAAATAATGTCTATATTCTATACCAGTTCCTTTCCAATTTGTAGGTTTCACCCTTTCGTCGGATCGTTGGTTCTGATACGAAGCTTAAATCGTCGAAACAATGTTCCCGACTTCTTACGCAGAAATAAGAAGTGTGCGTGACTTGAAAACTTAACTACGCTTTGAAAAGAGATTGTCGTATTTCTAAAATTTATTCTGTAAATTAGCGCGTAATAAAATATTTTTTTTACATTTATCTGTCTGCCCCATAGTGGAATATTTTTGAATTTTTTCATTATTAAAATATCGAACAATATATAAGTTACTAACGTATGCTTATTTAAATTATAAGCCTTATTTGTTGTACAATGTTTGAAATAGTATGATAGTATGAATTTGATACTTGAATAAAGAGTTTGTAGATGGTAGAGCTACGCTGAAGCTATTACCTGGTTTCAGCATGAATGGGTCGGCTCGCCCGGGGTAGTACCACCGTCTCGAAGAAAACCGACGCGAAGTAACAGTGCTTCCAATGTTGCGTTTCGTTCGGGCAGTGAGAGCGCCGGAGGCCCACATATATTAAAATGCCGGCAACGCACTTGCGACTCTCCTGGTGTTGCTAGTGTCTATGGACGGCGGTGATCACTTACCATCAGGTGACCCACCTGCTCGTTTGCCCCCTATAATATATAAAAAAAATAAGTAAATTATCTGTATGTATGCAAAAGTAGATAAAGCTTCTCGGCTGCCTCTATTTTGCATGTAATATTCGATTGCCTTCGATATTGCTAATACAGCGATTCATATTTAAGGGGTGCTTTTTATTCTGTAGCGATATTTTTGTTGAAATGAAAACTTTATTAAATACTAGATGGCCCGGAAAACTTCGTATCTCTTACATACATTTTTTGTGTGAAATGTGGTCAAAACTGAATACAAAATTTTTATTTACATTATAAATGTAACACAGTTATGCATTGAAACAATTTTAAACTTTCTCATGTACTATTTTTATTTCTGAAACAGAACTGTTTTGTATTCCAACAAAACAGACCAAAGAGATCGAACTTTATACTACAGCTATGAAACAAACGAATTTTTGAACGCACCTATAGATAATTAACAAACGAATGATATTTTTTTTATTTCTAAAATGACAAAAGACATCAAATGTTTCTTAGCTAGGAACATTTTGTATTTGGAATATAAATTGTATTTTTTAGTATTTTCCTTTACTCATTATTTATGTTTCTCACCGTTTAAACCTTCCTTGGACTTCCATAAATATTTCAAAATCAAAATTAGCCAAATTGGTCCAGCTATTCTCGAGTTTTAGGGAGACAAACAAACAGCAATTCATTTATATATATATAGATCGAAGATACATATATGAGATACATAACATTTTAGATGTTTGTTCTCTCTAAGTTTAACTTTTTTTTTTATATTATAGTGGTCAAACGAACAGGTGGGTGACCTGATGGTAAGTGATCACCGTCGTCCATAGACACTAGCAACACCAGGGGAGTTACAAGTGCGTTGTCGGCCTTTTAAATATGTGGGCTCCCGGCGCTCTCACTGACCGAACGAAACGCAACACTGCAACCACTGTTACTTCACGTCGGTTGTCTATGAGAGGGTGGTACTATCCCGGGCGAACCGACCCATTCATGCTGAAACCAGTAATAGCTTCAGCGTAGCTCTACCACCTACGATACCTAAAATACTGATATTAGTTTAGTTTATACATAAATAGGCGACGGTAAAATTATTCAGAGGCTTTTGCGAAATAGTCAGCTGTTTTTCATACCGTCGACGAATCACAGCTTTTACTTATAAGTCTCTCTATTCGCTTTACTCCAAACTCATTAGGTGAACAATCCTAATTACTATTATAAATGGGGATGTGAGTTTGTTCGTTATCTTTTTACTCCTAAATAACTCAACTGATTATGATAAAATTTTGCATATAATTTTTTGTAACTTAGACGGAACGAATGTGTAAATGATTATATGTTATATATATGTGTATATCCAATTCATAATAATAAACTCATTTTAACATTTATAATATATGTAACAAAATGTATGTAACGTAAATGTAACAATTTATGTCCTCAAAGTGCGAATTTGATTGCTTCCTCTCCCTTTTAAATGAGGCTTGCAGAAATTTCACCGCATCCCTCCTATCATTTTGAGTTCAGGTAATTAATGGACGTTCCTTTAGGTCATTACATGAAATGGCGCCATTACGAATACGTAATACTTAACACCTGTAACAGATGTACGAATTGACGCGTTCGCTTCCAACTGTTACATTCAATTACAAAGGAGAATCTTTAATACGGGTTATTTAGCTCCCTTGACTTCGCACGGGTCTGCTAACAAAGAGAATGATACTAAGTCTGATCCTTTACAATACAACGATCTAATGAAATAAAATAGTAACTGAACGACTGGACATCAATCTGTCAATGTTGTCAGTATTTTTGAAACGATGATAAATAATACATAAATAAACTTTATTTGAACAAATTACAGTATGATACAGAAAGTTTACCTTTCGACATACAGTACAGTACACATCTATATATCCTAGCGCCTGAACTAGGCCGAGCCTGTATCTCAGACATTTTTTTTTCCCATGACGTATTACAGTACGTCCTAGATATGACTTACATACATGTTAATTACATGATAATATGAGAATATTACATAAGGTATACTATGATTTATTTTTATCCTACCTTACATTTATGATATAACAAGTTACACTAGAATATTGTTATGTGAACTTCCGTCATTGTGACTGACTGACTTTAAAATTTATGTAAAACAGATAAAAATATTTATCAATAGAGAGTTTGTAAATTTTGAATTTGGATGTGTCTTTAACTGTTTTATATGTGATAAGTATATGTGTATAAATATGCGTAATCCATGTGCGCAGATGTTACTCATTATTCTACCAAACTATTATCGTACGATAATAAATAAATAGATGATGACAGAGTCTATAGTGTGTTCGGACATCGCGTCCATCGACGTAGGTTCGAATCCTTTCAACTGTAGAAGCGTTGTGTGAAGGAAAACTACAATTCAAGAAAAATAGTGAACACTGAAAATGCGATAAACCAAATATACCACTATACTCTTCTACCACGAAGCTTGCTAAATAAAAGCAAATATTCCAATTAATTATTTGAAATTTGAATCATCCTGAACATACAAAAGCCGTGTTAGTATAAAGGTTAATTAATACTTGATTACAAGTGTGCTTAGGATTAATATTCCTTAGGAAGGTGTGTTGTAAATATATATTCCTTATTGAAATGCCGGCAACGTACGTTCTGATATATTCTGTCTTGTTAATATTATATTACTCCATAATCTTTTAAAAAATAATATTGTTTCCATAAACTCGTTCATCCAAAATATTTCAATGGCATTTTTGTTAAACATTCAAAAGGTTAATCTATAACATGCACATTATTATTTGCTTTGAGTTTTATTACCACTATATATTTAATAGTAAATCAATATATCGTGTGTTTTTTTTACTCAATGTTATAAAATCCAAATAAAACGTGTAATATTTTTATTAATTTTTTAAACCACGATGGTGGCAAATATGCGTATGCGGGTAGTTTGACGGTACGACGTTACCGCAACCTATGAACGCTTACAACACCGGAGGTAGCATATGTTCGTTGCCGACCCTTTACAAACCGGGCTACTTCCATTTTCAATATCCTCATGGCTTGTCATATGGGTAAGGCCGCCAAAATTCTCACTTTTAACAACTAAAATTACATAGTAACTTTTTATGTTACAATAACATCGACCTAACACAAAAGTAACCCAATTTTTTTGGAGAGCTAGCTCCATACAAAAATGTATGAAATTCGTAACACAAAGCAAAAAAATCTAGCATATTCAGTAAATAACATAAAACCTGTACGTAATAGTTAATATTTTCGCAACATAATTACTTATAGTTGGAATTAATTATCTTATATTAAATATGTTTCTAACGTTAGATTTATCGAACTTAGAAAAAGAAAAAATAAATGTTAACTGTAACATTTTATGTCGATGAAAGACGCTCTGTATTTTTGCCTAAAATTAGGAATCCTAAATAGCTTTCAGTTTATATTTTTACTAAATAAACTTGTTAAGCACAGTTCATGATCTGGAAGAGATAGCAAATTAATCATTTCGTAGATTTCAATCATCAGGTCAGTTATAGCGTTTGAGTTTCTCTTGAAATTGATGTTGACATTTCGATATTATTTGCTCTATGCTAATGCTAAAGCAAGTGATGAGTTTGACGACGTTACCCATATTTTATTGCATTATACCAAGAAAAAAAAACTTAGTGCGGTGGAACTGTCATGGCCTTGCCATGCTAACAGTGTAGGTCAGTTCGAAAAAAAAAAAACAAAAAAGGTATTCAAATCTATTTTGCCGATTTATTTATCATTTGCTCCAACGCAATTCAATAATTCAATTAGATAAATTGCATTAATCGCAAGTCAATAGTCGTATAAAATTGACATTATTATGGAATATCTCATCGGTTGTATGCAAAGACAAAGTTATGAAAATGATACAGAAACTTTGTTTGAAGCAATGAAGGTTTGGTTACAGAGCCTTTATGATACAATAGTAATATCAGACGAGGTTACAGATTGATGGCACAAAGAGATTCGTTTGATACTGGGAACAAAATGCTATAGAGATCCATATCTCGACTGGGAAGATCGTGTACAACATTCAGCAAATATTAAGCAAGTATAATAAATTCTGCCTTTTATCAATAGAGAAAGTTTTATTTAATTCATTCTGCATATTTCTTATTAAAGTGATTTACTTTTTTGTGTATATTGTAGCCAAACTTAAGGAAATACATTTTTTACACAATCTCATCTGATGGCGATGTGGTCTAAGATGGTAAGCACGCTTAAGTTAGATGGGGAGTGACTCTCAAGTAAAGTTACCGGAACACACCAAAGAGTCCGTGGCGACATATTTTTAACTCGAGAGTGCTAGCTAACCAAGCGGATTTAGAAAAGGCCCTAACCCTATACTATTGTTTGTCACGATGTTTCCCTTCACCGAAATCTCCGACTAAGTTCCGAGGATTGGAACCTACCTAGATCGATGCAGTGTCACAACACGCTATCAACTAAGCCATCATCGCCTCAAGGATAATAATACATGAAAAAGAAACTAAAGTAAGTTACAAATAAATTTGTGCGCTAAACAGTACTCTTTGTTAAAATTGGAGACAGATGTATTTGAGGTATACATGAATTACAGTTCGAATACACTAACTAAATGCTGAATGCATTTATGTATGTGCAAATGATTATGAAAATGGCTCTTATATGGTTCTTGATACTATACTTTATGGCTCTTGATACATACAATCTAGCTAAAACTTACAACGTCTGTAAATTTTATTTGAAATATGATTGTATACTTTATCTTCGTATGTCTATATTATTTTTATTCGGTTCGTTTCTCTCTGCGATTTATAGTCCATTGTTATAACGACTTTCAGTTTTATTAAAATAAACAATGTACATAGAACGTAGTTCAACAAATCGTCGCGCATCTCAATTATTCACGTTTGAAAGCCGGAGAGCGGAGACCTCTTGATGTGTACTAATCTCTCTGACTACAAACTTTCCCTTTGAACTTCGAGGACAATGGGAGGTTATCAAAGATATAATTTTGATGCCTTTACGTTAATATACAACAACACAATTAAATGCTCTCTAGTTATTTCAACACCAGCGATTTATAATCCGAACCACAGAACAATAACATGATAATTAGTTAAATTAGTGGTGGTATTAATAAATGGTAAGGTTGCGTTCGAAAAGTCTAAAGTTTGTGAACCCGCAAAATTAAGATCAGTCTAGTATATTGACACTAGAAACTTGCAAGCATACAGAATTTTCAAAGTTATATGGTAAAAGTTCTGCGTGGTGAGAAATAAAGTGAAAATGGGAGTACTGAAGCTATATATCCTTTATAGCGTAGGGTTGAACTACATAACTCTGAAAATTATCCATAAATAGTTTAAAATAAGTAGCTGAATTCTGTAGAGAAGTTCCATCCATTAGATTGCCATTAAATTGGACCGGAGCACATACGCAAAATATTTAGGCAGGGGTAGTAGGAGACGCTTTGAGCTGCATGATTAAGTGTGTCCCTCGCCACACGGTCACTTTCGTACATAAAACAATTTCACGTTAAACAAAAAAAGGTAAAAACGAAACATTCATACAACGGTAACGTTTCAGAACCAGTACGTTCCTGTTCTCTGTAACGTAACCGCGACATAATATTTGCTTTTTCCATTTATTTGGTTTTGAACAGGTGCGGGCCGCGCCAATACCGTTCAGTTCGAATTGCTCGTATTCGTTTGGAATATTTTACAATTGCAGCACGGCTATGGATTATATTTCGACGGCACACAGAACTGGGTATATTTTTATAATAAATGAGTTCTGCTTCCGCGAAAAATTGTAGTACTTCGAAAATATTTCACTTTTTAACTGAAATAATTCTTCGAAGCATTTGTAGCATAACGTGTTCTTTTTTTCATTTTCACATAAATGTATTTCAGAATTAATAACATATTGAGAACGAGAGGTGGACGCAATTTGATAGGAGTCACTTTTCTTCCCTTGACCCGTTGCATGAGCATGATACAATAAGGTCAAAAACAGTTATAGTAATTTCAAACTCCATTAAGTTTCTTGAAATTAATGATATGTAATTTACAAAATTATCTAACGATTTGCTATCAGACTCCTTTTCGATGAAGCCCAAAAATCAAAGGGACATACACGAAGATTGTTACAAAATGTTGTATACCCCAGTCTTTTCGTACAAAATCTGGGGCAATGTAAGTATAACTGCTTCATGTGCCTTGTTTTAGGTAAGAATCTCTTCATATTAATGTGTAAAAATTGGGTAATCGATGACGTTGGTGTTGACATTAATCGGGAATATATTGAAGTATAATATAAAATATATTAATTACATATATTGTAGGAAATAAATATGTTTTATTTAGAAGTTTCGTGGTGGTCTAGCGGTTTGACCAGTGGAATATCGACCCGATGTCCGCAGGTTGGAACCCCCGGCATGTACCAACGAATTTTTCGGAATTCGCGTACATTTACTAATTTATATTGGTCGCACTAACGGCTGACGGTGAAGAAAAACATCGTGAGGAAACCTGAACCTGAAAAATGTTTCTTGTAGTACCATATATATGGAAAAAATACAAAGAGTGTGGATTTTTCAGAGTTTGAAATCGCCAATACGTCGTGGGCTGACGTGGTGATTATGCCCATAACTTCCTTCGGGAAGAGGTCTATGGCCCTGCAGTGGGTCTCTAACAGGCTGACGATGATGAGAAGAACATGCGTACATACCCATTGTAGTATCTTATAAAGAAAACTTGAGAGGGGCAATATTAGCATATTGGTTATCAACGAAATAACCGTTAGCATACTATGCTTTGATATAATATTAATTTCCTTCCCATACATTTAATAGAAACATTAATAATGCGACCTCTTCCAAGTCCTTTGAAAGTTTTATGATATTTTTGTTCTTACTTTACGACTGTCTCCCAGAAGCATTTATATAAGGTTTTCGGGAAATCATAAAGATGTTTTATTTCACAATCTTTAAATATCTTTACGAGAGATATAAATATATTTATGGGATGCCTAGAAAATCTTAACGAGTATTCTATAACAAAACACTAAACTTATTTATGATTATGGTTACATTTTTTACCTTTATTTTTTCCTTTGAACATTAATATAGACAATCTAGGACTTAGGTATTGTTATAAACAGCTAATATGAAGCGATGATGGCTTAGTTGATAGCGTGGTTGGACATAGCGTCGAAGGACGTAGGTTTCGAATGCTAGCAACTGAGTCGGAGCTTTCGGTGACGGAAAACATCGTGATGAGACCATAGCATGGTGGTAGAGGGTTTTCAAAGTCCGCCTGGCTAGCTACGACCCTCACTGTTGAAAATCTATCGCCAAGCTCCTTGTTGGTGTATTCCAGCAGCTGAACTTGAGAGCCAGTCTCCCTCTAGGTTTAGCGTGACTACCACCTTAGACCACATCATCATTTAACATCGGATGAGATTATGGTCAAGCGCTAACCTATAAAGTAGAAAAAAAAATCCCAACAGGTTATAATTTATCTTGTATCACATATGTATCGGAAACATGGATTCTTGCAAATCATTAAAGAAACAAGTTACAATGTTTCCATACATCTATGGAATGAATTATGGTAGAAATACATGAAGCAGATCGAATAAAGAACATGAGCTAAAACCGAATGACGGATATACTAAATTAAGACAGACTAGCAAAAGTGTAGATAGGTATATGATAAGGACAGATTAGGAAAAATATAAAATAAAAACAGATTGGTATTCTAGGAACAGTAAACGAAGTAAGAAAAAGAGACGAAGGAAGACTAGCCAAAACTCCTAAAGGGTCATAACTGGCGGAAAGTCGCTTATGCTGGAACTCAATGGAAATAGTTGTTTTTCAGAGGTATGTTGAAGTAAGATATGTTGCCGAAGAATATTTTAAAAAGCTATAAATAAAAATAAAAATATCTGCATCAAGTTTTCTTTAATATCTACAATGTACAAAGTCTTAAATTTTCAAACACTACATAATTAGTGGTATTGAGACAATTAATAGTTCATAATTGGTCTAAGCATAAATACAAAATATTATACATACATAGAGCAAAATTAATTACAAACACACGATAGAACTTAATTAAAACTATTTGTCGCAGTGATTGCCTCTAATTAGTGTATAATGTAAATAATCAAAAACACACAAGGTCTAAATATTAACTTTGAAACTGTACTCAGTAACAACTTTATTATGTTCTGAATAAAATAGGTAAATAATATTTATGACGTTTTTATTTCTTAATTTTATACTATAAAATTCAAGATATGATTTGTTATTATTCCATCTTATTAAATATTAATAGTACAACAGACTATTTTTTCATGCTATGCTATGCTATTAGTGGCAGAGTATTTATCGTGTACTTTGTAAATTAAAAAGTAGTAGTGTAGGCGCGAGAGCTGTGGCGTAGTGAGTCAAGGAGCCGAGGACCGCTTTGTCGCATAACGAAAAACTTACATTAATGAGGAGGGTCGAACTGTAAATGCTTATGTGAACGATTTCAAGGTATCTGATATGTGAAGTGTCAGCTCCTTACACAACAATCGTGCATTATATAGAACTTATTAAGCTTATAAACACGATCTCATACTTTTTTTAATTTGATGTATTCTGAACTTTATGTGAGGCAATGAAACTTTCCATTGAGCCATTTTCTGCACTTAGGGTCTTTATGATAGTTTTCTTGTTCTCGATTTGAACTGTTACACGAGTAATGGCAGGTTTAATGCGAGGAGCGTGTGCTTTTATAGTTGCTTTTGTTATTTGTACATATCGTCTCTATA
The DNA here is from genome assembly GCA_035772565.1 of Antheraea assamensis. Classification (NCBI taxonomy): domain Eukaryota; kingdom Metazoa; phylum Arthropoda; class Insecta; order Lepidoptera; family Saturniidae; genus Antheraea; species Antheraea assamensis. Next base: position 1,175,249 of record JAQQSE010000060.1, read on the forward strand.
TCATATGTACTAGCTCCTTTTTCCAGGTTTTATGGTTATTTGAAAGTTGGTACCTTAACAAATTATTGCACCTTATGTTTGTTCTTACAAACGGCCTTCTGTCACGTATGACATTAAAAATTAAAATGTTTTTTTTTTATTTCCAACCTATCCAAACTGGCATAATTTTTATGTGCATATTACACTGGAACATATAAATATAACCCTTTTGATTTAATCTCGCACTTGTGTATGTCTGTCTATCACAGGTTGACATCAGGATTTATGACTAATGGATAGCTTTCAGTTAGTAAAGGTAAAAATAAAGTTACAGTTCAATCAGAATCAATTCAACGCTCTTATACGTTACAATAACTATGTTTACATATTATAAAAGGAAAGAAATATCTGTTTGTCAGACCATACAATATTTACTAATATAAAGTAATACTTTATTGCTTAGGATATAAATTAGTGAAAGTAGTCGGCACTACCATAAATTCAACTTTTATATTTAAGTCAGAGTGACCACTTTTGTGTGAAAAAAGAACCTACAAATATTAAATGCGATATTTACTGCGTCTGTCTGTCTGTCTGGATGTTCGCGATAAACTCAAAAACTACTGAACGGATTGTAATGCGAGAAAGTAACGATCATCAAAAATAAATCGGTTCGGTATAACAATTATAACTGGTGAAACAAATACGCGCCATCTTGAATCACATTTTTCGACCCTCAAGTGTATGTTATTATTATCAAAACCAAAATCAAAAATACTTTATTCAATTTAGGCCCTAATAAGGCGCTTATGAGAGTCAAAACTACCATCGGTTCGGAATACATCCCAGTCATCGAGAAGAACCGGCAAGAAACTCGATCGGGTTTATCTTTTTAACATATACTTATATATTTAAAATTCATTATACATTACAATCGATTTTAGTGGATGCATAGATAGAAGTCAATTCCAGACATCACCATCGTTCACATATTGATCCACTCTATAATAGCCCTTTGACACCAAAACCCGCTTAACATGGCACTTAAACTTGTAGTCTGGCAAATCGGTAATATGCTTTGGGACTTTTTTATAAAACCTAACACTATTACCTAAAAAACTGTTACTGGTTTTACTGAGTCTAAAACATGGAACGACCTGTTTGTCACTTAAATTGGTTACTTAGTGCTATATAGTAGGAGAATAGCCTATCGGACGAACAACAAAATAAAAACAAAAGATCGACCGATTTTCATCGCAAAATTTCCCCCACACCTTCATAGAGCTAGACATTCCTATAATTCTATATAGCTACGTATGTTTTCTTCGATGCTCTGTAGTGAACGAAGCCAGTTCGTTTCAACATTCCCTAGTGTGACCTAATTAAATTTCCTTAGAATATCGAGGGCGCTGTTATCGACTAACATGGACTTATAATTGTATTACGTTCGCGGAACAAATTCATCGTTTCCAGAAGCGGATGTGGTTTATAACTTAATTACTTCAATTCTGAACTAAATATTACAGTACTTCTTTTATGACTTCAGGCTCTTCAAATGCAACGTGAAATTTAAACAAATCGGCATCACATCGGCCACTGGCGAGGGATTGTTGGCGGTCGCCATTGTTTTAGCATTTAACTGTAAGAACCAATGTAAAGATATATCCGATACAGAAATTACTATTGACGACTTTTTTCATTATTTTTATAAAATTCGATATACTTGTCTTCACTATTTGTCATTTAATTTCATATCTCATATTTTTCGTTCATTTAATATAAATAAATTTAAATAATAATAGGATAAATTTTTGACGCCTGAACATAGGTGCAGGCTGGTTGGTGATCGCAGCAAGACTGGGAAAACCGTAAAATGCGGATACGCAGCAAACATTGACACTTAATTACTTTGACCAACAACCAACGTTGGCACTAATGTATAAGGTAACGCTATCTTGCCAATCCATATCCATATATTCGACGACTAGTGTTATGGCCAACGTTTGACTCAATATGTGAAGCCGAAGTAACACGATGGATATAAAAAATTACCTACACACAATAGAAAATACGTTAAAATCTTTATTTGTTGCGACAAGGGATTAGTAAAAATTGTGGGCTTCGTTATACAACTGAGATTGTGAGCTATTTAAATAACTATACGGAACCTTTGTAACTATAATCCATACACGTGAATAAACAATTGAAAGCCAGACTGTAAAACGTTACATGTAAATACACACAATACACAAATACGACGGGCTCACAAATATGATATCGGTTGAACATAATTGAAATAGCAGTTAATATGAATGCCTCGGGGCGCTGTGATTCAATATCACACTGGGTCGGTCGATATTATGCCTATCGTTAGTGGGTAACCACATGCTGATACATTTAATACACATAATTATATATGTATTTATATATTGAATACGTATTTGTGGTAGAGATTAGCCACTAATAATTACACTGGTCGGTAAAAAATTGTTTTCCTTTCCTCCTCATAATTTGCATATATGATTTCATTGGTTCATGTTCCTGAATCGATGTATGACAAAAAAAATATTAGCACACATGCTCTTTTTGTAACATTAATTTTATTTTCCAAAAAACGCTATTTTTCTGTACAAGTTATCATTTAACAGTTTTGGTAGCAATATAATAATAACAAAATTATCGAATTAAAAGGTTGACACATTAAAATTGTGAATAGTATAATTCCAACTACTATGTTGTTTCCTACCCTCTCGTATTATGAATTAAAGTGAATCAACCAACAAAAGTCATCAAGGATTCTTTCTGTCAAGTTGCTAGCGCTGTGTTTTTATAATTACCCTATGTCTTAGTGAAAGGAACCATGAAAGAAACTTGAATGAAAAAATTGATTGCAAGAAATATGTTGCATTTCAGAACTTTATCATCAGAAAGAAATTCTTGAATGATGTCTTGGTAGTTGTCAACTTTTTTATTGCCGAAAAAACGACGATACACTGCTACAAAATTGGTCAGTGCACTGTTTTCTGTTCTATCAACTTTGCATTAAAAATTACGAAATAATAAAATACAATAACGACCTCTCGTATTTGTGAACCTAAAAAAATACCTTCTTTCAATTTCGTATCACTGATTCCCGGAAATTTTGTCTTGAGGTATCCTTTTTGATAGCTTTAACGAAGTTGTTCATAAGAGCAAGCTTAATATGGAATAATTGGTGGTTTATATTTTTTTCATTTGATACCAAAGTATATTCACATATATGTGGGATTAATGATGACACAATGGAATCTATAGTAATCACTTTTATTTTGTATCGTAGCAAACCATACAAATCTTTATAAAATATTTCTAACAGCTACTTTAAAAAAACAAAAGTCATTCCTCTTTTTTTTAACAAAAAATCTGGATATGAGTAGTTTGAGCCATCCTATATTTATCCATTCCCACATATATATTTTTAGGTGTAAAACCTTCATAGGTATGATAATATTTTTCAAAGGAGGATTCTAATGCAGACCAGTGTTATCAATCAAACTAATGAGTAAGGAAACCTGCGATGTGTTACGATTTTGAAAGCTCACAAAACTTGATTTTGCCTCTATAATATGATACTAGATAAATTATCTTTAGGAAATAAATAATACAAAGGTATACAGTAGGTGTTTAAGCATAAAAAGTGGACATGGAAAGACATTTAGAACGTAGTTAGTAAAATTCGTTTTTATGCATATTTTTCTTACAAGGCTTAAAAAAACTTCTCAATATTTAATTCCGAATTTACTTGTCAGATTGCAATATCGTATGGTAACAGATTAAAAATAAAATTCCGTTCTTTAAAACGATCCTAACGCTGCGGTTCCCTTTGGCAACGAGCCAGTAGACTGAGCTTTTCATTTTTTAATAAAGCACTTAAAACACGAATCCTGACTCATCATCCTCTCGAATACGCTAATGAGCTACTAAGTAGTAGGACATTTCTAGTAAATCTAGACATATATATATTGTATATATAATCTTTTTCTTTATATAGATAGGTAGGGGCATAACAATGAAGTACATATTCCTCATGCCTTTCCCAACCGATATTCCTTTTTTTTTCTTTGTTTCAATGGAAATTGGAAATAGTACGTTTTCTTTGTTTAATATCGAAAATTGAAAAATTAACCAATTTTTGATCGAAATTTGACCACTAGTATAAGTACAAAGGAAATGTCCGTTGTTTGCCCAGGCTAATATCCGTAACGGCTGATTCGATTTTGGCGAATCTTTAACTGGTAGATAAAGGATTTTCGGCTACATATTATATTAAATAGAGACTAACGCAATAATGATAACATTACTTTAGAAAACGATGACTCTTAATTCAAATAAAACACATAGTTTTCATGAAAGAACAAAATCGCTTTAAATATTATAAAGAGGTTGCGAGCACCAACTAACAATTTTCTAAGATTTTGCATCACAAAACCTACTGGTGCAAATTTGAATTCACAGTAATGGTCAACAGGCGTCTGTTTCCTTATTTATTGTTCTATATACTGTACCGGATGCAGTTAAAGCCGGTTAAATGTTGTTCGTAACACGTTAAACCCCTATAATCTAATACTACAAAGAGTAGGCAACTGCTATTATTACATTATATTCAACATTTTCTGCTTTGTTATTGGACTGTATATTTTATTGATGTGTGCTTTTACTCTGTATTTCAAGTGTTTTGAAGTTATACTTCTTTTGGACGCGTTAGGGAAAAATGATGAGAGCAAAATTTTTACGATGCGCGCGCACACCGTCACGAAAAACCGACACCCTAAAGTTAGCTATAGTCTACATTTTATTGAAAAAGTATGTATCTATTAAATACCTTTTTTCTATTGTTAGTGGTGTTTTTCTACAAACGTAGAATAAGGCGAAAGGTAAAAGTTTTGAAAAAATATCTATCTTGTTACGCCAAAGAAATATAACTTCTAACGCGTTTACATAAGTACACACTACTTTTTTTATCACTATTACAACCTACTAGTCATCTTTGTGACGTAGGAAATATAAAATGATAATTATTAATATTCGCTACATTTTATGACTACTAATATTGCATTAGTCAATTTAAAGTATTATAAATAAATAAATAACATAATTCTATCTTTAGTGCACATAAATTAATATCATCATTATAAGCCTGTAAGAGACCCACTGTGAGGCCTCAGGCCTCTTCTCGAAAAAAGGTATGGACATAATCACCATGCCAGCCCATGACGTATTTATTTGCGATTTCAATCTCTGAGAAATCACACAACATTTCTCAGGTTCCAGGTTTCCTCCCGATGTTTTCCTTCACCGTCAGTCGATAGTGTTACCAATTTAAATTAGTAAATGTACGCGAGTTCCGAAAACTCCGTTAGTACATGCCGGGGTTCGAGTCTACGGATATCAGTTTGATATTCCACCGGTCAAACTACTATACCACCGTGACTTTCTATATGAATGAATGTACTTGTGAGTAATTTGAAGTATAAAGAATTTTCCAACACATTGTATTAAGCGTATATTTTAGTGGATTAACATGAATAGATTTAACTAAATTAAATAAATTCTTCCGAGACTCCGCACGTAGTCCTTTTTATATTAATTTAACTCAAACTATTTCTTGAACAAGAAAAATACAACTAGTTAATAATTCAGTTAACAATATTGATTTATTCATAAAATTAACTATTTCGTTTCAAGGTGAATTAATCAAAGGATCGATACTCGTTGAACGGTTAATTAAGCCAGTACAGAAGGTACATTGTTATCAGTTAAGGGTCTTCACACCTAAATCCCTATATTTTATATTTCTAAGCATGTAATGGGAAATTTAAGGGTAACATTTTCAGAGGAACTTATGAAGGGAAAATATTAAGAATTTAGTGCTGTTTGCATAGGCGTATAAGTGGCTACCATTATTTTTGTAATACGTGTTTGATTATATTTTGGATGGGAAAAAACCTAAAAATATTTGAAAAGTTCGGATGGTTGGTAACTTCTGGAATGTCACACCTAGGGTCTCTTTTATATTCTCTGCGACTTAAAAACATCCCTGACAAGTAATTTTAGTAAAACCGTAATAGAGTCTGGTTAACATTCTCTTTTATTTGTGTTATGAAGCAGCAAATAGGTATGCAGCTCAGCTTTAAGCGGTCACTGGAGCTTATGATTGTACACAACCGGTCTCAAAAGGACCGCAAACCTGAGGCTAGTTGCAATAGGTTACTGCTCTGACGGACTGTATTGGGATACCTCGTGTGGCAATATATGATGCCAGCCACAGATTTACACACGCACACAATACTGTTATCTGGCAACATTGAGTACAATACAAGTACAAGAGAATAATAATCAACCAAATTACAGATATTACGATCTAATTGTTATAACCACTTTAATGGCTATGTGACATCCGAAATTTCGAATCTCGGCACGTTCTAACAAATGTATCGTAATTCACTTTTTTAATTTGATTTTAACTTATAGGGCGAAGATAGAGGAGAAAATGAGAATCTTGAAAATACTATCAGAAAAAAACTAATGCATTTTTTGGCACATGGAATTGCTTATTCGTAGTGACAGGGATAGATAAGTCTGAACATTCTCTTGGAAAAAAGGTATTTCCTCAACAGTGGGATACTAACGAACTGTTATTAGAATGATTACCATATATGCAAAATAAAGGCAATTCTAATTTAATCATTTTCCTTCTCCATAGAAAACACTAAGGTGCGCTATTTTCCATGTTAATTGGTCAATCCCTATTGGAGATTTTCAATTTGATTCATGAATTATACAATAAGACGTTGTCCCACAGATCATAAAAGCTGCCTTTACACGTCACGCTCTTTCCCGTGCGAAAATACTTTCGCGCGGGAAAGAGTGTGTGTGTAAAGACAAAGAATAACAATCACTCGTGAGTTCACATATGCGCTTTCCCATGTTCAATATTGTACACTTCAATCACGCGTGAAAGAGCGTGTTGTGTCAAGGACGTCATGGATATCACGGATATATAAAAAAAACTTGTATTAAAAACTATTGGAAAGTGCTGAGAGGGTGAAAATTTGAGTTTTATTATGAGATAGTTAGTTGTAAATGAAATTATGGTTCGAATCTTTGCTAATGAGTCGAAGGTACGAATAGGTGTGTTTCGGCAGTTAAGCTTAAGAGGGTCGGCACGACATGTTTTCCTTTTCCACTCTCCCCTGTCAAAAGCCATCTCAGTATTCATACCTTTTATACACATATCATTTTCCACACGAGTTAAAGCTTTTACCTATGAGTCTATTCATCACATTTTACGCTCCTTACATCTACTAATCTACAGTATTTGTACATCCGTTGCCAAATCCGTCAATAATATCGAAACAAAAAATATATATGGTCGGACTTCTGGACAACTACTAGTATAGCTAAATTTGATATTCTTACAAAGATTTACTTCTAGACTGTAGTGTTTAAATTAAACATAAATATATTGATAGTATTCTATCCAATGTATTGAACAGTAGCTTTATACTATGAGAAAATGAAATTAAAATTTTGAGATATGACGTATTATTACTTCATGCTTTACATCTAAATGTCAACCTTCACTTATGAATGCTAAAGATATTTCAACGTAAAAAAAATGAGGATTCGTTTTATCTTCGCACATTTTGTTGTCCATAAATATGTATGAATTTGTCTACGGCGGCTTAAGAGCGTGCGAATTCTTGTTTACTGACGTGAATGAGTTTGGTATATATAGTCGTATTTATCTTCAGCAACAGTTACAACCTACACACTTTTTACATCATCTTTTATCCATCATCTATGAGATTAAGGGTCATTGGCACCAAAAAATTAAATCTAATTTTATCCTTACGCTTAGTTATATAAAATTGCATTCAATATCAATGTTATGTTTGTTTTAATGAATTACACCTGACTAACATTCGCCTGCGACTTCATCCGTATTTAATCTTTTGCATAAATAAAAAATCAGTTGTGCGATGTATGTCAGCGCACAAGCTTAGAAGAACTGCAACCGTTTGTCTAATTCTTCTTCGTTGTGTTCGTAGTTTGTCATAACAATGTTTATATGAAATAAAGTATTTGAAAGATTATATGGAAAAACTGAGCATTTTGGATTAAAATATCTGCACATATAAAAAGTGAGTGAGTGCGTGAAACAGAAGATAGTAGGAAAATCTTTGGAAATATTGATAGAATTAACAGATTGACATTCAGTTACCATTTTAAGTAATTACATGGTCGTACTACAAAAGGGAAGATTTGGTCCAATTTTCTTCTTTAGTACGGCAGTTACAATACAAAATTTTGTAACAATAAACTATAGCTTAGTGCCATCTAGAGACGAGTTATAGTAAAATGAATAACATAAATTTTTTCTCCAAGAAAAATATTTAAGTGTGCCAGTCTTTTATTAAAATTTTAGGTCTCAGAGATATTGACATCCATTTTTACATACATCAATTTAATGATATGGTGCAAATTAGTCTAAGCTATAAAGCTCTTATCCAAATGGTTTTGTAAATTAAATTGGCGTTGGAGGACATATCTTTTTTATACCTTAGAAATCATACTTATACTACGTGATCCGTTCAGAGAGTTAGGGTATTTAAAGTACCACGCTTAGTCCCAGGGAGGCTGTGAAAACCGTATTTATAAATTACAGCACGAAAACTAGAAGCGACATGTCTTCACATAAAGAACGGATAGTCACCAAGCGGAGGGAGGGGACTAAGGAATTGTCAAACATGGGTCACTTAGTATGGGTACGATCCCTTATTTAGCATTTAAACAAAATTGCACCTGTTGTTAAATGGCGATGTGGTCCAATTGGAGATATGATTTCCAGCTTGAGGGTGATCATGTAATCATCACAATGTTTTATTCAACCGAAAGCTCCGGTTCATGCACAAAGATTCGAATCTTCTTCAATTGGTGCGGTGTCTGAACACGCTATCACCTGAGGCAGTATAGTTACATCTGAATATGATACAATTTTAATTTACTGTAATTGTTATGCTTAGTCAAGTTTAAGCCTGATTACTCATTTTTCAGAGATCTTTATTTAGGTTTCATTTATTCAAAGAACTAACGATGCAAATAAATAAATTTAAGAAAGTCACGAACACGTTTAAACTTTAAAAACAAAATTACGATAACTCCGCTCCATCCATGAGCGCTTAATATTTTAAAGTTTGTAATTTTAATGCGAGTCGGTGCCATTTTCGGAGCAATCTTAAGTGCCTATAGGATTTCTGGAGAACGATTTTATAGGGTGACACCTTTTGGTCCGAATTAATTGTGGGACATTTTCATTCATTTAATATTTGCTCTTCGAAATATTTCAATATTTAGTATACTTAAAGGTTGTACTCTACTTGTAGATTCATTAAAATCATGAAAGAAGTTATTTCAGTAATAGATATGATGATTTGTACATATTACATACCAGTTTTTGGTAGGCGGCGATTTGTTCGCTTCCTTCCACCTCCGTAACTGGACGTGAGGGTCGGCGGACGAGGGGAGGTAGCTGGTCGTGTACCCAATGTACCTCCCTATAAGGACGGAGCCCAGTGGCCATCTTTCGCCGGGCTGGCCGCTGGGTACGGCATGGTGATAGCTCAGCACGGTCCCATGCCGCCCCAACTTAAACCGGTAGCAGGTACACCGTGGGGTTTTAGTCCATGCGAGTCGGATATAGCCCATTCTCTCCCCCGGGAGGATGGGTATCTATAAGGTATTTCTCTACGTTAATGAAAAAAAAAAGATTGGAAAATTTCCTCAGGGACAACATTTCAAGATGATCGATTTGTAGTTAAAGCGTGAATGCGATACAAACAGACAAAGAAATGTGTAATATTAGTTAGAATTTTGATCTCGTGTATGGTAATGTAATAATTTCTTGCTAAATGCATCAAGTTACAAATTTCTTTCTAAATTTCGCAATACTTGTAGATACCCACCATTTATGCCCGGTTTCTGAAGCATTTTTAACTGTAGTTTATCTGTTCAAACACGCTATCGGTTCGATAACTTGTCAAATTGGGTTTCTGAACACACAATCATACGCTATATGTCGTCAGTTAACCCCAATTCAACTTAACTGGCCAAAATTGGGCGTTTATCTATTCGATAAGTTTTATTTGACGTTTCATCTGCCAAGATTGACCTGAAACCCTTTTTTCTTTGTGTCGGTATACTAATTTTAGCATAAATGTTGTTTAAATTATTGTTTATTATGTTCCATAATATGAATAAGGATCCGAAAATTCATCGTAATCCAGTATAAAAATACTGTAGACATTTTTCTAATCTCTGTACTTCAAAATCATTTTATGTTTATTTTTTGTCGACACAAATTCTTTAGCAACTATATAATATTTTAATATTGTTTTCGTGCTTTATTGTCGTACATATATTTTTGTATCTATTTATAAAATACATACAAATAATGATTTCAACAGGATTACTGAGTATAAAATCTAACTGGATCAATAAAAATTATACTACTATGCATGATAATAATACCATTCAAGCAATAACTAAACCAAAGCTTTTAAAATGTTCGTCATTTTGGGAATGAGGGGTTAATTTTCAGTCTTTGAGAAACAGCTATGTAACAAATCAGCATACAAACTTTATAACTAAAATTAAAATAAGGCCACGAATCTAAATTGTCAAAAAAACTGTTACAATAGAACAACAATTAATGACGAATTGAAATCATAAAATCAATTTTATGCACCATTTTGTAAAAAGAGTCATCTAGTGAACATCAAAGAAGTTGTTATTGGTTTGATAGTTATTTGACGTCTCGTTGTGTATTCAGAAATGCATTGACAGTTAAACGCCGCTTGTCTTATGGATAACTTTATTGAATCAATAGCTATTGATAGTTTAACTGACGGCTTCAGAAACCGGGCATGAGAGATGAAATTTATGCTCCATACATTTTTATTATGCCTGCAATTGCTAGTTTTTATATATTAAAATAATGTTTTATGTACTCTACTATAATTATTTACCTTGTTTATTTTCCCTATATATATCCATATACATTATGTACTCTGCTATTTTTACATCACCTATTTTCCCTATATATAGTGTACTTAACAGTTTTTATAGACATTTCATTGGTTATGTACCGTGACTTGCACTGGGTTCTAGCTGAAAATCAGCGCTGAGTGTTTTTTTTGACACTTTAGCATATGCTGAGCTGGCCACCCTTTCATAATGCCGAGGTGTGCAGTTTTTATCTACTTTTGTATACTTGTATTGTTTAATGCATTATGAATGAACGATTCCTTTTCTTTTTCTTTTTTTAAATAATACGGAAGGAAACAGTTATTTGTATTAACGTACCTTTCATAACTTCGATGAACTGTAAATATCGACAGGGCAAAAAATAAACTATACCTTTTAATATCCTATGTCGCGACAAGCGTACACTGCATCCGTCCGAAGCCGGGTCAAGGCGGTAGTATATATCATTAATTAAACACAATGTTTTGACCTATCAATAAAAAACTGTTTATGAAATACTTAGTGATGTCTGAAATATTGCCATTCTACGATTCAGTACCACTATTTTTTAATGATTCTGCTTCAATCTATGTAAATAAAGGTCTGCTGTTGTGGGCGCATCACTCTAAAACCACTAGATACATTTTGTTTATTTCTTTCAGTCATACTTCTTAGAGACTAGGTCCTTTTCAAATGGAAACGTCACGATAGCTTACTTTAATATAAAGTTTTTAAATATTAATAATTTTATACATAAAATAAATTGTTAAGATAATAAACTTAAGCAGATAGAGTCGTGGGTAGCAGCTAGTCTTTAAATAAAGTTGGGTATTATGTAATTATATTCTTACAGAAGATATTAAACAAAACTGTGATATTTTTTTTTATATTATAAGGGGCAAACGAACAGGTGGGTCACCTGATGGTAAGTGATCACCGCCGTCCATAGACACTAGCAACACCAGGGGAGTCGCAAGTGCGTTGCCGGCCTTTTAATAATGTGGGCCTGCCGGCGCTCTCACTGGCCGAACGAAACGCAATAGTGCAAGCACTGTTACTTCACGTCGGTTTTCTGTGATATGATATGATTTATAAAGACTAGTATCATTTATTATAAGTAAATATCATATACATAATCAGTTTTCATATCTCACGTTGAAGAATAAAAAAAAATTCTGCACCGTTTTCTGCGTAAGCAAAATTCTGTTACACGCAAACGTTTTATTTCGGTTCGTTAAACAATATTTACTTTGACGTTACTTTGGACGTAAACCAAATTTTTGTGATAACAATACCGTTCTACTCAGAATTTATGTTAAACGAATACCGTTATGAAATGAAACCAGATTCGTTCACACAACCTTAACCAATATTTAATATAGAAATTTACTTCTTCTCGTACTTACCCCCACATAATTAGGGCTGATATATTTTCGTTTTCCACTCTGCTCTATATAAGTAATTTCAACATTCATTACTAACAGATGTTACTCGTAACCAATAACAATATAATACCCTAACCTAATTCTTCTTAATTCTTCTGTCACTCCCTTCGTGTTACTTCTGAAGCGCTAATTGCAAATCATCCATCTTACACCGTACATCTATGTTAAAACTCGCGTTTTTACCGCGTGAAATTTTCTATCATTCGTCTTATTCATTACCCAGATCTTTACATTTCGACAGGTCTTATAATGGTTTCACGTATTTTTGACTTGAGTTTAAGTGGTATTCTGGGTAGTCGTAGGTTATATGTGAAAATAAAAATAAAGTAAAAAAGTGTGTACTTATGTACACGCGGTAGAAGTTATACTTCTTTGGCGTAACAAGATAAAAATCTTTTCAAACATTTTATCTTTCGCCTTCTTTTACGTTTGTAGAAAAAAACGACACTAACAATAGAAAAAAGGTATTTAATACATACACACTTTTTTTGAATAAAATGTTGACTATAGCTAACTTCAGGGTGTCGGTATTTCGTGACGGTGTGCTCATCATTTTCCCCTAACACGCCAAAAGAAGGATAACTTCAATAAAAAATTACTCATAGGTCATATTTTACGAAAATTTTCCCTCATGTAGGTATTTAATAATAGGCCTCCTGGTGCAGTGGTTGTAAGCCCCTTTATTGAGCCGCTAAATATCTATATATGTATGCATATTCATTTACCTATCACAGCGCAGAGAAATTTGTTGTTATTCAGTTGTAAATATGTTGAGTAACACGGAAACACTACGACAAGAAGCATTGCTGGTCATCATTTTTCATTTAATCGTAAGCCTAAATAAAATTCCTACTAATATTATAAATTATCTTGGGCTCGCGGCTTCGCTCGCTTTATTGTACGATTGATTTATCCCACGGGAATAGTACTATTTCTGGATTAAAAGTAGTATATGTACTATTCTGTATCCTTCTGAATTCTTACTAGACTTTACTAATATTATAAATGTGAATATAAATTTGTTTGATTGTTATATCCTTCATGCCCTCAACTATTCAACGAATCATTGTGAAATTTTGCATAGTTTTTAAGAAAGAAATAAAATACGTTTATTATAGCAAATACGCGGACAATACAGTTGTGATAAAAATATATAGTTGCAAAAATAGCATAGGTCAACGGTTTAATATAATACAAAGTAACGTATTTAGTTTATTTATATATAATTTTACAAAAAAGATATTTGTTTAGATCACTACATAGTATAAAACAAAGTCGCTTTCTCTGTCCCTATATTCTTATGTATGCTTAAATCTTTAAAACTACGCAACGGATTTTGATGCGGTTTTTTAATAGATAGAGTGATTAAAGAGGAAGGTTTATATGTATAATAACATCCATTAAATAGTGGAGAAATAATGTTATTTTTGAGGTTTCTAATGTCATATCGTAAATAATTACATTTTTTCCGCTTACATTGCAACAAACGCAGGCTGAACCCTACGAGATTTATCAAAATAATGTGTGCGGGCCATGAGCAGTAATGAATAAATCAAAACTACTGGATCGATTTTAATCATTTTTTCAGTGAATAACATAGGGTATATATTTATACCCGTGCGAAGCCGGAGCGGGCCGCTAGTATACAAATATAATATACTTCAAAATATAGCGTTGCAGCGCAGAAAACAAAGATCATTTCTCTTTTTAATTCGTTCAAAAGAACTCGTATCAAGTTACTCGCATGCGCCAAAGATGGTTTGTTTCCGTACCTCTTGACACAGAAACAAATGCTCGTCGACATATCCTCTCTCTGTAGTTTTATTACGGTGTCTTGCGACATGACATATTGTAGTAATAAATCAGGTCATATTTTAAAATAAAACCTAACTTACGATAAAATTTAAAGCTAGACGTGTTACGAAACGTGTGTGGAACGCAATATAAAAAATTATTGTTTTTTTTCTAATGGCATATCTAGTTTTATTATTATGATGAAGAAACTCTTCAAATTGACCATCCCTTGTTTCAGGTTCAGTAACAACGTTTCCCTAAAATGTAACATTTTTTTTTATATATTATAGGGGGCAAACAAACAGGTGGATCACCTGATGGTAAGTGATCACCGCCGTCCATAGAATAAATTATTTATGATTTTATTATTTCAATTGATATATATCCCTGTCCCGGCAAACTTAAAACCTCTTGAAGATATTTCAATATGTAAATGGCACAGGTGTAATAACTTTGAAATAACGTTTAATTTACTTCTTCTCAAACAACCGTGAAACAAATATTTATACGGTCTTTAAAGTGTCACCAGATGATAAAATAATTTTATCGACCGCTTCAGTAATACGTTCCTTATTTAAATGGTACCCTTTACAGCTCGATTCTTGGCAGTGAGCCAAGAAAAATGTAGGGTAAAATAATTCCCTTTATAAACTTAACACATTTATACACTTTAAAGATGTTAAGCGTACGTTATATATTACGTAGATAATATGTTTAAAGTGATATATCAAAAGGTTAGATATTAGATTAGATATAAAAAAAATTGTTGTAGTGGAAATGGTTTCGTTGATTCACAGGAATGACTTATTTTATACAATTCATTTGTACACGGTCCTTTATTCAATAAGTTATATTGTTATACCCTGTATATGAGCTTGATACAAATTAACAATGAATGAGTCATCGTACGTGGGAACGCATTATAATAAAAAAGACTATCTCGAATTTTATCGAATCTTTGGAGTGATGACGTTTACCTTCCAGAATTTTCCACCCACGTTTAGTTAAAGGTATCGCCGTGTGTCCGAGCAGAGTGCTGCTATTCAGGACATGTGAAGCGAATACGAAGACAAACAAGGAAGGTATGTTCAAGTGGACTATGAATTATAAGGTTTAAGTGTGACTGTAGTGTAATTGTGGGATAGTGAGTTTATGTCTGTCTGTACAAGTACAAAATAAATTTATTTTATCATTGGTACTTAACTTGTATAAGCCGTTAACCGATTTTAAAATACCTTTTTATACGTAACAGGTCTCAGAGTTTGACCAGAATCTCCCACAAGATTTTAATCTTTAAACGACGATTTAGCTCAAGATGGTAATATGCTGAACCTACGGGAAGGCCGGCTCATAATTTTTTTATTTTTTCGAACTGACTACACTGTTGGCCTGGCAAGGCCTCTACAGTTTCACTGGACTACGCCGGTTCATCATTACAAATACTGGAAACATACTTATATGTGTTGACTCTGTCACCATTGTTAAATTTTACCTTAACCACTTAGCCCCTAAGAAAATACTCCGGATAAACTACAAATACTCCAATTTTTTAGGATAGATTTTTGCATTATACATAACATAGTAGTAATAGACAAATTTAGTAACGAAGCACGTGAAACGACGGTGGCTTAGTTTATAGCATATTCGAATACCTCATTCATCGACGTAGATTCGAAACCTTTCAACTGAGCTGAAGTTTTCCAAATCTACTTAGCTAGTAGCTATCACTCTCGAGTTAAATATCTGTCGCCATGCATCTGTAAGTGTTTTACGGCAGTTGCACTTAAGCACCGGTTACTAGCTAGGCTTAGCGTATTTACTATCTTAAACCACATATTTATTTCACATAAATAAGATTTTGGTCGAGAGCTAAACCATATAAAGCACAAGAAAATAAAGCGCAATTTATATATACAAGATTCAATAGGCGAACGATAGAAAAACAAAAAAATAATTTATAACTTCAGCACTAACCTACAGTCAACGCGATTTCCAACCAACCTTTCGTTTCCGTAGATTTGCTACATTTCCTTGGAGGAGGATTTAATCTCCAAACTGTCGTCTCCTTTTTCCGATAACGTTTTTCTCGTATTTCGTTTCTACCGAAGGGTAATCAGTAAATAGTATGTTTGATATATGTTTTTATTGTGCCCTTTTGATAAAGATATTATTTGTGTTAGGGTCAGTGGCAGATTTGCGTTAAGGCCCAGGAGGCCTGGGCCAAGGACGATCAATCATGATAAAAAAATTCACTAATTCTAACAAAAAATAGCTCAAAGTACGTAAATGTTCTAACGGCTCGCGCGCATTATGGAGGACCGCACTGCACCGCATCGTATAACAATAATATTCCTAAATCACATTTATTTAAATTTGCAATTATCCCTGAAACATCGGAAAATATTACAAATTGGTAGACATTACATATAGAAATTTCTGAATCGATTTCGATAAAAGTTGACAAAAAAGTAAATTCATTATGTACTCAATATGATGGGTGCTGAGAAAGGGGTAGTTGGTACTTACTGGATGGCTTGGGGCCTAGGGTGGCCAAGACTGCAAATCCGCCATTGGTTAAAGTCGATAGTTAGGGTTACTGCTTTTAGAAAAAAACCTGTTGATACATTTAAATATTAGTGCTTCATATCGCTATAAACGCTTTATAGTGTTAAAATCAAGGAATTTACTTATTGTTCTGTCATTTATTTTATTCATACCTTTTCAAAAACATTCATTAATGAGAAATAGAATGCTGTGATGAAAATAAAATAAAACAATTAATATTCCAAATGTAACTTACATTTTTAAGCCGCAGTAATCGCTTTTGTGTCACAACAGGCACTGTAGAAAATATTTAGACAGAAAAAACACTCCGTTTTATTGTATATATAAATAGAACCGGGTGCACTGTTATATTTTCCAAATGAATTGAAAAAATATACAACGAAAAATGATTTCGGTATCGAAGCAAAACAATAAATTCACTGAAAATAACCAGGATTTATTACCAAATGGATTATAATCTCACAGTGTTTTATGTAAATTAGCTAAATTTCCTTGAAAGCTATTAAATTTATTTTCACAATCAGCGTTCTCGTTTCGCAAGGGAATAATGCTTCTTCCACATTTTAAACGTGCTGCACGTATTTGTGGTTTAGATAGCGTAATGTTTCTTTCAACCAATTTAATCTTACGGTTTCCGTCTGCACTCATTGCATCTATACTTTTATTAAAAAGTTCAAGAGTTTGTTTTATTTTTGCTTGCTCGAACGTTGTAAGTGTCTAATATCACGCTACAACTCTTAAAAATTAAGCAATTGTCATAAAATATATATTAAAAAAAATAAAACCAAATGGGATGAATGAAACAACGTATAAAGATCGTTGGACGCGGCGCGGTGTGGAAGGGGCCGAGGGCGGATTGGTCGCCTCACGAAATCCGAGGGTTAAACTGTAAACACCTGTGTCAGTTACCATCCGTTCGGTACAATGGCGTAGTTTGTTTCCTTCGCAACAGACGTCCTTATACATTTTTTGTAGATAACAGTAATTGAAAATTAAAAAAAAACCGGGTAGATGCATGGTGCATAGCGATGATCTCTTGTACATAACCTATGTGATTAAGAGGAACTTTGACGAAAAATTTAAATCTAGTTTTATTCTTACGTCTAGTTTAATTGTATCAAATCGTGTCAAACAATCAGTTTTAAATCCGATTTCATGTATTATATTAAAATAGTAATTTCATAGTTTCATTCGCGTCAAACCTCAATTCTAAGGAATATTATAAATGCGAAAGTGAGTTTTTTTGTTTGTTACGTTTTTACGCCTTAACTACTCAACTAATTATAATGAAATGTTGCATACACGATATTAGGAGTACAAAATAGAATATAAGATACCTTTCATTCAGAAAAATATACTATTCCCGAAGGATAGGCTTAATGTACACGAGCGAAGCCACAGGCAAAAGCTAATTTTCTATATAAATAAAAACGAATTGCGAAATGTATGTAAGAGCATCACTTCAGAATATTTATACTTATTTGGTTATGTGTAATTATCAGTACAAGGTAATATTAGAAAAGTCGTAGGGATAAGTGAAAAATTTGGGATAAATGATCGCCATACAAAAAAAATGATTCATCGCAGGATATCTGGCAGATGTGAAACATCGAAATTATTTTGTACAGGTATAATAATATGCATAAAAGGATAGTTTACGTCAGGAAATAAATATTGGATAGTGAAAAACAATAAAATATTAAGATTTTTTTCAAGAAACATATATATGTCTGTTTGTCTAATAAACATTTATATTCATTAAATGCAAAAATCAAAAATTGACATACCTACTAAAAACATACTATCATATAGTGTGGCAACGCATGCCACGCCAACGGTCGGTCTGACACGCCGTTATAGATGTTTCACATTTCATACTATTATATTATAGCCTGGCGACGCATGTCGTGGCGACGCGTCGTTACGCCAACAGTCGATCTACTCCGCCGCTATAAATGTTTCACATCACATACTATCATATAATAGCGTGGCGACGCATGCCATGACGACTTGTCGCCACGCCAACAGTCGGTCTCATCCGCCGCTAGAGATGTATCACATCAAATACAAGTGAGCGAGTGAGACAGAAGACAATAGGGAGACCTTAAAAAATATTGGCGGAATTTATATCATGACATTTAGTTGTTCAGGTGCCTTATTTAATTACATGTTCGTACTCTAAAGAACAGATGGTCTCGTTATCTTTGATAATAAGCCCGTGTTAGGCCGGTGTTAGGAAGGTAGTAAAAAATAAATAATATATAAAATTAGAATAAAGCGATTATTACTTTTAACAATGCAGTATTATAACAGGAAAATCCTTAAACTAAGAATATACATCATTTATATCAAGTGGGAAATAATTGCATACAAATGTAAGTTGATATTAAAAAGTAAGCATAAAACGTAATTTAAAAAATACATCAACATAAAACAAATAAAATTACGATACGAGCAAACTTTAGCATTAAGAAAGCACTTAAAAATGTTTTCGTAACTAAAGTTTTAAACAGGGAATACATAGAAAAAAATCTTATAAAGATAATATCTACGGTCAGAAAAAAATAAGTGAGTTTACGTGTAACCGCGGACTACAGGTCCTTTTAAAAATAGTTACTTTTAAAAATAAATTTGAAATTTTGTTTACGATTATTCGGTAACACAAACTTATTAATATCTAAAGTAACTTATTTCACGTACTTTTGTTTTATTTATAACTAGCGGCCCGCTCCGGCTTCGCACGGGTATAAAATATATAGCCTATGTCATTCACTGAAAAAATGATTAAAATTGATCCAGTAGTTTTGATTTATTCATTACTACCCGTGGCCCGCACGCGTTAAATTTGGAGTAACCTCAAAAATAACAGTATTTCTCCACTATTTAATTTATGTTATTATACATATAAACCTTCCTCTTCAACCACTCTATCTATTAAAAAAAACCGCATCAAAATCCCTCGCGTTGTTTTAAAGATTTAAGCATACATAGGGATATAGAGACAGAGAAAGCGACTTTGTTTTATACTATGTAGTGATTTTATTTCTATACCTTCCATTTATTTGTTTGAAACGTAAAGCCATTTATACGTAAATGGAGTCTGGAATGTATATTAATAAATCATTAGTTTTGTCTGTATACTTTATAGGTGGGACATATTGTCTGTCTCTAACAGAGATATGTTTAGATTTAAGTCAAAATGGTTTGGTCGATTTTTATGAAATACACTAGAAGTATATGGCATTCCTCCATTGATATTAAAATTGCTAATAATACTTGTAAAAATCTCAGTCATCATAAATAAAAACAATGTTACGGCGCGAAAATAAATTATAATTGCATAAGAAATGTCTACGAAGTCGCAAGTAAAAGTAGCTTGAATTAATAAATCTGTAATTCTATTTGTACATTTAAAAATTTTCTGCATTTTTTTTTATAGTTAATTATACCAAAAGCCACTCTTTATGAAAAAAATGTCTGTTCGTATAGTTATATACTCGGATATCACTCAAAACCGAGTATTATGATTTTTATGGAATTTTGTAAACGGGAAGCTTATATTATTACTCCATAATTAAAATATCACCTAAGGATTGTAAAAATACTTTTTGGAATAGTAAAACAAAACAATAGTAACAAAGTTCTTACACGAAAATGAATTGATAGTTTGGTAATCTATTAGAACAATCTTTTAGAAATTATAACTTAAAATAATTACTCCATAAAAATGCATGCGAAGTCGCGAACAAATCTAAGCGAAGCGAAGGTTATTAAATTTGATTAATGTGCCGTGCCGACTTGTCGTAGCCACGATAAAATGCTTTCGGGAAAGATTTTCTCTGGCTGAAGTGTATGTAAAAATGCTCTCAGCTTGTAACAAATTCCGTAAAAACTTGACAGAACGATTTGTATATTTTTGATGGCAGGCATCATTTATTCATAGCTGCAACATAGAAGATACACAAATAATTCCAGCAATAAATTACCTTAACAACGTTATGTAAACGAGTAAAAGAAGGTCCAATAGTTCACCATACTTTATCGAAATTAAAAATTGTAGTATTTATTGTCTGTCCAGACTAGGTCTTTTAGGTGGTAGAGTTACGCTGAAACTATTACTGGTTTCAGAATGAATGAGTCGGCTCACCCTGGATAGTACCACCCTCTCACAGAAAGCCTACGTGAAGTAACAGTGCTTGTACTCTTACGTTTCGTTCGGTCAGTGAGAGCGCCGGATGCCCACATATATTAAAAGGCCGACAACGCAGTTGCGACTCCTCTGGTGTTGTTAGTGTCTATGGACGGCGGTGATCACTTACCATCAGGTTACCCACCTGTTCGTTTGCCCCCTATAATATAAAAAAAACTAAGCTCAGATACATTTTAACCCATATTAACGAGAGTTTTACAAACTTCGCTAAACAGAAACGCGTTCTTAATGTGCGTCAAAGCTATCGTCCGGTACTGGCGTGCCACTAGAACGCCACGTTGTGTTGTTGAAATTTTGAAGTTCGTTAAAAAGCCGAACGTTGTCTGGTACCATCAATAGGGACCCTTTCGCTTTTCTGCGGTGGTTAAGACGTAATGGTGAAATTTTTATATAGAGGTAACTTAAAATTAGTAAAAGCATTGTAAGGATTAAGATAGTAACTTAGTTCAGATAAAACAAGTAATTTTCACGGGAACAAAGTTACGGGCAATAAATTATTTTTAAGTTTAAAATTTTGTATACATTAATTTACTTTCACTTGTTCTTCTATTTAAAGTTACATATGAAGTATTATTAAAATTAAACTTAATAGGTAATAAAGATGATTATTCTATCATAATTATATCGTAATTAAAATGTGTTATTTATAATAGTCTAATAATAAAAGAACGTACATCAAATTAAATAGAATCTATCTGGAAAAGATTTTATGAATATTTAAAACGCCATTATGTCTAAGTTTTTATAACTAATTATATTAGTGAGCTGTAATGTTTATGACATTTAGTTGCATAGCAGACTTTACAATTCATACACGAACTACCTCCAAAAACTTTAATCACATTATGCTGTCGGCGTACTGACGAGAACACCTCTACGCAGTTAAACCGCAATAGCGGTTTCCTGTGCAGATTCCTACAATGCAAATTAATGTATTTTTTTCTTTTGTCATAAATAAATAAAAATATATATATAACGCAAACTTTGAACTGTTTTCTGGACGAAATCCCTATTTAATTATAATTAATCAATTACTATAGCATTGCATCTGTATACAAAATACACATCTATTTTTATTAGAGCATTATGTCCTATCTAGTATAGACAGAACTGATAGAGCAATGCTTATGGATTTTTTCAAATTTCCGGTGCTTCTCTCAAGTTCGCTAAAGTGTAATCACAGCGCTTGCGAACCCTTCTTATTAATTAGACATATTTATCTTGATAACAAAACTGATTCTAAGATAAGAGACTCATTTTTCTAAATGCGTGATAATTACTCGAATTGTAATGATAACATGTAATGATAAAAGGAATTCAAAAAATGTAAGAACAATTAAATGCACTGGATATTTCATAATCGAACTCTCGTCAAGGAGAAAATAATATGCATTGTTTTAAAATTGTCATATATCGAGGATCAAAGAGATATATTTCATTTATTTGCAGCATCGTAAACTGATGGTACTGTACCTAAAGATACGGTTAAAGTAAGGTAAATATAAAAGGTAAGGGTACAGTGACGTACAAAAGAACAACTGTCGAGATATCTACAATCAGTCAGTAGTTATCTCTGTGAATGCGGTTTCTAAGTCATTGGACAGTTAAATATACACTGTTTGATCCGAAGATATGATCTAAAATAGAGTCACCATAAGTGATGCGCGTGTGATCTAGTCGAGGGGACACCCTCACTGCTCGATTACTAGATATACGATGGCTAATCCTGGACCTCGACACACCTAAGCGTACAACTATTGCGGGTAACATTTTGAAATGGGTGATGACAACATAATGGCATGAGGTAGCTTAGTAACTCCCTTCATAGTTTTAGAAAAACCCAGTACTACGTTTTCATGGTGGCATTACTATAATTATTAAAATAATTTCTACACAGTTCAATAGAAAAATTGTTTCTCAACATAATCCAGTGACTATTACACCGATTTCTAAAGTCGACGAAAAAAGTATTAATAAATTTTATCATATATCTGGTGACGCTACCAGACGTGACAGTCGAGTGGTTTAACCGGTAAATGGTCAATTCTATATTCGCAGATTTGAACCATGGCATGTATCAATGAATTTTTCGGAATTCGCCTAGATTTACTAATTTAATTTTATATTATAAAACTATCGGTTTACATTCAAGAATAATATTGTGAAGAATTCTGAACCTCACAAATGTACTTGTAGTATAACTGTATGTGGGAAAATATAAAATAGTGGATTTCTCTAAGTTTGAAATTGCTAATACGTCGTACATCTTCATCTATTATGGTACTGCAGTGGGACTCTTACAAGCTACTCTCATGCGATCTAATGATACAGCTCTTACGAACACCTGGTCAGAATTCGTAAGAGCTGTAAAAAAGATTCAGTGCAATAACCTCGGACACAGAAAAAGTAGGCAGTATAAATAAAAGATGTCTCTTTGTTTCATAAAATATTCTTTCATGGAATAAAAATACAAACGAGTTAAGCCCGTAAAGAACCAGAAGTGGTTTTTCATTTGTACGGAACCTTGTTAGCACTCTCGAGTGGGCTTCACTCCGTGACCAATGCTGAGAGACACAAAGCAAAGTGATCTAAAAATGAATTTATTTTTGCTGCACAGTAGACGGAAGAAACTGGTGAATTTTTACAACGAATATGCATTCATAATTATTATTAGTATTACTACATTCAGTGTTATGATTTACAGTCATCATTTATCAATATCACGAATGTAACAATGACGTCATATTAGTTTTATAATAGAAATTCAATCTTAAATATTATAAAGCAAAGTCGCTTTTCTGGTTGTCGCCTGATACCTTAATTACCTTAAATAATAATAATACAACTCAACGGATTTTGTTCAAGTGTTCACTATAGTTTAAAGAATGCCTTCCAGAAGATAAACCTTCTTCTACGTATAAATGTATACTAAACGTATATTATATTTATATAAAAAGTCGAAGTATTCTAATAGTATGGCGATTCCGGGAGATTACATTGAAAGCGCTGACTAAACCTTATGAGATCCATAAAAACAAAGTGTAACAGAAATGTACATCTGAAAAATGTCTACAGAAAAGCCAAAGGCGGTGAATATCTATTTCCTAAGACTAACCCACAGTAATCATTTTACCAATTACATACTATTAAAAATAAATTGTTATCTGCGGTGTTATTTTGACAAATATTGTATGAATGCTTATCCAATTAAACACTTTTACTTCGTGGGATATTTAATATAAATCAAAAGTGTCCTTTAAATCATGTAAAAATGACAAGCAACAAAATGATTTTTGGGCCAATATTCTTGGTTCGGCTCAAAAAAATTACTAGAGTAAGTGGTTGGCTGGGACTTAGTAGCACCTGGGAACGTTTGAGTTATTGAGTTCCCGTGCTGGTAAGGGATGTGGAATTTTAAGTGCCGTTTGGTGCAGCGAAAGGTCGCCGTGTTTTTTTTTCCACATATAATTTGGTGAAAATACTAATAAGCGTAATAAAGGCAGTACAGTCTGTTGTCGTTCGTAGTTGCAATACAACGAGCATGACCTTTAATATAGTATCACCGCACCGCTCCGCAAATTAAACAAGCCCACCTCACCGACGCAATCGGAATAGCTGTCTTCAGCCTTTATAGTCTGTATAGCGTTATAGTCCAGTTAATTATTTTACTTAAATAAGTGTTTACGCGTCTCAGC